>CM068960.1:17702069-17760944 GCA_035128595.1 Eptatretus atami
TTCCTTTATATTTAGCAAAATTTATCAAAAAAGCGTTTTTTACATGAAAAAATCTTTTATTTTAGCTGATGTTGACAACAGAAAAATGGTTGAGTTTGGAAAAATGTATAATACCAAAACTTTTTTGCTGTCAAAAAATGCCTGATTATCTAGCATTTTGAAAATGTAAAATTCTTACTTGTGTGTTTTGTACTGTTAGCTCAGAAATTATAGTATCATCTCCCCACCCCCCCCCCCAAATGTTTTTTTATGTTTTTAAAAAAGTTGGTTAATTATGTTGAAATTTTTGTTGTAAAAATGAATTCTAATGTTTATTTGCAGGTTTGAGGTGGTGACTAGATTATTGTTTAAATCTTCCTTTAGTTCCATTTTAGGTTAAAGGTTCTGAAATAAGAATAAATCTGTGCTTATAATAAGGCATGTTAAAATACATACTGGATGTATATTGTATGATTATGTCATACCTCTAATGTAGATACTAATATTACCAGCATATTTTTATGCTGGTCGACCATGATATTTTTATTCCCAGTTTTGTGGTGGCAGCGACTTCCTGCCTTATTATTTCTGCCACCAAAGAATGAAGGAGGTTTAGTTTTCACCTCTGTTTGTTTGTTTGCAGGATATCTCAAAACGTTATGGACGGATTCAGATGAAATTTGGAAGACACTTTGGGTATTTGACAAGGACGAACGGATTCTATTTTGGTGAAGCTCCGAATCCGAATCCAGATCCAATAATTTTTTAGTGATTCTTCACCATGGAGAGATGAGGCTAAACCTATATATAGCATGATATCTCAAAAAAATGTGGACAGATTCAGATAAAACTTGATGGACAGGTTGGGTGTGTGACAAGGACTAATCCAGTTTTGCCAAGATCGGAATTCAGATCTGGATACGAGAATTTTTTAATTTTTCAAGTGATTCTTCACCATTGAGAGATTGGGCCAAAAATGATATATAGCATGATATTTCAAAAATGTACTTGGCCTGATATGTTCTCGTGGAACAGGAATTGCGTGATGGAGGTATGTGCTCCACCGAATGTCCTTCTAGTTTTCCTTCCGTTTCTCTTTAAATTATAACACAAAGACCTGTATTGCTGTTCTCCTTTACTTGCATAACAGTGCATTCGAGTGATTAGATATCTATTAGATTGGTGGTGGTAGTTTAATAAAACTGGTTTATTTTGTATACTTTCAGGAGAGTGATGACAAGACGATAACATGGCTGAATTAGATGATAGTACTGAATCTGAAGATGGGACTACAGAAAAACATTACATTCTGCATACAGGGCCAAGTAGACAAGAGACTTTAAAGGCATTTAATGAAGACACATGGAAGCAAGCAAAGTCAGCTGCAAACTACCGTTTGTCTCATCATGATGCAGCTTCAAAATACAGTGCACTATTACATCTCCCAGAAATATATCGCCAAAATGATGGTTATCACAACTCTTGTAACAAAAGTTTAACAGCTGTTCCTAAGTAGGACACGTCTGAGAAAACATCTTACCATCATGCGCTGTGCTCTGATGTTAAACATCCTTCTTCATCTTCTCCTGATTTTTCTGCAAGTCTGTATTTCTGAAACTGTATTTGAAAAAGTCTATTTTCTGCAACTGCAGAGAAAAACGTATGAAAAGGGGGACGTCGTGAACAACGAAGGGATAGTCAAACTGTTGGTGCAGACTCCAAAATAAAGGACTCTGCAGTAAAACTGAATGATCATGCTCTGACTGCTAAAATTGGAAGCATCATGTTTGCAGCAAAGGAAGTGCATGACCAGCTTTCTGCCGAAAGGCTTATAATAGTACAGGAGCAAGACCTGAAAAAAATGAAATCGTTCAACACTCCCTACAGAAAAGGTTTGACTTGACAGAGTGGTAGAATAGACCCTATAGAACACCTCCAGTTAGTATGTGGTTTCAAATTGTGGTATCATTAAAATTCTACAGGCCATTATACATACCAAGGGTACTTACCAAGAGGTCACTGTGGGCTAGCAAAATTTAGGAGGGTAACGTAAACGTGAATAAACGCCATTATCCCTGGCCCATTACGATGGCAGCTTGAGGAAGACCAACAAGAGCGTACTCATTGCTGAGTTAGAGAAGAAGGTAGATGTCCATCCAAAACTGCCACAAGTCACAACCAGCCAGATGTCTATGGCCCACATCGTCGATGCAATGGTGCTGGTACAGATGACAAAGTCCGCTGGTGCTGCAAACTTCGGTGAAATGGCATTCAAGTATTACAGCCTGGTTACTGCCCCTCTACGTCGGAATGGTTGTCAGCGGGTTGATGTTGTCTTCGACCGGTACTCCAGCCTCTCAATCAAAGCTGGGGAGCGAGAGAAACGAGGAACATCTGCAGCCTTAGAGGTGACAATCCAAGGGCCAGCCACTCCTATTCCAAAGCAGTGGATCAAATACATTGGAAATGTAGAAAACAAAGTCAACTTGTGTGCCTTCTTGGCAGACACATGGTGCCACATGGGGTAGACACTCTGCTTGATGGTCAACACCTAGTCATCGGTGGTGGTTCAAGAACCCGCAGAAGTCTGTGCTAGTCATCAGAGGGCACTGCGAAAAACTGGTTCCCCTCAAGTCAGATCATGAAGAGGCAACACACGAATATTGCTACATGCAAAACATGCCTCTCATTATCACAACAGGATTGTGATTCAATCACCTGACACAGATGTGGCTGTCCTCTGCACCACACACTACAGAAAACTCCAGTGTCGGGAGCTTGTGTTTCGGACTGGAATCAAGGATTAAGCTAGGTATATTCCTATCCACAGCTTGGCACACAAACTAGGACCTGAGCTGTGTAATGCTTTACTCGGCTTCCACGCACTCACTGGTGCGATTCAAACAGTGCACTCTCAGGACTCGGCAAGAAAAAGGGTTTCAATGTCTTACTTGACAGTAAAGAGCATCAGACCAGTCTGGACAGCTCGGAGAAGAACCCGAGCTCAGCAACAGCACTTCAGAAGCATGCAAAGCCTTCATATGTGCAATGTACTCAACAACCAAGGGGGCTGGGATGAAAGTGAAGAATGTGAGATACTGGCAGTTCTGTCAAAAGGGACAAAGAAATGAAAATCTCCCCCTACATTCGACAGCTTACAGCAACATATGAAGCGAGGAAATTACCAGGCCTATGTATGGAAGAGCATTGGAGCCTACACAGAGCTTTCCACCAGCAGCTGACATGGCTGGAAATTCAGGATGGTGCCCTGCAGCCTGTGCTCATGACCAAAGATCTAGCACCACGGGGTCTTAAGGAGCTGACTGTCTGTCACTGCAAGAAGTCTCTATGTCGCCGGACCGACTGCACATGCAGAACCAACCACATGCCATGCACAGAAGCATGTGCATGTATGGCCAAAAGCTATATCGTAATCAAATCTTTGAATCCAGTGGTGAAGAAGACGCTGACTAAAAGGTACAACAGATGACATCTTCATGCTTCCATGGCGAATGTGATTCCTTGTTGCCAGACACAAATATTACAAACCGCTCTGACGAATGTGCTTCCGTGCAACCATGCACAACTATTATGATTCGCTCTCACTAATGTGCTTCTGTGTTGTCATGCACAGCTCCCAGTGTCGACCATGATAACTATTATCATCCACTATGATGAATGAGTAGCTTCCATGCTGCCAGAGACAACTATTATACTCGGCTTTCACTAATGTACATTCGTGTTGCCAAAGACAACTATTATGCTCGGCTCTGATTATGTGCTTCCGTGTTGCCAAAGACAACTATTATGCTCGGCTCTGATGTATGTGCTTCCGTGTTGCATTACACTAGTAAAAGATGAACGCTAAAAATAACAGTTGCAGTTTTCTTTATGCGTGCCTCTGTATGTATATGAATTTCTGCAGAACAATACTTTAAGCGTTTGATTTCCAAAATGTTACATACCAGTAGTAATTGAGAAACACCGTTCACCTTCATATGAGAACAACATTAAAAATGTCAGAAAGTTTGAATTAGTGTGATGTTTTAGCTTTGGTGATGCCATGGCAAAGGCCATTTTCAAATAACTGTACATACTCTGATAGAGAATTATAATAGGAAGCCAATGATACCTCAATATTGAAAATTGGTTGAGTCTAGACAAAGATATTCACGTTTACGTTACCCCTCCCCCTAAATTTTGCTAGCCCACAGTGACCCTCTTGGTAAGTACCCTTGGTATGTATAATGGCCTGTAGATTTTAATGATACCACAATGTGAAACCACATACTACCTGGAGGTGTTCTATAGGGTCTATTCTACCACCCTGTCAAGTCAAACCTTTTTCTGTAGGGGGTGTTGAACGAATTTCCTTATTTGGCCTCATATGAGAAATGGCTGCTGGACTATAATAATAGAGCAGAATTGTTACAACCCAAAACTAGTGATGACTATTCTCTGTCTTGTGAACTGCATGATAAAACCTTTGTAACTGTCTAATTCCATTCAAAGTGATCTGCTTGAGCAGAAAAAGGCCTGAACTATTGATGTCCCTCCACTCAAGATATATATCTATGTTAACAGAAAATGGGTCCAGTGACTCATCATACAGCAGTCAAAGTCTTGAGTGAAAAAATTACGAAACAATTCATTGGACAGCTGAGTTTGGCTAAAATTAGTAACCGATGAGGAAGTATGTTATTCATTGGTGAAATGGTCCAGCAAGATGTTTTTGACTGTCTCTTTTGCTGAAGCAAAAGCCACACAGACGGCTTTCGATTTGAGAGCAGAAATATTGCAAATGAAAGTGGACTGTCAAGAATTACCATACCCTCTAACAGTAGATGCTCTTGCAAAAGGACAGGGGAATCCACCAGATATAGTCTCTCACTTTTTTCCGTGTCCTGGATACAGGTACCTCAGCAAAGAACCAAATCAGTGAGAGAGTTGAAAGATCCATATACAGTACAGCACAAGATGCTGTTTATGCCACAACAAGGGGTACAATAAAACCTTCCAAACATTTGTGTTTAGGACTAGTACTCACCACAAAATAATGGATGGCAAAGGAATGCAGGTTCCTTTGAATTGAGCTGGTTTGATGGTGGCCAGATACCTCGAGATATCTGCCAACATATCGGTGACAGCATTGAAGCCATTGATGATGATGAAGAGCTTCATTAAGACTCCTCTATTGATTAATTCAGTTTCTGGAGCTAACAGTACAAAACACACAAGTAAGAATTTTACATGTTTTTTAATGCGAGATAATCAGGCATTTTTTGACGGCAAAAATAGTTTTTGTAATTTTTTTAACGGTTTTTCAAACTCAACCTTTTTTCTGTTGTTGACATCAGCTGAAATAAAAGGATCTTTCATGCAAAAAACACTTTTTATTAAATTTTGCAAAATGTAGCCATCGAAAAGTCATTGTAAGAGTTGATAAATGTGTTTTTATGTGACTTACAATTATTTTGATACCTCACATGCCACTGGGGATACGTTGGGCTCAAAAACTCAATTTTTGTTGAAATGGATTTTTCCATAAAATCGACCTGATGATACTATGAATCACAAGGCTCTCACTCATTACCTGCCAGGCTGAAGGACTCCAGGGTCCTCTGTCTGGCCATCTCCCAGGCAGATGCCTGACCCATCCCCATCTCCTTGAGATGCTGATCAACCTGCTGCAACCACGAGGCACGTGGTCGGCCCATTGGCCTCCTCCACTCACGAGACTCCCTCGCTGAGAGAATCTGGTGAGCAGGATCAGCGTCAGGAAAACGAGCCACATGTCCATACAGCTGCAGCTGACACTCATGGACTATGCAGGTAACAAATCTCATTTGAGTCTCTCTCAGTAACCGCCCATTGGCCACAAAGTCCGACCAACGATAGCCAATAATTCTCCGAAGAGACCTGGTAGCAAAGGAATTGAGTCTCCATCTCAGATCCCTGGTTAGAGTCCAAGTCTTACATCAATAGAGCAAGACTGGAAGCAACAAGGATGTGAAAACTCAGACTTTCATCCTCCCGCACAGGTACCGGCAGCGCGACACCCCATGATCCAGTGAATCCATGACTCCCCAGGCCCGACCCTGATGTCTGTTGACCTCTGGCTCACAGCCAGCAGACACATCTCTCTTTGACCTCAACATCCTCACCACAAAGAGGTACAGACAGGATAGCAGTATCCAAGATGTCATTGAAAGTCTAGATCTTAGTTTTGACCAAGGAAAGCCGTAATCCCAGCGGCTACAACTCCTCATTCAGCCCCGCGAGGGCCCCCAAAAGGATATCTAGAGTCTCCGCAAAGATGATTGCATCAGGGAAATCACGCTCAGAGAGCTTGACATTCCCAAACGATGCACCTCAGCTTGATGTCTCCGACATCCTCCCCAGAATCCAGTCCATACAAGTGCTGAAATGCATGGGGGCCAGTATACACCCCTGATGAACTCCAGTAAGAACTGGAAATAAGTCAGAGATGGTATCACCACATCTCACAGCAATCTCAGCACCAGAGTATAATTCAGACATCAGATTGACCAGTTTTGGTGGCACCCCACGAAGACCAACAATTCTCCAGAGGGCATCCCGATTCACGGAATCAAATGCTTTACAGAGATCAACATAGGCTGCAAGTAGCCCCTGCCGAAACTCTTGTTTACGTTCAGTGAGGACCCGAAGAGCAAGGATATGGTCAATTGTTGACCTCTTTGGTGTAAAGCCTGAACTGCATGCTGGAATGCTTGGTGCACCAAGCATATGGTGGCGAACCCTATCAATAATTATCCGAGCAAAGACCTTGCCCGGCACTGAGAGCAGCATCACCCTCGGTAGTTGTTGCAGTTTTGGCGATCACCCTTTCCTTTCCAGAGAGGGACAACAAGGCCTGTCACCCAGTAAGTTGATATGCTACCTGTGTTCCAGGCAGAGCACAGAACTCCATGCAACGACACGAGTTCAGCATTTCCACTAGCCTTGAGAAGTTCAGCATGGATGCTACAAATCCCAGGTATGTTACCCCATTTCAAGTGGTTCACCACGGCCTGTGTTCCACAAATGAATGTGGACATAGTTGATTGGAGGGTCAGCAATCAGGATTGTAACACCCCTGCTCGCCAACTCTACAGCTGGTGGATCAGCCTGGTACAGCCATTCAAAGTACCCGGCCCCACGGGCCTTCACTTCGGACGTCTCTGTCAAGAGCCCACCACCCTCTGCTCTATCTGCAGTACACAAAGGAATGGGCTTGGAGGAACGCAATGCGCGAATTCTCCTGTAAGTAGCACGAGAATCACTTGACCACAGGTGATGCACTACCCCCTCACAGATTCCTCGCGCATAGACCTCCGTGTCCACCCTTTGTGCACAGTTTTACGCCTCAACTCCCTGAACAGCTCAGCTCGGCCATTAAGCCTGCCCCTGTGACACTGATCAACGCTTTCCAGTGCCCCTTGAGAGACAAAATTCTTCTTCGCCCTACGGTGAGTTCCAAAACCTCCACCGGCAACGTCGAGGATGGTGGTCTTGAAGGCATTCCACAACTCTTCAGGACTCAGCCTGTTCGCAAACTCCTTAGCTACCCTCTCATTCTTGAGCTTGCCTACATCCAGCTGAGGCTGGAATGGTACCATTCTCCTGGATTTAAGCTGCAACTTCAGAGTTGCTACAATAAGCCTGTGGTCGGCATTCAGGAACTGAGCACTTCGGTAAAACCTGCAGTTCTGGATCATCCTCCAGCGACCATCAATTAGCACATGGTCAATCTCCTTTGCCACACCACCAGCGTTGGAATACCAAGTCTAGCGATGAGCCTGTCGGTGCTGAAACCATGAACCAGCCATCCTAAGTCCGTGACTTCTTGAAAAGTGCTATTCTGGTTCACAGTTCCAGACCCATTGGGTCCAAGACATGTCTAATAACCATCCCTATCAGTTCCAGTCGATGCATTGAAATCCCACAAGATTTGAAGTGTCTCGCCTGGGGTACTGATCAACCACAGACTCGAGCATGGCATAGAATGCATCCTTCACGGTGAGATCACTCGCCTCAGTCGGAGCATATACAGAGACCAGGGAAATGACACCAAAGGAGTGACGAATCCTTAGTCTCATAATACACTCATTGACCATTGTTACTTCAATTATCATTGGAGTCAGCTTATTGAGCACAGCTACAGCAACTCTTTTGGCATGGTAACCATCATAGCGATCAGACCAAATAGTAGGTGTCACCACCCGCCATGATCTCGCTGCAGTCCGTTCTCCGAACCTCAGAAAGTGCTGCAATACCGATGTCCAAATGCTTGAGCTCAGATGATAACAGAGACAGGTGATCATCCTCTCTTAGGGATCGGACATTGCAGGCACCCGCCCGAAGGGACCGCCTTAGGTTAACTCAAGGAGACCACCGTCTGGTGGATGACACCTCAGCACCACCTCCACACACACGATCACAATCTGACCCGGACTGCTATCATCAAATCTGACTGACTCCAATGTGTCGCAATCTATCTGATGCAATCTGACTGTGATCATCAAAGATTTGGGGAGTCCCGAAGGCTTTCCCCCAATCCTGTTATCCGGTGAGCTGCCCTGCGAAGGGCAGCTGCACAGGAGGTACTCCCACGGAGTGGGTTTTCCTTTTTTCTGCTTTTAGAATGTTTTGTGGAATGAAGGGTTTTACGATGGCCGGAGCGCAAATCCTGCCACCAACCTTCTCAACAAAAGTAACCCAACTGCAGGACGACGTCTTGGCAGGCACAGTTGGGCACTAGATATGGATGGCCGTTGGATCACAAGGAGTCCCCCCCCCAACTCCCCCATCTACTTTCTCAACAATCCTCTTGAAGAAGTCCTTTCATTCAAGCTTCTGGGTCTCACTGTCTGCCGTGATCTTTCCTGGAAAGCCACATTTCCAAGCTGGCCTCCAAAGCCAGTCACCGACTGGGCATCCTCGATCGTGCAAAGTCCTTATTTGCACACCTTAGCTCCTGACCACATACAAAGCTTTCATCCGCAGCCTGATGGAGTACTGCTCTCCCCTCCGGTTAGTGCCCCCGCCTCCCCTTTCTCAGCTTCATGCTGTGGAATCCAAGGAATCTAGGATCATTGGTATCTCCCACAATGAGGCTGAATCTTTTCGTCTCTCCATCTCTCATCGCAGGCAGGTTGGTGATCTTTCTGTCTTCTACCGTCTCCTTTCCAGCCTCGCCCCCCCTGCTCTGTCTGCGATCTGTCCCCCCCCTTATTTCCATAGGGAGCTCAAGGTCCGCCAGCAACCCCCTTCTGGTAAAACGACCAAAATCAAGAATCACTGCTCACATTCACTCTTTCTTTCCTCTTTTTACTACCTTTGGAACAAACTCCCACACTGTCTTTTAATCCCACTCTTCCCTCCAGGTCTTCAAAACAGCTGTTTCCCACCATCTTTTATCTTTCCCCATACAAAACCACGATCTTTTCTACCCCTGTTAATCCACCCCAAACCCACCTCATTCAAGTTCCCTGCTTTCCTTCCTGAAAGTCCCTGTAGTGTAAGGACTTGAAAGTCCCTGTAGTGTAAGGACTTGAAAGTCCCTGTAGTATCCATCTTGGTTTTTCCCTGTACCCCGCCCCATCCTTCTCCCTTCCACAGGTCTCCTCACGTCTCTGTTCCCCACTGTTTTGTGCTCCCTTCCCCCCTTTGTCTCCTGCCCCCCTTTTTATACGTTCTCTGTGTTAGCTCTTATTCGAGCCTTGACATTGTCTATAAAATAAAAAATTTAAAAATCTGGATAGAAAACTGCAGTATTTCGTCATTATGATTCGTTTGGCGAGAGAGGCGCTTTAAAATAATGTTCTTTGACGAAATATACACAGCAATCCAGAGTGAGAGGCGAGCGGAGAAGAAGTGCCATTCACCATTTTCTGTGATGTGTACGGTGCAGTGCCAGTGTGTATCATTTGTTCCTCGACTTTTATCTCTTACGTTATCTCGACTTTTATCCTTCCTCGGTTTTGTGATGGGAGTGACTCAGATTGCACCATTGCTTCTCCAGGCCAATATGAATTCCCAAAATGTTCATTAAATCATGAGAGCATTCCTAAAATGAAGATCCAGTCAGCAGTTGTATGTTAGGGTTAGGGCTAGGGTTAGGGTTGTTAACAGTAGTATGTTAGGGTTAGGGCTAGGGCTAGGGTTAGGGTTGTTAACAGTAGTATGTTAGGGTTAGGGCTAGGGTTAGGGTTGTTAACAGTAGTAAGTTAGGGTTGTCATGCCAAAACAATACTTCTCGCACATGTAAATGTGACTGTGTTGTTCATCATTTTGAGGCCTCCTTTGGGAGTGCCACAGGCTTGGATACATGATTTTATTTTTGTGCTTGCTTGTAGGTGTTTTTCCAAGAGCAAGCTGTGCGGCTTGTGAGACTGAGGAACCCTTGGGGTGAGGTTGAGTGGAACGGACCGTGGAGTGATGAGTACGTGCTCACAGAGTCAGCGACTTCTGCCCGAACACGAGGAGAGAAATAGTTTAATAATTAATAAATCACTCGAAGTGCTTTTGTAATTCTGTTCTGCTGTTTGCTTTTGAGTACGGTAATGTCATACAACTAGTGCTATCCTCATTGGTAATTTATGCAATCTGTAATGTAGGAAAGATGAAATTCATGGAAATAAATGTTAGGCTTAGGACAATAGACAAAATTAACATGACGTTGATTGAAGTGCCCTAACCACAGTGAGAAGCAAGGAGAAGCTGACGTTTCGGGTGTTACTCCTTCATCAGAGCAAAAAAGTTGTTTGGCTCAGATGAAGGGTTAATTGCCGAAACATCAGCATTTACTTTCTTCCCACTGTGGTTAACATATACCTCGATCAAAGTCCTGTGTATTTCATCCATTGTTCTACTTGTCCAGAGACGCGGATTGATACTTGCCTTCAACACTGGCTGTTCATCTTAATGCAATTAGGAGTTGATTGGTCATTTGATTTGAGATTATGGATGATTTCCTTAGATTTTACATCTAACCTCCCAGGCAATTGTCAGTTACACATCTCAATATGTCATCTTGCAACCTTTCCATGGAATGTTCATTTGCCTGACAGCCAATCTGCCAGGGCTGGCGATCCTGCACATACTCTTATTTTAGCACAAAAAAGATAAACAAATCGATGATCACACCAAAAGAATAAACAAACATACAAATGTCAAATGAAGGCAAAGTACAACAACGAAACAACATTTTTTTAAATGGCAAAAGAGGTTAAACAATTTGTACAAATTGATTCCAAAAATTACTGGCTCCATGACAAATCTGAAGAATTCAAAACAAGGCAAAATGCAAGCAAACAATTTATCAGTATATACCCAAGTCTTAAGGAAAATGTACAGAAGATAGTGGCAGATCTCCTGACAAGCAAACAACTAAAAGCCTCTTCCGTGACGTCATGCAGATGAGATCTCCAAATTTCTTCTGAAATTCTGTGACTTGTTGGGATAATGCTTCCTGGTGAGGAAATAAGAGGACATTATCCACACCATCAATTTTTTTTTTGTCCTGGTTTTGAGTACTCTTCCAACTGGCTTTCCAGCTTATAAGTTCCTCACCCACCAAAAGTAAGGATATTTTCCCACCATTAATGGCTTGGGGAAATCCTCAGGTCACATCTACTTGCCAGGTAACCTTCGTTGGGATTGAAACTGGTGTTGGCTTAACGTTGAGGGTGGTGGCTTGGGATCCTAGGGTCCTGAGTTCAAGCCCTGTTGGCCGCTGAATTAACACCAGGGGGTTGACTCAGCCTGTCATCCTTCTGAGGTCAGCGAAATGAGTACCAGTGTAGCAGCTAAAAGGCTGCACACAAAGGGAGAGGGGTATTGACCGATTTATTAAATCTGGTATTGGTGTGGCACAGGCATGATGGCCCGAATGGCCTTCTCCTGTGCAAAATTTCCTTGTAATTCCTTGTAATTAATTATATACAAGAAGATTTGGAGGGTGTAAAATTATTTGGGAAAGCCTTACAAGATAAGGATAACTGCCGAGTTGTGAGACTTGGAGCCTTTAAGGTTCACACAAAAGCGGATAGGAGTGGGAGGAAAGGGGGCAGCTAAGGATAGGAGAAAGTAAAAAGGGATGTAAAAAAGTAAATATGGCAGTGAAACTCAATGTGTGCGATTATATAATCCTCAATTAACCTGGGTATGGATCAAGGTTTCCTTGAAAGTGGTAAACAATGGTAAAGCACATGTACTATTTGAATACAGATCCTTCATCAACATAAGTACCCTCCCTGCACCCTTTGGAAGAAGTGACAAGAGATAAGCAGGAAGAGTCATGGAGACACAGATATGACACTAATGAATGGGTTTAGCTGGCTCTCCACATCTGGAGCTATTTGAACCCTCAACTCTGAGGAGGTATGAATTTCCCTGAGTCATCAGCCATGAACACGATCCCACACAGACAAAGAAAGCATCTCTGATCCACAGGAGGATTTTGATTTGAGATTGTTCAGTATGAAATGCTAACTTATCATCTCAAATCGGAGTGTTGAGCAGTCTTGGCTCGCCTACAAATTTGCAAGGTTTTCCTGATGGTTAAATGGCACTGCCAATATATCGCTGCAATGTCATAAATGTTCCTAACCTTCTACCGTGCACACCAAGCTCTCTTCTGTCTGCAGAAAAGCCAAAGGAACGTGTAAATAAAAGCGGAAATCCACTAAGCGGAGCTGTCAGTAACAAAAAATAATTAAGTGAAGAAATAAACATATCTCTCATCATTAGTGCGAGAAGAAAAGACCCTCATGAAGGGTTTTTAAAAAGCCATAAACCGTATCTGTACTCCAATTAACTACAGTTGGATTATTATCGACAATATCAAAGTTGGCTCTCGTATTGCCAATGCAGTGAATGAATGTCTGTAAACCAAGAAAATATCACAATGTTCTGTGTTTCGTTATCTATCTTGTCAATTCCTTTTCCTGCTCTTCTTCCTTCTCCAGCTCATGGGAATGGCGGGTTTTGGAGCCCAAACAGAGAGCCCATCTTCAGCAGATTCGTGCGGAGGATGGAGAGTTCTGGTACTTTTTTATTTTAAATTTTGTATACATTGTCAAGGCTCGTATAAGAGCTAACACACAGAAAATATAACAAAGGGAGCAGGAGACAAGAGGGGTGGTCTGGTGGATCTCAAGAACTGAATTGTCCACTCGGGCAAAGTACATTGAAAGAGAATCTTTAATTTCACTTACGTGGAGGGGAGAACACTAATTGCAATGCATTCAATGATCTCTGCTAACAAGAAGCCCAAAGCAATCCTTCTAATACTCATTTGACATCCAAAAATGGGAGGGTGAGACATTTGGCAATTCAATTACGGGATAGCTGATGGGCACAAGGCGAAAGTTTGCAGTGTTAACAACCAGGTCAGCCTGTTTCTATGCAGCGAGCAAGACCTTTTTCACAGTAAGATATTCATTTATCATTATGGAGGTGAAAAGACTGTTGAGAAAAGGGAAACTTTACTGACAGCCAATTCGACTCCAGTACAAAAATTAAATTTATAAAGCACCAGCAACAAATGAATATAATTGAGAATACATGAATATAATTCTTTTTCTTCCACAGTGGGGAACAGATGCACAAAACAGGAAGCAACAGCCACATTAGGAGATCTGTGGAAGGGAGAGGGATGGGGTGGGGTACACAGTGTAAATAAGATGGACACTACAGGGACTTTCAGAAAGGAAAGCAGGGAATTTGAAGTCGGTGGGTTTGGGGTGGATTAACAGGGGTAGAAAAGATCATGGTTTTGGATGGGGGAAGATATGAGGTGGTGGTGAACAGCTGTTTTGAAGACCTGGAGGGAAGAGTGGGATTAAAGAGAGAGAGTGAGAGTTTTTCCAGAGGTGGGGAAAAAAGAGGAATGAAAGCGTGAAGGTGAGCAGTGATTCTTGATTTTGGCAGTTTCACCAGAAGGGGGTTGTTGGCAGACCCTGAGCGCCCTGCGGAAATATAGGGGGGACAGAGCACAGACAGAGCAGGGTTGGCAAGGCTGGAGAGGAGACGGAAGGCAGAAAGACCACCGATCTGCCTTTTATGTTGATTCTGTCACAATGCATGTGGTCCATTTATTTATAAAGATTGAATGACAGAAAGAAAGAAGAGGTTAAAGATGGAGTAAGCTTAAAAACAATTATGTATGCATTCATAAGGAAATGTGAGCATTACCATGAATTGTAATAAGCTTTTTGGCCTTTTGTAGGATGTCGTTTGCTGATTTCATGAAGAACTTCTCAAAACTCGAAGTTTGCCACCTGTCTCCAGACACACTCAGCCTGGAGGATGACCCTTGTACCTGGACAGTGACTGCACATGAGGGCCGTTGGCTGCGTGGATGCACAGCTGGAGGCTGTTGCATTTATCCAGGTGTGGCCTCTATATATATATCGCTTATTACCATGGTCTATCCACGTGTCCACAACAAAAGGACGAAATTTTACTTGGATAAGTACAAAGGAGTTTAATCATTAGTCTCTCCCATCCAACAACATATGCCTATCCGGATCGCTCATTTAATCCCCATCACACTGTGTTCCCTTTATAGCCTCTGTGCTTCACACCATGCCATTACCACGAAGCCTTTGTTTCCTCGACCATCTAGATTCTCGAGTAATTCTTGCATTATTGTTTTTTCCAATTTTTTTTCTTCTGTTTTTGTGTACTGAACAATTGTGACATGTCTGATCTTCAAGTAAGGACTCTCCTCTGTCAATGGTGACCGTAACCTTTGTGTTGCATAGTGACTTGATTGAACCATAGACAATCACGATGGTGCTCTGTGAAGCAGCAAGTCTTACCAATCGATCAAGCTTCCAACCAATTTATTTTCAAATGAGTAAGGCAATCAGTTGGTTATTTAGTCATGCTGTAAAACTTTTGATTTATTATTATGTTTTTAATTTTTTTTGTATACATTGTCGAGGCTCATATGAGAGCAAACACACAATGCACAACAAGGTGGGCAGGAGACAGGGGTGGCCGAAGGAAATGAGATTGTGAGTCAGTAATGATGTCCAAAGAAGATTGGATGGAGGGGTGGAGAGAGAGAGAGAGAGAGAGAGAGAGAGAGAGAGAGAGAAGAGAGAGAGAGAGAGAGAGAGAGAGAGATATTGAGAGAGAGAGAGAAGAAAAGATACATGGGGAGAAAGATCCTAACCTATTCTGTGTAAATGTCTGTATGTGTAGCATGTACCTCCATGGGATGCTCCTCCTGAGCATTCATACCTCATGATATGGCATGTTATCTCCTGCTTAATTACTTTGCCGGGGCTTGTGGCAACGTGCACTCCACACTGGTCTGTCCGGCTGCGCGGGGGTGGCGGAACGTCGACAGCACGGCAGAGAGTCTCGGCAGTCACCCCAGATCAGGCTCGAAAAAGAAGAAGAAGCGTGTTCTGGCAATTGCACACCAATAGCGAGATAGGGAGCGAAGCGAAGAGGTGAGACTCCAACGGCCCCATGCTACTCTTTTATAAGCCCCAGGCGAAGGGTGGGGCAATGACCGGAAACCGACATGCTGTGGCCCAAATGCTGCTCCTCTATTGGGCCACAGCGGCCCTAGTCATGCCCTGCCAGGCTCCGGGACCGGAAACTGTCTCAGTTGCCTACCAGCTTCGGCACGGCTCGAATCTCCTGACTTAACATAGGGCATGCTCTCAGAGCCTGCACCCCGGCCCTGAACGTGCTCCGAGTGCAGGCTGAATGTCAGATGGCAGCGGGCTTTCCCCGCCACCCACGGGCCCCCTCATGAGCCAAAATGCACACCCGGGCCCTGAACCAAACTCCCGGATCACCCTTCTTGCGACCCCCTCCTCGTTGCCCCGGGTCTTGCCATGGTCTGGTGATTGGATGAGGGGTGCGTCAATTCTGGATTCTCACCCGGGATGTCCCTGGTGAGATGCAGTCGAGATATTAACGTCTGTCGCGTGTTCAAGCATCGTGCGGTGCCGAGGACAATCCGAGTCATGTGGTGCTCCTCAAAATAGAGTGGTGAATTGTCACGATGCAGAGGTACGAGCGGGTGTGGGAATATTTTTCCCTTGTGCGGGAGGCGTTTGTGGTAAAAGTGGTGAGATTTGGTGAGCGAGGTGCAAAGTAAGGTGAGGTGCCAGCTGGGAATTGGCACGCAGATTTGAAAGAAATAATGGCGCGCGATGCGTGGGTGGTATAGTGTATAGTGGAGTGGTGTGGTGTGATCCGAGCCATGGGAGGCATCGTGGTGTGCTTATCAATTGCCTATTGAATGGCGTGTGTTCTTGCATGCTTGTTGTGCACTATGGCTAAAAGGACAGGGTTAGGGTAGGAATCAGAATATGAATCAGAGGCAGTTACAAGACCCAACTACAAGACCCATGCAACGCACTTTGTCCCATTGGCCTACTAGACATGAGGGGAGGATTAACTGCATGGACTAATTAAATAACTGCCTGGGGATCATTGTATGTTGGGTGCCATTGCCTTAGAGGCATGCGGTTTTGCAGAACTGCAACAATATAAAGGATGTGGGGAAAGTTAATGCACCATTATGTCACCCTATTACAGACCTTACAGCCCCTTTCTTTATGGGCATCTGAAGTAAATCATCTTTGTCGACATTCCTATAAACAGTGAGGAACTTAAGCAGAAAATATGATATGTTCGATGATGGATGTTAATGTGTTAAAGGATGTTCAAGCATACCATGAGAAACGGATTCAGAAGTGTTTCATTGTGAATGTTGAACAGTTTGAGCATCTGCCGTAGTTTACTCTTTATTCTTTCTGGTGTTCTACCCGAAGGCAGGTTCACGGACACCAGAGCAGCCCCATGGCAAGACCTATACTGGGTGGTTTGCCTTTTCTTTCGCAGTACTAGTCAGGGAGTACATTTGTAATTTGTTCAGCATGTCACTGATAACTCACATACTCTTTGCAAAGGGCACCGTGGGATCTTTAACGTAGACCAACTAATGCTGGTAGACGGGATGCACGTTTACCATCCATCCGAGAGACAGCACCCACACATTGATGTCTCGTCCTCCGGGATGACAGTTTAGAGCTGGATCAGGGTTCAAACCCAGGCTAGACAGCTCAAAGTTGGGTGTGCATACCTGCGGGCTATACCTGCATACCTTCCAGTCCTGGTTTACTGCTTAAAGGTGAAATACAAACAAGAAATGTTAAACGGCTATGGCTCTTCACTTGTACCACACCCTGCACAAGGGTTTGTCAATATGTTTGTGAATTAAGAGAAGTGTGAACATACAATCAGGGTAGTTGTTTAAATGGCTAAAATTGTGAAAATAACAATGTTTGTATAACGTTTTCATAACGTCACTCACTTCTATCTATATGAAATCATCCTGTGCATTCTAATGAAGAAATGTCCTGTGCTTTCTCATAGACACCTTCTGGACAAATCCTCAGTTTTGGCTGCGACTTGAGGAGGAGGACGATGATCCTGAGAATGGTGAAAGTTCCTGCACATTCCTCGTCGCCCTTATGCAGAAACACATGCGTCGGCAGAAACGTAGCCTCTTGACCATTGGCTACACCATCTACGAGGCAAGTGGATTGTTTGAGGGATGCCATATTAACTAAATACAAAAGTAGTTGGGTTGAAATTGATTGTGTTGTGGAGAGATTTCATAATAATAGGGTTCTGCTCTCAATGGTAAAAATCACTAAAAAAACATTTTTTTAAATCTCGTATCCAGATTTGGATCTTCAACGAAATTGAATTGATTTGTCCTTGTCACACACTCAACCTGTCCACCAAGTTTCAAACTAATGATTCCATAACTGTTTTAGATATCCTGTGCACAAACAGACAAACAAACGGACAGACAAACAGGGGTGAAAACAATACCTCCACCACCAAAGTTGGACGGAGGTTATCATGGAAATGTTCACGACTGTTATTCATGGTCTAACTTCCATGATGTGAATAGATCCCGTGATCGACTTTGTGTTTGTCCAGGTGCCAAGAAACATGCAACAGCTGTCTCGTGAGTTCTTTCTGAGACAACCGTTATGTGTACGCAACCGCAGCTACATCAATCTGCGTGAGGTATCGGACCACTTTCAACTTCCTCCTGGGAACTACGTCATCGTGCCTTCGACGTACGAGCCCCATCAGGAGGCCGACTTCCTCATGCGTGTCTTCTGTGAGAAGAGGAACAAGTCAAAGTAAAGGCCAGCATGGATAATTTACATGCTTTACGAGGGATGGAAATACAGGGAGATCCATCTGTGCAGGTTGTTGGCGGGCGGGTTAAAATTGTAAATTTGAGATGGCACTCTTTGTTCACTTTGCTTATATGAGTACATGACACCTTTGGTTTCTTAGCTGGTTATCTGGTTAACATCATGACTGAGGTGTGATGTTCTTGGCTTTTACACAAGATTTGACCTCACAAATGATGCTTTTAAGGCATTGATGGATAGGTGGACCCTCAACATCAACTTGTGTGCAACGTAATCACTCACACTGCATGCTACTCTAAAACATGCATTGTCTTTTTGGCTTTCCTTCAAATAATGTTTTAAATGAAAAATCAATTGCTTTGAAGAGCTTCACTATTCGAGCATTCAATATTGGGTACGGCCTGCACTGCTTTTAGCATTTAAAAGGAAACAGCTTGTGAGCTCTCGAGGAGTCTCACTGTTTATCCACTGGTAGTTTTAAGATCTGATGCACTCATAAACTACTAATCAAATGCACACTTAAGGTCATATGCCTGTACAAAAAATAGAACTCCACATTTTTATGGGAAATGGAAGAAATTTTGGGATAACTACGATGACACCATGTCCTGGAGATTTTGGTGAAGGTAATAAGAAATAGGTCATCGGGACCTTAATTGCAATCCAAAAAGAAAAAAACTATCGGTCTTCAAACTGTTCACTTCCCCCATCATTCGACCAAGTATTCTTGCTAAGGTTGATGAGGTTGCATCAAAATCTCGATGAATTGGCCTGTGAGATGGAAGTGCCAGAGATTGAATCCGGATTATAGATCCGAACAAAGGAAAGAAACACGAGTGCAGTGATTTAACTGCTGCTACTGTTTGTTCTGCAGAGAAGCAGAAGACAAAATAGGTGCAGACTTTGATGGGGTAAGTTTGAGTAATCCTCGAATATGTTTTAGTTTTCAGATTAAATGTAGAGATATTTTCAACGTTGGTATGTTGAAATGTGAGTCATGGAAACAGGCATTGATGGTAACTCAAGTCGGCAACTTGGACTCGAGTCACACATTTTGTGACTTGAGACTTGAGCTTGAGACCTGAGCTTGTTAACTTGTTGACAATGACAATGATGATGAATGAATGAACACAATATCAAAAGAAATACAGTGCAGTGTATTTCAGTGATGTGTTTGTGATTAATTTTCATTCAATGTCTGCTAAGATGTGATTATTATATTTATAATCAAAGGCCGCCAAAGTCGCATGCCAAAGGGAGCACGAACTCGGTAAAAAGATCGCGTCGAGCTTCAAAAAGGTATTAGTTCAGTGGCTTTGGCGAAGCCGATCTGCTTCTCTTGGGTGTGGATCCCAAGGGAATCGCAACGTCCTCCTGAAGGGGAATTTGGCGGTGGGGGCTCCCGCTCGGGACGGGGGAAACTTTTACCCTATGCTTATCAACCAGCTCCACCCTCGGCTCGCTTCCTTCATTCCTACTACCTTCCCACAGAACCGCCATTTTGTGCACGTCCGCCATTTCCCGCGCGCATTTAATCTCATCACAAAAAATATATATATTTCTTTCCCTTAAATTTCCAAGTGGTCTTTTCTCCTGACACCAATTTATCGTGATCAACAATTTCATGTCCCCTGTGAAATGTTGTTCAGTGTTTGAATCCTGCTCCCCTGAGGGAGTCATTGGGGTTCATATCCCACTCCTGACACCAAAATGACACGGGGGGGGGGGGGGGCTGGCGTTAGGTTAATCCCGCTGACCCGATTGTGGTGGACGGGCGGTTAACAGTGACCAAAGCGGTTTTCCTTGGGGGCGAACACATGATCCTTGGAGATTATGGTGCATGTGGGAGGGGAAAGCGGCAAAAGAACGGAGCAGATGGATGCACAGCACAAGGGGGTTTATCTCAAACCCACAATAGATACACGGACACCAGCAACTTAGTATAAACATGGGGATTTAAGCAAAATAGATCAAATATTTACAAGGGTAATAATTCTTAATGTAATCATAAAATGTGAGGTCAATTAAAGCCTAAAGTCGAGGCGCCTCTACACACGGACTTTAATACAGACAAGGGGAAAATGAAATAAAAGAAGATCCTCCCTTTATCTGGCACTTAGCTTTGTCCAGAGATGGTCGCTGTTGAACTTTGGGGTCGAGTCGCTTCGTCCTGCGTGGGAAGATGTGCCCAAAATGGCGCCGAGCCGCTTTCTGGGTGGGAAATGTATGTGAGGTAATTCGTGAGGCAGTATTCAATGCCAGGGCTCACCAAATGCCATGCGGTTTCTTCTCATGAACAAATATCTGAATGTTCCTCTCTTAAATGAGATCTGCTCACAACAATTGCCCACCTTTCTCCTTGAACACACAAAAGGATAACGACGAGTTCACTGAGAGGTGCACTCTCTTCCTCTTTCTCATAATCGTACAACTTCGCGACTCAGCCAAACAGGAATTGCTCGCATCTTGCCCAGAAAGCTGCACATTCACCAGCAAGAGCACGAGAACCAGGCAGCCATTTTGTCATGCTGAGTGGAGAGCAAAGACGAGATCCTCCGTCACAGCCACGTTCCTCTCACAACTGTCCTCTCATAACTGTCCGTTCTTTGAACCTCACTTTCCTTCTACCTGCTCTCTGACGGGGTGTGACTTGCTGGTACAAAGTCGCGAAGGCGGGGCTTCTTGCTTGCTTGGAAGTGCAGCATGGTTGTAATTGTTTTAAGGACATGATCCCCCTTTATCACCAGTCTTGAAATACAAAAACATAGGGAAAAGGTCACAGGGGGTAATTACATACTGGGGGAAATTGGCCTTAATCCCTGTCTAATTAACACAGCACCACCCCCACGTGGTGACTAGTAACACTTAAGCTCACAGTTTCCCTACTTAATTTACATTGAGATGCCTCCAACACATCCACGGACCAAGCAACTCCATGCATTCCTAATTTTCCTATGAAATTCCTCCATCTACCCCCACAACTGTATATATATATATATATTAATAATATATATATATATATATATATATATATATATATTAATATATACATATATATGTATATATATACATATATATACATTATATATAAATATATACAGATATATATATATATATATGTATACAGGGTGAGTCAAAAGTAGCGCCCGATTTCTGTTTTATCGGCTGTCAGATTCTTTGTGGAACTCATGTTGTTAATAATTGTCTTGCAGATTATTAATTTTCGTAATTTTATTATTTTATTTTTGGTGTCAGATGAGGCATGTTTTAAGCTTAATGGCACAATTAACAGACACAATTGTGTCTACTGGGCTGAGAATAACCCAAGAGTGACAGTTGAGAAGGAGGTAAATTTACCTGGAGTGACAGTTTGTGCAGCCATATCTCCATGAGGGATAATTGGACCCTTATTCTTTGAGGATCTGTCACTGCAGAAATTACCTGGATATGCTGCAAACCTTCTTTTGGCCCAGGGTACAAGATCAGGACTGTATTTTTCAGCATGATGGACTCCACCTCATTATGGACGTTATGTTCGTCAGTGGCTTGATGAAAACTTTCCTGGAAAGTGGATCGGCCGCCGCGGTCCGATCGAGTGGCCAGCACGCTCCCCAGACCTTACACCTCCAGATTCTTTATTTGGGGGCTCATGAAAGACCTTGTTTATCGTGAAAAGCCTCGTACCATTCAGGAATCGAAGGCTCAAATCACTGCAAAGTTGAGGAAATTGATATCGAACCAGACGTTTGTGCCGCTCTGTTCCTGCTCGGCTGCAATAGTGCATCGATCACGAGGGAGTACTTTGAAAATTGCAAGTAAAACAGCTTGGTACAGTTCCGTAATTATTTTTCTTGAATAAATGGTTAGATGAACATGTCATTCATTTATTTCTACCTTCTTGTACACTGTAATACAAATGGCAAAACAACAATCACCTGACAGAAATCGGGCTACTTCTGACTCACCCTGTATATATATATATATATATATAATATATATATATATATATATATATATATATATATATATATATATTATATATAATAATATAACATATATATATATAATTGATATATATATATATATATATATATATATATATATATATATATAATAATATTATATATATATACAGTATTTATTCTACCAGTTTGATCAAGGAGGGGAGGGGCCTTATTAAGAGACAATCTACAAACATACAATTTTATTAAATTATTTATTTGTTTTTATTATGAAGATACAAGTATTGTCAAGGTAGAGGGGTATAAATTATGCAGAATACGACACCACACTGACTTGACCGCCGTCAAACACACCTGTCAACAAAGCCGGTCCCGGCCTGGCCAGGCAGGCTCCCTCTACAGGCTACAGCTGTCTCAATTGTTTCACACCGGGTGACGGGGGAGGGGGGAGGGGGCTATTATTAGAGACCACCTTGAAACATGAAAATTTCTCAAAGAGGGGGAGGCCTTTATTAGAAGGCGGGCTTCTATTAGAATAAATACGTATATATATATATATATAATATATATATAATATATATATAATATATGTGTAATATATATATATAAGCCGGTAGGCGGCGATGGGTCGCCGAGCAGGACTGTAGTATTGCGACAATCGTACGTGTCGAGAAACGGTGTTTGTATGATCATGTAAAAATGCACTTATTGACCTTTGACCGCTGACTTAGTGGAGATAAGTCATTATGCAAATGAGGAAACTTGTACTACTCATCGGGGAGTATTCAGGTGCAAAAATTTGTTTGTATCGGTTGAGCCGTTTTGCCGATAGGGGAACTTGAATAGACATTTTGACCGAAAAATGCACTTATTGACCTTTGACTCCTGAACTAATCGAGATAGGTCATTATGCAAACGAGCAAAGTTGTAGTACTCATTACGGTCTATAAGCATGTAAAGTTTCATTCGATTTGGTTCAATCCTCTTGGAGCTAGTGTACTTTGAAGTTCAGCAGGAATGCTCAATGGCCCTCGGACACCCAAGTTGAGAGGTTGCCATTTGGAAACTATAAGATAAGAGCAAAATGGATGTCATATAGCGGATAGGGAATCACCTTAAGATTATGCTCATCAAATCTCATCCAGTTCCATCTACTGATAACTACTCGGTATCCATTTGAATGAAAAGTACCGAAAATGCGGTTTGAAATCGGAAATCCCCAAAGTTCGAGGGGTGCTGTGGGTGAACAAAGATCTAAATCGAAAATCCGCTCAATTGTTTGTGTACAATGTATTCCAGACGATTAGTGTGAATTTTCATGACCATCCGACCATAACCCGGAGGAGTAGCATTTGGCGCGAAGGCACCTCCAGCTCTCGCATATTATCGATTTTTGCACTAATTGACCTTTGACCCTGACCTAAGCGAAATCGGTCAATATGTCCTGAGGCAAAGTTGTAGTACTCATTGAGTGCCATGAAGCTGCAAAGTTTCATTCGTATCGATGCACTCACCTGGTCACTTGGGGCCTTCAATTTTCACCAATTTTCACACATACCCTAATTGAGCCCTAAGAACCATACCGGGCCATCCCATCTTGGTGTACTTTTGAGAAAAGGGACTCAAAGTTCTCAGTCTGAATCGGTTGGGAGAAAATCGGAGTCCTTATCACCATCTCCTTCATCGTCATCATCATCATATCCATCAACTCAGCATCTGTCAGATGTCTGGCCGCCATGTTTACATGGAATCATGGGGAAAATGTGGGATGGCCCATTCAGCTCTGGCAAGTCAGATGCATATTAACAGAGCCAGAGAGGTTTTTGCTTATATCCTTATCATAATATATTCTGATGGGTTGTCCCATTTTGGCCCTGAAAGGTATCAGTTTTGTGCACCTGAAGACGTTCATAACTCAATTTCACAAAAAAGGTGGATGGCCCGGTATGGTTCTTAGGGGCTCAATTGTAGGGGGCGCTGCGGGTAAAGTATTCCATATATCACAAAAAACGGAATATATTTGATAGAGCATCACATGTATATCATTCGTGCCTAATTTCATAACCCTACATGGGATAATGGCTTTCGGAATTGATTTTGCGTGAACGGTACCGAATTTTGAAGGTTTTTCGGTTGTTGCTAGGGAACCAAAGTGTCCCAAGCAACCATCACAATTTCCATAGCACTAGGTCATAAGATGTACCTACCACCCGAGTTTGGTCAAAATCCTCCCACGTTTACTACCAATTATGTGTATGACAAACGAACAAACATCCAAACAAACAGACAGAATTACTGAATAAGGGTCACCTATTTCGGCGAAACAATATATATATATATATATATATATAATATATATATAATATATATATATATATATATATATATATATAATATATATATATATATATATATATATATATATATATATATATATATCACGTCTGAGGCCTCTGTGAATGTGAACATGGTATGCCTCACCACTGGGACCTTTCTTCCTGGAAATGGCCAAACAGTCTCTGCACTGTGTTCAATTATTCTACAATTTTACCGTTCCTCAAGGTCACCCCAACCAACCAAAACTGACAGCACACGCACAGGAAGCAGATGGTTCAAACACGAAGGAAGCAGATGTGTTTCCTAGTCTCTCCTCTGTCTCGAAAATCCTTTCTCCTTTTGTCCTTGCTGCACACCAACACCTCCGATGTGCCCTTCCTTTTCTCTATCCCTGAGGAGCTTCTTCCTCTCCAGTGAGGTCACTTCTTCCCATCTTCAAAAACAGGGTGATACAAGGTTGTGTCAATCCCAAAGTTCCTCAGAGAAAACTACAATAATATTCTGCCTCACAAGCACCTCCATTATCAGCTTCTGGTCCTCCTCTTCCTCTTGGGTGGATTCTGTCCCACACTCGGAGCTGCACCACTAAAAATAACTATCGTGACTTCCGGCTCCACAGCACACTGTACCACCATGGCGGGCACACACTGGCCCGAGAGGTCATGATGGATTTCCCACCCATTTGACATGCTTTTCGAGACAGGAAGTCCTCACCTGGCCCCACCCACAAACAAGAGGTGTTTACACATACTACATTACTCTGACTATCCTGTCTATAAATTACACCTGCTGCTTCCTCAGCATCATGCGGAACAAACGACTTACTCTGACAGGTCCCTGTCAATCGAACCTACTCGAAACACACGGACAATACTACACTTACCAGTGTTGCTATGGACACCCCCCACCCCCATTCCACGTAACAACATATGTATTTGGTTCTTTTTTCATTCCACGTAATTTATAGTATTTCAATAGTTTCAATTATGGAGTAAGAGAACAAAATTAGAGCTTGAGGAGACATTAACCACATTGGTTGTGCTTTAGAATCAAAACGAATGACTTGGTGATCAGCCAAAATATGTGTAAAGAAATTGCTTTCCTCATTCAGGGACTTGAAAAAGTGTTTTTTTGGAACCACGTTAACCGGTCACTCTCCCTGTACATGTGTGCAGCCTATGTGTGCTGTTGATGGCATTGAGACGGAGGAAGACCGACGATTCAAACAAGTGTTTTCAAAACTCGCCGGAGAGGTAATTTTACTCGTACAATGGCATTATTTTATGGTTTTCCATGATGTTATAATCTCTTTTTAAAACCTCAATTTAATATGAGGGGTTGAGATGCAATACTCTTTGTGGAAACACACTGAGAAAGAGGGTGGACCACATGCCATTTTGGAGTGATCTCATCTTCCCTAGATAATGTGGACTCGTCACTGTTTCTGAGATAACATCATGTTCTCTCTCTCTCTCTAACAGGACATGGAAATCAGTCCGAGAGAGTTACAGAATATCCTGAACCGCGTCACAGCTAAACGTGAGTCCTGCTATCATGGCTTTACACTCGTATGTGCACCTCGATTGCATTATTTAGTGGTTGGCCCTCACTCGTTTGCACTACATATGTTCCCATTCACACCAGGGTTAGGAATGTGTGACATTGGAAAATATTTCACTTCAATTCCAAGAGTTGTTGGGCAGCTTTGTGGTGGAGTCGCTAAAAGCCTTGTTGCATTTCCTTTCATTCTTGTGGGTTCGGCCCTCATGGTTCCTGAGCAGAAATTTCTGTACCCTGTGACGGAGCAGTGATCCGTCCATGGTCGGTTCTTAGCCACAGAAGTGTTCCAACTCTTCTTGAGCATCCCAATGCTCTGTGAAGAGTATGGCCCTTCACTACCACCACCACGAGTTGTTAATGTTGCACCTCACATGTTCATGGCCTTGTCCAATCTTAGTGTCATGATATCAGTCATTAATGCCATCTCCTTTAATGATTGTATTTCAAGTTAATAATATCACTGGAGCAAATGTCTAACAACAAGCTCATCTTGTGCATAATACAGGCTCAGCAGAGTTTTAAAATATTTGTATGCGTGATGAAGCTTGGTTTGGCAGCATTGCCACTGTGTCAATGAAGAGCTTGAGGAGACATTAATGATATCATTGACAGTCTTTAATGATGCAAAGCACATTCTTAAAACACTAAATCAGTTTTCAAGCCTTCAAGGGAAGAGCAGCTATTTCAGACAAGAGGTCACAGCTCAAGGAAGAGCTTTGACCACAAAGGGAGAGAGGCCAGTGCACGTACAATGGAGGAGAGGTTAACAGGTAGAGATTACTTTGTTGTTTTTTTTTAATCTTGTTTACTTATATCAGTGTAATGAATGTAAAAGTCCACTATGTTCTTATGCCCTTATCCAGCATACAATGTAGGCACAAGCTACTTCATGAGCTTAAGATTGCTGCAGAGCCTGACTTGAAAGGGCTGGAAGGAAATGTGAGAATGGAAGGAAGGATTCAGGAAGGCAACTCCAGGGATGGTATGCTATGAGGACAAAGACATTGGTATGAACAGAAGAGTAAATTTTTGATTTGATTGATAACAAAGTGTTGATTGCTGGACGAGCATCTGTAAACTTGGAGGATTGGTGAGGGGGGATGGTGGAGGTGGCAAGACTAAAATTGAGGCAATACAAGACTAGAAAGCTAATCGTCCAGTTTATAGTGGAAGAAAACCAGTCACTGGCTTTGTATTCCTGTAGAGAGGTACCAATTACCCTAAATGCTTTAAATTCCACTACCTTTTGGCGTGCAAGAAGAAATGCAGCAGTAACTCGAAGCGCATACCTCCACCACGTAATGCCTGATCCACGAGAATGTATCGGGCCCAATGTATTTTTGAAATATCGTGCTATACAGTACTATATCGTTTTTGGTCCTATCTCCCAATGGTGAAGAAGCACTTTCGAAATTAAATAATTCTCGTATCAAGATCCGGATTCGGATCTTCACCAAAATCGAATCAATTTGTCCTTGAGACACACCCAACCTGTCCACCAAGATGCATTTAAATCTGTCAACAACTTTTGAGATATCTGCACACAAACAAACAAACAAGCAGTCATAGACTGGTACTTACGAAATCGTCAACTTGACCTCTGACCTTGTCTAATAAACGCTGTCTCTCGAGAAGTAGCGACGCAAACCAGAAGTTTCTACGATGTTCGTACCAAACCATCAAAAATCGAATGTTTGACCTCACCGTGACCTTGACCTTTGACCGATTTTGACCAAAATCTAATCAGCGCTAGCCATCACCCTCCTGAATCACGTAGTGTATTTGACATTGGTAGCTTCTTCCGTTCTCGAGTTACGTCTTACAAACACACACACAAACACACAAACAGAGGACGGAAGATCATCAATATATACTACGAAATCTTTAGATTTCGTAAGTAACAAACAGACAAGCCGGTAGGCGGCGATGGGCGGAGCATGAAACTATAATATAGAGAGCAAAATGATGTCATATACGCGATAGGGAATCATCTAAGATTATGCATATCAAATCTCATCCAGTTCCATCTACTGAAATACTCGGTATCCATTTGAATGAAAAGTACCGAAAATGAGTTTGAAATCGAATCCCCAAAGTTCGAGGGGTCTGTGGGGTGAACAAAGATCTAAATCGAAAATCCGGCTTGAATCGTTTGTGCACAATGTATCCAGCGATTAGTGTGAATTTTCATGACCAATCCGACCACAACCCTAGAGGAGTAGCATTTGGCGCGAAGTCACCTCCAGCTCTCGCATATTATCGATTTTTGCACTATATGACCTTTGACCCTGACCTAAGCCGAAATCGTCAATATTTCCTGAGGCAAAGTTTTAGTACTCATTTTACCATGAACCTGCAAAGTTTCATTCGTATCGATGCACTCACCTGGTCGCTAGGGGCCTTCAATTTCACAATTTTCGCACATACCCTAATTGTAGGGGGCGCTGCGGGTAAAGTATTCCATATATCACGAAAACCGAATATATTTGATAGAGCCTCACACTGTAGATCATCGTGCCAATTTCATAACCCTACCTGGGATAATGGCTTCGGAATTGATTTCGCGTGAAGGGTACCGATTTTGAAGTTTTTCGGTTGTTGCTAGGAACCAAAGTTCCCTAGCACCATCACAATTTCCAAAGCACTAGGTCATAAATGTACCTACCACCCGAGTTTGGTCAAAATCCCCCACGTTTACTACCAATTATGCTGATGACAAACGAACAAACATCCAAACAAGCAGTCATAGACTGGTACTTACGAAATCATCAACTTGACCTCTGACCTTGTCTAATAAAAGCTGTCTCTAGAGAAGGTAGAGACGCAAACCAGAAAGTTCTATGATGATTCTGTACCAAACCATCAAAAATCGAATGTTTGACCTCACTGTGACCTTGACTTTGACCGATTTTGACCAAATCTATCAGTAGCCATCACCCTCCTGAATCAGGTGGTTGTAATTTGACATTCGTAGCTTCTTCCGTTCTCGAGTTATCGTGCTACAAACAAACACACAAACACACAAAACACAAACACACACACACACACAAACACAAAACAAACAAACACACAAACACACACACAAACAAACACACCACACACCAACACACACACACAAGCACCACAAACACAAACAAGATGACGGAAGTCATCAATATACTTACGAAATCTAAAGATTCGTAAGTAACAAACAGACAGAATTACTGACAATAAGGGTCAAACCTATTTCGGCGACCCAATAAACAGACAGAAAGGTGAAAACATAACCTCCTTCACCTTCGGTGGCAGAGGTAAACTAGAGTGGCACTCTAGAACATCATACCTCCGCCAAGGCTGAACAGTTTACATTTTATCCCACTGATTTGTCCTTTCACACACCCAACCTGTCCACAAGTTTCGTTTTACCATCCATAAGTTTTTTAGAATCCTGCTCACAAGAGAAATAGACAAACAAGCATCATAGAACGGTACTTACGAAATCGTCAACTTGACCTCCTGACCTTGTCTAATAAGCTGTCTCTAGAGAAGGTAGCGACGCAACCCAGAAGTTTCACGATGATCTGTATAAAACCATCAAAAATCGAATGTTTGACCTCCCTGTGACCTTGACCTTTGACCGATTTTGACCAAAATCTAATCAGACCTACCATCACCCTCTGGAATCAGTTGGTGTAATTGACATTGGTAGCTTTCTCTTTCTCGAGTTATCGTGCCTACAAACAAAAAACACAAAACAAACAACACACACACAAACAAACAAACACACAAACAGATGATGGAAGTCATCAATTACTTACGAAATCTTTAGATTTCGTAAGTAACAAATGTGTGAAACATAACCTTTGTCACCTCCGGTGGTAGGTTAATCCAATTCTTATAGCACCATGGATTCAATAACTAATACCAATGTCTGGAGCTGAGATATCCAAAGAAGACAACTCTGCAAAGAATCCAAAAATGATTCCCATCCATGGGAGACCATTGACTTGCCGATGAGAAGTTGTCAGGCCAACAAGAGCTCCGAGTTCTGCGCCTCCACCAGAAATTGAGCACAGAAGAACATCAAATGGCTTGTCATGCAGTCTTTGGAAAGAAACAAAGTTTGAAAGGTCAGACTTCTCTTGCACAGAATTTCACCTTCCAGGTGGTTGACTGTTTTTATCCAGATGAGCAGTCGAGGAAGCAGTTCCAGCATGTCTGTCCGTGAGTAAGGTGAGGGAATATCATATCACATCATGCAATCATCTTCAAAGTGGTATCGAGGATTTCCCAAACATGTAGAGAAGTCATTGATCTAAACTGGACTATGACACATATGACACCAACTCTAAGAGGCAGAAAAAGAGAAAGGATGGCATGCAGGACCTGTTTCGTTCGTACATGGAGGAAATCCACCAACCAGCCAAGGAAGGACTGTGTGTCCCACGAACAGAGAGTTGAGTGTAGAGCTGGTTGTCAAACAGTATAATTAGCATGTGAAATATCCACATAGAGAGCCCTGACCACTTGCTTGATGTTCAGCAAATCCATCCATTGCTTAGCCAGTAAGAGGAGCATGTTAATGGTGGATTGACCAGGATGGAAACCAACCAGACTGTTTGTGAAGACAGAGTGAAAGAACAGATAAGAACTAGAAGGGCTCTCGGTAAAGCGCATACCTCCGCCATGCAATGCCTGATCCACGAGAACATATCGGGCCCAAAACATTTTTGAGATATCATGCTATATATCGTTTTTGACCCCATCTCTCAATGGTGAAGAATCACTTTAAATATTAAATAATTCTCATATCCAGATCCAGATTCGGATCTTCACCATAATTGAATCAATTCTTCCTTGTCAAACACCCAACATGTCCACCAAGTTTCGTCCAAATCCGTCAACAACTTTTTGAGATATCCCGCTATATGTCGTTTTAGCCCCGTCACTCAATGATGACGAATCACTTAAAAAAATTATCGGATCCGGATCCGGATTCGGATCTTCACCAAAATCTAATCACTTCGTCCTTGTCACACTCCAAACCTGCCAACCAATTTTCATCCGAATCCGGCCACAACTTTTTGAGATATCCTGCACGCAGGCAAGCATAAAGACAGGCGTGAAAACATAACCTCCTTCAACCTTCGGTGGCAGAGGTAATTAAGGTCTTTAGCAATTACACATATCTATTACACATATGTTGTTACTTCACTGATGATAAGCAGAAAACTGATTGGTCTGTTGTTAAGACGATGGTGTTGACCTCTTCTTATGAATTTGGGTGACAATTGCCACCTTCTACAAAGAAGGAAGATGACCTACTGAAAATACATGAAAGAACCATTGAATTTGTCAGTGGGAAGAGGAAATCATTGGATCTTGGAATATATTTACATAGAAATGGTATGAGCAGATGGGATTGTGACATTGCATTCACGAATGGGTTGGTGTTTTGTGAGCACGATGGTGTTGCGTGAGCAGGACGGCAGTGCATGCAGGGGATGGCAGTGCATGGAGGGGATGGCAGTGCATGCAGGGGATGGCAGTGTGTGAACGGGATGCAATTTGTGAGTGGGATGGTGCTGCATGAATGGAATGGCATTTTATGTGCAGATGGGGAGCTTAAATCGGATGGATTCAGCCTCTACGCCTGCCAGAGCATGGTGGCCCTCATGGATGTATCCTTTCAACTCCTGGTTTTGATTTTTACCTGTGACGTGTTGCAGGTCGACAAGAGCTCCAATGTAGTTGTTGTTGGTGGTGTTGTGGTTCTTGTTGGTGGTCGATTTTTGAAATGTGTACCCATTGGGCGGACAGCTGTGGACAGTCTGTAGGCCTCTGCTAATTATACTCGATCTTCCCGGGTTTGTTGCATCAGATTTCCATTGGCTTTGTTTGGGTCAAGTGTTACTCATGATGAGGGACCCTGAGAAATTGAATCAATGTCAAATAAATATTATGAGTAAGGTTTAATCAAATCTGTCAGCACATGCAGTACATGCCTCCCTAAAAAAATAACGTTACATAACCATAGTGGAGGCTAACATGGATGAGAGGTGTCATTAATCTCTAAATAGCACACTAAATGTGTGTTTCACAATCAGTTACTGAATTTTTGTCGCAGGTTGTGACCACAGTGCTGTCATTCTTGTTTTACTTGAATAAACTCTTGCGAGAAACCTTCACCATATTCAGGCAAAAGAAGGACATGACATAAAGGGATGGCTGTATGGGAGGGGGGGGGTGGAGGGTGTTTGGAGTGATTTGAGATGGATTCACTTTTAGTGTGAGGTCACAGACGGTGACATAAATCATGTATTTTCTCCAATGTTAGCAGAAAGGGTTAAAAACTATTCAAGTGATAATAGCTACAGGATGTGGCACCAGCATCGACAGTTCTTTTTAACATGTACAACATGTGGTAATATTATGTTTGAGGTGCTTTCTGTCATAATTATTAATGATACGTTATTCACATATTCTGTTATTCAAGCTCTTTAATTATTTGAGTCTTTTTTTAATATACACAATGACATTGATGCAACCAGCAAGTGCCACCAGTGTGCTTGATGTCACCAGTGAGAAGTTTAAAGTTGGCAAAATCAGTGCCGGCTAAGGAGTTCATCAAAGGGACAGATTTTTGTGTCCTGCTTGCATTCATGCAAACCATCAGTGTGATAATACTTCATCGAGGTATTTGCAATATATTTGTTTGAAGAAGAAGATATCTGCAATTTTTTGGGAATCGGCAAGTTGGCGTCAGTGTGGTGAAAAACTTCAGTACTTACTGTATACAACCCTGAAACCATGAGTAGCTTTCACCGACAAACAACGCTACATTTATATCGACGTTTCAGGGATATGTTCACAAACATTATTCTTTATAAACAGCTGCGTGTGATTGGTGGAAAAAAAATTTGGTTCGGTAATTTAGAAAATACGTTAATACGGCAAACAGTTCAGAAATTGGGTGTTATTTCACAACTCGCTCACGGTGGGAGCACGAACCATTCGCTCAGGGTGATGGAGTACGAAGCACTCACTCAGGGTGACGGAGCACGAACCACTCACTCAGGGTGATGGAGCACGAACCACTCGCTCAGGGTGACGGAGCACGAACCACTCTCCAGGGTGACGGAGCACGAACCACTCTCTCAGGTGACGGAGCACGAACCACTCGCTCAGGGTGACGGAGCACGAAGCACTCGCTCAGGGTGATGGAGCACGAACCACTCGCTCAGGTGATGGAGCACGACCACCGTCAGGATGATGGAGCACGAACACTCGCTCAGGTGATGAGCACCGAAGCACTCACTCAGGGTGACGGAGCACGAACCACTCGCTCACGGTGACGGCACACGAACCACTCCCTCAGGGTGACAGAGCACGAACCACTTGCTTTGAATGACGTGGCATGGCAAAAGCATCCACAGTGAATGAACGATTCGTCAGAATGACGTAGAGCAGTACCGCTATCGACAATGGGCGCTCGGCAAGTGGCTTAAGCACTCATGCAAGCACTCCAATTCAATGGTTGATGAGGAGCAATTGGCTAGGTCTGTTGCACACCATATCAGCTCCCTTCAACTTTAAAGCTGGTCTTCACCGTGTTTGCAGCAGTTAATTAAATAAAATGAATTCAGTCAAACAATGACTTCATCCACCAAAGAGTTCCTGCTTAACATAGAACATCCTTGGAGACATCGCAAAGTTCAATCACCCAAGAAATAAACATTGCAGAAAATCTGCCATTTTGCTTGCTCATCTGTGCACGTGTCACGTGGTAAATCAGTTCGGGTGGTACATGTGCAACATCGGGCCACGCAAACGTTATAGCTTTTTTTTTAAATGTCCGTTTTTTACCAGATTTGTTCTGATTCCCTAGAGAGCACCTTGTGAAACCTCCGAAAATATAGACATAGATCTGGCAGACATTATGGATAGGCATTCCCTCTGGGGGACAGGGTGCGAGGTCTCGCAGTGAATGCATTAAATCATACAGCTCAGTGAAGCTGGTTAATTTTGGCACCTTCCTAAATCTTTTGTTCACTCAGTATCATTGTCCAAACAGTAGAAAAAGATAAGTTTAATGCTTTGGAAATTTCACATTTTCTTGTGTATATATGGAGAAGGAGGGAAGTATATAGGTGCTTGCTTGCTTAAACTATATAGGTATATCAGCTTAGTTATAAGACTCGTTATTTCTTTAAATATTCAGATTTCACTCCAGATTTCGACACTTATTTAGTCCGGACGATATACGATCCTCAAAACCTAAATAATATTTCCATTATATACTTTAATTAGTCCGTGAGAGTCGGTCGTGGAAAAATGAAATTGCTCCAAACTCCTATTTTGAAAACGATAGTACTTACAAAAGCGATGTATACAGCGATTCGTAGTTATGATGAACAGGCATTCCATAATATGAGTGAGGAAAACGAAAAAAAATACTTTATTGTTGAGAAATTGTTGGGGCCTGTTCCAAGTCAAGGCATGGTTGAGCAGCCCAAAAAACATGGCGGTGTCAGACCCCAGCTCGGTTACACAGGAAACGCCTCAAGACCCCAGAGAGCAAGTTGGCCGAGGATCACATGATGAAAGATATAATTGAATAAGGCCATTCATTATCTTCAAAAGGGGTGTTTTACTTAACCGAAACACCCACTTTTCATTCTTGCACTTCCTTGGAGTCCCCTTACTATGCATGCAAAGATTCAGGCTGCGAGATTTTATGGTTCTGGAATTATGGAGACACACACACACACACACACATTACCTTTTATTTGTATAGGTATACACTACATGGCCAAAAGTATGTGGACACCCCATATAATTTGTGGATTCGGCTATTTCATCCACACCAATTGCTGACAGGTGTATAAAATCAAGCACACAGCCAGGTAATCTCCATCGACAAACATTGACAGTAGAATGGGCCATATTGAAGAGCTCAGTGACTTTCAACGTGGCACCATCATCGGATGCCACTTTTACAAGAAGTCAGTTCGTCAAATTTCTGCCCTGCTAGAGCTGCCCCGGTCAACTGTAAGTGCTGTTATTGTGATGTGGAAATGGTTCGGAGCAACAACAGCTCAGCCACAAGGTGGCGGGCTACACAAGCTCACAGAGCAGAACTGCTGAGTGCTGAAACGCGGAGCATGGAAAAATCGTCTATCGTCGGTTGCAACACTCACTACCAAGTTCCAAACTGACTCTGGAAGCAATGTCAACACAAGCACTGTTCGTCAAGAGCTTCATGAAATGAGTGTCCATGGCCGAGCAGCCACACACAAGCTTAAGGTCACCATGCACAATGCCAAGTGTGTGGCTGGAGTGGTTTTAAGCTCACCGCCATTGGACTCTGGAGCAGTGGGAACGCATTCTCTGGAGTGACGAATCATGCTTCACCATCTGGCAGTCCAACAAATGAATCTGCATTTGGCAGATGCCAGGAGAACGAAAGCTGTCCGAATGCATCGTGCCAACTGTAATGTTTGATGGAGGAGGAATAATGGTCTGGGGCTGTTTTTTTTATAGTTCAGGCTCGGCCCCTTAGTTCCAGTGAAAGGAAATCTTAACGTTACAGCATAAAATGACATTCTCGATGATTCTCTACTTCCAATTTTGTGGCAACAGTTTAGGGAAGTCCTTTCCTGTTTCAGCATGACAATGCCCCCGTGCACAAAGCGAGGTCCATACAGAAATGATTTGTCGAGATCGGTGTGCAAGAACTCGACTGGCCTGCACAGAGCCCTGACCTCAACCCCATCGAACACCTTTAGGATGAATTGAAACGCCGACTGCGAGCCAGACCTAATCGCCCAACATCAGTACCCGACCTCACAAATGCTCTTGTTGCTGAATGGAAGCAAATCCCCGCAGCAATGTTCCAACATCCGGTGGAGAGCCTTTGCTATTATAGCAGCAAAGGGGGACCGACTCTATATTAATGCCCATGATTTTGGAATGAGATGTTGGACGAGCAGGTGTTCACATACTTTGGCATGTGGTGTGTGTATATCTATGTAGTTTTATATATATATATATAATATATATATATATATATATATAATATAATATATATATATTATTATATGTATATATATATATATGGTGTCCCACAAAAATATACAATTTTTAAAATGCTTCGTTTGATCCTAAAAAAGCAGTAATTTTGTCACTAATGCTTCATTTCTTGTTGCAGAGACCCTGAAGTTTATTTTGATACCAAGCAAGCACCAGAAAAATGCAAGACTGACCGTACAACAACGGACGAAAATTGTTGAACTTTGGCACCAGACGAAAAGTGTCATACAGGTGCAACGTCTTTACTCGAGACATTTCGGTATCCACTTGCGCCATGCACAAACTTTCGGACAATAAAGTGCACCATCGCAAAGTTTACCAATGTGGGAACCATCTGTGACCTTCACAAGGGTCACAGTGGGCGGAAGAGGACAGGTCGTAGTGAAGAAAATGTGGAAATGGTGAGACAGGCGGTCGTTCAGAGTCCAAAAAAAATCGATTCGACGACTTTCTGCCGAGACAAACATTCATAAGAGCACCGTTCAGAGGATCCTTCGCCAAGAAATTCATGCCTTTCCATACAAAATCAAACGGAAAGGTGCTTACTGATCAACAGAAACGCAAACGACTAGACTTTGCAAATTGGTTCTCAGGAAAGTTGGAGGAAGATGCAGACTTCCTCAAAAAACTTCACATGATGGACAAATGCCATGCTCACTTGTCCGGGGAGGTAAACAAGCAAAACTTTCGGTACTGCGAACTGAAAATCCTGGTAATGCATCAACTGAACTGGTGCCTCGATCTGTTCTCAAAGTCACCATGTGGGTGGCGGTTGGTTGGTATGGGATAATTGGTCCATACTTCTTTGAAGATGACCAGGGACGCATTGCACGGTAAACCAGAGGAACTATCACGAAATGATTCAGGAATTCTATCTGCCTGAGCTACGTACTCAGGCCCGTAGGAGAAACAACCTGATCCAGATGAGAACCCAGTGGTTCCAGCAGGATGTGACACCGCCCATACAGCCAGGGAAACAAGGCGGTTTCTCAACCAACATTTTGAGGGCCGCTTTATCTCCCTCTACGAAGACGTTGAGTGGCCACCGTATTCCCCTGACCTTACTCCTCCGACTTCTTCTTGTGGGGTATCTCAAGGACAGGATCTATGGAAACCCTAGGCCTCAGACTCTTGATCAGCTGAAGGAAAACATCCACCGACAAATCCAGAACGTTCTCAGGAAACGTTTCCCAAAGTGATGGAGAACATGACAACGCGTTTGCAGGCAGTGATCGGACACGTGGAGCCTACGTCGAACATGTGGTCTCAAAGAAAACGACGATTCTATACCAAAATTTAAATTTTGGTGGCAATTTTGACATTGGTCCAATAAACGTCAACCTTTCAGCTTTCCATCCAGCCATATATCTTTAAAAAAATATATGTTATGACCATCCTCTTTGCAGATGAAAAGTTGTATATTTTTTTGGGACACCCTGTACATATATATATATTATATATATATATACACACACACACAACACACACACACACCACACACACACACACACACACACACACACACACACACACACACACACACACACACACATACATATATATATTAGATGAGAAAAGATATATGGATTTTGAATCAGATGGAAAAGATAATTAAAACTTAGGTAACAACGTGAAAGGACAAAGTCATCGTGACTATTTACAGCATTTATGAGCCCTGCTGCAGCACGCCAAGTGCGAGACGCCCCCGTGTTTTGCTTTTTTAAAATTCGCTTCCGCTGTCTGTGTTTATTTATTTCACATTTGAGGTTGAGTGTGTCCATCCAGGCCATAACATATTTTTTACCAATTCGAGCTTTTCTCATCAAATCTTCAACAAACCTTTATGATGAGATTGTGGAGAACACAAATGAATAAAATGTTCAATTGTTTTTTTAACTGTCGTTTTCGTCAAGTTTCATTCGAGTGCAAATCTGACACTGTGGGCTTTGCATTTTCAGATGATTTCTAGTTCATACTGTCACGTCCACCCTGTTAAGTTAATTAACCCGACCCTGAACCCAGTTGTCATGGATGGGGCGGTTAACACCGACTTGGACGGAACGCAGAACCGTTCTACCTTGGAAGCGAACACGTGATCCTTGGAGATTATAGCACATGCGGGATGGAAGGTGGCAAAGGCACGTACCAGAGGCTTTCACCAGGACAGAGGCACGAGGGTTAATACTCACTTTAACCCACAACGAATATATGGACACAAGCAACTTTAATAAATAAGGGTTTAATGACATAAATCAAATATTTATAATGGAAATATATCAAAGCATGAGAATACAAATATATCAACACATGAGGTAATGAAACATGAGGCAATTTAAAGCCGAAAGTTGAAACATCTCCACACACATTAACAAAAACAGACAAGGGGAAAGATAAAATAAAAGAAAATCCCTCCCTTTACTCTGTAACTTAGCTGGATGTCCAAAGATGATATTTTATGAGCTTGCCAATCAAACCATGTCGTCCTGCATGGGAAACTGCACCCAAAAATGGTGCCAAGCCGCTCTCTGAGCAGGAAACGTATGTGAGGTATTTGTGTGGCGGTATTCAACGCCAAGGCTCATCAACCACCGTGCAGCTTCTTCTCACGAACGAACCTTCTGACCCCGCTCCTCTCTTACAACAGATCCGCGCACCGCAAATGGGTGCAGCCTTTCTCCTTGACCATACAACGGGGAGATTTCTGAGGCCCCGAGATAAGACCACGACGTGCACTCTTCTTCTCTTCTCCTCTCCTCAGAAACGTACACACTGAACGACGCAGCAACTGTCAATGGCTATCATCTTGCTCGAGCACATGGGAAAACTTACACAGCATGAACATGAAAATTGCACTGCTATTTTGTTGTGCTGAGAGGAGAGCAAAAACGAGATCCTCTGTCTCAACCACGTTCCTCACATCAACTATCTGCTCTCCAATCATGTCCTCTTCCCTCACATCACACCGACGCATCAAAAGCCTCGAGGGCGTGACTTGCCAGGACCAAGCCGGGAAGGCGGGGTTTCTTGCCTGCTCGGAAATCTTCGGGTCTGTTGTTGTTGTTGTTGTTGTTGTTGTTGTTGTTGAAAGCATGGTTCTTTTATTTCCGGTTTTGTAAATGCAAAAACATTGGAGAAGGTCACAGGGGGCATTCACATACTGGGAGAAATTAGCCTTAAACCCGACCTAATAAACACAGCACCACCCCCCCCCCCCATGTAGTGACATGTAACAGTCTTAAGCTGACAGTTTTCCCGACTTAAATTACATTGAGATGTCTCCTGCTCGTCCATGGACCATCCTACTTATACTCTGAAGTTCCTCCATATACCCCACAAACATAACAATACTTTGTATCAATTTCATTTAACCTATCCATAGTTATATTCCCATCTGATTTGTTTAATCCATGGGATCTAATTGATATTCTCACAGTATTGATATTTTGCTTTTTGAAAGAAAAAAGAAAGACAATTCTGGATTTCTAAAAAATTCACATCTTCAAGCTACCTTGTGTTCGATTGGTTGCATATGATTAATCTTAAAGCCACCTTTGTATATGATCGATTGTGTGATTAATCAACAAGTGACAAATGTGTTTTTCAAAGAGCATTTAAATAAAACAAGGGGGATCCATATGAAAAAGTAACTCGATGCAGGTTTGCATTAAATATTTCATCCCTAAATCGATGGTGTAGAAGGTGGGGGAGTGGGGTTAAAATTCATGAGATATCAAAGTGGAACACCTAAACTCCTGCCTTCCTTAGCCTCAGCTCCCGAGCACAGGCCGATTGCAGCGGTCAGCTCAGCCTCCAAGAGTTTAAGATTCTGTGGGATAAGGTTAAAAACTGGCAGGTAAATCAGATTTGCTTCACCATGACAAACACACAACATACTTTGTTTATTTACTGTACCCGGTGCTGTGTGGTTCAGTGAACTGGTATCACCATCCGTTGATTCACAGATCATCTTCAGAAGGCATGATGCAGACCATTCGGGCACCATGTCTTCATATGAGATGCGCACAGCCCTAAATGCTGCTGGTATGAGAACCCAAATAACCGTACACCACTCTTTGAGTGCCCCCTTTTGCACTACATTCTCCAATATGATGCTACCTACTTACCTAATGACCCACACATGCACATGATCATTTTTACAAAACATATAATACACATGTTAGAATTGATTCACAATCAAGATCGATATGTACATAAAGTTGAAACTCTCCTTCTCTCTCAGGATATCACCTAAACAACCACCTCTACCAGCTGATCACCATGCGGTATGCTGACGATACGATGACTATCAAATTCAACGATTACATCACTTGTATGGTGCGCCTGGAGGCCATGTTCAGTAAGTGGAGCACTGCTTGTGACTGTATGACATTCGAGGAAGGAACTGATGCTATTCGAAAACAGCACACCTTGCAGAGACATAATAACTTACCAACCAATCTTGAATTATATCACCTCAAAACCTTCCCAACTCCCCCTCCTTTCAAAGCGTCCAATCACCTTCCCCCCGAAACCCATACCCATGCCCCCACATCAAACTTTTAAAATCTACTACACCAGACGGTTCATCCTTCAGGATGATCTGCACCTTCACAGCCATTTCCAAATAATGATGATCACGAGTCAAAACCTTTGCATTGCGAGAGGATATCTGATCAGTGGTGACAGTAGTTCCATCAGAATCATAAAATTGAAGGAATAAATTATGGTGTTGTGTGCAATTAAATCTTTATTTTCATTCTATTCATTGGTATTCATCAAGTTTCTTCAACTTTTTTGCATACAAAGTCGGGGCTTCCCAAAGAGCTAGAATATCATACTGATCAGGATATAACATAACTAAAAGAACAGCAGAAAGAGAGGGGGAAACACCAACAGCAGGGCCGAGGGACAAAATCTATGGAGACAGTAAAACAAGGTATGCGGGTAAGAATGAGGGGAAGGGAAGGATGCAGTGGGTGGACAATATGGATACAGAAGCAAACTCTCAGGAAGGAAAAACTGGAAATTTGGAAGGAAGTGGAGGTGAGGGAGGGAGGGGGATTAACGGGGGTATAAAAGGTCATGATTTTGGATCTAATATGGTGGTGAACAGCTGTGTTGAAGACATGGAGGGAAGAGAAGAGTGAGATTGAAGAAAAATAGAGAGGAACAAATGTGTGAAGGTGAGCAGTGATTCTGGATTTTGGGAGTCTCACCAGAAGAGGTTTGATGGTGGACCATGTGCGCCCTACAGAAACCTGGGGGTGGCCAAAGCGCGGAGAGAGCAGAGGGTGCAAGACCAGAAAGGAGGCGGGCGAAGACGGAGAGACCACCTGCCTGTCTGTGATGGCGAAGTGACAGACCCATCGACTCAGCTTCATCGCAGGATATTCCAATGATGTTGAAGGCTTCGGTTTCCATGGCATAAAGCTGAGCAAGATTTAAGGCAGGGTGCCAACCCAAAGCGAAGGGCAGTACTCCATCAAGTTGCAGATGAAGTCCTTGTCGGTGGATAGGAGTTCAGGTGTGTGAAGGAAGCACTTTGCACGATGGAGGATGTCCCGTCAGTAGCTGTAAACTTCACACTATTTGGTATTCCAAAATAATCTGTGAAGTTTTTCCACCATTGGCAGTTTACGTTAAAATTCTAAGTCAATGTGCAGGTTTATAGTCTGAAAGAGCAAAATCTACCTGGCAGGATGAGACATTAATGATAATCCGATGTCAGAGTTTGATGTGATGGGCATGGATGGACACTGAGTCAATGGTTGTAAGGGGGTGGGTGAGTTGGTGAGGGAAGGTGGGTGAGATTTCACATGCACATTAGTTAGATTGGGGCTTCATATTCGGCCCATAGGTGTGCATCATCGTCTTTGGGCTGCGGTTTGTGCCCCTGATACAGTGCACCTGTTGCAGTGCCCAATGCCTCTGTGGGTCATGTCAAGGATTTGTATAATTTTTTCAAGGTTCTGGGGCTACCTCACTTATTCTTTATTGAAAGACACCTTGGCGTGATAGCGGAGGTGTTTAAGAAGTTGAAGGTATTCATAAAAGGTAGTAGTTCATCCTTGGAATTAATGTACTTCGCTTAGCAAACTATAATGATGTCCTCTGGGTGGTCAAATTGATAGCTCGTTTAACATTAAATCATGTGATTTTCATTCACACTGTACAATATATTGTGATACCAATTTTATGGTAATAGGACATACTTGTGAATATAAATATATATATTTATATCATCAACCTCTTGTTCGACAGGAATTTTTCACAGTCTGGACAAAAATAAAAGGGGTTTCATTTCCCTGCGCCTGCCAACGGTAAGAATTATGGAAGGACGAACTGGGCTTGATGTGGTGCATTCTTGTAATGCCAAACACTATTTTCACTCTGCATGGCATATGAAAGGAGAAATGTTAACTTTCTAAAGTCGTATTGCATTATTCTACAGTTTCTGTGCTCTTCAGTGCTCCTTTGTCCCATTGGTCTACAGCTTCTTAATGCCTCCTGAAGTGTTATCAGTGCAGTGCACCTTTCTGCGAAAGGTGGCGGTTCATCCTAGGAATTATTTTTTCAGCTCGAGAATTAAAAATGTTTCCCTTCATTCATGCTTTTTAATTAACAGTCGTAGCAAATGGGTGAAATTCACTTTGACTTGGATACAGTGAACGAGGGACAGATTGTAGTTGGAAAATCCAAAACAAAAACTAATCTGAGAAAAACAGAGTGGACTATAACAGCACTTGGTAGAGCACATACCTCCACCTGGCTGAAGAGTTCAAATTTTCTATCTCACTGATAATCCCACCTGCATCCAGACGTTAACCCACATCTCATCTGCTTGTTCTTGTCAGTTAGCCAATTCATCCACCTAGTTTTGTCCGAATCCATCCATAAATTTGAGATATCGTGCATTACTGGATATAGTTTTTGGCTCTATCCATCTCTCAATGGTGAAAAATCATTAAAAAAAAATTATACTATCCAGATCCGGATCTTCACAAAAATCTAATCAATTTGTCCATGTCACACACCCATGCTGTCCACTCAGTTTTTGTCTGAATCCGTCCATAACTTTTTGGGATATTCTGCTCACAGACAAACAAACAGGGGTGAAAACATTACCTCCGTTCACCTTTGGTGGCGTTGGTAATAACGGTGCATGTGACTTCATCAAATCATCCCATTTCCTGAATACTCACCATGACTGATGTTCTACCTGAATGCTGTGTTTTCAGTGGCTAAGACTCACCATGTACGCATAAGCAGTGCAGGACGTGACTCCATCCTCCGGCATGGTGCATAATCCAGTGTCCATGGCTGCACCGGTGGTTTGAAACTCCCGCATGCACCGCCTGCATGGCTCCCAACAGCACGTGTGTAATTCTAACCTTTTGAGACTTATGACTGTTGCCTTTATTTGTAATTTAATTTTAAATCTTAACACAGACCTTAAATTTTCTCAGCGCGGGCATGTCAGTGTCTTTTTAAAAAGCCAATACTCTCCTGCTTAAGCAGCATGAAGGTTTTAAATTCACCTTGTAAACAGAATTGTGGAATAAACCACGTTTTGTACTGCTGATATATGTTGTATTTCAATGATAATTCCTGGACTAATTATTTTTTACACGAATTCACCACACTGCTTACCGCTTCACCATCCTGTACTGCTCAGCAACACTTCCGACATTCGCCAGCAATTCTTGCCTACTTGCCCAAAGATTATATGACCAACACACGGCTCTACACAACCGAGGGAACCCAGAAAGGAGCGGAAAGCTCTGTGCTGCTCCCTGGAGGTACGTGAGTGGGGAAATATTTACACAACCGCTCACATCCATTACATCAGATCGTGCCTGTTGCAATACCAGAAATATCACACCAACAGTGACGATATCCTGGCATTATCCTGTCACTCCTAGAAATTCTGTGCATTGGAACGTCACCGGCAATGAGTTACAAATGGATACAAAATGGCGGCTGCATGTCAGAGTTGGAATATGGGGCTGAGGAAGTTTGTCCATCATTAAAGAAATGTCTCCTAATGCTAAGTTTGCCCTTTCCTGTTTTGTTCTGTATCGGTAGATGGTGCTTAATACTATTTGGTGGTTGGCTGTGATTTTTTTCTTGAACATTGGAATAATCCCAACCACCTTTACTGAATGCCATATTATTATGGGTTGGGTTAGAGATAGAGAATGAAACAAGATGGTGGTAAACCTTCAAGTTGAAGCCCTGAAGGGGAGAGTGGGGAATATTTCTGGAAGAACAGGTGTGTCCTGAGGATTTGGAGAGGGAGCGGGATTGGAGGAGAGGCGGTTTTTAAAAAAAGAAAAAAAGAGGTAACCGAGTTGTCTGTGATGTGACATCAGCAAGCCTTGTTCTTTGTTTTCATCGTGGGAAACCCCAATGATAATGAGAGTCTTTCCTTCAATCAAATTCACCCAGGTTTATCTGTTTCCTGCCCTCCCAATAGAACACTGGCATTTAAGGACAGGTGGTTAATACAAAGGTCAGGAAAAGATTATATGACCAACACACGGATCAACACAAACCGAGGGAACCCACAGGGCGCTCAAGGTCCACCAGAAACCCCCTTCTGGTAAAACTACCAAAATCAAGAATCACTGCTCACCTTCACTCTTTCGTTCCTCTTTTTTCTCGCCTTTGGAACAAACTCCCACACTCTCTTCAATCCCACTCTTCCATCCAGGTCTCAAACTGCTGTTCACCACCATCTCTTATCTCCCCCCATCCAAAACCATGATCTTTTCTACCCCCATTTGTCCACCCAAACCCACCTTCTTTCCTTCCTAAAAGTCCCTGTGGTGTAAGGACTTGAAAGTCCCTGTAGTGCCATCTTATTTACTCCATGTACCCGCCCTATCCCTTTCTCCCTTCAACAGATCTCCTAATGTCTCTGTTCCCCACTTTCCTCTCCCCCACCCCCCCTACTCTTGTCTCCTGCTCCTGTTGTTATATGTTTGTTTTGTTAACTCTTATACAAGCCTCGACATTGTGTATAAAAACAAAGAGCAGTATAATTTTGGCCCAACCCCCTGGAGTGGGATCAAAAGGTCAAATACCAAAAAATGCAATTCCAGGCACATTTTAAAACATTTTTCGTGAAACTTTGTCAATGCAATAACATTTGAGGACACATGATATACAATATATATATATAATATAATATTAATATATATATATATATTATATATATATAAATATAATATAGAGAGATCATGTTCCACCGCTGATTGAGATCTAGCAATGTCCACACTGATCATGATAGAAAAGCCTTTTAATTCACATCAAAAGAGTACATGAGAAAGTGAGACAGAGGCTACCTACAGTATCCCAGCTCAGTTAAACTCCTGGCTCGCAAGCAGTTTTGTTTACTTTATATACTTTTTCCTGCTCATCTGTTTTCATGATTTCCCCAACTTCCATCAGGTTTATATTTCCTTCCTTAGATTTTGTTTTCTTTGAGACAACAACATCCCAGCACTGGTTCCCCCCCCCCCCCCCGGCCTGGCAAACTTGATCTTTTCACTAGCAAGAAGATCTGTTATTGGTCAGGCAGATCTTTATCACAATATATATATCTCTTCATTCTATTGCAAGATGTACCATTTTGACCTATACCAAAACAGTGCTGATTTTGATCGGGCTTCTCCGAGCTAAAGGCTCAAAGAATGTTGTTACAAGGCCAGCAAGAAAGCCAGATGTTTAGCTGCGTGACAGAGAGAGAGAGATAGCTACTTGCTTTGATTACCAACAGTCAAAAACTGTAGCTTACTGAGAGCATTAAATGCTTTGGCTTCCTCAATTAAATGCTACATTCAATTAAGAAAAGGTATCCTACTAAAAATGGCTGCTCTCATCTTGGGAGCTGGTCAACAGCTCCACATTTGCCCTCTGTTACTTAGAAACATAGTGGAAAAGGAACACCACAATCATAATAATTTTTAGAGATGGAATCTTGATGGATCCGCAAGGTGGTAGACGGGAGTCTTTTCCATAGGTGGCACACCCTTATGAGTAGCTCCAAGTGGGCCATAACGTCACGAAAGCTCCGCCCGCACTTTCTAGCCTCATAGAAAAGCCCCCCTCTACCATCCTGACCGGCCACACCAATACCACCCCTCTGTAGAATAGTGGATACATTTCAACAATTATGACTTGAATATAGGTCATGAGGAAGCAAAAATTCCTTTCAAAAAAAACACTCACACAAAAAGATACATTATTTTCAACTAACTATGGTTCTTTATGAACCGAAAAAAGAATATAATTTTTATAAACAACAAGTAAGAATCAGCAAACAAGAATAATTTTTATAAACAGTAAGAAATATATTTTTTTGCTATTTATCGTGTTCTTTATGAACAAACAAAAAGAATATAATTTTTATAAACTGCAAGCCAGAGTGAAAGAAAAATTTTAAAGAAAATCCCAATATTTTCCAACAAGGCAATGTTAGATAACATTTTTTCTCATCTCGGTAATCGGTGTAAGAATTCGAGACACTCATCCAATGTGAGTTTAAGCAGTGGGTCAACAGTCCCATTAAGTTCACAGTACATTTCAGGGTCTATGGGTTGGGGAGAAAAAGAAGAGTGAATTATCGGGGAGGGTAGAGACGGCGGAGGTGTTGACTGCGGCTTGACCACAGCAATCACAGCAGGCTTCCTCAGGCTGTCTCCGTTTTTGTTGTTTTCTTTGCTGCGGAAGAACATCGTCTCACACACTCCCTGATTAGATTTTTAATACAAGTGATGACAACAATCACTGCTATGAAGATCATGAGCCTATAAACAACAGATGGATTATCCAGGCTCCCCAACTCCCCAATATTTCCTTCATGTAACAATATACTTGTTCAGGCGTACAATGCCTTTTGTCCCTTCATCCCGTGGCACACGAGATGCATAATTGTATAAAAGGCCCAATAAGTGTTTCCCATATACGCCTTCCTCATGCAATTGATCCCAATGTTTACCTTTTTTCTTCCCTGGCACCTGTCACAACCCATTCCTTGTTTCCCTACCATTGACCTACCAAACATTCGTCTCTCTATGACATTCCAAAATCCTCACTATCTGTTATTGTCCATATTATCACGATTATACACATGCTATCAAACACTGCCACATCTGTCATAAACCTCAGTAACATTCTTTTCTTTCGATTTCCTGTATCCTTTTTGCAATGAGATGCGTGAATCCATGATTGGCTTACCTTTTCTTGACAGCTCCTTGGGTAACCAATAATACCTGAAAAAGTCCAGTCCACTGGGTCTTCAGTAGTTCCTCCATTCAAACACCCTGTTGTCAAACTCTTCACAATATTTATTAGCATCACAAGAGTTAATCTCATGTATATATGTCATATATTTTCCAGACTTTTACCAATAATTATATGTACTGTTTGGCCTAGCACTTACAGTGTGACCTTGATCCCAGAGCCCTGAGCTCAAGTTTCATTTACCACTAAACGAACCCAGAGGGCTAACTCAGCCTGTCATTCCTTCAAGACTGGCAAGAAAAATGAACATCGTACACTGGTAATAGGGGCACCGCATCAGCACACAGTCATGCTCCAACCAGTGATGCAACCAACAGCCCAAAGGCAGCGCACACCCACAAACATTTGATAATACATAGTTGCTTCCAAATTCGATTTTACAAATTTTCGATTTTCTCTTTTCCAACATTATTTATTTGTCATGCTTCTTCCTTACACATCTTACAGGCTCCAAGTCTGGTTCTAGCTTATTCACATATGCATATCTTAACGAATGTTATTTTAGGAATGCACATGGTATTTTATATTCATTTATACCATAATTATAATTGATCACATGACCTTGGTCCATAATTTCCGTTACAGCTTTTATTTCGCACTTTTCCTTGATCATTTCTAGAGTATTCTTGGACTGGTCAGTGTTTTGCCTGGGTGGTCTCGGGTTGGGTTGGGTGTCTTTCACACCTTTCACGAACCCTCACACTCCTTGCACACCTTCCACGTCCTCAATCTCCCACAGAAATACCTTGTCTCTTGGAGATTTCTCAGGTTACACCTCCAGGGTTTGTACCTTGCAATCTCCCTTTTAAGCACTGTCCTCCAGGGATTTCTTAGATGAGCCTGCTAGCGTCACCTTCAACCCTCCTTCGGACACTTAACACGGGGGTACTCCTCTTTTGATGTGCATAAAAGCTCACTCTTTCCCGTTCTTTACGATAAGGCAGATCACAAAGAGGCAGCAAAGTTGCATGCCCTGGTGCGAGAAAGAGGCAGTTCTTACCTTATCTTTAAGCCGGCCGGCTTCTGTCCTCTTTTGTCTCACAAACGCACAGTTCCCTCCCCCCTGGTCTGTCTTATCCTGCCACAACGCCAAATGATGAGATCATGTTCACCGCTGATTGAGATCTAGCAATGTCCACACTGATCATGATGAAAAAGAGCCTTTAATTCACATCAAAAGAGTACATGACAGAAAGTGAGACGAGACTACCTACAGTATCCCAGCTCAGTTAAACTCTCTGGCTCGCAAGCAGTTTTGTTTACTTTATATACTTTTTCCTGCTCATCTGTTTTCATGATTCCCAACTTCCATCAGGTTTATATTTCCTTTCTTAGATTTTGTTTTCTTTGAAGACAACAACATCCCAGCACTGGTTCCCCCCCCCCCCCGGCTGGCAAAGCATTGATCTTTTCACTAGCCAGAAGATCTGTTATTGGTCAGGCAGATCTTTACACAATATATATTATTTCTCATTTCATTGCAAGATGTACCATTTTGACCTATACCAAAACAGTGCTGATTATGATCGGGCTTTCCCGAGCTAAAGGCTCAAAGAATGTTGTTACAAGGCCAGCAAGAAAGCCAGATGTTTAGCTGCGTGACAGAGAGGAGAGAATAGCCTACTTGCTTTGATTCCCAACAGTCAAAACTGTAGCTTACTGAGAGCATTTAAATGCTTTGGCTTCCTCAATTAAATGCTACATTCAATTAAGAAAAGGTAATCCTACTAAAAATGGCTGCTCTCATCTTGGAGCTGGTCACCAGCTCCACATATATACATATATATATATATATACAGTATATATCAGTATATATATATTAATATATATATATATATATATATATATATATATATATTACGATCTTTTGGATTTGACACCTGGGTCATACCGCCCCAGCGGTTGGTATTGCCCATGCCCCATGCCCCAGAGGGTCACTGTCATGAAAACGTGAAAACAGTATTTGATATTGGGTCAATCCTGGTGGAACTCTATGCCATTTATCAACTTTGATATCATCATTAGCATCATCATCATCATCATCATCATCATCGACAAATATATTGACCTTTCTCGGACCATTGGCCGCATGATGATCATTTTCATGGAGAGGTTCCACAAGGTGCATTTACACAGCATTGTGCCTATTTTAAAATCTGCACTTATGCAGTATTTTTCTTCTTTAAAAAGACTAAAATCGACTTTTAAAATTTACTCTTGAGACTCGTACAAGCTCGGAGTCCTCACGGCTCAAGGCTTGCTCTTCCAGGGCACATGGAGCACCGGCATCAGCGACAAGATTGCCTGCACCGTGTCCGCAAACATCGAGCAGTCCCTGCGAAAGCTTGGGGTGAGTACGAAGCATGGAGTGAACACTGCTGCCATCCATCTGCCCAGGCCTTGCAGTGGGCCACAGGAACGGACTGGAGATGCAGAGCAGCAGGAGTTGCTGGCTCAGGACCCAGGACCATGCATTCCCACGCAACACAAGACCGAGTACGTCCCGCTCCGGTGCTCGAAGCACTTCATTCGTCTTGCTAGCGAGCGAGCTCCGAGTGCTTCTTGAGCTTCACCCCTTGGCTACTGATGTGGATTTTTTAAAACCCACCTTATTGTGATCGTTGTCCTCCTGAAGGATTCTAACTGGCCGATTGTGGAATCCTATTTGACTTCAGACAGATTTAACGTTTGTCCGATTTGGTTATAAAATCCTACAAAAACCCTATCGACACTAATAAACTGATGTCCACACAAGTCCTTCCTTGTGAAACAATTTATTTTCTAATTATACACTATACTTCTCACCCTTGTACAATGAACTTAAGAATCCCCATTGATTGCAATATTATTTGGTTCTATTTCATTTATTCTTACTTTAGTTAACAGTTAGACCAACCCGATTCAATTCACTTCTACATTACATCAGAGAGTTTTATTCTAACTTGGTACTTGGTAGTTCCAAGGAGTACAAGCCACTGAGATTCTTTACTTCCTCAGGTACTTGCACTGAAACAATTTTACATTTCAAAGCATTTTATACTTTCATGAGAGAGAGGTGGGGGATATTCACCCAGACTGTAGACGTGTCCTTTAGACGAAAAGCCACTTCGTACATTTCTAAGCAAAGGTTCATTTATCAGCTCGGTCACTCTGCTCCAGAAACAACACATTTCTTATCATTTAGGGCAAAGTCTTTTGGCCAGAAATGACAGCCAATTCAACTTGCAGCATAAAAGTTACATTTCTGAAACTCATTTGTTACAAATTTAAAATACATTAATATAAATTTTTCCCCCACACTACTCTTCCTTTTGGGCCTCAGTTATTGTCCAGCGTCCTCCTTCCGCGACCACACTCGATTCTGCCATTCTTGCAGGTCGGCATGGTTTAGAGTGTGATCCACCAACATTGGAGGTTCTGTTCTAATATTACCAACATTTCCATTCAGGCGATTTTTGCAGCTGATTATTACTAAATTTCCATTTATATCACTTGCAACTCCAGTGCTTTAGGTGGGAAGTGGGAGGATTTGCAATGGCGCACCATAAACTTTGCTCTAGTTTATAGTTTGCTTTGGGTTTGCTCTTGGTGTATGTTCAGATATAACAATGGGGTATATCCAACTCATAAATCTTTATTATATTAACCTAGGAATAAAAATCAGTAAATATGGAACATTATTTGGAACACAAAAATACTGCAAACTTTTATTGATTTTTAACACCCAACAAAAGCTTTGAAAGTTACTCCAATTTCATGTCCATAAGTTATTTAAACCACTTTATCATTGTCTGTGAAGTGGTGTAAGTTTAAGATTGAATAATTCTTCTTTCTTTCCTGGATTTAGCAGTTATTCCCCTCTTTCTACAGATTTGTAGGCATGACTTCGGTCATGTAGGCATGCGTAGGCATGACCATGTGGCGGCACGACTTTGGCCAAGGGACTGTGATTTGCAAATTGCTTGTGCCAGTTTGTGTACCCTTCGGATAATTTTCAGGTTCAGCTCAGCGAACATCAAAAGATCATGGAATTAGCCTATTGCTTTAACTTTTTACTCTTCTTCTTCTTCTTCTTCATCGCAGACGATAATGTAATAAAGAGCATTTCATATCTCCAAGGTGGCCAAAGAAAGCAGTGATGAAAAAAATTCCATTTATATGTAACAATAAAAATAATATAGGTTTGAAAAACATGATTAGTGGGAAACACCATTATATCGTTTGAAGGGTTAATTCGTACAGTTGCAGAAATGTAATCACAACAACAGCAGTCCATCACCTGTGAAAACGTTTGCAAAATCTGTGACTTATTCTGGCAATTACAAACAGACTCCCAATGATGTACAGTGGTCAAGATGATACTTAAACAATGGAATGGACGTGTAAAGTTCAGCTTTTGTTCATGCATTTCTCCATGTCTTTGGCAAGTCCCCGTGCTTTCGAAGAGTTGTAGACCTTCCTCTTCTTTTGTGTGATCTTCTTGCAAATGTCAACATGTTTGATCAGACGTTCCTTCATGAAAGTTCGTCCACAGCAAGAGCAGGACTCGAGCATCACAGGTGGTTCAGTAATTGAAGTTCTGAACGGCCGTGCAAGTTCAACTTTTGTTTCTCCTTCTGCAGATGTTTCTTGCAAACATTTTTGGTTCTTGAGTATTTCCATCTGACATGCTTCCCTCTCAAGGTCTTCCAATTCCTGAATCAGTCGTTGCCGATTCTGTTGTGCGATCTGTTTATCCCTTTGTGTTACCAGTAACTCATTATGCAATGCTTTGAGTTTCTGTAAAACCTCAAACTCTCTCTTATGGGTTTCCTGCTCCATGTGTTTTGTTGGCTCGATGCCACGTCCATCGTGCGAACGACCTCGCAGCTTGCTGAAAGGTGGTTGTGGCTGTGTTTGTAACTGTGCATCTCCTCTAGCTGGAGGGTCTTGTTTTTTCTTGCGTCTGAAAGTCTTTCTTTGATTACAATGTGGACTTTGTATTGTCGGTGTTATTTTACCCTTTTGATATTCCTCCCACAAAGCGTGCTGTGTTGAAATTTCATTGGCACTTCTGTCAATAGCAACATTGTTATGGATGACGGTATCATTCCCCATTTCCACAGATCCCTTGATGATGGGCTGTAATGGCTTGGTAACATCCACTCCAGTTATTTGCCTCTGCCACCCAAACCTTTGTCGTTCACTGGATTGTACGTCAGAAACTAAACCAATGCTATCTTGATACGCCTCTGAGCGGGAGATGGCACTGACAAAGTGGATGCTTTTAGAGTGATCTTGAAACCCGCTTGGGGTACTGCTGGTCCGACGAAAGCTTCCTCTTGCTTCATGAGGACGGCCACGCTTCATCATCTGCAACAGAACCCTGCGGTCCCGTTCTCGCTGCTCATGGCAGGCATGCTGTATCTGCTCAAGGCGTGATAGACCCTGAGCAGTGGGTTTAGCCTGTGAGTCGGCTGGTCCATATTGAGCTTCTGTGAGCCTCAGTGTTTCCTTGCCATTGTATGTGGAAGCAAATTGAGGCCTGGTTTTGGATTTGGAACTCATGGTTTTTCTCAGGCAAGAACAAAAGAACCTGAAAAGCAAAAACATTCTATGATTGCCGATAATACAGTCGGTGTAATGCCACCAGTTCTGAAGGATGTGGTGTGCTCCCTGATGCAGGGCTCCCTGCAGGCACTACACTATAGAAGGATAGTTTCTCGTTGAATTTGACCTGATAAACCCAGAACCAGACCACTCGGCAGTGAGGATGCGACCAAATAAGCTATTTTATGTCATTCATTTATTTTACAAACTTATACAAGTATGCTTCTTTTGATGCTTACTGTGATTGAGCTGGCCATAATAACTGTAAACTTAAACCAGAATTGATGAGACATCAAAATAAAGTAACTGGAAGTTGTAGCTGCAGAACATGAATTCACTGAAAATATCAAAATTGTATAAAATTAAGCAGATTTCACAAATACCTTTGCAAATACATTGACGTGGGTCTCACATTATTGAGGTCATGTGGGAAATGAAAAGTGCCATCATAATTTTTTTTTTCTCCATTTAAAACTGTCAAAGTTAAACTTAATACTTATAAGGTATCTATTCCTTATTTGTGGAAATCAGAGGGTTCATACGTTTGTGTGATCACATCCAAGGTTCAATCCCCAATTGGAAACTACAATTATAATGAGAAACTATTCAGGAACATATTCTAAAGTTGCCTCTTCTTGGTCATGATCGGACATAAATGATCATGTGACTGTCTTCGGTCTATTACCCTTGAGTATTCAATCTAATATGGGCCATAACTATAATGAATGGACTTTGATCTGCATCAGCTTCTCATTTTGACATTCTCAATGGGAGTTATATTGTTTTACAGTTGTTCATAGGCTGTGAATATTTCAAAACAGTTACAACTAGCGAGTTGATAGAACACGATGCCCTGCACAGTTTTCAATACGTATACACTTCAATTGATATTAAAACAATGATTTTAAAGATCGTTAAAAAAAAATTCCTGAAGTTTAGCGCTATTGAAAATGTCTTATACACCACCTTATTTAACATACCCAAGTACTGCAAAACTAGGTTCTTGGAAGTGCCAAGAAAGCGATTTGTGTTGCACAGTGTTCAAGTATTCAATTAAATTTAAATAAAATCAAGATTGTAAAGGTCGAATAAAATAATTGATTCTGAAATTTACCGCTGTTGTGATGCAATGCCTGTTACACCACCCTATGTAACACCTTGCATTAGTTATTCGTGCCTGTTGTTTGTGTCCTTTATGAAGTACTTAAAAACGGGAATGATTTTCTATTTTGTTTGATTGCCAGGGAAACAGTGTAAAAAAAATTATCTCACTCCTTTCTGCGCACGCGCAATCGGGATTAATTCCAGAGACAAAAAAAAACAAACAAACTAGAGAGTTCCTAGAACATGATGCCCCCCACGGTGTCACTTAAATTTTACTTCAATTATAATAGAAAAATGATTATAATGATCATTTTTTAAAATCCAAAAGTTTCGTGATATTGAAGTTGTCCAGAAGCAGTCCTGAACAGCACCCTTATACACCACCCCATTGAACATGTATTTGCCCATGTTGGACTTTGTCTGAAATGGGGGCTCAAAGGATTTGGTCTCAATTTTTGCGTCCATGCGTCCGCAACCACATCTCAGACATGTATGGACCGAATTTATTCGTACTTGACACAAAGACAACACATGATGGTATACATATGCACGTCTTTTCTTTTTTTTTGATATGGTCGACTGGTGGCCATTTTAGTTGTTAAAAAAACCCCCCAGTGTCGAACACTTCCTCGATCATGCATTCACCGATCTGTTCAAACTCAGCACAAGTACAGTATACAATGGCATACACTTGCACCTCACTTTATTTTGCGATATGATCAAAGATCATACGATATGATCGAAACGATATTTTGCGATATGATCAAAGACGCCAGACTGGTAGACTGGCGGCCATTTCAGTTGTATAAAACCTGATGTCGAACACATCCTCAACCATTTCTCGGACATGCATTTACTGATGTTGTTCAAACTTGGCACAAAGATAATGAATGATGGCTTACATATGCCCGTCATTTTTTTTTTCGAGATCACATTCAATATAGCCGACTGGCGGCCATTTTGGTTGTAAAAAACCCGATGTCGAACACGTCCTCAACCATTTCTCGTACATGCGTTTACTGATCTTGTTCAAACTTGGCACAAAGATAACGAATGATGGCTTACATATGCCCGTCATTTTTTTTTTCGAGATCACATCCAATACAGCCGACTGGCGGCCATTTTGGTTGTAAAAAAAACCGATGTCGAACACGTCCTCAACTATTTCTCGGACATGCATTTACCGATGTTGCTCAAACTTGACAAACAGATAAATAATGATGGCTTACATGTGCACGTCTTTTCTTTTTTTTATATCGGATCCAAGATGACCGACTGGTGGCCATTCAGTTACTTTAATGTGTCTCTAAATATTTCTCAGACATGCATGGTCCGATTTTGTTCAAACTTGGCACAAGCACAGTACATGATGGCGTACACGTGCCCCTCACTTTATTTTGCGATCTGAGTAAAGATGGCCGACTGGTAGACTGGTGTCTATTTTAGTTGTACATAAATATTGGCTTGCCCTTTAACTCCATACAGCAAAATTACGAAAACAGGGGCTGTGACATTTTATGTCATTCATATTTGTTTAAATTAAAGTATTGCAAAACTGGAGGTTCTTCGAAGTATTATGACAGGTGATTTGTGTATGACAGTCTTCAAGTGTAAAATTTAATTTAAATAAAATAAAGATTGTAAGTCATAGAAATAAATTAACTTACCACCATTTTCTGCAATGTCTATTACCTAACCTTATCTACCACATTATATGCTATCTGTGCTTGTTGTATGTGTCCATTATGATGTGCTTATAAACAGAAAGTTTCCTGTTGAAAATATAACATTCAATATAAATGAAATTGTTCCTCGATCATTGACTGACGTTTGTGGATGGACATACACAAACCAATTGTTTAACCCTGCTTTTTCGCTTTGCGTGTGTGGGCTAATGACAGCAGCTTTAAGAGAACTCAGTAAACATACAGTTACTTAAAAACCCAAACATTCCTCAATTTAACAATAATTCCAAGGCGTTAATATTCCTAAGAAATGACTTTTAAAGACGGACTTACCATCCTCCTGTAAGAGAGAATGAATTCTAGGTTCACTTGCTGGTGTCGTATTAACATACACACCCAGGGGTGGGGTATAAGACTACATGTAAACACTTTCGCACAAGATATCCTGGAGCACCTGATGATGCTCTATTCATGAACGGAAAGATTTTGCAGTTTTGGAAATGATATATTGCGAGGTTGTTACTTTGGTAAAGCTCCCAATTAATAATAAACTACACTGGAAAGGGAGCATGCAAGCCATCATTGTTTTCTTTAACCTAATAACAGGGTTTGATACAACAAATGCATTGATGCATATTTATGAATTGGTTAACTACCTTCTTGTGGGGTTGGCCATAGAGCATTTTGGGGCCAAGTTTTTCATGAACTGACTGCACAGGCCTGACGTTTAAATTAAGGTGATGGGAATTTTGGAACTGGCAGTAATTCGCCTAATCCTTGCGAAGGACACCCTGAGATCTTTAACGTCCACCAATGAATGCGAGTGGAAGGGATATCCATGAGTTTACCGTCTGCACCTTACACGACATGAGGCAATGTTTGGTGCAATTTGCTCCACCTTACACTACATACATGACGTGCAGGATTAGGATATTATGAAACGTCTTAGCACTTCTACAGAAGGACATTTGTAGGCAATGGACAAATAATTACAGGATATGGGATTTGAACTTGGGATCCCAATATCACATGCTCAATTGTAAATACCAAACAATATGATTGGATATGTGAGACTAGCAGTAGAAGTGAGAGGGCATGGATCTTGTTTCCTGTGAGACACAATGGTGCTCGTCATGTTACCATGAATATACCAGTCTTCTAACAACAGACAAACATTACAATTGTAACCAGACATTCAATGAATTGTTTAATAAGTTTTGCAAAGAGGTTGTTGAAGATAACTGATAACAGGAGGAATCAGCCAGGATGTCAGTATTTCTTACAGATAGATACCACGAGTCATGGAACTGATGAGGACGAATAACCTGTACACAGTACCTTCACATACTTCTCTTCGCAAGCGTCCTTTCAGGGCATATACATCTCAGCCCAAACTCTGAGACATGTTATACTTGCAAGTTCTTCCAATATCACATGGCCATCAACAGGTGATCGATGACCTGATATTATCTTGTGTAAGGCAGATTTATTGGATTTGCATTCCAAAATGTCCGTAACCAGTGTGCGTCCACTCTCAGGAGAGCCAAAAAACATCTGTTCAACTTCAAGAATGAACTTTCAAACTTGGCTCCCTCCTCTAAAACCTGGTGGTGTCTTGTCAAGTCATTCTCTGGTGTATGCTCCACTTCCAGCCCTTCCCTCTCTTCAAATGGAATCTACTCGTGAGAAGGTCGAATGCCTCAGTTAGAATGATTTTGCTTCCAAATCTTGTGTTCCCAACCACTCTCACTGTTTCTCCAGTGTGGACTTGAACCGGTTGATGGTAGTTGCATTGATAAGGTATCCCCATAATGAATTACATTTGTTGACGTTTCTGAGAGAAAGCATTTTGGCTTCATTGGGATCTGGAGTTCTGTAAACCTTCCTTATCTTCATGTTGTGGCCTCTTCAAGTTCTCGAGCCCTCATCCATCACAAATAATTTCTGGACATCAATTTTCGGTTGATGGATTCCCTTAAGGATTTTGAAAATCTGGACGAGTTCATCCCCGTTGTCTCCTATCGACTGGTGTGGGCATCTTCAACACTCTCAATGTGTCCGAATATTGTAAGTGTCGAAACCCGAAGGTCAGGTAGCACTCGTCTGGCTGTTGTCTTTCCAATTGGTCGAGTCATGGAGCCAATTACGTCTTTTGCCTGGTTGATTAATGGCTCAGATGAGTCCACACATACAAGTTGCAGATTCAAATGAGTATATTGTTGTGGTGCCGGTTTGGGGGCGAGGAAGACTGCCAGATGGACAGTTGGGCCGTCTCCCTCCGAACACCGAATTGAAGGTGTCACTCCGGATAACTCCGAAGTCGACGGGTCGCTTAATGGACCGTGGATGCCAATATTTGACCGCACGGTTAGGGTTTTTTGTCTGATTCCAATTTACCTAATTGCCGCGCGGTCTAGCTACGGGAAGCCACACCCTCGGCCGGCTTTGTCCGAACCGAGTCGCTGTTACCGACTCGGATCCGGCGTAACCGAGGGGAATTACCAAAGCCGCGCGCCCAAATAACAATTTACGCACAATGGCCTCCCTAATTACAAGCCCGAACCATACTGGGTCAATGAAAGAAAACACAGCAACGAACTGGAACATTTAACAGTTATTTATTTACAAGGCAATAGGGAGGGACAACAGAGCAGACTTAATCACGAATATAAATGCAGGCAAATGTATAAATGGCAATCACTTAACAGTTTTACTTACAAGACTGGCCACAGACGGACACACACACCCAAAAAGAAATGGCAAGCTGGGGGTTAGAGTTTGGTCGGGTACCTGACCGCTTTGTGCGGTTTTACAGACTCACACTTGTGGAGCTCGGAGTCCGTGGAAGAGAACGGGGATCCCCAGCTCGAGCACTCCAACACAACCCACCATGGTGGGACTCGAACCCAGGAACCAGATTCCAATGAGCGCAGCCAGGATCCTATGAATGACCCGGCCAGCCACGAATGATCACTGACGACCAGGAGAGCCTAGCAGACCAGAAGCAAGGAACGACCTCCAAGGAACCAAGGAACCAACTCATAC
>CM068960.1:17760962-17775984 GCA_035128595.1 Eptatretus atami
GGGAGAGATCCGCTCTCGGGTAACTCGCCTCCGGATTGGACGGGGCGTTTTTGGGTGTCGAGGTGGCCAGCCGTGATTGGAGGAGGGGCGTGTTGGCGTCTCGGTGCTCCTCCCCCGAGAGAGGCTCTTTTGTCTTCCCCAATGTCGACAGGGGAGATATTCTACTTTGATGGGGTGGAGTTAGAGCTGAGGCGATCTCACCCCTGATTGGACGAGAGGAACATTCTATCTTGCTGGGGCGGAGTCGGCCCTGAAGCGATGGAAACTCCGTCTATGTTTGTGGCCTTGGACACGTGCGTAATGGAGCTGAAGGAGTGGAGGGGATTGATGTAGAAAACTAACGAGAAAGAAACTCGCAGCGCACACATGAAATTCTCATTAGACATAGGGGAGAGATTCTAACTATCCACATATACTTGACGAAATAACTAAACTTTGGGTCAACTGTTTGTGTGAATGCGAATGGTTTCCAGATTCGTAACAATATGATCCTGTGACGTCAATGTAGCAGAGTTGCCTCAAAAGGAAAGAAATAAATTCGTCGTCAATGTCACGTCAGGTGACACCAGTCCTCCCCACTGACACGAACCACGCCGGCTTCAGATCTTGGCGTCTTGAGCTCGAGCCCCTCTATCGTTGAATTAACACCAGGTGGGTTGACTCAGCCTGTCATTTTTCCGATGTCGGTAAAACGAGAACGAGCTTACTGGAAACAGGGGCACTGCATCAGGGGCCCAGCCGTGCTTGCAGAAAATGATGCAACCAGCAGCAGCGATAGGCTGCGTACGAAACCACAACCGACATGAAACAACAACAGCGGCACTGAAGGCGTCCACATGACGTCACCGAACTAACGCGCCCTTTGGTTGGGTGACCACTTGAAGCGATGAGTTGAGTTAAAGTAGGGCACGGCGGCACGGTCTCCAATTAAAAGTTAGCTTTTACAGTAACACTGTCATTGCAACTGCCTGATTGTGGTTAGGCGATCTATCTATTACATCGGCCTCGGTAACAAGGAGCGGTGAAGGATGATGGAAGGGAGAGAAACGGAGACGTTTCCTTCCTTGAAGAAAAATAAAGTTGTCAGAGGTTCCTCCGGCTATTTCATTGACTTCACCTTTAGTTTTTAAACTCGATTGAATGTTTGTGTTATTGACGCATAAATATTAACTTCAACGTGAAGATTTGTGGTTGAAATGAAGTAAATAGCTCTGGTATAAATAAGTAAAACAACAACAACAACAACAACATACCCGGAAGTAGAATGACGTCACGCGTAAAATTGAGAGTTTTGACAACAGCTTGGTGGTGATGTGTGCACGAGGCTGTTATTATAGTACGATGAAAACACAAAAGCCAAAGGTAACCTTTTGTTACAGTGCAATAACAGATGTATAAATAAGGTTTATTTGTGAATATAGCGACGGGCAAAATATCACCGGGTATCGTTCGATATTTCTTTTATTCTTAATTAAATTCAATATCGCTTCTTTCTTTATGTTAAAACTAAAAATGAAATATTTCCTTCCCTTCATTTTGTCTTGTCTGGATCGCAGCGCGCGCACACACACACACACACACACACACACACACACACACACACACAACTTGTCATGGTCAGTGAATGGTTTTGACTAAAGTCTGTCACAAACCGGATGTCAAAATCTGACCATAAACTGAAGGTGATTTTGGGAGGAGTTTGTAATTTGTTCATGGTACCGGTGATAACTCACCTACTCTTCACAACCACCACCATGGGATCTATAACGTCCACGACCTAATCTTGGCAGATGGGATACCCAGATTAACGTCCATCCGTGAGACGGCACACACATTCATGAATTGCCCTGCCTGTGAAACACCAGGTTGACAGATTATATCTGTGTCGGGATTTGAACCCAGACTCGACAGCTCAGGAAAGTCGTGTACCTCGATGACGCACATCTTTTCTCTCCCTCTCCATCTCCCCTCCTCCTCCCAAAGTTGCTCCAAAAGTGTTGAATTCTCATGGTTGTGTTGCTCCATTCCAATGAGATATACTGTCGGCAAGCTACCTTGTCATTGATCTTGTGGCTTCTTCCTTCCACCTTGATATTTTCTAGTACCCCTCTGTCTTTCAGATCCTTGTGCATCATCACATTCTTCATTATCTATAAGCCCCCCCCCCCCCCCCGAAGACGAGCCTGCCAACTGAAGAGGCTAATGTTCGGTGTGCGCTCTTCAGGGTCTGCCCAATGCTTTATGATATTCCAAGAGATGTGAAATTCTAGGCCCACTGCTGACTTTGAGATGCCATTAATTTCCTCTCCCCTCTCAGATCTCAGTTGGCATGCACTGGCTTTCGCAGTGCTCAAAATGCTCATTGTGATCACGATCCATCACATAGAGTATCCAACCTGAGATACTTAACATCACTTTTGGAGGGTTTGCGGTTTCCTTATCGACCGCTTTTTCTGTCAACAGTCCCAGTATCATGTATCCTCTTCAGAGTCCCACATACAGCTCCTGCTGAAATATGAAGTTGGGATGCGTGATTGTCGCCTACACTCACTAACATCGATTCATATACTGTATATTCTTATAAAGTGAGAATTTCTATCAGCCAAACTATTCACAACACATTCACCGCACTAAAATGTTATCACCACCTACACTTTTATTGCCCTTTTGCACATGTTACATTTTCCGATTGCTTGCATAAAAATCGGACCGCCTGTCCTGAAGCTCACCTGGATCAGGCGCAACAGTCACTCAAACCTCCCACAGACCCCTTTAGACCTTGAATTCTTAAATGCTGTGAACAAACTTTGGTACATCAAGGGTGATGAAGGTTGTGGTCAAGTTTCATCAAAATTGTGTGTGTAGTTTCAGAGAAGAAAGCAAATACCTATTTTGGAGGGTCAACCCCCCCCCCCCCACCATAGGCCTATTTACTGAGCACAGATTTTGATGTTGTCGATACACTTTGATATATCTTGCGTGATGAATGTTGTGGTCAAGTTTCATCGAAATAATGCGTGTAGTTTCGGAGGAGACAGCAAGTACCTATTTTTTTTTGGGGGGGGGGGGTTCAACCCCCGGCACCCCTGTAGACCCTTTATTGAGCACAGATTTTGATGCGGTTGATACGCTTTGGTTTGTTATGGGTAATGAAGGTTGTGGCCAAGTTTAATAAAATCATGTGTTTGGTTCAAGCGATAATGACTGAAGTACAGTATTTACGGACTGACCGACTCACTCACTCACCTAAGGACACCGCTCGATCACATAAGCTCACCTAACTAAAGTCCAGGTGAGCTCACAACAAATCACAGTGTACCATATCGACACGTAGTTGTTCCCTGGAGCATTTCATATTGACACATGAGATGTGATTCTATCATGTTAATTAGCTCGTCCCCTGCTCAGCGGGAGACGGGGTTTTGCAATTACTTGTGTCTATGTCTGTGTCTGTCTGGGCCGTAGCGTTTTTACCATTTGAGCTTTTGTCGTCAAATTTTCAACAAAACTTTATCATGAGAATATGGAGAAGGCAAAGTAATAATTTGGTCAAAGGTCAACGTCACATAAAATCGTCAATTTTCTTCCGATTGACCTGAAATTTTAAGAATTTGCATACTTGGTCACTGAATTGGTTCACCAATCAAAAGCTAGAAGCCGATTTATTTGTTTTTTTAGGTCAAAGGTCAAGGTTGCATCAAATATCAATGTCAGTCATATCAATATGTCGGTGACCCAATATTACCCAATTCATTGAGCGTAACCTGCGTTCTGTCGAGGTCAAAAGGTTAAGGTCACAAAATCGTCAATTTCCATCCGATTGACTTACGCACACTCGCCACGAAGCTGTCTCGCATGGGTTCGAATCTTGGCTCAGCTGCATTTGTTGGTGGACCTTGAAATGTTCTTGGCTCAAATTGTTTTCTCGTGTTGTTGGAAATGAGAGAGGCAAGAAAACCGATAAAATTGTCCTGTGCTGCTGATCTCTCTTTCAATTGATGGTGAATCAAATCTCACAACTGGATTATACCTCTTGATTATTAAATTTGCCCCTTAATCTGTTATTAATTTATTAGTAACCTTTATGGAACATTGAGCGACAAGTTATTGGTTTAATCTCGCCAATCTGAACGTTTTCCCACCCGTGCTTCCAGCAGGCACAGCCATGATCTGGGAGCTGCCTCTCGCCGTACAGACGCGGCTGCGCTCTGACGTGGCTGTGGCCAGTGCCGCACAGTGCCTTGAAGAGCTTGTACTAAACAGCTTGGACGCAGGGGCCAGTTGCGTGGCCATCCGCTCTGCGCTGCACGAGTTCCGTCTACAGGTGGGATTACGTGAATGCAAAACGAAAGAGTTCCTCGATGTGATAGTTTTCAAAATTTTCAGCCAAGTTTACATCACTCCTTCATGAGATGCGGGCATATTTTGGAAACATCTTTTCTGTGGATTTTGATTGTATGTCATGGCATGTTCAGCTGGAAAAGAGAGGTTATTTTGTCTTGTAATTAGGTGTAATTGCTTCCAGCTATACTTTGGCAGCTTGTTGTGAGGGAGGGGGAGGAAGAGAGGGAAAAGGAAAAAGGGAGAGGAGAGGTATGTGGGTGAGGGGAGTGACGGGGAGGGTAGAGGGATGGGTGAGGGGAGTGGGAGATGAACGGGGGTATAGGGATGGGTGAGGGGAGTGGGAGGTGAAGGGGAGGGTAGAGGGATGGGGATGGGTGAGGGAGTGGGAGATGAAGGGGAGGATAGAGGGATGGGGATGGTGGGGGGAGTGAGAGGTGAAGGGGAGGGTAGAGGGATGGATGAGGGAGTGGGAGGTGAAAGGGAGAATAGAGGGATGGGGATGGGTGGAGGGAGTGGGAGGTGAAGGGGAGGGTAGAGGGATGGGTGAGGGGAGGGCAAGACTTCATGATGACCCATTTGTAAAATATAGTCATTAATTTTTACTCCAACCGTAGCCTTTGTGCGATTATGTCGTGGAATCGTCAGCCTTCTGGAAATTTGCATAATTATTGCTGAGCTATTTAGTCAAAAGTAATGTATTTTTCGGCGTATACGTCGATATGTTTCCTCCCGGAGTTCTCGGCGTCGACTTGCAGTCAGAATCGACGTATCTGTGGATTAAGACGTTGAATTGCATGAATGAAAAAACAATTGCGAAGTGTGATATTTCCTGAAATAAATTGTATAATTGTTCATGTAAACACACTACAGCAATTTTTCTCAACGTTGGGGATGCATTCCTACAGTGCCACATTAAGCAAAATGACGTTAAGCAGATGAGATATTCCCATGCACGTTATCCTATAATGGGGGGATGCGTTCCCAGGGTACATTTCGGTCACTCTAACATAACTTTAACCAAACTTAACTCCATATTAAAGACAGATATTAAACAAATCAATAAAGAACACAAATGGACAATTAAACTAACAGTTACAGGGTACTCACAAAAATGTAGAGTCGAGATTGCTTGTCGGTATGGGAGAGATGCGGGTGTGAAGTGGTGGGGTTATAGGGAGGGAGATGTGCTGAAATACACCTCGGTGCACGGTTCATGGTGCTGAGCGCAGGCCTTCATGTCTCGGTCGGACTGCTTAAATAATATGTGGGCTCAGAAGGCAAAGGGGAGGTAAGCCCGGAGCGATACGGTGCTTCCCTCATCCTGATCGGGATTTCAGATGAGCCGTGGCGAATCCGGATCGGCTAAGTCGTCGCCGAGGTGGCGCGAGATGGTGTGATCAGAGCACTGGGGGAATACGAATATTTTTACGAAGACAAATCTTGTGCTGAGAAGAAAAGAGCAGGCCTATTTAAATATTTCAACTTAAAAATATTGTACACTCCCTGTACTGCACAGAAATCATTGTCCGGAACGTTTGCTGATTGGGTGAACAATTAAGTGTTAATCCGCTCACTGATGCATGCAATATTATACAATCAGGACTTACGTAAAGTGAAGGATACTTTGTGAATCACCAAGAAAACTAAAAAGACGAATCGCAGCTACAATCCTAGATGGACTAACATGGAGAATTGGTTGGGGATCGGCGCATGAGGATGACTGGGTGGCAAGCTCTCCTTCCAGGCCCTCCAAACCTAAGTTTCCAGTCCTAAAGCGTTTTGTGTATTTTGTTATCGAGATTTGTGTCAGGGGCTGTAGAACTGTACTTATTTTTTGTGTTCATAACAGTTTTAGCGGGTAGTTGAGGGGTCATTCCATGCCAACTCACCTAAATTTCAAAAACCTCCCCAGGTCACCTCCTCAGATTTTGCTGGAAAAAATTCTTAAATGTAGATCTATATGGCTCTACCCACCATGCAAAAGATTAGCTTTCAATTCCTCATAGTTTAAAAAAATATCTATCTCTAGAGACCTTTGAAATTTGGCCCTAAAAATGCCAAATGTGAAAAACGCATTTTTTAAAACTTCAGGGCTTATAATTTTATAATGGACTCCTCTAGAAAGTTAATATTGCAAATATTTACTAATTGGCATCCAAATTTTTCAATATGGCATCAGATAGCCTCTGGGATGCATATTTCTCACTCTATAGGAAGCTAAAAATTGCTTTTGGGCCAAAACGAGCTAAAATAAGGTGAAACTATAGTGGCCCTCCTGAAAATATGGAACAACTTAGAATTTTTTCCTCATAACACAGTGATTATAGGGTCATTATCTATCATAGATACATTTTTTGGGATAATACAGTTAGGTGATGAATTATAAAAGTTTTACCATAAGCCCTTGCCTCCGAGGGCTCTAAAATGGACCAATTTTGTCCCCTGGTTTGACCATGTGGCTAGGGGTTTAGGATCTTAATTTTTTTCTAAAGATTGCCTCATATAAGATGTTGTACCGCCCAATAATTTTATCTAACGCCCATGGCTCATATAAAATAAATTTTTATTTACATGCACGTTTTTTATAATTATTCACTTTTTTCAAATCATTGAGCTTATAAATCTGAAACTGAACACTCTAGCAAAGTGATACTCCAGATATTTATAAACTGGCATATGAAATTTAAAATCTGTTATCAGAATGCCTGATAAATGCATATGTTTCTATCTGTAGGAAGTTGAAAATGCCACTTTGACCAAAAATGGTGAATATGCAGGGGGCATTAACTGAGGTTATGTAACAACTTAGATTATTCTTCTCATAAATTAATAATTATAAGTACATTTTTATTCAAAAATAAATTCTTGTAATGATAATCCAACATTGGAACATTGTCACAAGAAATGATAATGAAAATGATGTGTTGTGAACTTCATAAGCAAGGAAGGGGTAACACATTCTCATGGCCTCCAGAAAAAAAGAAAGATCAATGCTGGGTGCCATTACTCGACATTCTTGTGTGGTTGAGCCCTGACATAAAATCTGGTGGACGTCAGTACCAACGGTCACAGCATGACTTTAAGCATGTTCAAGACCTGTTTTCTAAGATGTAAAATTCTGTGCCTCTGAGTGCTAGATAATCATGATAATGAATGTCATAAAAGATGAAAGGTCATTAAAGAGTTTTCTAAGGTATAAAATACTAATATTCATTGTCTCTGTATATCTGTAAATAAAAAAGCTGCTACTCAACTAATCAAATTTGTTCTAATTTATAATTTGCAATCACTTACGAAAGTAACATTAGCATGTATTATAATAAATAACATCCTTATCACTAATGTCTAATAAGAAGCATAATTTAGCCTCATGAGCACCCCTGCAAGTTCACCTTGTTTTGTACCAAGTGGGCCAAATTGCCATATTTGGCTTCCTAAAACTAGGAGTATGTGCTTTCTAGAGACATTCTGATGCCACATCTGAAATTTTGTATACCAGTTTATAAAATTCTGCAGTAACTCTTTCCTGGATAGTTCCATTAGATTTATATACTTCTGAATATGAAAAAAGTGAATAATTATAATAAACGTGCATGTAAATAAAATTTATTTTACTATGAAGCCATGGGCGTTAGATAAATTATTCGGTCAGTAGACACATCTTATATGAGGCAATTTTAGAAAAAAATTAAGATCCTAAACCCCTAGCCACATGGTCAAACCAGGGGACAAAATTGGTCCATTTTAGAGCCTCGGAGGCAAGGCTTATGTTAAAACTTTTATAATTCATCACCTAACTGTATTATCCAGCAAAAATGTATCTATGGATAGATAATGACCTATAATCAATGTGTTATGAGGAAAAATTCTAAGTTGTTCCATATTTTCAGGAGGGCTCCTATAGTTACCTTCGCAAACTTTGTTGCGAAGGTTATGTTTTGATCGCTGTGTATTTATTTTATTTATTTGTGAATATGTGTGTTTGTTTGTTTGTTTGTATTCGCATAACTCCAAAAGTATTGAACTGAATCGCAGCAAATTGGTGGGATGATTGGTTATTATCGAGGACCATTTGATTAGATTTTGGGAGCGATCGGGTCAAAGGTCAAGGTCAAGGTCATGAAAAGGTCAAAATCGTCTTTTTACCATAGCGCGGTCAATTTGTATCCAATTTGCATGCAACTAATGCCAAAATGTTCAGAATTCAATGCCCCATCTTGTGATATTGACTGACACAATGACGTAATAACCCTTATTAGCGGTTGGGAGTCAAAGGTCAGGGGGGGTCACGACATTGCAAATGTGGTTTAGTCATAACACGGTCAATTCTTATCCGATTTGCATGAAACCAACACCAAAATGTTGACTGTTCTGTTCCCACACTCTAATACCAATTACAAATTAAGAGTACAAAGGTCAAGGTCGAGGTCATGAAAGTCAAAATCGTCATTTTGCCATAGTGCGGTCGATTTTTCCAATTTGCATGCAACCAATGCCAAAATGTTGTGAATTCAATGCCCAATCTTGTGATATATGATATGACACAGGAAATTTAATTTTAAGCCATCATAACACATATGAGATGGCAGATGTGGTATGGGATTAAATACCCTCACAATCAACGGTTTCTGGGGGGGGGGGAGCAAAATGTAGCGTTGGCGAAGGTATGCGCTCTACTGGAGGCCTGTTCTAGTTTCACCTTATTTTAGCTCGTTTTGGCCAAAAAGCCATTTTTAGCTTCCTATAGAGATGAAAATATGCATCCCAGAAGCTATATGATGCCATAATTGAAAAATTTGGATGCCAATTAGTAAATATTTGCAATATTAGCTTTCTAGAGGAGTCCATTATAAAATTATAAGCCACTGAAGTTGAGAAAAAATGCGTTTTTCACATTTTGCATTTTTTGGGCCAAATTTCAAAGGTCTCTGGAGATAGATATTTTTTAAACTATGAGGAATTGAAAGCTAATCTTTTGCATGGTGGTAGAGCCGTATAGATATACATTTAAGAATTTTTCCAGCAAAATCTGAGGAGGTGACCTGGGGACCCTTAGGTGAGTTGGCACGGAATTACCCTGAGCTAGTTTATTGAAAGAAGCAGGGCGAGGCCTCGTGATAAGTCTAGCGTAAAGTCAGTTGGGGCCTTGGAGTATGGCGGTGAAGAGGTTATAAATAGAGAGCGAAGGAGAAAGGAAGAGTCCGTAAAATGTCACAGTTGCTCAATGTGGGCCACGTCAACAATGAGGGAACAGAGGGTTCTTATTGTTGTAGGAAGTGTGAGGAAATCGTCCACTTGAGGATGGTTATTACCGGGTTGAAGGAACGCATCGATAATTTGCAGTTAGTAGCAAAATGTGAGAATTTGTAGATAATAGTTGGTTATGGTTGTGGAGTGAAGTTGCTGAGGATAGTGGAAGTGGTGACGGTGCAGCGGGGGCAGGCAGTAGTGACGGTGCAATGGGGTGGCGGTGGTGACGGTGCAGCAGGGGTAGGCAGTGGTGACGGTGCAGCGGGGGTAGGTGGTGGTGACAGTGCAGTGTGGGGCAGGTGGTGATGACGGTGCAGCGGGGGCAGGCTGTGGTGATTGTGCAGTGGGGCAGGCGGTGGTGACGGTGCAGCAGGAGCAGGCGTTGGTGACTGCGCAGCGGGAGCAGGAGGGTTGACGGTGCAGCGGGGGCAGGAGGTGGTGACAGTACAGCGGGGGCAGAAGGGTGAAGGCACAGTGAGGAAGAAGGTGGTGGAGGTGCAGCGGGGAGGGAGGTGGTGGAGGTGCAGTGGGGGCAGGAGGTGGTGGACATGCAGCGGGGGCAGGAGTGGTGAGACGGCAGTGCAGGCAGTGGAGGGTACAGCAATGGGAATTGGTGAAATGAGGTATGGGAGACAGTTTTTGTGGGTGTTGAGATTATTTAACATGTAGATTCTTCATTCTGTCGAAGGATTGTAGACACAGAATTCTGTGTAGTTTTGAAGGAGCGGGAGGTCGGACATTGTAGGAAGGGTAAACGATATTGTATCGGGTCATGGCAAGAAGAAGTTGGTTGTGGTACACCGAGGTGCGAATGATATAGGAAAGTTAACTCAGAGGTTTAAAAAATAGATACAGGATATTGGGTAAGCGGCTGAAAGCAAAGGGTTGTGAGGTCATGTTTTCTGGGATCCTCCAAGATTAGGAAACATATAGAAATTATGAGCAGAGCAATAGACGTCAACCAATGGCTGGAAGAATGGTGTAGGGAGGAAGGTTTTACATTTAGGAAGCAGTGGGAATCATTTAGGGGACAAAGGGAGTGTTCTGGAATGATGGCCGTATATTAAATAGAAAGTGGGCAGCAAGGTTTGCAGTGGGAATTGAGGAAGGAATTCAGGCTTTCTTTAGGTCAGCGGAGGGTGGGGAAGCTATTAAGGAAGGAACAGATATAGTAATTAGGATGAGTAAGCCAGGTAGGAAAATAGAATTTCAGGAAGGGAAAAGTTAAACATTCCATACCAATGCCAAGAGTTTAAATAATAAGATGGAAGAGTTTGAAGCCAAAGTAGATGGTGAGGAGTATGATATAATTGCAGTGAGTGAGACATGGTTTAAAAGGAGAGTAACTGGAGGACAGGATTATAAGGCTACAAGATGTATCAGTGTGATAGGAAGAGAGAATAGGAGGAGGAGCAATTTGGTTAAAGGACAGCATTGCATCAAGAGAAAGGGGTGACATTAAGGAAGGAATAAATGTTGAGGATTCTGTATGGGAGAGATTAGAGATTTTAAAAACAGTAAGATACTCGTAGGATGCTTTTTTAGGGCTCGGGTGGGAAGGAAGAGGAGGAAGGAGGAGAACATGAAGAATTCAAAAGGGCATGTGGTAAGGGAAGAGTATTGATTATGGGGAATTTTAACTTGCAGGGATAGATTAGGTGCAGGAACAGGGAAAGGGCAGAGCAGATGAGGATTTCCTAGTTTTAGTCCAGGATTACTTTTTAACCCAATTGTAGATAAGTGCAGGGGAGTGCAGTGTTCGACCTCCTTTTAAATAACGACCTCAATATGGTGGATGAGGTGGAGGTCGGGGAGCATTTAGGAGCAAGTGAACATAACATTGTGTGTGCAAAGACTCTGTTGTGGGTCAGAGTTCAGGATAGTAGGGTAAGGCTATTAGATTTCAGGAAGGCAAACTTTGAGGGTATGAGGAGAGAATTGGGTGATGTAGATTGGGAGACTCTAACAACAGGACAATCGGCATCAGACAAATGGGAAACCTTTAAGGACCAAATGTGTAGAGTGCAGAGTAAGTACATTCCAATGAGGTGTAAAACTACAAGTAGAAGAGACCAAGGTGGTTGAGCAGTGACATAAGGAACGCTATTAAGGAGAAGCAGAAAGCATTTATCAGGTTTAAAATAAGAGGACTGGAGTTAGATTTATTTCACTATCAGAGTAAACAGAGGCAAGTGAAGAAAATAACTTGGCAAGTCAAAATAGAGTATGAGAAGGAAATGACTAAGAATTTAAACATAATAGCAAGGCTTTCTTGAAGTATATCAGGGGAAAATAACAGGTTCAGACCAGTGTGGGCTTGTTGAGGAATAGCACCGGGAGAGTGGTTAGTGATGAAAGTGAGATGGCAGGCTTATTAAACAGGTATTTCACTTCAACTTTTACACAAGGACAGTCAGGAGAATTGCCAATAGCTGAGAGTATCTACCAAGGTGGTGAGGAAGGGCTTTTACAGAAGATCTAGGTTGGAGTGGAGGAAGTAAAGGAACAGCTAAGAGAAGATAAGGCTCCGGGTCCGATAATATGCAATCGAGAGTATTGAGGGAAGTGGCTGAGCAGGTAAGTGAGACGTTAACGGCTGAGCAGGTAAGCGAGATAAAATAAGTGAAGATGAATTATTCAACAGAGTATACAGTGATAGGACCAAGCTGTTAGTAGAGTGAGTTAAGATGGGAGTAAGGCAGGGACTTTTACTCAAAGAGTAGTTAATGCATGGAATGGCCTCCCTGGAAAGGTAGTGGCAGCAGAAACAGTAGATAAGTTTAAATTAGAATTAGATAGGTACCTGGAAGTTATGGAGATAGAGGGGTGTGGGGATGTTGATAGGACTTTTAGGTAGTTTGAGCATTGATGGGTGATTGTGTGCATATGTACGGAGTGCTGTTGGTGGGGTCTTGTCAAGGGGGTTGTGTAGTTGATGTGTGTTTTTAACCAAGCCATGCCCCTCCCCTGAGGGGAAGAAAAAAAGAGAAAAAAATATTTAAAAAACTACTCAAACTTTAAAGAAATAGATAAAAATAATAATAATAAAAATAATTTAAAAATATTTGCATTTTCTTCTTTGTATCCTGTGTTGATAAATTAGTATGGTGTTCGAGCAGGCATGATGGGGTGAATGGCCTCCACCTGTGTCTGATTTCCTTGTGACCTTGTAATCCATTTCATTCCTAATTGATCTGAAAGGTCATCCCACAAAGGAATTCAAATATTATGCACAAGCAGCTCATTAATATCCATGACCTGGAAGTCCTGTGTTGTGAGTGCCAGGGAGGAATAACACCTCCATTGTTCTGACTGACAGTTTTGCTCACTGTTGTCATTGATTTTACTTCATTTATCCTCCACATAGACTTATCTATGCATGAAGGAAGAAAAATAGGAAGACTAGCCAATTACATTTGTACTCCACATCGACTTATAGGCCGAAAATATGGTAATGTCGATTGAAAGAAAAAAATAAGTATGAATGAACGTTCGACCAACAATGGTCCCGATGACAAAGACAGCCGTTTTCATCCTCACGCTTTTTGAAAAAACACATGGGGATATTGTATTCGGCTCCGTTTGTCCATCCGTCACGTTATTTCCTCATAAACGGTTGGAGAGAAATTCACCAAACTTGTTAGTTATTATCGCCACGTGAAGGTGCAAGAGCTGTATCATTTTGGTTCGGTACCCTGGGCGGGGTCAAAAGGTCAAACACCAAAAAATGCAATTACGAACACATTTTAAAATGAAACTTTGTATATGCAATCAACATTGGGAGACGCATGAAATATGTAACAGTTGTTTTTGGATTTGACCCGAGTTCAAGCCTCAAGGTGGTGGGGACTTGGGGTCACAGGAGTCAAAATTGAAAAAAAAATTCACTCATGATTTGATATTGGGTCATTCCTGGATTTGATATTGGGATTTGCAACGGTGTGCCATCGACTTCGCTCCAGTTTTTTAATTATGGAAATCTCTCTGTTGTGGAATTTCTGTTTGCTGATTGTAACTGATTGTTTTGTCATGGAATGGAGTACAAATGTAGGCTTATGTGCCTTCCACCCAGGTCGTGGACAACGGAACCGGAATGTCACGAGCCGATTTGGAAAAGTTAGGTCGGCGCTATTTCACCAGCAAGTGCCACAAACTATCGGATCTGGAACGCTTGCGCTGTTATGGATATCGAGGGGAGGCCTTAGCCAGCATTTCAAGCCTTGCAAGTGCCGTGGAGATAACAACCAGAGTGGAAAGTTCCACAAAAGCATTTACCAAGATCATGAGAGGAGAAGATCCCAGTCGTGTCTTTGAAGCCAAAACTGTTCGTCCAAGTGCCGGAACGACCGTCACAATTCAAACCTGTTCTATAATTTGCCGGTGAGAAGAAAGTGCACGCTCCTGTACTGGAATTCGACAAGATGCGAAAAAAAATTGAAGCCATCTCGTTAATTCATCACGGCGTTTCTTTTCTTACGAAACGATGACACAGGAAAATTTCCATTCAGCTCCAACGATGCAACAGCATCGCATCTCGTTTCGGGCAGCTGTTTGGGACGGAAAGTCTCGAAAGTTGTCGGAGGTTCGCTACAGGTGCGGCGTGTTCAAAGTTACAGGACACATTAGTAAGGATAGCCATCACAATAAGTCATTACAGTTTATTTATGTAAACAAAAGGCTCGTTTTGAAGACAAAGTTGCATTGCCTCGTGAATATATTGCTGAAGAAACTGAGTGTTATATGCAAGCAAAAGTCGAGTCCGAGATCACTCTGAAAGAAGCACAGATGAGTCCGAGTCAGAGGGACCGAAATACATCAGAACTCTATGGGATTTTTATTCTCATATAAGCTGTCCTTTGCATGATTATGACATTTGTTTGGACCCCAAAGACACTTATTGAGTTTAAACACTGGGAGAATGCACTTTCAAGTGTTGAGAATGCTATCAAAGAATTTTTACAACGTGAAGGATTGTCTGTAAAGATGACATCTGGAGGGAGGACATAAAAAAGGAGTTGATCGGTGATCTTACTATCGAGATGCCTATCCGGTGAAACTGCAAATGTGGAGAACCAGAAAGACAAACGAGAAGAGCTTCCAGGAATGAAGATGATGATTCCTCAATAAATATGGGCCCGTACTTCAGTCAAAGATTGTGAGGAGAAAGCCTCAGCAGTTATCTACGGAAGTTCCTTCTGCAGAAAAAGTGGAATCTGGAAAGCTTCCAGTTGAGGATTGTGAATCATCGACGGATAATAAAACAACCAATGATTTAATTCTCTTTGAGTTATAAGGATCCATTGAGCGCTGATTCTCAGATACTACAGGTAAGTGATGCAGATACACAAGAAACATCGATGAAACTGGACATTCTGTAAATAGCTCACCTGATTCTAAGGCACCAACTTCCTATTCGAATGCAACACGC
>CM068960.1:17810058-17821996 GCA_035128595.1 Eptatretus atami
TAGTGGTGCCCGTACGTGCGTGCGCATACGTGCAAAAAAAAAAAACTTTCAAACCGCGTGCAGAAACAACAACCCACACAGCCGTTTCTTCGCTCTCACGTGCCCGTAGTGCGTGCCTGTATGTGCAAAAAAAGAAAGAAAAAAAAAGAAGAATTGTGATGTCAATCGTGACGTCATAGCACTGTGTCCTGTCATTGGTTTGTAAATAAATGCCATAACTTGGAACCACTTGTCCGATTAATTCAAACCTTGAAAAGGCCCATACTCAGTCCCCGGCAATATACCTGGCAAGTTCAATGAGATCGGACCAGTGGTTGTCGAGAAACAGCAGTCCAGACAGACACACAGCACCACACACACACACACACACACCACACACACACACACACACACAACATTGAGGAATATAGATAGAACTAGTGCGGCCGTGTGTGGGCCGTACGTGCGTGGCCGTACGTGCAAAAAAAAAAAAAAATAACTTTCAAACGCGTGCCAGAAACAAAAACACACAGGCCGTTTCTTTGCTCTCGCGTGCCCTAGTGTGTGCCGTACGTACGTGCGTGCGCGCGTGTACGTGCAAAAAAAAAAAAAAGTTCAAACCGTGTGCCAGAAAACACAACCACACAGGCGTTTCTTCGCTCTCACGTGCCGTACGTGCGTGCCTGTATGTGCAAAAAAAGAAAAGCAAAAAAAAGAAGAATTGTTGATGTCAATCGTGACGTCATAGCACTGTGTCTTGTCATTGGTTTGTGTAAATAAATGGCCATATTGGGAACCACTTGTCCGATTAATATCAAACCTTGAAAGGCCCATACTCAGGTCCCGGCAATATACCTGGCAAGTTTCAATGAGATCGACCAGTGGTTGTCGAAAATGCGGTCGCAACAGACACACAGACAACACACAACAGAATTGCTGAATTATAGACTAGACTAGTGCGGGCCCGTTCGTGTGGCGTACTGCGTGGCGTACGTGAAAAAAATAAAATAAATAAACTTTCAACCGCGTGCAGAACAAACCACACACGCCTTCCTTTGCTCTTGCTGCCTACGTGTGTGCCCGTACGTGCGTGCCCGTACGTGCGTGGACGTAGTGCAAAAAAACAAAAAACGTTCAAAACCGTGTGCCAGAAACAACAACCACACAGGCCGTTCCTTCGCTCTCACGTGCCATACCTGCTTGCCCATAGTGCGTGGCCGACGTGCAAAAAAAAAAAACAATTGTGAAGTCAATCATGAGTTCATAGCACCGTGTCCTGTCATGTGTTGGTAAATAAATGGCCATAACTTGGGAACCATTGTCCGATTAATATCAAACTTGAAAAGGCACATCCACAGGGCCCAAATATTCCTGCAAGTTTCAATGAGATCGACCAGTGGTTGTCGAGAAACAGGGTCAAGACACACAGACACACAGAGATTGCTGGAATTATAGATAGATGATGTTATTGCTGTTACTTCTGAGTCATGTATTTTGAACGGTTATCATTTTATTTCCTGTTAAAAGGCTCACCTATCACAGGGCCACAAGGTCCTAATGGGACCAGGTGTTAACCCTTTCGTAGCGTGTACAAATAATTTGGCCAGGTACTAATGCAAGCAGTGGATGAAACTTCAGTGAATTCCCCATTAATCTACTGTATGTGTAGGTAAAATGCCGTCGCACGATTGGAAAGAAATTTATTTGTGACTATATTCTGTTTTGTAACTAAAGGGCTGTCACAGCTTGACGATTTAGCCAGCGTATGCCGATTTATGAAAAATTTGTCATAAAGGCTGGCACACGTCGAATACGTTATGGGTAATTGGTGATACGTTAAGAGCACACTGAAAACCACTGCCATACGTCGTAAGTATGCATGACTTTATCGTGTGTACTTTGCGGTGTCCGGCAAATTGTAGCATGCTTGAAATTTAAGCGACGATTGTCATTTTATTTCCTGTTAAAAGGCTCACCTATCACAGGGCCACAAGGTCCTAATGGGACCAGGTGTTAACCCTTTACGTAGCGTGTACAAATAATTTGGCCAGGGTACTAATGCAAGCAGTGGATGAAACTTCAGTGAATTCCCCATTAATCTACTGTATGTGTAGGTAATAATGCATCGTCCACGATTGGAAGAAATTTATTTGTGACATAATATCTGTTTTGTAACTAATTGAGGACACAAGCATGCAGGTGTACTTTTTTGTATTCAAAAGTTGGGCTCATGTTAGAGCAAGGTAACAGAGGGAAAAAATGCAACACATTGAAAGTGGGGCAGTGTGGCCATGGGTCGCCACATCAAGCAAAGGAATGATCGAACAGTAAGAAAGGAGATTGGTGAAGAAAGGAAGCAGTTACTGACAAATACAAAGGTTAGGTTAGGGAGGGCCATTTGGAGTAGATAACATAGCAGTTGGGTAATGAGGAAAAACATGAGGTGAGGGTGCACCACCTGCTTTGAAGCCCTTGAGGGAAGACTGCGATTGAACTGCCTCTGCCTCAGGAAGGTGATCAGACAAATGGGATAAAAGAGGAACAAAAGGGTGCAGATGGGCAGTAAGCCTGTGTTTTGGGAGTTTTACCAGGAGGTTACTAGAAGAATGTGTGCATGCTGGAGGAGCTATGAGGATCAAAGTGCCGAGAGAGCAGAGGGAGAGGTGGTAAAAAGCAGAGAGGCCACTGACCTGTTTTCAGTGTTAGTAACGAGCCTTGTGATTTGGCCTAATCACTGGAAATGCCAGTAATATTGAGAACTTTAGCTTTCACCAAATCGAGGAGGGATAGATGTGATGCTGGGGTGCTATATCTTAGGGGAGAGTAAGCAGTAGTCCATTGAGCTGCAAAATTATTCTTTGGCTATGAGTTGGGCTGAAGGACTGACTTTCAGTAATTGAGGATGCCTGGTGTGGCTATCTTTGGTTGGAGGGCAGCTTCGCTATGTGGCCAGCCAAGGAGAGGTGAATTTGATGGCGGGGCCCTATTTAATTAAGCTCAAGAGACTGAACCTCTTCCAGTATGTCACAATTGAAATAGATAGTTGAATTCATTTGATGATGCTTCAGAGCGACTGGGTTAACTAAGACTTGTCAGGGTTGAATAATTGTTCCATTTGGTACCATGGTACATCTGGGTTTGTGGGGGTGGGTCCCTTCTATAAGACATGCGGTACTAACGCTGTGTCTCAGAAAGGGGCACCCCATTGACATTGGTCCTACTCCCCTCCACCAGAATATCTCCACGGTGCTTGCGAATCACTCCATGTGGCATGGCCCTCTCAGGGGATTCTGTTGGGGTCGGGAACTGGCATTCCACCGGCAACCTCAGACTCCTCATCTGGGTTGGCCTAGCCGTATGTGGTTAACCGCTGGGTCGTTGCTTGCTAGACACCGCCGGCCCGGCAATCTCAGTGAGCACCGCACCCCGCACTCTTCCGGACAGATGGTCTTTCCCGCCATGCCAGTTGTGCAGACCCGGTGGACTGGATCTGGGCGCTGGGCCAGCGTTCGTCACAGGGCTCACAAGTGAAAATAGTGTGTGGCAATAGTTAGACTTTCAAAGGCCTGGATTGGAGAAGAGGGTGCTCAGTGGATTTGGTGTTTGAGATAGGTCGGTTTTGAGTCTCTCTTGCTGAATGGTATTATGGTGTATCATCATCAGGGGGGCACAAAATGGTACAGCACAATCTTCAGAATGGGGAGCTAAAACTGTCTGTCCCTCATGCATTTAATATATTGTGGCCTTTAAAAATTCCTTGGGATATTGAAAAAAATAGGCCGTTGTGTACCTGTATCCTGGCAGAAATTCCCTGCTTGTGGTTACCTGTTAATTGGCTCTAGTTATAATGGCAATGGTACATTATGGATATGGCGTAGGTAAAAAGGGCATTGACCTCCCCTGTCGAGGCTTCCTTCTATTATTTCCATTTTAAGTGAAAGAAAAGTTGTATTCGTTAAGATAAGTGCATTCACCCTTGTTTTTCCCGACCATGCTTCTTCGGCACATAGAGGGAAAACTGTTGGTTCTGGTGGACCAACATGCTGCCCATGAGAGGGTACGACTAGAGCAGCTTGCTTCAGGTACCTGCTTGACTGAACCTGCATCAGATTGTTCCATATACAGTAGGCATCATCCAGGTGTTAAAGATGTCCATATGTTGTTGTTCTGCTCTTTTTTCATGTTCCCCAGACTTGTACAAAGTCACAGATAACCCATCGGATGTTGAAGCAAGGGTGCTTCGGTCATCCTGCGTCATCCCTGCCCTCAAACTGCAATGTGACCTTGATGAAGTGGTTCTGCTCAGGTCTGTCAACTTGTTTTTTTTCGATTACTTCCTTCAAAATATTATAGGAAAGACAAATATGGGTTTGCAATTCCAAAGGTGAGACACACCAGTGGATACATCGTTGGAATCGAAAAGATTTGTAAGGATGAGAATCAAGGACTTTAGAATGTCAGAGGACTGAATGACAAGTCAGAGGGTGCAAAATATGACGAGACGACTTTGAAGACTGAGAAGCTGCATGAGCCGATTTGCAATGTGAAGGCATGACCATCGACCACAACCCAATTTGAGCAACATGCACAATGGTCACAAATACTTGCAAAGGTTTATACAAACATGAGTGGTGGACAGCGTTCTGCCAAAATGGTGTCATCAGCAGGACATTTACATTTTTGACACAAATCCTGCAAAGAGAAAGCCTAAGGACGCGGTAACTGTAAGGTGGCTAAAATTACAAAAACCTTTTACTATAAAAGACTGGGAACAGGCAAAGGCAGAAGTAACACTTCCCATCGTGTGCTGCATTTTTGGCTGCTGGTTGCATCATTGGTTAGGGGCGCGACTATGCCGCTGATGCAGTGCCCCTAGTACCAGTATACTGGTGCTCATTTCACCGACCTCGGAAGGATGTCAGGCTGAATCAACCCCCTGGTGTTAATTCAGCAGCCACCGGGGCTCAAACTCAAGACCCTCGGATCCCAAGCCACCAACCTAACCGCTAAGCCAACACCAGGCCACAAGAGGTAATAGTATCATGTACATATAATGAAACGGAAGAACAAGAAGGAACCAGAAGAAGTAAAGAGCAAGGATAAAATATTTTAACGTAAAGTAAGTTAAGTGCAAACATAAGGAAAGAAAAAGAAAAAAAATATCCAGAAAAGATTAAAGTATTTTCCAGCCCATGCATGTTATTATTATTATTATTAGTAGTAGTAGTAGTAGTAGTAGTAGTAGTAGTAGTAGTATAATGAATGTATGTATGAGTTATTACAAGTTAGCTATATTGGTGTTAAACATTTGTGTCACCGAGTTCTTGAATATAATCAAAGGTTATGTTGAAGGCCATGACGGTCAGCTTTGGTAGACTGGCAGATGTCTCATCACTTAGACCAGCAAAATGGAGACTTTCATGGGGACTATATCAGACGAGTCGAATGAGGTAGAGTAAAATGAGCAGCTGGCAGGAAAATAGCTCATACAAGGTGCAGGTTTAAATCTGTGTTGAAATATTTAGTGATTAGATGAGGCCTGTAGCCTAATATAATTCATCGGCATCTATGACAGAACCGGTTGTAGCAAAACTGATTCACAACACCTCACAAATGCTGACCCTCACCTCCGACCCTCCCATGATACCCATTTCTTCACCCTCCCCTCCCCCATTCCCTCCCACCTGCATCATGGACTCATCCCTTCACAATGATCCTTCGCTGCACATTGCCTTAAACTCTTCCCGCACACCCTCCATTTATTTAGCCCAACGGCTACAAACCTTGTAAAGATTACATTCTTGCAGAACGTACGAACTGCAACTGCAGCGCCATGGCTTGGAGCTGAGTTTTACACAGCATGGCTGCGTCGAAGTGAGCCGTGTGCCTTCCTGCTTCGTGGAGCAAAAGGCCAGCGAGGCGCGTCACGGCCGACCCACTGAGATCAAATCCATGATCGAGGTAAGTGCAGCGCTTTGGTGAGACAACAGCACACTGTACTGTATTTAAGTTTTCGAAATGGAAGACAAAAAGGACTTTCGGTTGCTGTTTTAGCTCCCTCATGCACAAATCACTGACAAAAATCTGAATGAGGGTCTCACTCGAAAAAACAAAATGGGGTTCTGGGTGTGTTGAAATAAGGTACTTTTACATGGATTGGCTGAGAAATGAAGGAATGGCGTTCAATTTGAGCATTGTTTGTTTTTCTTCACAGGGGCGAAGTTCATAGAAAATCAAGATATAACTGGCAGTGAGGCAAACATCAAGGGAATGAATGAACAGGAAAGAGGACAGGGAGGAGGGGAGGGAGAAAGGAATGAACAAGGAATTTGGTTGAGGTAGGAAAGGTTCTTGGTGGTAATAAAGATAATGGGTCAGAATTGGGGATGACAAGAGTTGGTGTTGCACTGCTTGCTTTGAAGCCCTGGAGTGAACAGTGAAACAGCACAGCCTCTGTTAGGTGGTTCCATAGATGAAGAAAAGAGAGTTGAGGTGTGCATTCAGCCTGGGTGTTAGAAGTTTAACCAGGAAGGAGAGTTACTGGAAGAACGCGTGCATCCTGCAGTTGCTGTGGAGGGTCAGAGGACAGAGAGACCAGAGGAACAGTTTGGAAGACTACACAGAAGAAAACTGAGCGACCACTGTCCTGCCAGCGATGAGAGAGCTGTGCTTCTGCCTCGTCATTGGAAGATTCCAATAATGTTGAGAGCTTTAGATTTCACTGAATCCAGGAGAGAGGTGTGCTGCTGGAGAGCCAGTCCATTGTGCTTCTGCCTCATCATTGGAAGATTCCAATAATGTTGAGAGCTTTAGATTTCACTGAATCCAGGAGAGAGGTGTGATGCTGGAGAGCCAGTCCATGTGGGAGAGTCGTACTCCAATGAGCTACGGCCAAAGGCCTCGTCGACTTTGAGTAGCTCTGATATTGCACCGAAAGACTTGGGTCAACAGAGGATGGAAAGGTCATCACTGATGATGAGGTCGAACGTTCAAGAGACTGAACCTCTTTCAGTGTGGATGACATGGAAAATGATAAGTGGGTTGGTTTGATGATCCTTCTGGAGCGATAGTATAAGAGTGTGTGATTTTTTTTTCAGGATTGAAGGGCAAGTTTCATTTATCAGACTATTGTTTAATAATTTCCAGAACAGGAGAGAGACAGACAGACAGACACACACACAGCTTATGTCTGCCTATCAGAGGGATTGGGCCAGGTCATTCATTTAGATGAGGAAAAAGACCGAGTCCAACACACTGCCTTGGGAAACTCCAGCCTCCACTGGGAGAGGGGTGGAGAGGGTTCCATTGATGGCAACATGTTAGCTGCATGAGTGGAGGAAGTCAGAAATCCAGGAATTAAGCTGGCCTTCTGTGCAACAGGCTGAGAGCTTGCAAAGCAAAGCGGGATGCCAGACTGTGTCAAATGCCCAATTTCTATCCAGGGAAACGGTCCTGACCTCTTCTTTGATACTGAGGGCCTCCAACCATTGCTGAGAGAGGAGTAGAAGCATTTCTAACGTTGAAGGACTGTGAGAGAATCCAAACTGATGGTCGGAGGTCAGGCTGTTTGAAAACAGGAGATAATTGACATCAGAAGCAATGACGGATTCCATGGCTTTGGTTGTAATTTGAAGCAAGCTCACTGGCCTATGGCTGATAGGTTCTGTTTGCACCATTCTTGCTGATGGGAGTGATGTTTGCTGACTTTCATGCAGAGGGGAGGCTGCCAAAAGAGAAGTACATATTGAATAGGGCAGATAGAGTGGGGAGCAATACGGCAATGCAGGATTTGAGAACAATGGCACTGATGCCATCTGGGCTTGTCACCAAAGTAGATTAAAGGTTGGACAGTCCTTTCTTGACCTTCGCTGGTGAGAAGGACACAGAGCCCAGTCGACAGTGAGTACATCGTGGTAAGATAGGGACAGAACTGGATGGTTGTGGTGCATGAGTGTTAGAGGCAAAGATAAAATATAGGCATTCTGCCTTATCTCAGACAAAGTCTGCAGTACAGCCCTTTGAGGTGAGGGACGGGATGGATCATGAGCAAAGACCAAAGACAGATTTCAGAAAGCACCACCACAACTTTGAGGAAGGATACTGTTTGGAGAGTTTGGCGTTGAGATTTGTAAAATGATGTTTTCTAGCTTTCCTTGAGGATGAACACACACTGGTTGCAAGCCTTACGGAATGAATAAACGTTAACCTCATTGGGGTTAGCTTTCCATGTTGATAAAGCAAACTGCTTGACCACAACCGCCTCCCCCACAGGATTCACAGTACCAGGTTCGAGAGGATGGTTAAGAAAGTCACAGATGGGATGGGATAAACTGCTGCATGAGAGAAAGTCGACTTTTATTAAAGTATTCCCACAGGGAATCAATATCAGTTGCTGTGGAGATATTGGTCCAATCGTTTTATGAGGGCAGATTGAAGTCCCTACCAGTTGGCTTGTGTGAACAGCCATATTCTGCGTTGTTGAGGTTGCTCCTTTACAATAGTCAGAGAGATATGGGCCTTGACGAGAAAGTGATCAGAAGAACCAATTAGAGCAACTGAGGAACAAGAGAGATTGGATGGAAAGTTAGTCATTTCTAGGTCCAGGATGGAGGATGTACCAGGAGTAGAAATCTGGGTTGGGAAGTTTACAGATGGGGTGAAACACACGGAATCGTGGAAAGCCCTTTACTGCAAGGCCAAATTGGGTCTGCAAATAGATGTCGGGGCTCTGGGCGGGTTCTGCGGACAGGATCCCTCCGACTTGTTCACAAACATTGCTCGTTCACAAATATCATGGGAAATTCTTGTGCTCGTAGAACATTTGCCCCAAAAGTGAGTTACCTGCTGGTCTCTGATCAGGAAGAAAAATAAATGCCAGTTATCATGGGAATTTCCTAATATATATATATCTACGTAGTATTTGTTGAAAGGCCTTCTGGGACTTTCTTGTTCGAAAGAAAGAAACATAGGAAAAACTAGAACGGGCACTCAGTAGAGCGCATACCTTCGCCAACGCTACATTTTGCCCCCCCCCAGAAACCGTTGATTGTGAGGGTATTAATCCCATACCACATCTGCCATCTCATATGTTTATGATGGCTTAAAAACATTAAATTTCCTGTGTCAATCGTATATCACAAGATTGGGCATTGAATTCACAACATTTTGGCATTGGTTGCATGCAAATTGGATAAAAATCGACCGCACTATGGCAAAATGACGATTTTTACCTTTTCATGACCTCGACCTTGACCTTTGTAGTCTTAATTTTGTAATTGGTATTAGAGTGTGGGGAACAGAACAGTCAACATTTTGGTGTTGGTTTCCTGCAAATCGGATAAGAATTGACCGTGTTATGACTAAAACCGCACATTTTGCAATGTCGTGACCCCCCCTCCCCGACCTTTGACTCCCAACCGCTAATAAGGGTTATTACGTCATTGTGTCAAGTCACATATCACAAGATGGGGTATTGAATTCTGAACATTTTGGCAAGTTGCATGCAAATTGGATACAAATTGACCGCGCTATGGTAAAAAGACGATTTTGACCTTTTCATGACCTTGACCTTTGACCCGATCGCTCCCAAAATCTAATCAAATGGCTCGGATAATCAATCATCCACCAAATTTGCTGCGATTCAGTTCAATACTTTTGGAGTTATGCGAATAACAAACAAACAAACAAACACACACATTCACAAATAAATAAATAAATACACGGCGATCAAAACATAACCTTCGCAACAAAGTTTGCGAAGGTAATAATGTCACGGTGTCACCCCTTCCAATCTGAGGGGAAACAACGCTAATTGTGATTTTAAGATGGATGAAGTAAATTAAGGAATTTGGATGTAAAGGTAGGTTAAGTTAACAGGAGATATCAGACAGTGAAAAAGAAGAAGAGTAAAATTCATCGATGAAGTTCCGGGGTGTCAACACAGCACAGGAATGATGGACAAAATGGCTTCCTTGCATGTGTAAGCTTCCTTGGAAAGGAACAATGGCAGCCACAAACATCACTGCAGAGCTCCCTACGAAGAGCTCAAGCACACCAGGCCTCCACTACGCATCCCTTCCCTTTCCAACACAAAATAAACGTTGCTCACTGCACGGAGAAAGGTGGAGCCAGCAAGGAGCGTGCACATCAGAGGGCGATTCAAAATAATGTAAAGTAATTTGTTTAATCTTGTGGGTTATTTTGTGTTAATACATGTAATAAAACATGGAGTACAGTAAGTGCGCTTATTAACCGCTTTTGTTTCCTGTTTGGTGTCGTGGTGGGCAGGAACTGATCAAAGAAGAAATTGAGGCAAGTGCATACCGATATAACGCTGATGCTGTATGTATAATTAGGCCATTCCTCTCGGAGTCGAGTCCAAAATTCACCTCTTGGAATGTATCTTCCTTGAGACCTTTGTATCTTTTTTTAAATTTTTTTCTGTGCAATTTGTTTTCTGAACAAATCTATTGTCAGTGATCTATTCCTCTCATTCTTTGTCGACTGGAAGTGATGTTGAGAGTTAGGATGTAAAGCATTTTGCTTTTGAAGTAGAAATTTGTTGTTTATCACCGTTTTGTTTATCTCAATACACAAGGGTGATTCGAGTTTGAGCAGGACTTTTTGTTCGTACAGTAACACCTCGATTTATGTTTCCCCCTTTTACATCGTTTCACAAATATGTCGCTTTATTAATACCACTTCCTGATTTCTGTCACCTTAACCCACACTTAAGTCACTGACTGCATTATTCCTTTCTCGTACCCGATGCCTCAGCGTTCGCCTCCGCCTACCCTGGACACGAACTACTTTGCATCACACATAAAGAAATGTACTGTACCATAGAGTGGCTAAAAGGCAGCGTAAAAGTGATACCTTAGAAGTGAAATGAGATGTTACTTGAAGCACCCGCTCCGCAAGGGAGCAGCCCAGAGGGGTTATGTTGTTATCCTTATTCAAACTTGTAATTCAAAATACCTCTCCAAAATACGCCTCGCTGTGTAATTCGAAACACCTCACTACACTGGAAAACTGGAAGCCAGGAATACTGAACTGTGAAGGATGGGGACTACTCTCTCCCACCTGGAGCAGTGCTACACGATACACATTTACATAGAGAACTTGCTTCCACCTTCCTCCTCCCCCAAGACCACCGGCAAAGATAAAAACACCCTTATGCACTAATTTGGATCATGCCAATCCAACGTAGCAAGTCTGGATGTAATCAACCCAAAACTGTAGAAGTAGTGCAACAAACAAGTACACACACAAACACACACTGGTCCGTGAATTGTAGTAAGGATTAATTGAATGGAGGCTGGTGAACGTGCCGGAGATGTTGGCTTATTAAGTTTCCGTCCGACTCGTCTGGTGCCCAACTGCGTCTGCGGACGTCCTCCTGCAGTGGGTTACCTTTCCAAGGAGGTTGGTGGCAGGATTTGCACTCTGGCCACTGTAAAACACATCACTTCGCAAAATACATAAAATGCAAAGAAAACAGAAAACCCACTCTGTGTAAGTACGCCCTGTGCAGTTGCCCTTCACCAGGCAGCTCACTGGATGATGGGATTGGGGCAAAGCCTTCAGGACCCCGACTCTTTCATCATAGGAGGGAAACCACGGGGTAACCTTCCCGGGTTGGATTGCGGTAATAGTGTGTGTCAGGGTGGTGCTGATGTTTTATCCACCAGACGGCGGTCTCCTCTCGTTAACCTGAGGCGGCTCCTTCGGGTGGGTGCCTGGAATGTCCTATCCCTAAGAGAAGATGATCACCTGTCTCTGCTATAATCTGAGCTCCAGTGCTTTAATATCGGTATTGCAGAACTATCTGAGGTTCAGAGACTGCATAGTGGTGAGATCATGGTGGGTGGTTACACCTACGACTGGTCTGGTCGCTCTGATGGTTACGATGTCCAAGGAGTTGCTGTATTTGTGTCCAGTAAGCTGATTCCAATGATAA
>CM068960.1:17835445-17849277 GCA_035128595.1 Eptatretus atami
TGGTCCAACACGTGGAACATGTCTTTCAATCCGTACAATTCTCACACTCTCACTTTATCTCTCTGAAAGGACTGTTTGGAAAAAAACCCCCATCGACTTTCTCAACAATCCTATGGAGGAAGTCCTTTCTTTCAAGCTTCTGGGTCTCACTATCTGCCATGATCTTTCCTGCGGCCAGCCACATTTCCAACCTGGCCTCCAAACCAGTCACCGACTGGGAATCCTCGTCGTGCAAAGTCCTTCCTCAGCCCACCTGAGCTCCTGACCACATACAAAGCTTTCGTCCGCAGCCTGATGGAGTACTGTTCTCCCCTCTGGGCTGTTGCTCCTGCCTCCCACCTTTCTCGGCTTCACGTTGTGGAAACCAAGGCATTTGGATCATTGGCATCTCCCGCGAGAGGCTGAGTCTTTAGGCCTCGCACTCTCTCACCGCAGGCAGGTTGGTGGTCTTTCTGTCTTCTCCAGTCTCCTCTCCGGTTCTCGCCCCCCCCCCTGCTCTGTCTGCGATTTTGTCCCACCATATTTCCATCGGCGCTCAAGGTCCGCCAACAACCCCTTTCTGTAAAACTACCAAAATCACAAATCACTACTCACCTTCACTCTTTCATTCCTCTTTTTTCCCGCCTTTGGAATAAACTCCCTCACTCTGTTCAATCCCATTCTTCCTTCAAAACAGCTGTTCACCACCACCTCTTATCGTCCCCATCCAAATCCTTGATCTTTTCTACCCCCGTTAATCCACCCCAAACCCACCTCCTTCTAAATTTCCCTGCTTTCCTTCCTGAAAGTCCCTGTAATGTCCATCTTGTATACCCCCATGTTCCCTGTCCCATCCCTCTCCCTTCCACAGATCTTCCAATGTCTGTTCCCCACTGTTTTGTCCTTCCCTCTCCCACCCCTATTGTCTCATGCCCCCCTCGCTGTGCGTTGTATGTTAGCTCTCATACGAACCTCGACAAGGTATACAAAAAAAATATGGTTTCATAAAGATGACGTCGTCTGTCAGTGTGTGTGTGAATGAGACAGAGACAGAGACAGAGACAGAGACAGAGACAGAGACAGAGACAGTACATTTTGATGTTCGTTTTTATTTCATCATGAATCAGCCTCTTGCTATACACCATTGGTTTCATGTCGGGGTAGGGAAGTGGGTGTGATTGATGCATTTTAATTAACGGCTACACTACATTTTGGTTTTTGTTGCATGAATCGAACTGATTTGTAACGGAGTGGTGTGGTGTGGTTATTGGGTTGGAAAGATTTGAGAGGTAGATATCAGAAACCAAAAAAGAGTGCCAACTACTGATGAAAGAGTGTTTGTCTACATCGTGTTGCTGTGAACCTCGGTTCACAGCATAGGACAATCCTATTGGAAATTTTGGGCAAAAGTTAGTTTTGCAAAAGGCATTTAATAAGGGAGACCTGTGGACCCTTTTTGGGGGCCCAATATATGGCCTCCCTTCAGCTGACCAGGATTGGCTATGTGAAAATAATTTTAGGTGCAGATAAAGTTTTTCTCATGAAACTTTTACCAGATTTGGAAAAAACAGGTTTTTAGTTTTTAATCGTTTTTTTTTCACAAAAACAAACAAACAATAACTCATATACACACACATCCGCACATTGTGGTGTGCACAGTAATACAAACCTTGCTGCCCCATCTCTGCACGTGGGGCGGGGTCTTGTGATACCCGAACATTGATTGGACAGATTTGAAATGAAACCCACACTTTTCCAACGGCTTTCTTGTTTACTAACAGCCTATTGATAGATAGAATGACTCGTCCCAAGTGGGGCAGACGCTCGTCTCCCAATGGAACGCAGTCATAGTCGGGCTGCATGTGGTAATGGAGAGTCTTATCGGGTCTTGGGGTTTTCAACAGTCTTCGGGCTGTAAAGGGTCTTAAGGGGTCTAAAGGGACGTAAGGAGTCGAAAGGGGTCCAAAGTGTAAAAAGGGTCTCAAAAGAATAAAAGGAGTGTCCTCTCCCTGTCCCCACCCTCCTCTTCAAAGCAAGAGGGCATTAATGACATTAAGAGGTTAAAATTGAATAAGGTGTTAAATTAAAACAAGGATTAACCGATTATCGGGTATAAAGACCCAGCTAAAACTCAGATCCGAACCATGCTGGACCAATGAAAGAAAGGACGGAAACGAACTGGGAACATTTCTAATAATGGTTTATTTACAACAAGAAGGCCACAGAGCAAGCTTATCACGGATATACACAGCAAGATTTACAATGATGGAATAAACAATTAAACAGTTATACTTAGAGACGGCGCCACACCAAGGGCGTAGCCAGAGGTCCAAAAGCGATGATGCGAAAAGAGGTGAACTGTCCTATTTAGGTATTGTGATAGGAGTGGAGATAAGAGTATTCAGAGCACTGCCAGGTAGCTTTGATAGTTTACTCCCCAGGGAGCTCAGATGGCCAGAGGGCTCAGGCCAGATCATATTTCAGGAAATGAGCGACGAGGCAACTTCCTCGTCTGCCTCAGCCTGGCTACGCCCTAGCACACACGGACACACACACAGACGAAAAACCCAGGTGTTTTATTGGACCCACGCAGCCAGGGAGAGAGACGAGCTGGGGGTCGCAGTTCGCTTGGGTACCTGCACGTTGGAGGGAGGGGGTGCTCCATGTGCGGCGCCTGCTATGGTCGTGCGGCTCCGGCCCACAGTCAACACGCGTGGGCTCGTGCCCGTGGAGGAACCCGAGCGGAGCAGTCGGAGTCCCAGGGCGGAGATCAGGGTCGTGGACGGGACCCAGGAAAAAACTTCCAACGAAATCCAGCCCAAATGCAGAACTCCACTCGAACGCCCCAGACTCCAGCTCAACCGCACGACAGAGCACACCAACCAAACTCAACTCCCTCCAAAAAAACTTTCACTCTGAGGACTGCTCCACAGAACTCCTCCTGCACTGAGGATGGCGTCGTCTTTTTATGGACCTCCCCGAACGGGGCAGGGGCTCGGTGTGAAACAGACGTCACCGTCCGCCCTGATTGGACGGGGCTCCCATGGGTCCGTGCTTTTCTGGGCGGGCCTCGGCCAGGCACGGGCGAGGCTGCCCACTCCACACGTGTGATCTCGACAAGAAAGAATTGGAAGCGCTTGGAGAAGCCGAATAGGAACTGCAGACTGGACATTTTTGCCCCGTATGCTGTGGCCAGCGAGGCGAGGGTTGCAAGCTGGAAGGTACCGTGGTTGGTTGTTGGATGTTTGTTGGATGGTAAAGATTTATTTAACCTAACTAAAATAACATCGAAACACACACCTTTGATTCTCCCACTAGACAAAAGGAAGGGACCTGTCTTCACATGTACTTAACGGAATAACTGACTTTTTGCATCTGTATGTTGAATGCATATGGTTTCCAGATCCGTAACAATATATATGTATATATTTATGTATGTATGTATGTATTATATTATGTATTATATATATTATATATATATATATATTATATTATTTATATATATTGTACGGATTATGCGGTTCGGACGGCCACGCACGACCGCTTCAGCCCAAACCGGTCGCGGCCCGCCGAAACCGGAATTCAGTCGTAGCCTTCCGGATAACCCCGAAAACCCGCTACGGGTGCCTTAACGCACCATAAACTTGTCAATATCCTGTCCGCGTGGTACAGGGTCAATCGCCGAATCTCGATATACCTAATTATCCACGCAGACAGAAATACCGAGAATTTATACCTCGACGGAGACTTGTACGGAACGAGCCGCTAAGCGCGCTCGTCCCGTGTGCGTTTTGCCGAGCGGTTTTAAATCGCCAAGTTCCGTCGGACCAAATTATCACTTTTATTGGCCTTAATAGCCAGTTAACATCCCGAGCGCGCCGTGGCAGTCAATGGCAGAAAATGACGCAACGAGCAGGTAGACATTCAAACCAGGGGGACATTTATTTTATACAGCAAGCAAGCAATCGATGGGGGGAATAGGGACAAGACACGAGCAAAAGCCTACAGCCGATGTATTCAATAATGTACAGTCATGCACTTAATCAGTACTACTTATTCAGACAAGGCGCACAGACTTTCATACAAAAACTCAGGAAAAGAAAAGGGCTCACGAGCCTTTATTTAAACTCGGGAGCCTGGTTACCAAGTGCTCCGAGAGGCCGCGCAGGTTACCTGGCCGCCTCTAGTGACGGCTCGAGGGTCTTCGGGTCGGCGACCCCTGTGTCTCTGTTCCACCTGGGGCATCGCAAAACGCGCCAGTCGCTTGAGCGGCTTGAGCAGCTTGGCGGGGGCTCTCCTTGGTTGCTTGGCCTTCCCCGCGGCCTGGTCGATCGGGCTTGGCCGACGACCACTTCAGAGGAGCGAACGGGCCTTGCTCTCTTAGAGTTGATGCTCTTTCAGACCCGCTACTCCTCAGCGTCGCTCGACCGACTCAGGGCCGTCTGCTCGGACCGTGACATAGCTTGCTCAACTCCGGCTGTTCGACGCACTCCGTCTCCGGCTGTTTGACGTGCTCCGTCTCCGGCTGTTCGACGCGCTCCGTCTCCGGCTGTTCGACGTGCTCCGTCTCCGGCTGACGACTGACGACTCTCCACCGACGACTGCCCTGGCGCTCCTCCCGTCTCCAACGACGACTGCTTTTGGCGACTGACAACGCCAAAACTCCAACTCCAACTGGCTCTGGCGATTCACTCCACCCTTTTTATAGCCCGAGGGGGGGGGGGGGTGAAAAGCCGTTCCTGAACCTTCACCCGAGACTGGCTCCACCCCCTTTCAAACCTTCAGCCTTCACCCCTGCGGGAAACCCACCTCTTACGTCACAGGGTGATTTCGGGGGAAGACGTTTTTTGATCCGAATATGCAAATCAGCCGCTTCGCGGCTGTTTGCACAAGGACGGTGTGATGTGGCTTTATGTTGTGCCGCGTGTCCGCAATCAACGGCATTTTGCGGCTTCGAGGAGGAGGTGATGGTTTTATGATGTTTGTTTGAAGATGATGGGTTCCTGTTGTTCGGGGATGATCGGGTTTTTGTCGATGTTGTTAATAAAAGATAGAAAAGAATAACACTACCTCAAGATTCACAGCCCGCACACGAATAATTCCTTTACACATCGGTGAGGAAATCCTAACCTGAAACACTTACTTATCGAGATAACTGATCTTCGGGAACCTGAATGGTGTTTTGTGAATTTCCAAAACCGCAACAATATATTATATAATATTATATATATATATATATATATATATATATATATATATATATATATATATATATATATATATATATATATATATATATATATGTATATATATATATTTTGTTATAGTTTCGCCGGTGCGTCGCCACGAGCACGAGCCTCGATGGAGCAGTGGGGCCGCCTCGGCTGATCGCCCGGACTTACAGATCGCCGGCCCGGAGAAGTCCGAGGTTGGCGGTGTCTGGTTATTTTGGACCGAAATACGCCAATGGGGAGACCACGTGGGGTAGGGTCGATTGCCAACTTCCATTTACCTAAGTACCACACTGATCCACTACCGGTATTTCACCCTCGACGGAACTCGTACGGAAGCGAGCCGCTTAAGCGAGCCCGTTCCATGTGTGATGCCGAGCGTTTTATAATGCCGAATTCCGCCGGCCCGATTATCCTGTTACTCCTTATAGCGGCACTGACTGCTCACTTTCCCACACGCACGACACACCCAGTCAATGGAGAAATGACACGACGAGCTGCGCACATTCAACAAAGGGGATTTATTTATTTACCAATGATGGGGGAGTAGGGAGCACGCAAGAGGAGAGCTATACCGAATATCAAGCAATGCACTATGTACAGGCAAACACTTACAATTCACTACTTGTCAGACTGGCGCCACAAACAGACACACGCACACCCAGACAGAAGTGGACCTCAACGGCCTTTATTGCGACTCTCCAGCCGAGGAGGACAGACCGCCTGTGAGCCAGGCGTGGCTGGCTACCTGGCCACGAGCGCGCGGCTGGACGTCCCTGGTCTTGGGACTGGTGTCGCCTACCAGCCAGGCGGAAGGCGACGACACGAATCTCTGGAGCCGGGACGAGGTCGTTGCAGGAGAAGCCAAGGTGATGAGCCGGGCAGAGAAGAAGCGGGAGAAGAGAAGCAGGAAAGAACCAGAACAACTCCAGAGAAGCCGACCCCGATAATCTCCAGGACACACCTTATATCGGCCCCCTCCCGCTCACCGAACGCTTCTCTCCTCCCCACTCGCCCTCCCATTGTGACGGGAGGCCCCATGTGACTCCTCGTCCGCTCCCGATTGGACAGGGCGTGGTGGGCGGGCACTCCATCTTTTGGGCGGAGTCTCCAGTGGGGGCATTTGTGGCTCCGCCTACGGCTTCACCCAGACCGCGTGTTTATGGAACGGTGCTGGGTCGGAGGCGGAGGCGGAAGACGCCGGCTCCCCGCCGATTGGCCATGGAGGAACGGCATGTCTGTGTTAGACTCCGCCCACCGTGCGCCTGAAGAACACACAGCGCCAGTTCCATGTTGAACATTCCAGTTCCAGAATGGCGCCGTTGTGGCATTGTTGAAACTCTAATACAATCGTAGCGCATTCACATTTGATTTACCCATTAGACCAGGGACGGGAGCTATCATAAAACATATACTTACCGATATAACTAATCTATAGGAACCTGAATGTTGAGTGCGATAGCTTTCCGAAATCCGCAACAATTATATATATATTATATATATATATTATATATATATATATATATGTATGTATGTAGTATGTAATTATATGTATGTATGTAATATATGTATATATATATATATATATATATATATATATATATATATGTATGTATGTATATATGTATGTATTATATATATATATATAAGTATGTATGGTATATATATATATATATGTAGAGCTTATACCTCCGCCAGGCTGAACAGCTTATGTTTTGTATCCCACTGATAGGACGGTCTGCATTTGGACCTGGACCAAAATCGAATTGGCTCGTTCTTCTCACCTGACCAACTCATCCACCATTTTGTGTCATAATCAGTCCACAACTTTTTGAAATATCATGCCACGTATCGTTTTTGGCCCCATCTCTCTCTCCATGGTGAAGAATCGCTTGAAAAATGAAAAATTATATTATCTGGATCCGGATCTGGATCTTCATCAAAATCAAATCAATTGGTTCTTGTCGCACACCCAACCTGTCCACCAAGATTCGTCTGAATTCATCCATAACTTTTTTTAGATATCCTGCTTACAGAGAGATGGACAGACAAACATGTCAGGGTTGAGCAGACAAGGATGAAAACATAACCTGCATCACCGAAGTCCACCTTCGGTGATGGAGGTAATGAAGGCACAGTCAGCAGTGAATTTGTACGGTTGTGCATGCAGTTCGTGCTTGCTGGTAAGACGGATCCTGCTCTCCCATTCTTGTGCTCCATTGATCCTTCAATCACGAAGCAAATCATCCAATCCGTTCTTCCTCCAAACCGTGGGATTCTACCTCACTTCACCTGCCACAGCATGATCATTCATCCTCCGCAAGCACTCCCCTCCAATTCAATGCCAGTGGATTCGGGCTCAAACCGAATGACAGGAATTCATAGTGGATTTTGAATTCGAATTTTGAATTTGAATTAATTAATTAATTATGTGTCAGTTTTTACATTTAATATTAAGGTTTATATGTTTGATCATAATCTACTACTCCAACAACTGCTATGACTACTTCTCTAATGTACACAATTCTTCCCATCTTCTTGTGGGGTCAACCAGAACAAGTTTATGTCCCAAGTCTTTCATGAACCAATTGGAACTTTGCCAAATTAAGCGATGTCATGGAAAATTGATGACCTTTCAACCCTGAAACATCTCAAAGTGCTGAACATGTTTTAGCCATCATCCCCTCTCGATCATCCACAATGGTTGAGAGCATTTCAGATTGAGGGAACACTATTAAACAGACCAGTGGATCATCCCCTCTCGATCATCCACAATGGTTGAGAGCATTTCACATTGAGGGAACACTATTAAACAGACCAGTGGATGATATATAAACCACAATATTGGGTTTGTCAGGAATTATTGTAAAATATTCAAGAAAATGGTGATTAGATGGACTTGTTTTCATGACTATTAAAAAACATAGGCCCGTGTGATCGCACAGCTGTCCCTGTGTCGCAACCCGTGGTGCACCCTCCAGTAACCCCCACTCCTCTCCCCCTGCTCTCCCCCAGCAGAGTTCTTTGAACTGAGCTCAGATGAACCAAATTGTTTGGAGATGGCACGAGCGGTTGCCCTGAGTAATTAACGTCCCAATAGTTAAATTTGCTATTAAGTCCCAGGGAAGGGACTGCAGCACTGTGATTATAGTCAAAACCAGTCATGGCTAGTAAACTTTGGGCCAAGTGAGACAGAGAGGGAGGTGGGGAGGGAGTGGCACGACATACATGCATATGAATATTGTATGTATATATATAATATATATATATATATATATATATATATATATAATATATATAATATTTATATATATATACACAGCTCTGGAAAAAATTAAGAGACCACTGCAAAATATCCGTTTTTCTGGTTTTACTATTTATAGGTATTGTTTGAGTAAACTGAACATTTTTGTTATTCTATAAACTACTGACAACATTTCTCCAAAATCCGAATAAAAATATTTTCATTTAGGCATTTATTTGCAGAAAATGACAACTGGTCAAAATAACAACAAAGATTCAGTGTTTTCAGACCTCAAATAATACAAACAAAACAAGTTCATATTCATTTTTAAACAACACATACTAATGTTTTAACTTAGAAGAGTTCAGAAATCAATATTTGTGTGAATAACCCTGATTTTCAATCAAAGCTTTCATGCGTCTTGGCATGCTCTCCACCAGTCTTTCACATTGCTCTTGGTGACTTTATGCCACTCCTGGCACAAAAATTCAAGCATCTCGGCTTTGTTTGATGGCTTGTGACCATCCATCTTCCTCTTGATCACATTCCAGAGGTTTTCAATGGGGTTCAGGTCTGGAGATTGGCTGGCCATGACAGGGTCTTGATCTGATGGTCCTCCATCCACACCTTGATTGACCTGGCTGTTGGCATGGAACATTGTCCTCTGGGAAAAACCAATCCTCAGAGTTGGGGAACATTGTCAGAGCAGAAGGAAGCAAGTGTTCTTCCAGGACAACCTTGTACGTGGCTTGATTCATGAGTCCTTCACAAAGACAATCTGCCCGATTCCAGCCTTGCTGAAGCACCCCCAGATCATCACCGATCCTCCACCAAATTTCACAGTGGATGCGAGACACTGTGGCTTGTCGGCCTCTCCAGTCTCCGTTTAACCATTAGACGACCAGGTGTTGGGCAAAGCTGAAAATTGGACTCATCAGAGAGATGACCTTACTCCAGTCCTCTACGGTCCAATCCTTATGGTCTTTTGCAAACCTCAGCCTGGCTCTTCTTTGCTTCTACTTGATGAAGGGCTTTTTTCGAGCTTTGCACGACTTCAGCCCTGCCCTCGGAGCCTGTTTTGAACCGTCCTCGCCGTGCACTTCACCCCAGCTGCCGTTTGCCATTCTTTTTGAGGTCACTTGATGTCATCCTTCGGTTGAGTGACATTCGAATAAGTTGGCGGTCATCCCGGTCAGTGGAAAGTCGTTTTCGCCCTCTGCCAGTCTGTAGCTTTGTTGTCCCCAATGTCTGCTGCTTGACCTTGTTCTTATGAACCGCCGTCTTTGAATTTAATTAAGAGGAAGCAACGTGACGCTCACTGTATCCCTCTGCCAGTAAAGCCAAATTGAACCTCTTTCCCACATCAACACTTTACTTTTCAACTCTTTTGGCATGGTCAATAGTTATTTTTTTTGATTCCAATTACTTTTGAGGTACCACGAGCATGTTTTTGCCATCCAGCTGGTCCTATTGCAAGAGGATAGTGATGACCACAGCAGTGTTTTTATACTTTTCTTTGTTAAATAAGATTCGGTTCAGGTGATCACCTAATCAGTACCTCACCAAGTAGAATGAGGTGTGCCTGTGTTGGAATTCAACAGACACTGGAATGGAATGGCTGCCATACATGTAGAGATGCTGATTTAAATTTTTTTTGGAGGGTCTCTTATTTTTTTCCAGAGCTGATATATATATATATATATATATATATATGTATTATATATATTATATATATATATATCTTAATATGGAGTTGGTTCCCCCTTTGCTGCTATAACAGCCTCCACTCTTGTGGGAAGGCTTTCCACTAGATGTTGGAACATTGCTGTTTGGGATTTGCTTCCATTCAGCCACAAGAACATTAGTGAGGTCAGGCACTGATGTTGGGTGATTATGTCTGGCTCGCAGTCAGTGTTCCAATTCATCCCAAAGGTGTTCGATGGGGTTGAGGTCAGGGCTCCGTGCAGGCCAGTCAAGTTCCCCCCTCCGCCCAGGTTTCTGCAGGGCTCACACAGTCCACCATCAACGCCTTGTTTACCCTACCCCCATCCCTCCTCCTTCCAAATTTCCAATTTTCCCTCCTTGGAGTTTCCTTCTGTATCCATATTTGTCCACCCTGTGCATCCTCTCTTGTCCCCCATTCCTCTCCACACCTATCGGTTGTCCAAGTATCCCTCTATCTTGGTCTTCAACTTTGCTGTTGGTGTTTCCCTCTTCTCTTTCCTGTTCCTTTTGTCCTGTTTTGCGTGTTTTGCATCCTGTTTTTGTCTGTTACATCTTGATCCATTCAGTGTACGAGCTCTTCCATGAGCCTCGACTATGTATGCAAAAAAAAAAACATTGAGAAAATGTGTCCCCATTTACAGTCTAACATCTCATTCCCAAATATAAACTGTATCTATAAAGCTCAACATCATGAAAATCGGAGGTAAATCATTGAATTCTGATTTAAAAGGTGTTTTTTGTTCAAAAATGTCACAATCCGAAAAAAGGACGTCAACAAAATGAAACAAATGTCAGGTGCACAACTTCAGTGTGGGTACACTATTATGATGCAAGAACATCTTGGAAGACCAAGTGGTCTTTGAGATACCTCATTGGCAAAATTGAGCGATGACCAAAATAAAAAAACTCGTTATTTTTTATCAGATCACCATTTGACCTTGACTTTTAACCCGGAGGGGTATGATGGAAATGAAGCGTAAATGCTCCTTGCTCAAGGTTATATAATGAAGGAAATTTCGTTCTGATCAGACAAACCTCAGTTGAGTTTTGGTGAAAAATGTCAAAATGTCTCCAATTGGTTCATGACCTTAAAATTAGGTCAAGGTCAAAAAAAAATCAACCCCGCATTCTTTCTATTCCCATTATTGATGCAAAATTTCATTTAGAAATTTCCAGCTGGCGTCCGAGATATTGCTCGGACACTGGCAGGAAAAAAGGGAGAAAATATAAATGGTGGGTTTGCACTCCTCAGCGTGTAAGAACTTGACCTTTAACCCGAAGGGGTATGATGTAAATGTAGTAGGGGTATAAAGGTAAATGCTCCTTGTTCTTGGCTATCTGGAGAGGGCAATTTCGTTCTGATCAGACAAATCTTGGTCGTGTTTTGGTTGAAATATTTTGCAATTAGGTCAACATCAAAAATATAGGTCACCCCTGCATACTTTCAATTTACATTATTGATACAAAATATAATTCCGAAAGTCTCAGGCAGCTCCGAGATACAGCTAGGAAATTTGTAATGAGAGGCTGGAAGAAAAATAACATTTATATATATATATTTTTTTCTTTCGAAATGGTGGTTTAGTATTCCTGGGGGTCAAAGACATTAAAACTGGGGGGTACCAATTGTAGAAACCAACCCTATAACAGCCTGTCCCTCTGCTATTGGGTAATAAGCCTTCCCCCATCGATGTACGTAACCATATGTCTCTTCATTACACACTGTTTGAACAGCAGTTGCACCCTAACTACGTCTATTAATTACGTACTTTTGAAACGCACCTTTTAAACCTTTTGACCCTTGAAACTGCTGAGACCCCTTACACCTTTGAAGACCCATTAAGACTCTTTAGACATTTTGGATCCTGTACATGTCGTTGGACATTTACATCCTTTAGACCCCATGGACCCTCTATACCATTAGACCCCATGAGACAAATTTAAGACCCCTAATACCTTACATACCCCTAAGACACTTTATAACCTGAAGACCTTGGAGACCCTACATACCCCGTTCGACCCTTTAGAGCCCCCAGCACCCTATAGACCCCGTTAGACTCTTTATAACCATTACACCCCTAATATCATGAAGATCCTGTAGACCCTAAAGACCCCCTTTAGACTTTAGAACCATTAGACCCCTATAGACCATCAAGACCCACAAGACCCCAGGGCTGTGCCACTGATGGAATGCCCTCTGTGGTTAGGGCAGGAATTTGTAACTTGTTTAGGGTACCTGCGATAGCTGGCCAACTTTTCTCGAAGGAGACTGTGGGGTCTTTAACATCCACCAACGAATCCCAGCAAACAGGACACCCAGTTTTTATATCCATTTGAGAGACAGCACACACAATGATGAATCACCCTGCTTGTGAAACATCGGGATGACAGCTTACATATCTGGGTTGGGATTTAGAGAGCTTCGAGGCGAGTGTGCGTCCCTCTGGAGCCCTGTTCTTCATTGCACGGCCCACGAGCCACTAACAGCCCCCAGTGGCCTAACTTGCGGCCTTTGACGTGCGGCCGATGATACACAAATGTGAAAACACCCCGTCATGATCCGCCATAAATGCTATCAAATTGACCCAATGGTTTCAAATGAGTGTTCCAACGTGAAACGTCAGAGTAAGATAACTCCAACAGGATATGGTTGCAGTGTACAAACAATTATGCTTGCAGCCCAGTTAACCAAGCCGAAGAAGAGTATGTGGAGACGGGACCGAGTGGCAGCCATTATGGAGTCCTGCAGGTGGTGTGGCGGCTCTCACACTGATGCCTTATCAGCAAAAGTGGCCCTCCTCTAAACCAAGAGTGAAGATCACTGCTCTCTGGAGTCTAGCTCTCGACCAGTGATTGTCAACCCTTCCTCTGTCATTTACCCCCTCGGCTTGATGTATTTCGCCATTTACCCCCTGACTCCCAGGATGCAAAAAAAAATGCATAGCCGGTATAGAGGCACAGAAAAAAAGAAGATGGAACAATTTTATTATTAAGGTTTTGCACAAAATAAACTTTGATAAAGGAAAAAAAAAAACATACAGTCCACTTATATTAAACAAGATCAAACAAAAATACCAGAAGCATTATCAGTGGGAACTCTGCTGATTCATTGAGTCAACCAGCTTATTTATTCGAGGAGCTGTTGATGACAACGCCACCCTCAAGTCGTCATCGGCTTTCAGGCGGTTCCTTGCCTTTGTCTTCATTGCTACTGAAGTAGAGAAACCTGATTCACATAGATATGTGGTGAGAAAGGGAACAAGCACTTTGAAGGCTCGCTGAGGAAGAAGTGGGAATGAATGTGTGAGTTTCATCCAGAAATCAACACCAACTCTATCAAATTCTTCCTAAAGACTAGCAGAGGACTGAAGATCAATCAGCTCCTCTTTTGCTGGGTTGTCATCTCTCATTTCTGACAGATCAGTGGTAAAAGGTCTTCATATCCATCCTTCTGTAGGTATCATGTCTTCTGGAAAGTAGCCAGTGAAGTGATGCTTCAAGATGTTCAAATGTGCTGTGATGTCATCATTTATTTCAGGTAACGCACCAGGTTCTTCTCTAATGGCCTCATCCAAGTTTGGGAAATTTGCAAAAAAAATTTGATGAACTCTTCGTGCCCATAAATCCAGCTTTGTCTGCAATGCTTTCATCTT
>CM068960.1:17862685-17875755 GCA_035128595.1 Eptatretus atami
CCTTCCCTCTCCCCCTTTCCTTCCCTCCTTTCCCCCCTTTCCATCTTTGGTATGAACGACGTTTACCCTTGTGTGTTTTTGTGTTTATGATGTCGTCTTCCTCCATCATTGGATGACGATGTTGCCCTTTTGTTTTTGTGTTTATTTCGTGTTCCTCCATCTGATAACGAGTGTTCCCTTGTGTGTTTTGTGTTTATGTTCGTGTTCCTCCATCATGAATGAACGGTGTTGCCCTTGTGTGTTTTGTGTTTATGTTCGTGTTCCTCCATCATGAATGAACGAGTTTTCCTTGTGTGTTTATTGTGTTTATGTTCGTGTTCCTCCATCATGATGAACGTATGTGTTGCCTTGTGTGTTTTGTGTTTTTGTTCGTGTTCCTCCATCACGATGAATGAACGAGTGTTACCCTTGTGTGTTTATGTGTTTATGTTCGTGTTCCTCCATCTTGATGAACGAGTGTTACCCTTGTGTGTGCTGCTTACGGATCCCGAGTAGACCCAAGGTGTTGATTCTCTGCTCCGTTGACCCTCTTGAATTCTTCAACGACATCCTCATCACGCTCTCTTCTTTCCCAACCTCAATGGGTCTGATCCTCGAAGACGTTCTTCCCATGTCTTGTGGTTACACAGACTTTGGGTCATGTTCGTGGGACCTTCTCTCAGCACGTCGATGCCCATTTTTGCGATATGCGATTACTTGCTGTCAGGGATTTGTAGGATCTCAGGATCTTGGGTCTTGTAGCTCGTTCGCTGTATGGTTCCATCGACCCGGTGAGGTTTTGATAAACTGACCGTACGTTCTGATCGTCTACCTGTTTACCCATCAGCGTGCCGATCTGTTGACCATTTCTGTGTCTGCATTAGTGAATCGTAACGAAGGGCAAGATTTATTTATTTATTTAAATTTCCTGAGTTGAGGAATGTCTTCATTTTCTTTTCTGAGCAGACTGTGCACCTTTGTTTGGCAGGGGTCGAGCGCTGCCCCAGCCTGAGCTCCGTGCGGTCGAATGCCGTCGGGTTCTTGGACGCGCCGTCACATCGTTACTCGCTCACGCAGGTTTTGACACCGCGTACGAATCTGCTCTGGAGACCCTTACCGACGTGGTGCACGAATTCTACCTGAAATTGGGACTCCTGTTGCGGACGGCCTCCGACCGCGAGGCTCGCATGGGCTACACGGCTTTTCCAGACGTGATCGAGCAGGTGTTCCATGAGATTGGCATCGGTTCGAGCCTCGAGTTGCGTGGCTTTTGGCAGCGGCGTGTGCGAGACTACCATGCGTTTGTCTTGTCTGGCAGTAAACAGCTGACCGAGGAGTACGAGCGAATGCTCAATCCCTCAAGGTACGCCAGCGACGGTTGTTGGTTTTTGTTGTCGTTTGTCTGTATCACTGATTTCTTGTCATGTGCCATACGTACTCCAGAGTCGCTCGACTTTCAGCTTGCGTGTACTCGGAGCTGAACGGGTGTTTGGAAAATCAAACTTTGATCCCGGGAGGATGAATTTCGATGAGTTAATTTTTGTCCTGTGTAACGTGTGGGTGTTTTTACGGTGATGGTATCAGACGACCTGTCTGAATTTTATTTTTATTTATGGAGGAACAGCAGTTCATCGTAATCATTCATACTCGAGGGAGGGTGAGTCAAAAAGTCTCCACCACATGTTTTTATTTAAATAATATAACTCCAATTGAGCATGTACAAGAGCATCATTTTTCAACACACTTAGTCCATCGTTCACAAGCTTCTGTTATTCACTCAGAAAATAAAATGTTTTTGGCTGAATGAAGATCCACACATGCATCGCTTCTTTCACTTGTTGGTCATTGGCAAAGTGGCGGCCTCTTAAAACGTCTTTGAGTGGACCATACAGGTGAAAGTTCGAAGAGACCAGGTCAGGACTTATGGAGGATGCTCCAACACCTCAAAGTTCAATTACCGGAGAGTTTCCGCAGTATGGGCGGCAGTGTGGACGGACATTGTCATGAAACAATGCAACACCTTTTGACAGTAGCCCTCAGCATTTCCATCGAGTAGTTGGTTTCAACTGGTCCCAGAGTATTTCGCAATAACACACATTATTTAACGTTGTGCCCCCCCCCTCCTCTTGATGGTGTTCCAAACTTGGGTCTTGAGTCCGAGAAAAGTGTGAACGTCACTTTTCCTGCCGATGGTTGACTTATGAACTTCTTTTTGACTGGTGATGTCAGATGTTTCCACTCCATGCTCTGGTGTTTGCTCTCTGTCTCGTAATGGTGGATCCACGTCTCATCTCCAGTGACAATGCATCTCAAAAAAGCATTCCCTTCATGATGAAAGCAGTTCAAAAGGCTTTGGCAGATTGTCACACAGATGCACTTGTGCTCTTCTGTGAGTTGTTTTGGAACCCATCTTGCAGAAACTTTACGAAAGCCCAGTCGGCTGTTGATGATTTCATGTGCACAACCATGACTGAAGTTCAGATGTTGTGCCACTTTGTCATGAGTCGACCATCGGTTATCCAGAATCATGGCGTGGACTCGTTCAATGTTTTCTTATATTGTGGACGTGAATGGGGGTCCAGATATTTCATCAGTGACACTTGTGCGATCGTTTTTGAACGTGCTAATACAATCATACACACTCCGCTGTGATAAAGCACTGTTCCCATATTGTGCTGAAAGTCTGCGATGGATTTCTACCTCTGGTACACCTTCAGCTCACAAAAATCGTATCACTGCAAGCTGCTCTTCTTTGGTGCAAACGGACAGCAGAGCGGTCATGTTAACTCCCTTACGGCACAACTACTGACTGTTGAAGGTTGAAACTGCTTCACAATGATGCAGACAGTTCGTGCTTGTACCTGCAAGTACAATAAGCAATGTCGTCAACACAACACAGTTTTTAATAAATCATTGTACATACTTTTCGGTGTGTGTATAATTGATGCCCCACTGGCTGTGACTGGTTTGGCCAGATTGTATTTAAAACAACAAGTGCCATCTGCCACATGGACATATTGTGTTACGTTCACCAATCCACAACCAGGAAACACCATTGATGTTAATAAGCAGTCAGGGAAAGTATTTATGGCATTATGGAATTCTCCTAACTTGCACCAACGTCGTGATGACGACCTCATCTCGATGACGTCATGCCTGCCAACCCCGAGGGGAATGCAGCAGTTCACGTGAGGCAAAGTCAAAAGCTGTCACCAAGCAGATGAAAGCGAAGGTACCGACCTGGCTCGGCTCTTGTCTGGTTGTCCTACCCTGAAAAATACACAAACACTCCTCTGAGAGAAAATGTTATTAAGTGAAAGTTCTTTTGAATTAATCTAAACCTGGAAAATTGTAATTTTTATTTTTTTCACAGACAAAATAAATTCAACCTCGGCGGTCGGTGTATGGGCAACGTACCCCTTCCTCGATCGCTGTCGAATTTTTCTTTTTTCTTGCTGTTTTGAAAAATCCTGCAACTTTTAAATTTTTTTTATCTGTCAACCAGATCAACAATCAAAGGCTTTCTTCTTTTTCTAAATTTTTTTTATACCGTGGTATTTTTACCGTGTGTTTCTGCTCATTTTTTCTGTGTTTAAACTGAACAAATGAGCTGTTTAAATAAAAATTTTCTTCGTCATCCCGACTACATCGATCACATTACACTTGGTTGTAATTGTACCGCTGCTACTACAATTTCCGCCGTTGATAATCACTCCCAATTATTCCCACCTTCTTGTGAGGTTGCCCGGTGGAAGTTGTTGGCCACAAACTGGCTGGTCAGGCGTGATTGAAGGAATTTGTAATTTGTTAAGGGTGCCGTCCATAATTCGCCGACTTTGTAACTTTGCAACGCCGACTTTCTTGAACATCCATCAACTGATGCTAGTGGACGGGTCCTCCAGCTTCACGTCCATCCAACGGATGGTGCTCATCATTGATGCCTCGCCCTGCCTGTGAAACACCAGGGCGAGAGTTTATTGCCGAGTGGAGATTGAAAGCCAGGCTCGACGGTTTCAACTTCTGGTTCTCCTGTCATTGTGATTATGATGGCATCGTGAACCTGACTTCCAACCGGGCGTAGTGGCGTGCGCCTGTAATCCGGCTACTCGGAGGCTTGGGTTGGAGGATCGCTTAGGACGGGAGCTCTGTGCTGGGCCGTGCTATGAGAGGGTGTAGGGCAGCCCGGAATCATGGAAACCCAATCCTTATCCCTGTGTCATAAGAGGTGACCAGGAGGTCTAGTTGAAATGTGCCGTAGATCATAACGGATGATCCGCTGTGGCGACCCCTAACGGGAGCAGCCGAAAGAAGAAGAAGAAGTGAACCTGACTTCCATTTTCTGGTTAGTGAATCATTCGAGAAGCATGACTGGGGTGTTTTGTTTTATGTGTTTGTCTTTCACTGTGCCTCTTGCAGGTTGGTGACCGTGCAAACTTCATGGGTGAAAGAGGAACCCCTTGGGGAGCTCATCAGCTTTCCTGTGAGCGAAGAGAGTGAAGTTGAACAGGCAGGCGAGGGCGAGCTCCTTCAACTGGACATGGAGGCCTCTGAAACGACCATCAACACTGCTGGTATATTATCCATCCCTCTGACGTTTTTAGCTCACCTGTTCGAAGAACAGAGAGCTATAGCGATACCCCCGGCGTGAGCGTGAAAATGTTAAAGTTTTTGGTGCAAGTTATTTAGAAGCTTGCCATTCATTTAATATGTGTACTAGGATGCTGATATTTGGCATGGAGGTTCCTTTGGGGTATATTATTGATGTTTTCCTTTCTAATGTTTTTATCTACCACACTATTTTTTACTGATTACAATATACAAATACATATTTTGCTTTAAAATTATTTGGATCAGACTTTACTGCAATGCTTTATAAAAAATATTATTAGACTAGTCTTTTAAAAACGATAAATGTATAAACAGGCGAGCATTGGGTGGCTTTGACACAAACTCTGGTTAAACATCTTTCCGTGAAATGTGCACGCAAGAACCTTGAAAGGGTTAATGTATATGTTTGTTCATTTTTTTAAATTTATTATCCCCACGTTTTTTCGAAAAAAAAAATACAAAAACCATGGGGATGTTGTAATTGGCATCTCCGTCCGTCCGTCACACTATCTCTTCCTAAACCGTTGTGCAGAAATTGATCAAAATTGGTCGTTATGGCAACAAGGTGCGAGAGCAGTTATCATTTTGGCCCCGCCCCTTGGTGTCCTGGGGTTGGGTCAAAAGGTCAAATAGGGAAAAATGCAAATTACAGGCGGACATTGTAAAACGTTTTTAAATGAAACTTTTTGTTTGTGCAATCAACATTGGGAGACGCATTAAATGTTTCACGATTGTTTTTGGATTCGACCCACAGTTCATGCCCCAGAGGGTGGGAACTTGGGGTCACAGAGGTCAAACAATAAGTTTTTTTATTTTATTTTATGCCCCCGCTGATGAAGTTGCCAGAGGCATTGTTTTCAGGCTGTTCGTCCGGCTGTCCGTCCGTCCATCCGTGATAGGTTTTCGTTACCGCGATAACTTAAGAACGGCTGAAGGGAGGCAAGTCAAACTTGATACAAGTATGTACAATGACGTAATAATGTGTGCATAGGCATATCTGTCGACTCTCATGATGTCAAAGAGTGCCCTTCTCGTTTTAACTCAAAATTTGATAACGGGTCATTCCGAGCTAGTGGTACTTTTGCCATCTTTCATCTTTGCTTTATGTGGGAAGCATGGGTATTTGTGATGGCACAACATCAATTTCACTCGAGTTATCTCTACCGAGGGAGGACAGAGACTATGTTTTTCACCCCTGTCTGTCTGTGAGCAGGATATCTCAAAAACTTATGGACAGATTCAGCCGAAACTTGGTGGACAGGTTTGGTGTTTGACAATAAAAAGCCGATTAGATTTTGGTTTGTGTCCGGATGCAGATCCGGCCTTTCAGGGGGATACAAAATGTGAACTGTTCAGGCTGGAGGAGGTATGTGTCTTCCGAGTGCCGTTCTAGTTTTACGTGAAAATATCAGAACATTAGGTAAGAGTTGTATTATCTGCAATCAAGGGTCATCATTGGGAGTGGTAGGGCTGACAGGATCGCCTAGACTTGAGGAATGCACACTCACCTCAAAGCTGTCTAGCCTGGGTTTGAATCCCGACCCAGCTATAAACTGTCATTCCAGTGTTTCACAGGCAGGGTAATTAATTATTGTGTGTCCTGTCCTTCGGATGGACGTTAAATGGGCGTCCTGTCTCCTAGCATTTGTTGGTGTACGTTAAAGATCCCATGGTGTCCTTCACGAAGAGTAGGCGAGCTATTACCGGCACCATGAACAAATGACGAATTCCTGTCCTAATCAGCAGAACAGCCATGCCTTCAGCCAATGATGCTACTCCATAGCCTTGAAGTTGGGCACCGAGGAAGGTGGGTAATGTGCCCCGCTCCCCCACCCCCTCCCCCAGGACCTGGTGAGACCAACCATTTTGGAAGCTCTAAAGTGTCCCAAAACGTGTTTGATTGTTAACATTGAAGCAAACTGAGCACTTTCACAGTTTTGGCCTCATTTTAAAGTGGCCACTGTCGACCTAGTTTAACCACTATCGAGCTGAAACAGAAGTGTGGTTCCTAAATGCACCACCTCTTTGTGCTTAAAGCTATAAAAGTGCAATCACAGTCGAAATAAAAACCAAGAGAACCGTGTTTTGAAGAATTTAGGACAATGTACACAGGAATGTTCCTCTACATCTACATCAGACATCAACTTTGAAGTCCAACACAATGCTATTCATGAATGGGTCTCTTACATCCTTAACTTGCTTTAGTACCTTCTCTCTAACAATGGTAAACACAACGGTAAACCAATCTATTCATCAGCAGATGCATTAGCAACTCATCTTGATCAATTTCCTTTTCATCTTCTCTATCACTAGATTCTTTATCACTGTCACTTTGAATGATATCAGCTACAATATATATCTATATATTATTTCTGTTAACGTCTGCACGTAATTGGGACATATTTCCTCCAAAACTGCCGGACGGATTGTCGCCACTTTCGGCATGCGTGCTCTGTGGTTCAATGAACAGCATGGGCTATGTGAGATCATGCCAGATGGACAGGTTTGGGAATTTTGATCGATTTTCTAATTTTTACATTCGTTTGGCATGGTGACGTTGACGTCACTGCTGAGAGGCGTAATCGGTCATTCGCTGACGTCATTACGTCTTGTCCACAGACCGTCACCACCGAGAGGCGTAATGCCACTCCTCGAAAACAGCGTCTGCAATGTAAAACCCTCTTCTGCACATGCTGATTACCTCAGAATGTGAATTTGACACAAAAAATGTAACAAGAAAACATTGTATTTAAAGTAAAGCTTTATTTAAAAAATATATATTTCTGTTAACGTCTGCGCGTAATTTACGTTTCTCCTCCGAAACGCTGGCAGAATGTGCTCTTTCCCATATACTGGGGTTTCTTATCGCACGAAGACGATGCGCTAAATTTCTAAGCTGGAATTGGATGACAACGTTGGCTTCAACAAGATTTTCAACCCATCGATGGCCGCATTTATTCCCGTCGTCGCCATCGCTGAACTGCTGTCCGGTAAGTGCTGCCATCTTCCAAAAAATATGAACTCGAGTAAGGGAGTACTCATTGCATCAAACACTGAACATTAACACAACTGATAATAAATAGTATGGCTCAGAACATCAGCAATGGTTGTCATGTTTTAAAAAATCAGCGTGGAAGGAGGGGAACGATGAGCGCCAGCTCTGCCCACATGATGTACCCGATTGCGCCCTTCCCGTACTGAACATGCCGTCTTAGACTGTCAATTTGTGTCTGAATACCAACGTACATATTAAAACACCCGAAAATAGTTGCAATAGGCCTGCGTCCAGATAACATCAAAGGCTATAATCTGAAGGTAGGGGAAACCAGAACGGGTATGAGGTCATCCCTTCATTGCCGGATTCTCTTCTTTTCTTTGTTCTTCGAAAGCGCGGTGTCCGACAATAGATTTCTGTACCTTGAATGCGTGCGTTGTTAACTGTTTCAAATTAAAGAGGTTTCGATTGTCGGATGCACCCAAACAACTGCCGTTCATTACATTAATTGTCAATATCAACCGCCATCGTACCTTGTTGTGTCTTGCGGTTATCTTCAAATTAAAGCGTCAAAGCGTGTTCGATCGTCGGATGTGCGCCAAAAAGTGCCGTTCATTAAATTTGCATTCTGATTCTCGGTCACCCTCCACTGCTCCTGTCAGTCTAGGGCTAGGCCTATATCATGTTAAACTTGCCCCATCAGACGCAACCTTCCAGTCACACTGCAGAGGATCAATTCTCAGTCAGACTCGCTACTCGATGACCATAAACAAATCCCAGGGCCAAACATTTGACAAACTCGAATTATGCCTCCCAGCCCCCATGTTCTCCCATGGCAACTACATGTTGCATTTCACGTGCAAGAGGTTACTCCTATATATCTATCAAAGTGACAATAATTTCCTCACAATAACTATTCAGCAACAACACTCACCCAAAATGTCATCTACAGGAGGTCCTTTAGAAAACTAAGGACAGGTAAACCATAGTGCATCACATCCCTAATGACACCCTCCCCAGCTTCCCATAACATCAACTATTATGCCTCATCCACTTCGCCACCCATTCAACTCCGTGCGGAGCACGGGTATATGCTAGTATATATATATATATATATATATATATATATATATATATAATAATATATATATATATATATATAATATATATATATATAGACTCCACCAGTCAAAAGTTTTAGAACACCCCATTTTCCCGTTTTTACACTTTAAGCAGTTTAATGTTTCAATGTACTCTGAAATTAAAGCAGAGAACAAATAAACAATTGCAGATAAAAAAAAATCATGGAATCGTTTTTTTGAACAAAATTTATCTTATTTTTGACTCATCAAAGTAGCCACCTTTTGCAGATATAACAGGCCGAACATACTCGTGGCATTTCTTTAATGGAAATCAAATATTGTTCGGAAATTCTTCCCAACACTGTTGCAGAATTCCCACAATGTGTAGCACTGTAGGTTGTTTTGCTTTACCCTTCTGTCCAGTTCATCCCAAACCAGCTCGATGGGGTTTTAAGTCTGGAGACTGTCTGCCATTCCATGATTTGAAGCCTACCGTCTTGTTCTTTTCTTCTAAGTAGTTCTGACATAACTGGAGTATGTTTTGGGTGTTATCTTGCTGTAGGATGAACCCCTGACCAACTCGACGAGAACCAGAGGGTATTGCATGGGCTGCAAAATGCTGTGGTAGCCCTTTTGGTTAGGGTGCCAGTCACTCTGTGCAAGTCGCCGACTCTGGATCCATCAAAAGAGCCCCAGATCATCACGCTTCCTCCTCCATGTTTGACAGTTGGTGTCACACACTGAGGAACCATCCTTTCGCCTACTCACGGCGTACAAAAACCCTGCTGATGAACCAAGATTTCAATTTTGATTCATTGGTCCATAAGAACTTCTTCCAGTTTTCAGTAGTCACTGGCGTGCTTCATGGCCAGGCAAGCCTCTTTTTCTTATTTTGCCATCTTAGCAATGGCTTTCTTACTGCAGCCTCGCACGTCTTCTCTTCACAGTTGAAACGGAGACTTCCTTACTTCGACCAGTGTTAAGCTGTGCTTGTAAGCTGCTGTCCTGTGAGCCGCCTAACACGCAAGCTGTTGACTCTCAGAAACTTGTCTTCTGATTGTGTTGTGGCTTTGGGTCTGCCAGACCTCTTCCTGTCAGTTTCCTCCAGTTTCCAAGTGCCTTTTGATGGTGTAGAAACTGTACTCACTGACACCTTGGCTTGTTTTGCAATTTCTCAAAAGGAAAGACCTACACTTTTAAGGGTTATAATGTCTGTCTGTCTTCCTTTGTTAATTGTCTTTTCTCCCATTATGATAGCAATATACTACTTCCTGCAGTGCAATATTGTCCAAATAATGCTTCAGAGGGTGTAGAACACAGTCTGTTCCAACACTACTTTATACAACAGAGGGTTGTAACTAATCAACAAAAGTTGGGACACCTGGAGGAATTGTTTGCATCAACTTTCAAGGCTTAATTTACTTCCATTGCTGCAGAACAGCTGCAGTTGTGCTAACCCCATTACTTGTTCCCTGAAAAGGGCCTTTTTTAACAACTCTGAAATTTACATTATTTTTCAGTTTTTGGTGAACTTTTTTTAAACCTCTGGCAGTTTCTGCTTCGCTTTGTACCATTTCAGGTTATTCACTGACTTGAACTGCTTAAATTTCAGTAAAAGCTGGAAAATTGGATGTTCTAAAACTTTGACTGGTGGAATATATATATAATATATATATATAATATATTATATATTATATATAATAATATATATATATATATATATATATATATATACTAGCGATACCCGTGCACATGCACGGATAGCAGTACAACATAGCTGGGTAGCAGACGACAGACCGTACACGGGAATGACAAAAATACGCATTGTGCAAAAGCAAGTGGTACTATGGAATGCCAAGACTTCCCAAACATTGTTGGCATGTCCGCTAAGTGCCACAGCAATTTCATAGGGATCGTGTGACGCGAGCCGAGTTTTAGTGTGCAAGCTTGGTATTATAATAGATACATATATATATATATATATTATAATATATTATTATATATATATATATATATACAGTATATATTTATGTATATGTGTCTTATCTTGGAGGATAGGATGGTGCTTCAGATCAGACTGGCTCAAGAAGATGAGTGTCTGCATCCTCTTTCCACCCATCTTCCTGGACACGAGGAAGTTTGGTCATTCACGTGTGCAAGCTTCCACTGTGCCACGCGGCAATTGGCCCGTTGATACGGGGATTTAATGACCTCTGGCATGGCGGTAGTTTACTGAAATCTGAGCTGTCTTTCAAGATCTTGTCAGTTTTGTCTCCACCATCTTGCGTAGCATCAGCTCCCGCACCTTGTCCACCTCCTTGATTCCGAATGATAACAGAAACACAACAGTTTATCTGGTGGGCACTGCAGAATGCACAATGATGATAACCAGGAAACAAATTGATATAGAGTCACGTGTCTTCAAAGTTGGAAAAATCGTCGATGTGATACGCTCAAAAAAAATTCGCCCGATCTTGATGAACTTGTATGTAGGTAGGGGTCGATGAGTGATGCGACGGTATGACTTTAGACACGATTGAAGGTCAAGGTCAAGGTCACTCCAAAGTTGAAAAATCAGCTAATTTCAACATTATCTCCGCCAACATTATCTCTTATCAACATAAAAATTAAACAAGACGACATCGAAGCCATTCTAAGCCGATCAGAGCTTCAGAGATGACCGCACCCCAACCGGGGGTAATTTTTTTAATACTATTCATAAAAGCTACATTTTCAAGATGTAAGCTATGTTCTCACCTTGGGTATCCATCCATACATGAAGCATGTGAAGGCCTCCAGTTCATCCACTAATGCCTTGTTGACGGTCCACGTCTCACCCAGCAACATGAACTCCTCTTGACATATTAGCATATTTTACAATTTCTTCACTGGATTTACTTTCCCCTTCTCTCCAAAGCATGATTGCAATCTTCTCCAGTATACGCATTGATCCCGAGGAGGACCTTGCACTACACAGGACTGAGATTGTTAGCAAGCTCGGTGAGATTGATCATGTGCTTGTGCCCACCAACACCCGTATCAAGCAGCACAGTTAGAAGCTCCAACCTGTGAGCAGAGTGTAGAGTGATAATAATGAGGTCACAGTCAGGACTTCAAACCACAGCGAATTGGAACCCGTTGTCTTTGGCATGAAATAGGGAGATGACTGTTCGGCAGTCGATCTCCTCATGAGATTATTTGAGTGCTTCAATCTCCTCCGTCTGTGCTGTATCATTGACAGTTGTCAGTTTGAATGCCTTGCCCTCAGCAATGATTGCAATAAATTGCTGAGAGATTCGACTAGTAGCTTCTGAGCAACTCCAGATTTGCAACAGCAGTCAAAAAAGACAAAAAAACCTTGCTTTATTCTCTTCATTCTGCAGGAAGACTTTGAAGTCTGCCAGCTTCCGGGTATTTATGCCTTTCAGAAGCAATTCTTCACTGCAGCCACGCCGACGCCTTTCACGACTCTTCGGACTGGTTTCAAGATGCATATCTGTTGAGAAAAGTCACATGGCATTTGTTGCTGATTTGATCCAGCAATTTCAGTCCGATGTATTTGAATGCCGGAGGAACAACCGTTAGTGCGTGTAAGAGAGCATTGCCATCTTCGATGAAGAGCGTCTTAGAGTTGTGTGATAACCGAGTGAAAGTTTCATCATCCAAGAGGTAGTGTACTGGAGTTGCTTTATTTGTTTTGAATGGGAAGTTACCTGATGTCCCGAGGACATCAGGGGTCACGGTGATTGAGTAGGACATGAGCTCTTCGAGGGAGATTGGTTGATCCAGAAAGTGAGACTTCAACACCACTTGAAAGGCTACAATAACCTTGTTCCTGGTACTTCATCACGTTGTATCTTGCGTTGTCAGTTTAACATGCTATTTGTTTCCCCCCCCCCCCCCCCCATTGTTTTGTAGTTCTCCTTCAAAATCTTGTTAAATCCTTTGATAGCCTCCATGTTCGCCTGGATAGCTTTTCAGCCCCTCTTTTAGCTCGCTGTGCTTTCGTGCTTCGGTTCCCTCGTCACGATCATCCAGCACATCTCAATTTCGACTTTATTTTGCAATTTTATAGTTTTAAACATGAAAAGGTGCATATTTTGGAACCACACTTCTGTTGCAGCTTTGTAAGTGATTAACCTTCCCTTGCGCCGATTGTACCAAACACTGTTCAAACCTCCATATTCCCGAGTGGTAGGGTTTTTCTCCAGCAAGTCCAGGGTGGGGGAGCTGAAATTGCAAGTAGCTCAGGGTTCAAAGGGTCAAGCAAGGTCTCAAGCGGGCATTTTGAAAAGGAGGCAAAACTGTGAAAGTACTTGGTTTGTTTCAATGTTAACAATAAAAAAAAAAAATTGGAGTTGGGACACTTTAGGGAATGCTCTATACCTAAAATAAGTAGGTCTCTA
>CM068960.1:17881267-17903595 GCA_035128595.1 Eptatretus atami
GGGTTTGGGGCTAACTACACATGTACTTAGAAATATCTCACCTACGGGACCTGAATGGTGTAATGCGAATTTCCACAGCCGTAACAATATATTACAACAAAAATGCACTAATTAATCAGGCAGAATGTAATTGGATTGAATCAACAGGACGTTGATTGAGGCCAACAACGTATGCTAACCTCGAGGATAAGCTGACTTTTCAGGCGTCAAATGAGCAAAATTTGCACCAATTTTTCATCTTTTTGTATCGGCCGATCAGATTACCGGTCATGGTGACTGGGTCTCCGACACCTCACTCCCTCCCCCACCACCGCTCCAACAACCGAAGTGTTGTACAACCACAACTCTGTATAGAGTTCAGTTTTATTAAAGTTATCCAACAATTTTATTGTTTTATATTTTTATTGCCTTTGTCTTCTCTCAAGAGTTGATCTTCATTAATTGTTGACAGCTCGTAGTAAGTAGTTTTTATTGCCTTTATATAGAATTAAGTAGCACTGACGAAAGAAGTGTCGATATTTCAAGCCCAAATCTTAACTGCGTGCGTGCGTGCGTGCGTATTCCAAGATAAAATCTGGCAGAACAGCCTGTGTGCACAATCGCCTTTAGCTGATTTGCCTGGTTTTGAATCTCGACCCAGCTCACAACCGTCACCCTGCTGTTTTGGATGCGGTGCGGCGATGCATCGATCTGTGTGTCGTCCACCGGAGACATTAATCCAGTGGACCCGTCTGCCAGCACCGGACGCTTGTGGACATTAACTGTCCCACGGCTTTTTCCCAAAGACTCTGCGAGTTATCGCCAGCACTCATAAATTATATAATCCTGCTCAAATCTCTTTTGGCCAAGCATCATGCCTGGCCTGACGGTTCATGAAAGACTCTAGTCAAAAACTTTCTTGGCTAATGCCACACGGAGGTGGGAATAACTGGCACCACGACGGTAGGAGTAGTCGTGGTAGTTACAGTAGATGTATTCCTTGATAATTTGTACTTGATATAAGCATTATAAGTTAAATTTTGTGATTGTAATAATTTTCATACTTGTAGTAATGCATAGATTTGATCCAAAAATCCATCGTGTGTTGTCCCCCCACCCCCAAAGAATAAGCAAAAAGAGGAAAAAAAAAAGAAGGAATGTTATTAACCAAGGGACGTCTAACAATTTTTCCCTCTCAACGACAGAAATAAAAGCCATGAGAGAATTTGAAGGGTTTAGAAAAAACAAATCCGATGACGTGAAATTCTTTGTTTTCCTGAGAAAATTGGAAATGATTCCTCATTGTCCTCTTTTGAGAAGACGTCTTGGATAAGATGTTATGTCTTTTATTTTATTCTATTTTTTATCTTGATCGAGAAAGGAAATGTTTGGAATTTTCTCGGATTGCAAGAAGATTTTTCTTCATTTCTGGGAACTTTTCTTGCGGTGATTTTTCTTGTCTCAAAAACGAACGTTTTACCCTTTCCTCAACATTTCTGAAAAAGTTAATCCAGGTTCTTTCTTCTTTTTTTTTCTCAATCTACCAATATGAAACAGTGTTTGTGTGTCCCCCTTCATAAGGACGATTTAAGAAGAGTTTTAAAGGTCAATCGTTTAACATGACTGTTCACGGCGGTCTATTTTACAGGGTTAAAAAAAAAAAACTCGAAAAATATTTTTCATAAAAGAGTAATTATGCCTCTTCTGTTGGAAATGTAGACGGTGACTTGCAACCGGACATCAAGGGCGGTGTACTAATGCGTTTAAAAATAACAATAACTCACGGGGAGGTGAAATTCGCTGCACACGATGTGCAACACACACACAGAGTAAAACGAGTGTTCATTTACATTCATAGGATGTCTAATAAATAAAGAAGATATAAGCACGCCTGACGCTAGGCCGAGGCTTCAGACGTTGGCACGCTCACAGTGGAAATGAAACATCCCAGAAGATATAGAAAATAGGGTCACATTTGTACATGTCATGTTTTAAAAGAACTCTTCTTCCTATGAAACGTCGTATCTTCCAGTCTCCTTGAATATTTTGAATAAAACGATTCCGACCCATCGTTTTTGACGACTCTTTATACTCATAATTCTTTTAATTTTCGGCAAGCTTTACTCACTTTTAGAGCATCGCATTTGCTATTCACCGTTCATGAATACGTGAGCGCCTTTGTTCGCCATCTCTCCGGAAAACTTCGGCCAAGGTGTCATCGCGATGTTGAATCTCCACGTAGGTTTTTACTTATTCCTAATTTTTGATGAATACAACCTGAAATGAAATGCTTTCTCACATTACACCATCAGAGAGGACTATTGGTGGCGTGATGTAAATCGAGAGTGATTAATTTGGTGACACATGCCCTTTATTAACCTGTAATTGCTTCGGTCGTTACTCTCGTGTTGGTCTCCTCAACCCCTCAGCTCCCCTCCGTTAGTGATGTAAACATATTTGACCTTTAATGGTGCCCTGAGCAGATGCAACAAAAATCAACCGTGAGGGGTTACCAACAACATAGCTGGATCTTCCTTGCACAGTTGCCCTTGGTTTGCTTGTGTTGCAGCTGGTTTGTAGCAGAGCCACTGTTTCATTGCATTTTGTGGAATTGAAATGCATACCACACACTCGTTCATTCATCATGATTATGATTAAACACAGCAGATAGCTATGTGACCCGAGAACACTCGTGCCATATGTCAACCCATCTGTTTGAGGTATTAATTTATTATTTTTTAAAGGAAATCTGGCTTCTAGGTATGCAATGCTGTCACATAACAGCGTGAGCTTGCATTTTCTTATTGCGTTTAAAAAATAAAAATAAACAAATGTACTGTCTTCGTAGTTATGTGTCTCATTACTATGCACTGAACGTTAGTTCTGTCGTGTGCAGGTGCTGATGGTTCTGGAAATAGTTCCCCCTTGTGGGGTATGGTTCAAGTCAAATCTGAACCTCCAGAGCAGGACGATGCTCCGAGCGGTGCTTTCGACGAGCCCATGTCGGCAATGAGCGAAGGCTCCATCGCCCTCACACCTAGTGGTGCGGCCACTGATGTCAGCCACCTCTGTCCGACACCAGACGGCAGTATGGCCTCACCACCCGTGTTTGGCCACAGACCCCCTCGTAAGAAGCTGAAGAAGTTGTGATCTGGTAACTTTTTGTTTCTTCCTTTCCAGCAAGAACAGCAGGGGTTAAGAGCCACGGTGGAGTATGTAGAACTGTCATCAAAATGATGGAGATCGTGGCCCTCCCTCCAGTCTTTGAAGAGTAATGTTCGTTGTCGCTCTTGTGTTCTCTTCCACTCCTGCTGAAACCTGCTCCTTTCTTTTCTGCCACTCATGTGCAATGTGTTTGTCCCTTTCTGTTCCCCATTTATCCACCGTCAGTTTCTGAACAAACTGCCCCTTGATCTTTTCGTTTCTCTATTGGTCTAGATTGATTTGTGCAAAAAAAGAAAAACAATCATTAAATGTGTTCCCTTCTTGCCTGTTTCACGTTCCTCTCCGAACTGATGGCTCATGATGCTGTGAATCCAGCATACTAATTGTATTTGCCCATTGTTTACTGATGTCGTTGTAAATCCCATTAAAGTACACCGATGTCTGCTAATCTCTTTGTCCTTCACGTGATTTATGCACAAGCTCTTGCATACGCCTTGGGTCACTGTATTTAAGAAAACTTGCCAGAAAGGGAGTCTATGTTTGTGAAAATGAGACTTCTTTTACAAAGTGATATTACAGGAGTACATCTCTCTTAAGACCTTTCGGATTCACATCAGGAAGTGATGTACTGGCAAAACTCTCCTTGGTTGTTCTGTAATGGCTGTTTGGATGTTTTTCTTTGGATTTATCTGCCAAGTTTTGGGAGAAAAAAAAATTGGTTGGTTCACTGTTTCATCGGTATATCTTCTAATATGTAAAGCTCTTTCTAACCACTGACTGATATTAAAGATCGGTACCTTCCCGGTGATTTAGAAAGCAGAAAATTTGTGTGCCGCTGGACATCGAAGCCGGTACACCGGGAAAAATCACAGCATTGTCGGACAACATCTGTAAATGAAAATATAAATAAGCTAGAAGGGCACTCTGTAGAGCGCATACCTCCACCCCGTAATGCCTGATCCACGAGAACAGATCAGGCCCAATACATTTTTGAAATCTCATGCTATATATCGTTTTTGAGCCCGATCTCTTAATGGCAAACGACCACTTTAAAAATTATCGGATCCGGATCCGGATCTTCACTAAAATTGAATCAATTTGTCATGGTCACACACCCTACGTGTCCAAGTTTCATCCGGATCCGTGCACAACTTTTTGAGATATCCTGCACACACACAGACAGACAGACAGGGGTGAAAACATAACCTCCTTCACCTTCGGTGGCAGAGGTAATGAAAATATTGTTGCGAATTCGCGCCCGCCGGCGTGCGATCGACCACGTAACTCGAATCGCGGCACGTCGCCCACCGGCGGACAATTCTGTCGTCCTCTCGGACTAACGCCGGCAGCCAGTCACGGGTGGGCCTTTCGGCCTCACCACGATCGTGCCAATCGGCCACCCACGTGGGATAGGGTTGTTCGCCAAACTCGACCTACCTAAGTACCCACGCGGATGGTAAACGGGCGATCGCACCTCGCCGCAGGTCGACTTCGGACACGGACCGCTTAAGCGGTCCGTTCCGTGCTATCGGGATAACCGAGCGGTGTTATCGTCGGCCTCGACGGTTCCTGATTGATATCGGGCGTCCCGCGCCCACTCAAACCCTTTACGTGAAGCAAGATGGAGACCCACAAAGGAAAGGACGCAGCGAAACGGGGGAACAATTCAACAAGAAAGCATTTTATTTACAACACACAGATAGCACACATAAAGCAGGTATTTATAGCCACAATTATCAAAATGCACATAAAAAAAGAGTTAAAACCGAATACGCGTACACATGGCCACACTTACACAGTTCTACTTTTCGGCACGGCGCCACACACACACGTTCACACAGAACCCCCAAAAGAAATGGAAGTGCGACTTCCCTGAGTGTCGCGTCCTTGGCGACCGTCCTCCGACGTGGTCCCGTCTGGCCGTGACTCCCGCTCGAGCGTGGTCGGCGAAGCCTCTCGGCGTGCCTCATGCTGCTCGTGTTGGTCCCCCGACGCCACGGACCGAGCACCGATGAGTACACCGACCCAAGAGCACACCGAACAGGACCAGAAAAAGAACAAGACGACGACGAAGCAGGACGAGAAGAAGCACCAGTCACGAGGAACCGAGACAAGAAGCTCACTCAGGAGGATCCGCCAGCGCCACCGCTCTTATACTCCCGGCGCCACGCCCTGTTTCTCCGCCCCGCCTTTGGCTCCACCCCCTTTGAGGCGCTTCGAGAAAAGGGGCGTTCCCTCTCGTTCCCCCCTCCCGCGCCATGCGGGGGCGAGGAAAATCCGTCCTGGCGCCGGGCCAGGGAAGAATGGTGGGAAGGAAACAGGCGGAAAACCCGCGCGCCACCGTTGTGCCTTCTTCTTTACCTCCTTGCGTTCGACGGTTTCCAACGCGGAAACCGTCGTAGTGTGGACCGTGGAGGATGGCGTTCGTCAGCGGGGGTAGTGGCGAAGATGGTGGTGGTTGTTGTGAGGGTAATTGGAGCGCGGTTGGTGTTGTGGCGTAGTTGGTGGCGGTGGTTGTTTGCGGGGAGGTTTGTCGTTTAAAATAACAATAGAAAAGAAAAACGGCTATCTCAAAGGATCGCAGCCCGAATGAATCACATTAATTCCCTCTAAACAATGGGTTTGGGCTAACTATACATGTACTTAAAAAATATCTCACCTACGGGACCTGGATGGTGATTGCGAATTTCCACAGCCGTAACAATATATAAATTAAAAATTTAAAAAAAAAACAATGCAGGTGAGTGACACGAGACAATGGGGAATCATGGTAATTTTGTGTGTTGATGGACATCGAAGCCGATACACCGGGAAAAATCTCAGAACCGTTGGAAAGTGTCCGAAAATATAAATATGAAAGATCAAATGCAGGTGAGCAACCCGAGACAATGGGGAAGCACGGCTAGTATATGTATGTATATATATTATATACACTTACACAATTTGTAAGCAGGGTCAAAAGCTTCTCTTTTCCACAATTTGATGCCTGTGGGGGTTTCAGTGCTTCTCAGCACCGAATGAGCAAAATCCATCGATAAAGCTAAAAGCATTTTGCAAAGCCTCAGGTTTTACACCTTGGTATTTTGATAAAGGGTGGGTTTTGAATGGATCTTTTCCATCTGTTCTTCCGATTGGTTCCCGGTGGATTGGTATATGCCTACAAAGTGTAATGCGCTCTCCCATTCCTCTGTTTTCATCACTTTGTTCTTTTATTCCAGCAATGTACTGTAATATACTTGATATTTGGACACAATTAATTTTCACCTTTTTATTTTATTTTTCCATGAATTACAAGAAGAAAACACAGCGGATGTACAGTGTAAACTTATCCATCTGAAACAAGATGTACATTTAAATACGAGCAACAAAATAACATTCTCTCAGCACCTGAAGTCTATAGTTCAATACTATCACACATTTGCTCAATTATAAGTCAAAAGTCTGTCAAAATGAACTGTCTGTAATTACCGTAACAATACAATGATTGATCGCTCAATTGAGTTGAACTTTAAAATGCAGTCTTTTTTTTCCTTACTTTTTACCCAAAAGCATTGAGGACCTCAGCTTTGTCGGCAAGAATTGGATTGTCTTGTCTGGAATCTTTCTTCTTCTTCTCCATCAGGTAGGCAACCTTTATATTTCTGACTGTGCTCTCATTTACAGGCCTCCCCAGCCATGTTTTGAATTTCCTGATGGCACGTGCTACACCAATCGCAGCAATACTAGCAGTCTTGGCTCGAAGCTGGTCATCGTACCGTAATTGTTATAATCTCTCCTCTTCCTTTCTTCTCAGATTTTCGGACATTAAAGTATTGACGACATCCTGAGAAGCCTGTGTGGTTTTGGCTATTTCTTGTGTTTCTCAATGCTGAGGGTTCGGTAGGGCAGGAGTTTTCGTAGATTTTGTCCATTTCCACAACAATATCTTGTTGGCTGATGGTTTTGAATATACCATACGTACAGTATTGGAATATATCATACATTCAGTATTAATTTAACATTTCAGTGAGGATGATTTTTGTCAAAACTTAGTACACATTTCTAGCTGACCAACATTTCCCCAGATTTTGACACTTCATTTCATGTCGCCGTTATGTACTGAGGACGTGTTTTATCTCAGCGGATTAGCATCGACAGTGCCATGGCAATGTAGTGTCTGATTGTGGTGCATCTTGATTTGCGTTTTCCGTGAATTATAATTCCTGCAAAAATGGTTTGAAAGTAAAACCATGAAAGTTAATTCCTGCAAATATTAAGTATTAGCATGGGTACCTGGCTGTGCTTGGTGCTGTTCTTATCCTTTTGGAATTTTGAAGAATTCTAATTTTGTTTTTCTCCTTTTTTTGTGGGGGATAAAGCACTTTCCTCCACACACAAATGAATGAGGTTGGGGATTATTTAATATTACCTTTCACGTGGAGATTAAAAAAATTCCTCAAATCTTACTTTGATTAAAAAACAAAATTTTCGGCCTAAAACACTCCCCGGCACTTACTGAGGAACCTCTGAAAGTTTGATGAAGATCCGTTTGGCCATCTCTGAGAAAAATGGCGACAGACACACAGACAAACGCCTTTCTTATACAGGGTGTCCCAAAAGTCACCTAGGGATATAGAAATTAAATAACATTTCTGGTTTTGAATAATTTGTTTTTCTTTTCTTTTCAGAATTTAGATTAACATTTGGAAAATTGCCCATGGAAAAATTCACAACTGAACAAAGAACCAAAATCGTGGAATTTTATTTTAAATTTCATCAATCATTCTCACCCAAAGAGCACGGACACTGAATAATTTCGTGAAATAGAGAAATTTTTTGGCTATCACGTTCTCCTGATTTGACGCCTCCCGATTATTTTCTTCGGGGTTACCTAAAGGAGCGTGTATACTCACCAAGTCCCATACAATTCAGCAGCTGAAGGACAACATCTGTGCAGAAATTCGAGGTCTGCAGCCAGAGTTGTTGACCACTGTTATGGAAAATGCTGTCGAAAGAGCCCGTCTCTGCGAAGCCGAAAATGGAGGACATCTAAGCTGCATCATTTTTCATAAATAAAGCAAATTTATCTCCATTTTGTAAATTTTATTTTGGTAGAAAAATAATCACAAATTATTAAAACACAGAAATGTTATTTAATTTCTAAATCGCGAGGTGACTTTTGGGACACCATGTAGAATTGATATTGCAGTGTGTTGATGTGGAATTGCGTATTGGTGGATCAATTTTCCAATGTAAAATGACGACCAAAGAGCGCCATGTTCAACAAGCTGTTGCCACGTGCGATGCAGTTTGAATGCCCTCCATTACATCCTATGCAAAGTTGTACACTTACTGACCATGCTCAAAACAATGCGACAGCCAATCCTTGTGATGTCATCAATGACTGAAATGGACGGCGGAGGTAAGTAATGGATCACGACCCTAACGTGCCAACTGTTCAAAAGTGACGTGTGCACCAGGTTTCTGAGAATTCAACGTTCACACTTGAATACGCTTTGCTTCCTCTTCTTTACCGGAGAGCCGAGGAATGGCTGATGTCGTGTTTGACCATTAACTGCATGATAATTTAATGCATTTTCTGACGTATGCAACTGACTGGTTGACATGAAACTAATTTTGTTTATTCCAGAAATTATGTATGGTTAATTTATCATTTCAATTGTACTTCACCACGAAATATAGTTCCTCTTGACCCTTAAAATTAATTGGCCTCTTTTGGAAAGCCTCCGTTCCCCCGAGCCAAATTGGCCGGCCTGTCTCCAATGTCACTTTGAAGTTCCTTGTGCAGATTATAAATAATGAATGCACGTAGCTTTCCACCGCCCGTTTCCTCAAATTGTACATCGGCTGCGCAGTGAATCAGTCTGACCTTTGTCCTTTTCCTTCCTTCTCCAGTTTGGAGATGGAGTTTGCAAGCTGGTTTACATGGATCACTTCTGTGATGGAGGAGATGAATGTGATTGCACCTGCAAGAAGGGTCAACGATTACACAAATGTTTTCACGTCATCCATTGGTATCCAAGTTGTAGGACAATGCCTCTCATGCCTTGGTGTATGCAGCCATCGTCTTGTAAAGGCTTCACCTGCATACCATATTAACAGACTGAGCGTTTACTCTGACTTCCGCCATTGGTTTTTAAAGTTTACATGTATGTATATATATATACTAGCCAAACCCGCGCTCCGCGCGAAGTTTCTTCAGTGAGGGTTCGTTAGGCCGTCAATATATCCAGTGTTCACGATGTTATTTATAGAATTTCTTTATATACAATGTTTATTGTGTCAAATGCACCTTCTGAGATAGTCAGCATGTGCAGGAGAGGGTTTTACATCACAGACGCTGTTTTCTTGGAGTGGCATTACACCTCTCAGCGGTGACGGTCTGTCGACGACAGACGTAATGACTTCAGCGAATGACCGATGATGTCATGACGTTATTACGCCTCTCAGCGGTGACATCACACGTCGCCATGCAAACGAATGTAAAAATTAGAAAATCGCCAAAAATTCCCAAACCTGTCCGTCTGACGCGATCTCACATAGCCCATGCTGTACATTAGACCACAGACCACCCGCATGCCGAAAGTGGCGACAATCCGTCCGGCAGTTTCGGAGGAGATACGTCCACAAAATATGGCTTAGGATATTAATATAATAATTGAGGCCCCAGTGTACCCGTTCTTAGCACCCACCACACCATGAGAAAGTGTGTATTTGCCACACTAATGGAAGGCTTTTATGGAGCTGCTCTTTCATGGTATTCCTTGAATGTAAGATTTGAAGTGTCCGTGCTTGCTATAAATGCCGATGCATGCCATTTCTCCGTTCAACCATCCTCCCCCACCAAAGTTTGCTTCGGTGGCCATTCTTTTCCATTCCTTGAGTTCTCCCCTACCCCTGATTGTTACCCGCATCCATTGTTGTCCGTCTTCGTCTATTTTCTCCCTCGGTCCTGCTCGTGGCATTTCCCCTCCTCCCCCTCTCTTTCTGCTGTTCCTTTTGTTATGTTGTTTCCTGATCCGTTCTGTGTTCTAGCTCTTCCATGAGCCTTGACTCTGCATGCCAAAAACTCGTCTGTTCCCGAATATTTTGGACCGTGCCAACTGACCATATTTGTCATCACACATGTTGGACGGTGTACATGTGGGCAGTGTTTTACCAAATGCAAATTTGTGCTCAATGACTTTTCCTAGCATCGTGTCGGTTGTTCATAAACGGGAGTGGATTTTGGATTTTGGAAAGGGTGGAAGAGTATCCCCAAAATAGGAATATTTAAATGGTCCACGATGCATATTCAGAGCATCCAGAAGGAGTTTTAAGCTGAAGAGGAATCAAAAACTCTCTTCATGTAAAACTGCACAGGCACAAGATACGGCCTGTAATTGCATTTCATTGAAGGTGGCTAACGTTAAAGGATCCGACGAAGAAGCAGGGCCGTCAGGTTCTGGGAATGTGAACGTGTGAGCCACAAATTTCCACCACCGTGGACCGTGGCCAATTTTCACGAGGAAAAAAAACAAAAAAGAAGACATTCAAAATTCAGTCTTACAATTGTGGGAAGAATTTCTCCAACCACATGTTATGCCATCATATTCCGAGTCACCAAGTCTTCAAGAATTTACTACTTTACCATTTGAAGATATTGGTGTTTTGTTTGTAATACCACATTGTCATGCCTCCGTGCGGTTCCCTGACGCGGAAACCAGTTAAATAGGGCCACGTGGCCGCATGTGAGTGTGTAAAGGGTTAAATGCGCAATGCGTTTGACTTAATAGGCCTGAAAAAGTGGGCGTAAAAATCCTCTCCCCCAACCCTCCCGTTCCCTATCCCAACCTGGATCCACGTCTGCTAAAAGGGTCGCCCGTAGTGTGGTTCTATTTGATCCGATTTCGGAATTCCTGCCCTGATCTGGGTGCACCGCATCGGCACCCATAACTGGGCATCAGCAATGATGCAACCAGCGGATGGAATTGTCAGATATTCAGTTGTTCTGCCCGAGCTGTATTTGTGGTTGCACTTAAACTCCATTTGGCGGTGTTTTGTTCTTTACCCTTACTCTTCTTTTTCACTGCATATCAGTTGATTATTATATGCCTGGTGTTGGCTTAACGGTCAAGGTGGCTGGCTTGAGATCTCAGGGTCTTGAGTTTGAGCCCCTGTCGTGCGGTTGAATTAACACCAGGTGGGTTGACTTACCCTGTCATCCTTCTGAGGTCGGCAAAATCAGTACCGGCTTATTGGTAATAGGGTCACTGCATCAGTGACACAGCCGTACTTCCATAAAATGATGCAACCAGCATCCACAGGCTGCATCCAAAACGACGACTACTTCGTTATACAGGACATTGATGTCGAGTGCTTAGTTTAATTGGCTGTACCAAAAGGGGACTTGATTGAGCTGCAGAAGAGGGGAGGATGTTGACGAGACCCAGACAAAGGTGAATGTGGGAAGAGAGGAAGAGGCATGTATTGAGAGGGGGGGTGAAGGTGGTGGTAAGGGGCATATTTGTGTGTACCATATAAATGATGGCAACCCTGAATCGAAATGGACGATGCACGAGATTGCTTGTTTGTCATTAGAGGATTAGGATGATCCCGGAAGCACAATCGCTCTTCATTTGAGTGCATCCTAAGTTTAATGATTATTGTGCGATGCCAAACTCTCTCTCTCATCTCAATTCTAACCATCCACTGTTTTCTAAAAGGTGAAATCTAATTTGTAGATGTCAGTTGCAATCTCATGTTTGAAGATGAGCAAGTGTTGACGCTCCAACGTTTTGAATCTACGACAGATTTGGATGGTGTCAAGCTGCTGTCAACTCCCAGGATTCCTTGCAACCCCCAGTGAAGAAACAGGTGTGTTAACCTGCAGTGTAAATTATTTATGTGATTTTACTTTTTCACTTCTCAACATGATGTCTCAATCCACCTGACTATTTACATGCTTGTGGGGTGGGGGGAGGGAGGTGTGCCCTCTCGATGGTTCCATCTTTCATCATGGCACGGCACCACGCTCACTAAAAACGGTCACCCAAGACCTTCTTTAAGTTCACAAATGTGGAATGAGAAGCAGGCTGCTTTTACCACCAAGCTGTTTTGCACAAATTCCCCATGAAGCATCTGGATTTAATCACAGCAGGGATACGAATGCGGCAAAGTGGCTGAGCCTGATGTAATTTTGATGCGAAAAGCCCTCATACCTGTTTAATTCCTTCTTAATGCGATTTTAAACGTGAATCATCTCCAAATGGCTCTTGTTCACCTCGCTGCCAGAGTTTCACCATCAAATTGAGATGGAGATTCATTCGGACCCATGCTGATAACATTGGATTTAAATTAAAGCATTATTTAATTGATATTGCATCGGTGTCCTCTTATGTGGGGCAGGTGAGAAGTATCTTGAACATTTTTGCACAGCCGATGGCTTTTTATAATACTCTACGGCTGATCGAAAAGGCCTTCATTTGCCTGGTTAACCTGGCAAGCTGTGTCTCGTCACTCGAATCCACAAGGCCGTAGGCCATTGAAATTGTTTCATCGAACTAACTGCGGGGGAGAGGGGGAGAAGAGTGTTGAGGGGTACGCAACAAACTCTTCAGTGTGTTGAACTTTAAAATGGCTGTGTTGTTGAGCATTCAAGAACGTGCAGGAAAAGTTGATTTTTATGCGAGTCGTTGGTTTTTGATGAAAATTTGCTGATGAGTCGTCTTCTTTTTTTTTTCATGTGGACACCTGTATATATCTTTGGAATATCACACCTTTTAAAGATGCGCCAGTGGCGATGTGTTTGTGACATATCGAGTGCCCACTACTTGAAGCACACTTTCCCATTGATTGCCCCTTTTAAGCGTGATCCACTAATTTATTTAGTTTGCATTTATTTAGAGATTAGTTTTTCTGGGTGTTTGGATATTGATTGTGGAAGACGAGACTTTTAAAATGATGTAATGTGCCCCAGAATGCTTAGTCCACATGCGCAGAAACCCAAATCAACGAGATCCGTCGAGGCAGCCAAATGTATATCATGCGTGTGAGATAAGGATTACAACTTAAAATAGCTCACTGAGCTTCGAAAAGAAGCCGAAAATATTTGGAAACGTACCTTAGAGAAAGGGGTGTGCCTCGGCACAATGAAAGATTTGGAGAACTTTCTGATCAACTCGCCCAAAACGTTGATATCTTGCACCCCTCCCGGCGATGTGGGCCCGTGCAAGGCCTGTGGACAGTACGTTCTACCTGAGCTTCCTGATCATCCCTCTCAGTGAGTGGACTTTGAACCTTGTTGGATTGCCTCGTGCGAACATGGCAGGTTTGTTGATTTATTTAATAGACGTCTTCGATTGGAAAGACGATGCCGGCGTTTCCAACATTCAGGCAGATTTCCCAGAGGGAGACACCGGAGCTGTTTTGAGTGCTTCTTAACACTAATTGGAAGGTCATATCTGGGGCTTGTGAATGAACAGGGTAAGTTTTTAGTGGTGGTGTTAAGCTGCGAGTGCCGTCATAAATATATTGTTTGTTTCCGGCACCGCAAGAGAAAGCACACAAGATTTTTGCATCTCCAGTAAAAGGAGAAGTGTCTGTTACATCCACGGCCACCGCTCCCTTGTACAGGGTGACATTGATTCATGAACACAATTTCTTTGTTGATAAGTTGTTTTATTTGAATATTATAATTTAGGAATTGCCAGATAGTTAAATGACCATCGTGTGAAAATATTGGCGCCATTCACACTTCTTCATTTCTTCAAAATGATTGATGTCGGATAACTTCCGTCGAAGCGTATGCATTCATGGCGGCGGAAAAAAGGAAGTTTTTCCATTACGTGCTGAAGTGTTTCAGAAGGAATGCGACTTATTTCATCACAGGTGATGTCTTTCAGTCTGAGTAATGTTTTATCCCCTGCCGCGTGGCGGAAGGGGGATATTGTTGTCACCCCGTCGTCTGTCCGTCTGTCCGGTTGGGCGTCAACATTTATAGCTGTGAGTGCGATAACTCATAAACTGTTCGCCATATCGATTTGAAATTTGGGTCACACATGTACCACCTGAAAAGGAAGAACCTATTGATTTTGGGTGTGGCCGGATCCAAGATGGCCGACTGGGGCGGCCATCTTGAAAAAAAAATGTTTCAATGGCGGGGGATTCCCCATCTCTGATGGGTATATTTTTGTCTTCCCGTAGACTGTGGACTTTAAATGGCGCCTTCATAAAATCTGGAGATGTAAGGTTAGGTGATTGGGACGGCCATGGCAGGAATGTCCCTAAATCTTCAAATTTGATTTGGAAATGTTTCTTGCAACAGTTGCCTTGTTACATTGCTTCTGTGGCAAGTTGCACCATCGTGTTGGAATAAAATGTCACCGAAGTCTGGGTTGCGGCGACGTAATTCAGGAACGAAACGTTCTCAGCATTTCGCGGTCCCGATCACCATTCACGGTCACAGGTCCCCCTTGCTCATTCTCAAAGAAATAAAGGCCTATTATCTAAGATGTTGAGATTTCGTGAGGATTTGTGTTTCCCCATATTCGACGGTTTTGTCTGCTGACATACTCCGATCAATGAAAATGTGCTTCATCAGACATTCAAGGATGTTTTCGCCGAGATTTTGGTTACCGAGCAAAAGTCCGATGATAGTCACACATTGAGAGTCAACTTTGATTGTCTGTTGGTTTCAACTGCTGTGACACTTGAATTTTGTCGGGATGTAAACTAAGATCCGTATTCACAATTTTACGCATAGTTTCCCTGTTAATGCCGAGCTCTTGAGAGTTCCTTCTTGCCGACTTATTCGGACTCTGTCGGACCGCTTCTCTCACTCTTTCAATTGTTTCTTCAGTTCATCCTGAATTCCTTCGCCCTGACCTTTTTGCATCTGCTACACTGCCAGTTGTCCTGTGTGCTTTAACGTAGCGTGATATTAAATTCCGTGTGAGACATGTTCGCAAACCAGACTTTGCCTGAAACTGTCTTTGATCATTTGTAATTGAGTAGTGATTGGCAAAATGAAGCTCCGCAATGGTGGCTCTATGTACCACGCTCCATTTGTCCATTTTTGGTTTTTATTGGGTTCACTTTTCCAAAGTTTAGTCCTTCACATCACCTGAAAAAAAACAAAAAACAAAACCAGATGTGTATTATAAAGATTTGTTCATGATTAAAATGTGTTCATTAATCGATTGTTACTACCGTGTATTAACAGGAAATGTTACGACCCCGACTCCTCTCATCCACGGGTATTTGTCGTATTCCTATATCTCCTTGAGTCCTGTTTTCATTCGGGAACAGACCAATTACAGTTACCAATTTTGAAATTGCCACTGTTTCGTCTAAATATTGAAATTTATGTTTAAAACACTATTTGGATCACGTGTTTTGCGTTAAAAGTGCCCGTCAAGCAATAACCGAGTCGCTGAAAACGCACACAGCACGTGCACAAAAGGCCTCGTTTAGCATTCATTTCATTTCAAAAGTCCCGTATTGATGCAACAAATGCTTGCAGCAGAAGACTTTCCCATTCATTTCACTTGAACGTCGCATGTGTTAACATTTGGTCATTGTTAATCAATTGTGTGATTTATGACGTTTTGTTTTATTGCCGAGCTGTTGGGATATGTTGCTTTTATCCATAAGGGAAACAGCAATGAGGTTTTTCATTTACCTTTCTACTTGAGGATACATCATCGATAGCAAACTGTGCTATAAATCCAAGGGCTAAAAGGAAGGTTTTTGCACACGTCCAATCAAACGTCTCCCTCTGGCACGACCACTGTCGTGTTCGTGCAGACTCCGAAGTTACAGCTACACACGGTGAATCTGTCGATGCCTTCCAAATATTCTTCCAAAATGTGTATCAACATGATTTCCATTTCAGACCCTCTATTTGAGCAGCGATGGAGGACAGCCGATACTGAACTTATCGGACACTCCTGTCATGGTGTCAAGCGCTCTGTCATGCTTCGATGCCACCAAGTCTGCAGGACCTGATGGTATTCACTTAGCGCTCCTGAAACCCTTGCTGACATCCTGACTGACCCTCTAGCTATCCTTTTCAACGAAACATTAATTAGTGGAACTGTTCCTGATGACTGACAGGACGCAGTCATTATAACGATCCACAAATATGGTCTAAGCATGGGTCACAAATTACCACCCTATAAGCCTTATGAGTGCAGTGTGTAAGATCATAGAGAGACTTTTGAAGTCGGCAATCACCGACTCCTCCCTTTGGAGACTCCTCATGGAGACAAACTCCTCCCTTTTTTGCAATGCTCAGCATGGCTTCGTTAAAGGGAGATCATGCCTCACAAACCTCCTCACCACTGTGGAGATAGTTGCCCATGTGCTAGATGAGTCCTCAGTCGACATTTGCTATCTAGACATCAGCAAAGCCTTTGACTCGGTCAACTACTGCCTTATCCTCAAGAAAGATACTAGCTAAGGAATCACAGGAAATGTCAGGACTGGCTGACTGCGTTCCTAACCTCCTAGGCAGTTTAGGATCCGTGTTGATGGTGTCCTCTCCAATAGGGCTCCTGCACTGAGCAGTGTCCCTCAACGCTCTGTCATTGGTCCCCTCCTATTCATAATCTACATGAATGACCTGCCTGACCATTTTGTCAGCCATTGCTTGCTCTTTGCCAATGATGTGAAACTAATCTGCAGCACAAGGGAGGCCCTGACTATGCAAAGACACCTGAACTCCATCTCTGTATGGGTGGCACTCTGGGAACTGCATCTTAGCATTCCCGAATACCAACACCTGCACTTGGGTAGGGACGATATACCGATTTAATCCTGACATGATTCATCTGAGAATACCTTTCCTGTCCCAGCAGCAGCAGCCCAAGTTCAGACCCGGGGGTTCTATTTGAACCTCCTTGAACTCATTGGCTCAATGTGATGTGGTTGTGCAAATGGCCCAGGTCAGGTGGGAGTATGCGCCAGAGCAGTGCATCGCTGCGTCCACTTTCCACCGGTACTCCAGGGGCCTCCGTCTGGCCATCCCCCAGGCAGATGCCTGGCCCATCCCCATCTCCTTGAGATGTTGATCGACCTAAATGGCCTAGCAGATGTAATTTATCATTAAGTGTTCCTTTCCTCGTCTTGCACCACGGATGTTTATCCCTGCCTATTTGGCCTTCGTCCGACCTTTACTTGAATACTGTGTCCAAACATGGTCCCCTTGTGTGTCGAACTTGAATCAAAATCTAATGTGTCCAATGGCTCGTGACCCGGATGGTTGTCGTACTCGGGGTCCTCTTGCACCACGTCAGACTTTCCTACCAAAACCTCTTCGCCATGCAGCATCGGCCCCTCCAAGGAGATCTTATCGAGGTCTTTAAGATTGTTTGGGGTTTTGTAAACCTTGATCAAAATCAGTTTTTCATCTTTCATCAAGTTGGCGCCCAGCGTGGCCACCCTCTGAAAATCTTCAAGCAGCGAGCGTGAAGGACGTGGCCACCCTCTGAAAATCTTCAAGCAGCGAGCGTGAAGGATTTTCCGCTTCTCAGTCTTTTCCCATCGAAACGTGAACCTGTAGAATGCCCTTCACCCTGATGTGGTTCTGGTACTGTACCATCAATCACTGCTTTTAAAGCTCGACTGGATGCCGTCTGGGCCCAGCTAGTCTCACACATTATTTCGCCTGTCAATTAAAATGTACATCCTGTCACTTTTTTTTTTGGTCCCTTTAAAGAAACCCTTTCAATAAACCTTCAGAAACCCAAATCCGGATAAATTTTAAAAATTCACACGATATTGCATAAATGTGAAATTCATCCATTAAAATGATCATCATGGGGCCAACGGCCCTACAAAGATCAATGTCGATGACTATGAAAGTGATTTAGAAAAATGTGGAGTGATTCGGTTTGTCATCATTAAAAAATAATCGCACTGTACAGTATTATTTAGATTGTCAGATGGTGGTCTGATATTGTGGCAAACGGGTCTCTTGAAGCTCTGGAAGGAAGAATGAGGTTGCAGTGAATGTGGACGTTGGTTCCACAGGCGCGAAGAAAGTGGAACGAATGAGTGGAGGTGTGAGCAGTGACGTTAAGTTGGATGTCTCACCTGCAACGTATGCGTTAAAGTTCCCAAACTTTCATCTGTGAGGTTTCAGGTTTTGGGGAAAATTGTTGATAAACCCCGTGTGCATTGAAGAGCCCTGCCTAGCTTGCAAACCCCTAATACATTGTATGGTTTGAGCGAATGGACAAAGCTTCTTTTCAGGGGTCTTCCTATTTTGTAACCCCATAGGCCACCCTATAACGCTTCACTTGGTGAATACCCAAAGACAAATCTGAATTAGTTGTAACGTTGAAAAATGAGCATCCATTACCATGAATGTAGTGGACTGCAGTAGATATACCGTTCACCACCCTACAATGGAAGTGGGATGAATAATTTTGACGATCATTTCTGTTTTATTGACAAACACCAAATAATAAGTCCGAAGACTAAGAACATTTGGTTTACAAGGGATAACAGTGGGTATTTTGGGCTGTGGTTCCGGGGGTCGTTGGGTTCACTTCACTCTCTTCATCACATTGTTGATTCCACAATGTCATTGCCGATAACTCATGCACATCTTTCCCCAGCCTCGCTCTTCTGCGCTCTTTGGGACATTGAGAGGTAATCGATTTGCTTCGGCAAGCCCGGCAGGGCACTTTAGACGGAAAGGGACTGATAAACTGCGAGCAACGCAGTTGGAGGTTGAAAAGCCGATTTATGGTGTCCGCTTGAAAAGCGCATTCCGGTGTCCATGTGGAGGGAACATTAACGTGATGTTGCAGAGATGATCCCAGGAACCCTTTAAATCCTCATCCATTGTAATGGGAGTGAAAACATGCAGTCATATCAATATATAAGCACCATACTTGGCACCAAACGGGAAGGACGTGTTGGTGGATACGTACCTGTGCAGACATCCTTTTTAGAGATAAAAGCATGTCTCTGCAGGTACGTATTCACCAACAAAGCCAAAACCATTTCTTCATGCAAATTGAGATAAAATGTTGTCTGTGGTGAGAACGGTTTGGGAAAAGAACAGGAGGGTTTGAAATCATTTTTCTACCAAAAGGTCCGAGAGGAACAAACGCAGGTTCATGAAGCAAAGTCTTTATCTAATTATCGTTTTCAATACTACAGGTGAAGGCATACCAATGTTGATCATAATAATTTGAATAATCACGACATTTTCACTGATCAGTCATCCTTCGGGGACACGTACTTATTTTGGACACAAATATGTTGGAATTTGTTTTAGCACTCTTTCCCCCCACCCCCAACTCTTTTCCCCTTGTCCACCACCATATTCTTCAAAATGGCCTTTTCCTGAACCTTTCTTCAACCTTCCCTTCCCACTAAACCACCTTCCCCCACTCTCCTCGTGGCTTGTGAAAATCTCTGCGATCGTTGCACCAAGCTCCCTTTTGGGTGGTGCGTCATGGTACTGCCCTGTGGAAATGCATGTCATCCTCCCTTCCTTTCGTTTTGTCACTTTTCACCATGTAGCAACATAATTAATGCTCACGTAATGAATCTCTGGACAGCTGTTGTTTTTGTTTTTGTGTTAACTTAACAGTCGACTTTTTACCTTTCCACCGAAGGTGGACGAAGGTTATGTTTTCACCCCTGTTTGTCTGTCTGTCTGTCTGTGAGCAAGATATCTCAAAAAGTTTGGACAGATTTGGATGAAACTTGGTAGACAGGTTAGGTGTGTGACAAGGAAGAATTGATTAGATTTTGGTTAAGGTACGGATCCGGATCCGGCCTATCGATGGGATCTAAAACATAAACTGTTAAGCATTTTGCGCTCTCCCGAATGACGAGATCTAGTTACATACTGCCATGATGTAATGACTCGGCGTTTGGGAGGTGTGTAGCATCATGGGGTGCACTCTGTTTGCCAAGCTCCGAAACATATCGCGTGCTTTCGATATGGTCTGGCACCCGCCTGCCACCAAACTCTTCCTATGGTATCCAAGCCATCTCCACTCATGACTCACAGACTTCCTCTCCTGTCGCAGCCAACGTGTGGCCCTAAATGGAATTCTCTCATCCCCTTTTCCTGTCCAGGCTGGAGTTCTCATGGAAGTGTTCTGGGCCTTGTTCTTTTTCTGGTTTTCATCAATGACCTCTCCGACTCTCTGGAAAATCTTCTTTTGTCTTTGCTGATGACTCCACCTCTGCCGTACCATTGTCATCCCTCAGACCAGCAACAGCAGCTTCTTCACTCTGCAGATCTGGGTAAAATCACAAACTGGTCAACATGTGGACATATCATTCAACCCTGACAAATCTCACACTCTCACTATGTCTCTCTGAAGGGACCGTCTGCCCCCCCCCCCCCATCTACTTTCTCAACAACCTTTTGAAGAAGTCCTTTCTGGTCTTCTCTTCTCTGGGTCTCACTATCTGCCATGATCTTTCCTGGGAAAGCCACATTTCCAAACTGAACTCCAAAGCCTGTCGCCGACTGGGCATCCTTCGTCATGCAAAGTCCTTCCTGGGCACACCTTAGCTCCTGACCACATACAAAGCTTTCGTCTGCAGCCTGATGGAGTACTGCTCTCCTCTCCTGCTGGTGCTCCCGCCTCTCCTTTCTCGGCTTCATGCTTTGGAAACCGAGGCATTTCAGATCATTGGTGTCTCCCGTGGTGAGGCTTTGTCTTTGGGTCTCTCACTCTCTCACTGCAGACAGGTCGTGGTCTTTCTGTCTTCTACCATCTCCTCTTGGGCCTCACCCCACTGCTCTGTCTGAGATATGTCTCCCCCATATTGTTGCGGAAATGGGCCCTTAGTGGGTTATTAAATATAGGATTAGCCCAGATCCCCCATTAAATGCATGTTTAGCCAGGTTGTTTGGTAATCGGATGTTACATGTGTGTCGGGAGTGTAGCAGGCTGTCCAGTGTTCATACAGTGGTGGTGTACCGAGAGGCGCTTTTCTTCCTTCCCCCCTCCTAACTCCCCCCGCCCGGCGCCCTGAGTCGGTCAACAAGACGTGTTAGCAACCCATTGGGGAGAGCTGCAGCAAACTCGAACGATGGACCAATCACGTGTCCCCAGAGCGGTCCGAAAGGCCCGCCCGAAAGGCAAGGAAGGAACTACTTTTGGGAGTCTGCGATCTGCGTTATGAGGAGTGGCTTGGCCGGCTGTTCCTCCTCGGCCACGGATCCAGCCTGCAGTGAACCACAGGTTCATCCTGAGTCCACCAGGGCCCTCTGACTGTCCTTACTCCCTGGACAGCTCGACACGTCTTTTGATCCCGTCTATCCGCCTGCGGAGCCCAACACCCAGATTTGGCCTGGTCTGGTGTACAGGCCAGGCCTGGATTCGCATACTGGACCTTGTGAAAAACCAGCTGGAACACACCATAGATCTTTCGCTCTTGTGCCGTCGACCTTACAGGGGCTGGACGCTCCGAGGTGGTGCGTGAGCGGTGCCGACAAAAGGACGTCGTCGCCGCCATCTTGCCACGGCGGCATGCGGAGCTGGGTGCTCGAATCCGACACCATCGGCTTGTCACGAGCTGCATTCGTGCCTTCGACACTTTTCTCTCGTCCATTAGGCACACCAAGTACTCCGTGTCTTGTCTGCATGTGTCCAGCCTAAGGTTTATTTTGCTCGGGCTCCCTTCGAAACCCATATCGTTGCTCCCTAGTTAAGAGCGGGTTATAGATGAATGATAATGTTATCGTGAATGCTTTGCTTGTGTCGTGTCCGTCGATGTGTCCCCAATAAATCTGGCTGATTCATACGAAATTTGCCGCCTTGAATTTATTCGTGCCGTGCTGAGGAACAATCGCTCAATTTGTATTTAAAACCAAACTGGTTACAGACTGTGGCAGACTTCGCTCGGTCTCTGATCAAACCCAGTCTGTAGCCGGGGTCTATATCCCCAACTGGTACTGCACAGGGGTACGTTGGTATCGCGATCTGAGGCGCGTGACCCGAGACCTGTGCCGAACTAGCCGGCGTTATAACTCCTGAGACGGCGGTGCTGTCAAGCGCCGCCGAATCTTCAACAATATTTCCGCAGGGCGCTCAGGGTCCGTCAGCAACCCCCTTCTGGTAAAAGTATCAAAATCAAGAATAACTGTTCACCTTCACTCTTTTATTCCTCTTTTTTTTTCCCACCTCCGGAACAAACTCTCACACTCTCTTCAATCCCACTCT
>CM068960.1:17914579-17939620 GCA_035128595.1 Eptatretus atami
TGCCTTCCTTCCCCCTCCTAACTCCCCCCGGCCCGGCGCCCTGAGTCGGTCAACAAAGACGTGTTTTAGCCAACCCATTGGTGGAGAGCTGCAGCAAACTCGAACGATGGACCAATCACGTGTCCCAGAGCGGTCCGAAAGGCCCGCCGAAAAGGCAAGGAAGAACTACTTTTGGGAGTCTGCGATCTGCGTTATGAGGAGTGGCTTGGCCGGCTGTTCCTCCTCGGCCACGGATCCAGCCTGCAGATGAACCAACAGTGTTCATCCTAGTCCACCATGGCCCTCTGACTGTCCTTACTCCTGGACAGCTCGACCACGTCTTTTGATCCCGCTATCCGCCTGCGACGCCAACACCCAGAATTTGGCCTGGTCGGTGTACAGGCCAGGGCACTGGATTCGGCATATACTGGACCTGTTTGTGAAAAAAACAGCGGAAAACACACCATAGATCTTTCGCTCTTGTGCCGTCGACCTTACAGGGGCTGGACGCTCCGAGGGCTGGTGCGTGAGCGGTGCCCGACAAAAGGACGTCGTCGCCGCCATCTTGCCACGCGGCATGCGCGAGCTGGAGTGTTCTCGAATCCGACCACCATCGGCTTGTCACGACTGCATTCGTGCCTTCGGACACTTTTCCTCTCGTTCCATTTCGCATCACCAAGTACTCCGTGTCTTGTCTGCATGGCCAGGGGCCTAAGGTTTATTTTGCTCGGGCTCCCTTCGAAACCCGTATCCGTTGCTCCCTATTAAGAGCGTTATAGAGAATGATGATTAATGGTATCGTTGAATGCTTTGCTTGTGTTCGTGTTTCACCCATGTGTCCCAATAAATCTGGCTGATTCATACGAAAATTTGCCGCCTTGATTTATTCGTGCCGATGCTGAGGAACAATCGCTCAATTTAGTTTTAAAACCAAACTGGTTACAGGACTGTGGCAGGACTTCGTCATCCCGGTCTCTATCAAACCCAGTCTGTAGCCGGGGTTCTATATCCCCAACTGTTAGCACAGGGTACGTTGGTATCGCGATCTGAGCGCGTGACCCGAGCTGTTGGCCGAACTAGCCGGCGTTATAACTCCTGAGACGGCGGTGCTTGTTCAAAGCGCCGCCGAATCTTCAACAATATTTCCGCAGGGCGCTCAGGGTCCGTCAGCAACCCCCTTCTGTAAAAAGTATCAAAATCAAGAATAACTGTTCACCGTTCACTCTTTATCCTCTTTTTTTTCCCAACCTCCGGAACAAAACTCTCACACTCTCTTCAATCCCACTCTTACCCTCCAGGTCTTCCAAAGCAGCTGTTCACCACCTCTCTTTATTCTTCCTCATCAAAACCTTTGTTCTTTCTCCGCCCTGTTAATCCACCCAGACTTCAGTCTTCTGTTCCCCACTGTTATGTGCTTCCCTCTCCTGCCCCTCTTGTTTCCCTGCTCTCGCTTGTTATATGTTCTGTGTGTTAGCCTTTATACGAGCCTCGGACATTGTATATTTTAATTTAAAAAAAAAAACGGACTTTAATTACAGTAAGAGTTTTGTTGTTTCGTACTTTTCCTTCTCTTCATCCAATTCCTTGTTGCACCACTTGAGAGTGGGAATACTCCGCTTGATCGTCGGATGTGCATAAGGTAAACATTGAATTTTTATTTGAATCCATGCTCTTCAGGTGCTGAGTGAGACCGGAATAATCGAAACCACAAGCGGATCTTTCAGAGGCACATTAGAGGAACGTTGGGGTGACCTGAGGATGAAGGTGGTCTTCAAAGCTTTTGGCCTGCCACCAAAGCTCCCCATCGTGTTGGATTTAAGTGGATGAGGGAACAAAGTGAGGAAACGGGAAAGAATAAGGAGGTGGCAGGGCGCATGTAGGGAATAATTGAGGAGGGCCAAGCGGTGAACATTGCGCTGATTGTAGGAAGATGTGATATTCTAGGTTGGTTAAGGCGACCACGACTTGAAGAGCGATTCCTGGTTCCCAGAATTTGATGGGTTGTTTCCTATGCCTGGGCCTGTGCCAGTTGATACGAGTTGCCTGTGCCATTGATCCACAAGTATCTGCATGTTGCTGAGTCCCCCCCGTTGTGCTTTTCCTTTTCTCTTCCTCGTCAGGCAGGCGCAGATATGCACCTGGGGCTGGTATGCCGCTGAGTTTTTCAGCATATCGGATGAGCCTGACTTTGCTACTTTCAGAAATGATTTCTCTGCACCTTGTGCAAACATGCAGACACAATCCTCAATCTCGCTCCTCCTTTGGCACTTTTGAAACTCCTTTTGTATCCGCGTGGACTTTTCACTCTCCTGCGTGCCGTGAAGGAAACATAAATTCGATCCATCCCCCCAACCCCTCTCTTTTTTTTGTATCTTTTTCCTTTGTTTTGCTTAGTGTGGAATTCATTGTGTTCAGCAGCAACATCCCTTGCATGTCTGAGCATGCAGATTCTACTGTAATGTAATGAAAGTAAACCAATTTTACCTTTTTGTTTGTTATCCCCCCCCCCGGAGGGGGAGCGGGATATTGTTAATTTGGTCCGGTTTGTTACTTGGCGAACATTTTCGATCTTTTGTCAAGTATGTTAGTCTTTCCGGTTTGTGGGTTGTTTGTTTGGCGGTCGTCTACAGCCCAAACGGTCTGGACCAGTCGTTCTTAAATTTTACACCTGATAGGCAATCACTAGACGGTCCGCGTCCAAACCCCGTCTTAATCGGACTAACGTCTCGATGTGGACGTCAACAACGTGAAACAAGCTTTTGAACATAATCAGTAACCGGATGTCGTAGCGACTTTCCTGTTGATGCCAAAAACAAACTTCAATGGAATATCTAAAATGTTTTAAAATGCCATGTTAGGACAAATTATGCACAGTTTTCGCAAGCTATGCGTCAAAGTTTTTAGCTATTGGCGTGATTTAAAAAAAATTCTGTTCGCTTCTACAGGTCACAATTTCTTAACATTTGGGATGAAATTTAACAAGTGATAGAAAATCCACCAGTGCAAAAGGAAATGTTACTTTTTTGGATGTCAAGATCAGATTCTGGATTCTGCATCACTTTATATTATCGCCCTTATATACCAATGGGGAATTTTGGAATTTTACATATGGCTATTTCTCAAACAGTTTTGCACTTATTAGTATTGAAACATATACGGTCTTTTATGCATGTAATATAAACATGTGTACAAAGTTTGCTCGAAATTCAACCCAGGTCAAGGTCAAGGTGTCACCCAAAAACATGAAAAACACAACATATAAAAATATTATTTGTTTTAAAACATATTTCAACCTGATAACGGATCGTAAAGCTGGTTGAAAAGCAATGAGTTCTAGGTATTTTCAAAATATTTCTACGCATCAGAATGAAGCAACAAGCACCGATTGATAAGTTGTGAATGTACATGTGTGGCTTTAAATGAGTTGTGAAAATTTTCAATCTGCTGCCGTTACCATGGACAACCGCGCCTGATTAATTTTATTTGTGACGTCGCGTCCATTTTATTAATGTACCGAACAAATAAACACACACATTCCTGACATTACAGCGTTGGACCACCACACGGAAAGGTCAAACTAATTCGCCCAAGTATGTCTGTAAGCCACGATTTTTCATTTGTTTGTCTCTCTGTCTGTAGCAATTTACGCAAAACGGCGTTTAGCCAAACACTATCAATAATTAATCCACAGTTGGGCAATGAACCTTTGGACGACCCCATTAACTTTTGGGTCAATTGGATCAAAGGTCAAGTCAAGGTGCACGAAAAAGATCAAAATCGTTTTCGCTCATAACTTCGTCAAAAATGATCTGATTTAACTTTCAAACTTAAGCTTATAGTGAACCTTATTCATTTGTCATTATAATCCTACCCATTCCTATAGTGAAAAATGCATATTGTGAGAGTCGGTAGGTCTGATAGTTTTAGGGGTCATTGGTCGCGGTTCAAAATTACCAAAGTTATTCCATTAAACTTAAACATGGTTACAAAATACAATTTATGGGAAAACGGCTGGGCTCAAACACTGTCAAATTGTATCACAGGTGGGTAATGCAAAGTCGAGAGTCCAAAATCGTTTACGATCAGGAACGTTTTCATTTATTTGTTGTTATTTAATATTCTTGTTGAAAAATAAACATAACACAGAATATAAATTGAAAGAATATTTCATTGTTTATTAACAAACACAATAACAAACCGTTCTCATACTATACGTATTACATATAGTACATACCTAGTTAATATGGACTGTAATATATTGTAACTGTGAAAGTGAAATTATTATTTATAGTTATGGCACGTTAGCTGTAAACTAGTGGCCAAGATATATGTAAGTTTATATTGTTTTTTGGGGCTTTCATTTGAACACCATGGACCTATTGACCTTACGTGGTCCTTGAGAAGGTTCAAATCATTTTATGGTTCATAACTTCATCAAAAATCGGTTTAATTGACTTCCAAACTAAACTAAAATATTCCTTATTCTATTCCTTATAATCAACATCAGGTAAGGACTGTATCAAATTTAAATTTGATCCCCAAAATAACTTTATGCCTAAATGGCGGGATTTGTTGTGCCTTGGCACCATTTTTTATTTTTATATTTTAGTAGCAAGTCACATTAAAACTTTGTTTTCTTCTTGCATGACGTCGTGTAAAACTAAAATAATGTATGTTGTCATTTCTGCTCTGCAAGCATATACTGGGCTGGCACCAGGATAGCGTGAGGCATACGCACTCGTGTTCTGGAGGCTGTCCAGCCTGGGTTTGAATCTCGGCCCAAGTTGCTGCAGGGCGCACGTGGTCTGTCATCCACCCTTCTGCCGAGAAATCCTAAAATCCAGACTTCATGCTCACCTCCCCCACTAATTCATTCCCTCTTGTTTTTTCCACCTGTGGAACCAACTCCCAGATCTCTTCCAATTCATTGTTTCCTTCCAGGCTTTAAGGCAGCTGCCTTGCCACCATCTTTGGGATCCGCAGTGCACAACATGATATTTTCTACCCCAAGTGACCCTCCTCAAGTCCACCTCTTTCCAGGTTTCAAGTTTTTTCCTCCCATTTCCATGGATTGAGAGTTTGCTGTTGTATAAACTTGTTCACGCCCACCCCCCCCCCCCCAACCACCTCCCGTGTCCTCTGCTCGTATTCTTCCAATGTTCCCCGTCATTTCTCCGAGTCATCCCTCGATTTTGTCCCTCTTGTTGTGCTGGTGTTGTTCACCTCATCAAACGCCCACCACTCTTCCTACTGTATGTTTTGTTCTGTTAAATCCTGGCATTCTGTGTCTAGCTCCACCACTGAACCTTGGACTCCAAACATGTTCAATGGGATTAGATCTGGACTCGTTGTGACCACTTCCAAAACAGTCCAGTGTTTTGTCGTTGAACCATTCCTTGGTGTTTATTGAAGTGTGTTTGGGGTCATTGTCCTACTGCAAGACCCATGACCTCGGACAGAGACCCAGCTTTCTGACACTCCAAAATGCCTTGGTAAATCTTCCTGATTCATGGGATTGTCAGCAAACGCATTCCAAGCAGCCCAGGTGCCAAAGGCAGCCACAGCAACCCCAAACACATCACTGAACCTCCTCCATTTTGACTATAGGAGAAGGTGTTCTTTTCTTTGAAGCTTCATTTTGTTTTCTTAAACAGAGATGAAGTGCTTTCCCAAAAAAGCTCTAATTTGGTTCATCTGTCCAAGGACATTCTCCCAGAAGGGATTTTGGGCTTGTTCAGGTGGTTTTTGCAAACTTCCCAGTCAGGTTTTCTTGTCTCTCTCTCAGAAGTAGGGTCTTTCTGGATCTCCTACCACAGAACCCCTTTCATTGAGTTGGTGACGGATGGTGCGAGTTGGAACTGTGCGTACCTTGTGTCTGAAGCGTCATCTGAATCTGTTTGGCAGTTGATCGAGGGCGCTTATCTCCATCATATTCGAAACAATCCTTCACTGCAATCTTGATCGGGTTTTCTCTTGTGGCCATGTCCGGCGAGGGTTGGCTACAGTGCCCGGGCCTGGGAACTTTCCTTGATAACATTCGTACGGTGGACACAGGAACATTTTCAAGGTGGAGATGTACTTGTAGCCTTGAGATGTCATGCTTGGCTAAAATCTTGTGTCTACCTCAGACAAGTCTCTGGTTTTTCTTCCTTTCTCCATGCTCATTGTGCACACAGTGACACAAAACAGCAGAATGACTCCTTTTCTCCGTTTCAAACTGGTTGAATGAGTGATTTTTTTATTTATAATGCAGGCACCTGCAATCTCCTACGGTGAGTTCTTTCCAAAGAGAAAAGGAGAATCACCTGCTCGAAATCTAATTAATTATTTCTTCTAAAGGTTGCAATAATATTGTCTGGCCATTTTAGGATTTATGTGTGAAATAAAGCTGAGATTTAGTCATTCTTTTCAGCTTTTAAATTTTGTTTCACTGCAAACCAAGAGATATACACACTACTGGCCAAAAGTATGTGGACACCTGTCGTCCAACATCTCATTCCAATCATGGGCAATAATATGGAGTTGTCCCCCTTTGCTGCTATAACAGCCTGCACTCTTCTAGAAGGTTTTCCATTAGATCTTGGAACATTGCTGCAGGGATTTGCTTCCATTCAGACACAAGGGCATTAGTGAGGTCAGGTACTGATGTTGGGTGGTTAGGTCTTGCTCACAGTCGGTGTTCCAATTCATCCCAAAGGTGTTCGATGGGGTTGAGGCAGGGCTCTGTGCAGGCCAGTCAAGTTCTTCCACACTGATCTTGACAAACCATTTCTGTATGGACCTCGCTTTATGCACTGTCATGCTGAAACAGGAATGGCCTTCCCCAAACTGTTGACAAAGTTGGAAGCACAGAATCATCTAGAATGTCATTGTATGCTGGAGCGTTAAGATTTCCCTTCAAGGGACTAGGAGTCTAGCCCGAACCATGAAAAAACAGCCCCAGACCATAATTCCTTCTCCCTCAAACTTTACAGTTGGCACTCTGCATTCAGGCCAGGTAGTGTTCTCCTGGCATCCACCAAACCCAGATAGTCTGTTCGAACTGCCAGATGGGTGAAGCTGATCATCACTCCAGAGAACACATTTCCACTGCTTCAGAGTCCAATGTGGTGAGCTTTACACCCTCCAGCCGACGCTTGGCATTGCGCATGGTGATCTTAGGCTTATGTGCGGCTGCTCAGCCATGGAAACCCTTTCATGAAGCTCTTGATGAAGTGTTTGTGCTGACGTTGCTTCCAGAGTCAGTTTGGAACTCGGTCGTGAGTGTTGCAACTGACGACGGACGATTTTTCCGCACTACTTGCTTCAGCACTCAGCGATTCCGTTCTGTGAGCTTGTGTGCCTACAACTTCGCGGCTGAGCTTCTTACTCGTTAACATTTCCACTTCACAATAACAGCACTTATGGGGGACAGCTCCAGCAGGGCAGAAATGTTGTGAACTGACTTGTTGGAAAGGTGGCATCCTTGCCACGTTGAAAGTCACTGAACTCTTCAGTATGGCATATTCTACTGCCAATGTTTGCTATGAAGATTGCATGGCTGTGTGCTCGATTTTATACACCTGTCAGCAATGGTGTGGCTTAAATAACCGAATCCACTAATTAAGGGCTGTCACACCTTGACGTTTTAGCCAGCGTATGGCAAGGTCTCAAAAATGTATGTAAAACGCTGGCGTACGCTGAACTGTTGATGTTTTTTTAAGTTTTGGGCGTATAATAAGTGTTGGTCAGTATGCATAACGTATTAGTAACGTACACAGAACGTTTTCAATCACATATAGATAACTTATACCAACGAATGCTGAGCGTGTTGTCGGCGTTCACAACCTATGCCAACGATAGTCTAACTTATTATAGCGCGCGGCAGCGTATCGCCGACGATCACATGGCGTAGGCTATTCATAGGCTGTGGCTCGACGTTCAAATCATAACCGCACTAGACATCGAAGTGTGAAGCCGCTGTCACACCTTGACGTTTTAGCCAGCGTATGCCGACGTATGAAAAATTTGCCGAACCAAGCTGGCACACGTCGAATACGTTATGGGTAAGTTTTGTATACGTTTAAGAGCACGCTGGCATACGTCGTAGTACGCTGGCATATGTCGTCATACGCCGAGTACGTCGAAAATTTTCAGCATGTTGAAAAATTTCTCGACGTACTCGCGTATGACACAGGTTCCGCATACGCTGGCCATAAGTGTAGCGCGTTACGCGATCGTTGACACACGTCGACCACACGTTACTTGTAAGTTACTCATAAGTCGAAACACGTCAAGGTAATGGTTAGCGTCAGTGTTCCAGACTCCTGTTTTTTTTGTTTTTTTTTTTTCTTCGTATGACGGTGATGTTGACACTTCGATTTCGAGTGCGGTTATGATTTTAATCGTTGAGCGGCAGCCTATTAATTATATTATATTATAACCGCACTAGAAATCGAAGTGTCAACATCACCGTCATACCGAAGAGAGAAAAAAAAAGAAAAAAAAAACAGGGAGTCTGGAACACTGACGCTAACCATTACCTTGACGTGTTTCGACTTATGAGTAAATTACTAGTACGTGTGTGGACGTGTGTCAACGATCGCGTAACGTGCTACAACACGTAACTCATAGGTTAGAAATAAGTTTTGGGTACGCTAAACATTACCTCGACGTGTTTCGACTTATGAGTAACTTACAAGTAACGTGTGTCGGACGTGTGTCAACGATTGCGTAACGGGCCTACAACTTATGGCCAGCATTATGCGGAACATGTGAGTCATACGCTGGCATACGTCGAAAAATTTCAAGCATGGAAAATTTGTCTACAGCTCGGCGTACTTACGACGTATGCCAGCGTGCTCTTGACGTATACAAACTTACCCATAACGTATTCGACGTGTGCCAGCGTTTTTAGCCAAATTTTTCATACGTCAGGCATACGCTGGCTAAATCGTCAAGGTGTGACAGGGCCTTTAGAGGGGGGTGTCCACATACTTTTGGCCATGTAGTGTTTGTGGATACCATAAGGTTTTATGGAAAAAATGTTGCATCATTTGAAAAATGTGTAAGGGTGCCAATATTCTTGGCCACGACTGTACCTGAAAGTTCTCTCGATGCGCTGAATGTTTTTATAACGCATGTCTTGCAGGTTGTGATGACATTTGGGAAGTCGTTGACAAACCACCCATTATATTTCACTGCACCATCTTCCCTTCGCTTTGGATGCAATCACAAGTTGTATGAATATCCCAAGAGTCACTCACGCAGGAATTGGGGAAACCATCGAGCTTCTTCTCCAAGAAACGGGAAAATTCCATTCACTGCCATCCGGCTTCAGATTACCTTGATGTGCATCCAGGTAGTTATCAAGAAATGGTGAAATTTCAATCACTTGCCAATCTTCAACATCATGTTTAATCACACATAAAGCTGATTAGAACCAGCTGAAATATAATTTTCAACACTAAATTGCCTTTAAAGTGAAGGGTAAGTTGTTTAACTGCAGACTGCAGCTCATTTTTTTTTGGTGAACAAGGAAATGGGTGGCCTATCAGTCAGCAGATTTCATGATTTGGGTGTTCATCCACTTGTAACCGCAAATTTCACTTTGATGCTGATTTGCTTTTTTCATATCGAGTATCGCCCTGTTCGCTGAAGGTTATGAAGACACAGAAAATGTAATACATTCCACAATGGATGAAGTCTATTCTGCTTATTGGCCATAAAGATGTATGATATTGTGATGGTTCTGGGAACTCAGACCCCAAGGCAATGGCACACAACATACAGCGGTTCCCGAGTCGGTTATCTCGTTATTACCTCCGCCACCGAAGGTGAATGGAGGTTATGTTTTCACCCCCCCCTCTGTCTGCCTGTTTGTGAACAGGATATCTCAAAAAGTTGTGCACAAATTCGGATGAAACTTGATTGGCAGGTTGGGTATGTAACAAGGAAGAATTGATTCAATTTCGCTGAACATCCAAATCCGGAACCGAGAATTTTTAAAGTGATCCTTCACCGTTGAGTGCCAGGGCTAAAATGATATACAGCACGATATCTCAAAACGTTATGGACGGATTCAGACGAAACTTGGTGGGTGAGTTGGTTCGGTGACAATAACAAGCTGATTAAATTTTAGTTTGGGTCCGAATCCAGATCCGCCCCATCAGTGGGATACAAAACGTAAACGAATCGGCCTTGCGGAGGTATGCGCCCTACTGAGTGCTATTCTAGTTACAACTGTTATCGCTACTGCACAGTCCTGTCCTTCTTCGTCCACTCTTCTCCACAATAAATTCCCGTTTTTATGAAACGTTGTGTGGTCGTCGACAGCAGGCTCCATAGCGCTTAGTTAATTGGATTATTAGCCCGTTAGACGGGCAGATTGGGTCCGTACATACGCGCCTCAATGTGGACCGCTGACGAGCTTCGCTCGGTTATCCTTCTGGCGTCCCGCCAATGTCGTCATGTTTGGCGATGACAAATTGTGCACAATTAACCCAGCGGACATGGTGATCTTTTCATCCTGTACCCGCTGTGCGGTGTCATAGTCGTTGAAGACCGCACGACCCTAACAATGTTCTGGGGTGTTCCTTGAAGATCTATCGGGTAGAATTTATGAGTATCACGTGGAGCAGCAGAAGGTTGATGGTAAACTATATACACAAATAAGTTGCATCCTTCATTAATCTTGTTATTTTATCCCATTCATCATCTCCTCTAAATAAGTGAAAACTGCAAGATTAATCAGGGGCCAAAGTTTAAGGTATCGGAGTAAATAATGCCGATTGTGATAAAATATAACCATTTTGGAATGAACAAAGCGCAATCAATTCCATGTGCAATTATATCCCATAACAGACCCTGGAACCTCTAAATGATGTCCGCACTTTCGGTATATAGTGGGAGTCGACCTTTGTGATCACCTTTTGAATGAGACTGATTAAAGGGTTTGGGTTTCATCCGAGTGCATTGTAAGGCCCCTTTCACCACTGTGATCTTTAAAGTCTTTCATGAACCGAACATTTCCATTGTGCGATTAATTTAGCAAACGCTCCCTCCCTCCCAAGGTTGTGATGGTTCTGAGAAATGTTTAATCAAAGACGCGTCAGCATCTCGAGAAATTACGGTTTGAAATCCCGTTATCGCTCAACTGGATACCACGTGTGCTTCTTTACTAGGAAGGGGTGCGGTGGGTGGTTGGGTGGCCGATAAGCGTGCTGGGTGCAGCGAGTGGGTGAAGGATGAAAAAGATGTGCAGAGGTTACCGTAAGAAGCGGGTGATGGTGAAAAGGTCAGGCTTCTTCATTAACTGATATGGCTGTATGCCTAAAGACGCCACGGTTTCTGCTTTATCACCTTCTAGCAAAATGCTTGCGGAGTTGTTGCACACCGTGCATTTTTGCACCACCGATGCAGCTTTGCAGAAAGCACTCTGTCTTTGTTTGTGTTGGGTTACGCTGAGTCGTACCAAGATGTTCATTGAGAGCCCACAAACTGGGTTTGAGTGCACACTTAGAGCCTGTTTACATCTTGTTTGCAGAATGGCAGAACTTTGACTCTTCTTCTCCACTCCTGATGTATTCCTTTGTTTTTTTTTCATCTCCTACAACCTTTTGACCGCTCTCCTCCCAACCCCTGCATTCCCCTCCCTTCTAACGTTCACCTTCTCTCCTTTTTGTGCATCCTTCCCTGTGAGTGGTTAATATACTTGGTGGTCAGGTTAGGTGTGCGACACCGATGACTTGATTCGATTTTGGTGAACATCAGGATCCGGATGCTGGAATTTTTAAAGTGATTCTTCGCAATTGAAAGATAGGGCCAAAAACGATAGATATCTTAAAAAGTTGTGGACTGATTATGAGAAAACTCGGTGAATGAGTTTGGTAGGTGACGAGAACGAGGTGATTCGATTTTGGTTCAGGTGCGGATGTGGATCCAGTCAATCGGTGGGATACGAAACTTAAACTGTTCAGCCTCGTGGAGGTATGCGCCATACCGAATGCCGTTCTACTTCTTACTGTTTCTCTTTATCGACCTTTTGCAAAATGTGCGCGTGTGATGTCTGGAAGGCACCTGTGACTTGCGTGTTGTTCAATGCCAAGTCCTCGCCTCCGGAGCCTCAAAGATGTTTAAGGTGCAGTTCAACTTGGATTTTGTTTTGCACTTTTAACATCTGCGTGTGCACGTGTGTCACAGCATCGTCACACTGTGTTCATTTTCGGTTCGGGTAAAATGGTTCAATTGCACCCACAGCATGGCTTGCAAAATATCCCGCCATTATGGCCTCCATAACATGGTTGTGCTGTGAAAGTGATGCTGCATTTTGCCTACTTTTTAATGTAATTGTTTTTATTTTACAGTGGATTATTGTTGCAGCAACTCCCCTGGTAATGTGTGTTTTGTTAGGAAGATAAATAAGGAACAACACTGCTCGTAATTTAATAAAAAGGTGATTACGACACCGGAGGAGGCCATTTTACCCAGAATGCTTGTGCGTTATCCACAGCCTACATCTGTCACTTTATCTATCGCTCATCTTCCATGTATTCACCCAATTTTTACCATCAACTCCAAATCCCCCATCCGTTAATCCATCACATTTTAATCTCCATGCAGGATGTCAAGGTACATCTCGAATGGAGGACAGACTTCTATATTTGAGACGTACCTTGAGGGCTTCAACATCTCCATCCAGATTTTTGGCAGGATGTCTGAGTTTATACATCCAAGGACAAATAATGACAGGGTGGTTTAAGTCGATGTCCCATGGTGCACTGATATATATGCAGTTTTAATGAAACTAGCGGAGTACCCGGCGTACCAGCAGTCTTGTTCCAAGCATGCAACACGTTCTTCTGGCACGTCTCTTTATTTGGGCGGTGTATAGGCAACAGACTGCTGCCTCGATCACTCCCAAAAATAGAAATAACGCAGGTTACATCCATGATGCAAAAACATGTGTGCTGCTCATGTCTTCTCAAATTGAGCCCCCTGATCGGACTTTTAGAAAAATTGCGACCCTCCTCCCTTCTCCCCAAAGGAAGAAAATGCCAAGATCGGCAAAATTTTATTTGTTTTTTTCAAAAACTTGGTGAAATCAGATGAAACTTCACATTGGCACAACTTTCGGGTGCCTTCATTAATCCCTGAAAGTTTCAGCTTCCTTGGTCAAATCCTCCCAGAGGAAGAGATGATACGTACATCCACACGTACACCATAGCTCCATTATAGTATTGCGACGGATGTCGCCTCTAGATAACTCTTAGAGGACTGCGTGTCTTTAAGAGACCATGAGTGCCAATCGCCCAAGAACTTCCTGTGGGATCCCACGCCCATTGTCAACTTGGCATGCCCAAAAGCCCGAATGTGAGCGGGTACTGTGCCGGCTGTCACGCAACATACCTTTGGCAGTCAGCCGAATGGAACCAATGTTGCATAACCGCATCTGAGATCTAACTTGGATAACCAATCACTGCTGGCCAAACACCTCGGCCGTCATATTCAGAACAGACAGAATAAGTCAGGACACAGTTTCTTGAGGAAATTGCTTTTAGTGGCAGTAATCAAAATGCAGGTATTTACAAGGAGAGAAAACAATCTAGTGATTATTTATATATAATCTCTATTATAATACCAAGCTTGCACACTAAAAACTCGGCTCGCCGTCACACGATCGCCTATGAAATTGCTGTGCACTTAGCGGACATGCCGACAATGTTTGGGAAGTCTTGTCATTCCATTGTACCACTTGCATTTTGCACAATGCGTATTTTTGTCATTCCCCGTGTACGGTCTGTCGTCTGCTACCAACTATGTTGTACTGCTATCCCGTGCATGTGCACGGTATGGCTAGTTATATATATATATATATATATATATATATATATATATATATATATATAACAATCAATCACAGTACGTATACATTCCCAAGTTAACCCCTACGTGACATACTTTCCTTCAGAACCTTAACGGTGACTCAGCATTACAGTGGGCCAGCATCATGCCTCTAATGTGGAAGGGAGAGATGGGTGATTGGCAAGTAATATGAGATGAGGACACAAAGAGATAGATGGGGACAGTACGGGCCCCTGCACACCTCACACCAACCCATTGGGGTTGGTGTGAGGTGTGCAGTTGCTTGTTAATTCTGGCTGCCATGTCTTGTCTGAAACCAGAACCTTCCACGGTAAGCTTCCGTTTCTCATATGGCTGTGGCTCCAGTGTTTCCCTGCACGCCAATGACGTCACTCGTGCCATGTCTTTGACGTGGCTCTTGGTGGAACGCCCGGATGATGTGAATGAAGCGGAGGGTCCAGTGACACAGCTCAAGAACGTGGGCTCTTGAATGCGAAGGCGCACTGTGGCAAAATGCGAAGAAATAAGGAAGACAGCGAAAGGACACAGACAGAAGATGCAGGAAAGAACGAAGAGCAAATAGTGAAGCAAATATAGCAAGTGATGAGGAGGAATAGATATATGAAGAGTGAAGGAATGTGACAACAATAAGCGTTTCGGGTCAGAGTCGTGCCTCCAGAGAACGTGGCTATTGAGTCGCTCCAAAGATGACAACGAAAAGTGCTCCAAAGCCTGAAAGAAAGGACAGAGCGAAGAACGCAAAGGACCCTTGCAGGCACACGAAGAAGCAGAAGAAGCAAGCAGCCCAACAGAATCCAAAACTCTCACAGAGACACCAGCGAGTCTCTGTCTCTCTCAGTAAGAACCTCCCGCTCCACTTATTTCACTCGAGCCTCGCCCCCCCCCCCCCCCCCCCCCCCCCCACCCTCCTCCCCATGTCCATAGGCAATTTGGTTTTGGTGTGATTTATGGTCTCAGGCATTTATGAAACCTGTTTGAAGCAGTTTGGGGGCCATTTGTGAGGATAATGTGCTCGTGATGTCTAGAATGTGGGAAATGGCTTATAGAAAATAATGCAAAATAAGAAATTATTTCTAACCTATTATTTCTAACTCCACAATCACAACACAGACCTCTCAACGTGGACTTTAGACAGTTAACCTAAACAGTATAGTATTTAATATCTCGCTTTAACTATTTGAGGACCTCTTTGGGACTCCTCAAAACCGTAACGCTGTAATATAACAAAACCGTAACGTAACACTATAAAAATCCGTAACACTTCAATATTTGACTTCATCGTGGAACAAATCCGTGCACCAAAAACCAGAGGCAAGCATGCCACCGAATGAGGCGTCCTGCCGTCCTGGCCTTGTTCCGAGGTCTCCCATCCGGTCGTGAGGTTCCCGTCACCTGACAGAATCACAAGCGAATTCGCAGATCGATTTGCCGATCGTTCCACTCTTTGGAGTTAAGCACAAACTCACAAACTCATTGTAAATTGCTGCCCCTTGCACGTCATTGTTCAAAAATGCTGTCTTCTATTTGGCAAAACACAAGACAAGCACATGAGCTGCTTCGTTTAACAAGTGGTGGCTCGAAAAATAGTGATGTCATCTCGTCTCAACTCAAATACCTGCCAAATGAAAATGTCGTTGCAAATTGGACCATATCCGAGGCTTGTCATTCTTGGTTTTACTTTAATGTGATGCACAAGCAAGACTCAAAATGTCAAATGCGTATTCCTCATACATCGCTGCCTTTATAAAGCTTTGACTATTTGAAGTATTCCAAATTTCTGCCGGCATTTTGTAGATTACGCAGTTTTCATGACAGGTTCAGATATCCCGCGCAGTGTTCTGTCGGATTTCGAAGGGAATTGACAGCCATGATGGAATTCCAGTGACTTCGCGATCATCTGGTGGGTGAAGTGCCTCAAGAGAGCGAAGGATTATACGTATTATACAGGTCCGAATATCCGAGGATGGTGTGTGTACGTATCATTCACACGATGGCAGGATGAGAGGCATCGTGCGTTATTTCACAAGCCAAGCAGTTGAGTGATATTCTGTTTGTCCTTCGCGGCGCACCGGCTTCCTAGTCTATGGCCCGGTCGGCAGAAGCATTGCCAAGCGTGTTTGTGAAAACGATCTACTTCGAACCGCCATCGGTGCCCCTCTGGAATTCCCTTTATTTGTTCATTGGAAATGCATAGTGGGCTTTGCGTTGAACCAGCAGACTCTTCTGATGAAGCATGTGATGAGGGGTTGAGCCCCTCAATTTTTTTGCAATGCAATATATTTCCATTCCATTGACTGCAAGTGCAGGTTTCAATCACATCAATCATTTCCTTTTGAGCATGTTGTGCTGCAGGCAACTTTGCACGACATCCCAGTAGTTGCATTTCATATATCTGAGCAAGTCCGGTGGGACTTTCCCATATATTGTCCCGCTGTGACCTAACATAACAGTTTAAGGGCTGCTTTTGGACGCAAAAATGACACCAAATAAACGTAGTGGGCTTCTTAGAACAGGAACAATACGAGGAGGCAATTTGGTCTGTCACTCTGTGCTTTGGTTCAATTTTCGGATCATTGGCATCTCCCGCGATGAGGCTGAGCCTTTGGGCCTCTCACTTCTCACCGCAGGCACGTCGGTGGTCTTTCTGTCTTCTACCATCTCCTCTCCGGTCTCGCCCCCCCCCCCGCTCTGTCTGGGATTTGTCCCCACCCATTTCCGCAGGGTGCTCAAGGTCCACCAACAGCACCCTTCTGGTAAAACTACCAAAATCACGAATCACTGCCCACCTTCACTCTTTCATTCCTCTTTTTTCCCACCTTTGAATAAACTTCCACATTTTGTTCAATCCCATTCTTCCCTCCAGGCCTTCAAAACAGCTGTTCACCACCACCAGTGTGACCTCTCCTATTTTCATAAATGCCAAGGTGAGCCAATGAAAAAAGCCAAGAATTCACAAGGTTTCGGAAAAGCGACGATAATAAAAAAACCTATACGCCAAGAAAACCTATAGAAAACCAAGACGCCAAGGTGAACACGAATAGCCAAGATCTTGCGAAAAAAGCCAAGGAGTGGTCACACTGACCACCACCTCTTATCTTCCCCCATCCAAAACCTATTCTTTTCTACCCCTGTTAATCCACCCCAAGCCCACCTTCAAATTCCATGCTTTCCTTCCTGAAAGCCCCTGTAATGTCCATCTTCTATTCCCCATGTTCCCCGTCCCATCCCTCTCCCTTCCACAGATCTCCTTATGTCTCTGGTCCCCACTGTTTTGTCCTTCCCACTCCCGCCCCTCTTGTCTCATACCCCTTGCTGTGCGTTGTGTGTTAACTCTCATATGAGCCTCGACAAGGTATACAAAAAACCCACATACTTCATCTGTCGATTTTATATCTTCCTTGTATTGTAATAGAGCAGGTCGTGATAGGATGGTACAGGGGCAGAGGTTGTGAGTGCACTTGCGTTTGAATGGTCTTGTCTGGGTTTGATTCTCGACACGACTATCCACTCTCGAATTGGTGCTTCGCAGGCAGAGAGCGTGGCATCACAAAGTGTGCCGCACCTCAGATTGGCATGAAGCTGCACGTCCCATCTACGAACATTGGTTGATGACCATTAAAGATCCTAGCTCGTATGGTGTCTAGCGAAGAGTCGGCGATTTGAAGCCGATACCCGAGCCAACTTTCAATTTGGCAGCAGTCGTTTGCTCGTAAAGCCTGGCCTACTTGTTCGTGAAAGATTGGCCAATAATTTTCCCGGCCCACCCTGTATGAAGGTCGGATTAATTGGGGCTGATTAATTAGTCGTAATTACTGAGTGGCTTTTTGCGGGCTGAGTGGGTGGTGTTCTCACTCACGTGGGTTTGATTCTCGTGGCTCCTCGGTGGGAATTTACACACCCAGGCACAATGTCAACCTGTCCCTGTCCTGAGGTTGGTCCTTTGCCAGGGATACATTTATGACTTGTTTTGAGTACCTCAATTATCTTTCAAGAGTCTGGGCCTTAACGACCTTGTGAAAACCCTATTAATATGAATTTAATATAACTTGATTATATTAATATGAAGTTCCTCTGGCATAACGTCCATCCGAGGGATTGGAACGCACGTTGGTCGATGCCTTGCCCTGCATGTGAAACACCAGGATAGAAGTTTATAGCTGGGTCAGGATTCAAACCCAGACCAGAGAGCTCAGAAGCAAGTGTGCATATGTCGAGGATAATCCTGCCAGACCTCAAATGAATTAAACTTGCATTTTGATCTGATTCGCTCGTGCAGGCTCACCAAAGGATTGTATTCCTTGGCATCACTACAGTGGTTATAGATTGCTCCAATGCCTAATGAGGAACTGGCTTGAAGGCCATTCGTGCTAGGGTTCAATGGGATTTAATTCACATACTTTGCCGTTCGTTTGTATAAGACCGTCTCGCTCAGTTGGTCTCAAACACACAAATTGCTCCTCTTAATGGTCAAATAATTCGCACAATTTACATCTTAGCTTTGTATTTTTCGAGCACATTTCAAAATAACCCAATTATTTCAATAATGCACTGTAACCACACATTTAATGTGATGTGTGCGAGCAAATACTTCCAAAGTGGCTTCTTTTTTTAAAATTGAAAAACCAAGCATTGGCCCAGCTCGTCGGCGTTCTACGTTACATTGGCCTTTTTTGATAGTATAATTCTGGCCGGTTCAGTGCCAAGGCCACAATGGGGCGCAAGGTGGGTTGAGAAGTCAAGAGTAGCAGTCCCTGAATTTTAATGACCTTTGACCTTTAAATCGACCTACCTAATGTGCAATTTTTTACGATGGAATTTGCAAGGCATCAGGAGGTCTTGGTCCTCAGAAGTTCTACAAAGTTTGGTGAAAATCTGACTCTTAGTTTTAGCATCATGCGTGATGAACATTGTGTCAAGTTTCATCAAAATTGTGTGTTTAGTTTCGGAGAAGAAAGCAGATACATATTTTGGGGAAGGGGGGCAATCCTAAGACCCATTTGATCCCCGTAGACGTGTTAGACCCTGATTTTTTTTTTTTTTTTTAAATGCCGTGAACAAACTTGAGTACATCATAGATGATGAAGGTCGCTTCAAGTTTCATCGAAATTGTGAGTGTAGTTTCGGAGAAGAATATCATCCGAGTGGTCACGTACTGACTGACTGACGGACACCGTGCGATGCTAATACCTCACCTGAACCAAAACTATGTTCCAGGTGAGCTAAAAATGTAAAACCGGTCTTGATTGTGAAGGCTTTTGTTCTGCATCGGTGGACACGTAGAACAATGGATGGAATCGATAACAGAGCATTGATTGAAGCATGCTAACCACAGTGGCAAGCAAGGAGAAGCTGACGTTTCAGGCATTAACCTTTCATCGGAGCAAAAAATGGTTATCGGAGCGTTAACCCTTTTTTGCTCTGGCTTAACACCCGTAACATCGGTTCCCAGGACGGTTACTCTACTTTGATCATCGTTCTGTTGATTTTACCCATCGATTAAATCACGTTGATTATGATGAGTGGAAAGATGACTGGTCTGTGGTTGAGTGGATCAGACTTGGAATCCTTCTTGTGAATCAGGCTGATGTTTGCAACTTACCAAGATGAAGGCATGAGATAATCTGAGAAATAACGAGGAGGGGATATAGCCAGATCACAGTGCTTCAGGATTACTTTGCCAATATAATCGTGTATAGTTGTAGAGATGGTGTTAAGATTACCTCCTAACTCCTCAAGATGAATGGGAAAGAATTTCACATGTTATAGAGAGCAATCTTTTGATGATGAAGTGGATGGCAAGTTAAAGGGAGGGATTGGGACCTTGGCCTTTTCAGTAAAGACAGTGGTGCAAGATATTCAGATTTGTACAGAGCAGTGTCAAGTACGACTCCATACTCTTGAAGGGATTGTATAGAAGGGGAATCTGTGGTGGAGCCAATTTAACGAGCTGCCAACAGGCTTTGGAGGACCTTGAGAAGCTTGAAAGGTTTGATTGAAGGTGAGCTTGATGTTGGTCTGACACATACTGAATGCGTACTATGCGGGAGGATTTTTGTTCTCATCGGTGTGTTTTTCCTTCCAGGTAGAGATTGCAAGTTGTTCCTCGGTGTGTGTCAGTCAGTTTGGCCCCTCCATAATTCCAAAACCATGAAATTTAGTGACCCAAAACCCAATCAGCAGTTGCAGCCGGCAGTTCCTGCAAGCACAAAGAGGTACGTAAACAGCACACATGGACTTGGTACAAATGGGGAGATTTGGAATTTGTAAAAGGACTCTCCTTGGGGGTGTGTGCATGCCTGCATGCTTGGTTACGTGTGTGCGGTGCACGGTTTTCGCGAGCTCATGGACCGAACTCGCACATGTGCCTTGGTGGAGGTTACGTGGTTGTCTTGCGAACCATGTGCTTCGACACGTGGGGAGTGGACGTGCTGTGCCGCGGAAGCCACATGGAACATTCAGTGCAGTGTGGGTGTGGGGAAAGTTGAGCATGCTGGTGGGAATCTGTGCACGCATACGAGGGAAAGGATGAAGATATCCCTGTTGCACTGCATGGTTAGCATTGACCGCAAGGAGGTTGGAGGAATGCTTATGGGAGGCTGTTAAAGACTGACAGTTTATTTTTGAATTTAAAACAAGCTGTTAGGATGGTACAGTTTAAAACAAGATGGTACAATTGGATGGTACAGATGGTGCAATTTAAAACAAGCTAACCCTAACCCTCCCCTCGCGTTGCCTTTCCTTCTCGTCCTCTCATGCATCTTTCCCTCCTCTCCCCTCACGTTGCCTTCCCTTTCCCTCCCCTCACGTTGCCTTTCCTTCCCCTCCCCTCACGTTGCCTTCCCTTCCCCTTCCCCTCACGTTGCCTTTCCTTTCTCGTCCTCTCATGCATCTTTCCCTCCTACTCCCTCACGTTGCCTTCCCTTCCCCTCCCCCTCACGTTGCCTTTCCTTCACCTCCCCTCATGTTGCCTTTCCTCCCTCCCCTACCGTTGCCTTTCCTTCCCCTCCCTCACGCTGCTTTCTTTCCACTCCCTCAAGCTACCTCGCTTCCCTTCTCTTCTCCTTTCGCTTCCCCTCACGCTCCTTTCCCTCACCTCACGCTTACTCCTAACAAAGCCCCATAACCCCATGGACGTCTACTGGCGGTCCCGAGGAGGTGGTGAGAGGGAGGGGAAGGGATGGGGTTGGGTAGGTGAAGGAGGGAGGGAAAGGGTGTGGAGGGAGGTGTTGGGGGAAGGGGTGTGGTGGGAGTCTGGAGAGAAGGTGTTGGGGGAGGGGTGTGGTGGGAGGGTGGATGGAGGTGGGAGGAGGAGGGGTGGTGGAATTTGTGTGGTTGGTGGGGGTGGAAGGAGGTGGATGGAGGGAGGGGAAAGGGGTTGGAGGAGGTTGGAGTTAGGGAAATGGGTGTGGTGAAAGTCTGAAGGGGGTGGGGAAGGGGTGTGGTGGAGTCTGATGGGGGGGGGGTGGGGAGAAGTGGTGTGGTGGAGTCTGGAGGGGGTGGGGAGGGGGTGTGGTGGGAGTCTGGAGGGGGCTGGGGAAGGGTGTGGTGGGAGGAGGAGGTGGGTGGGGGAAGGGGTATGGGGAGGAAGGGGTATGGTGGGAGTCTGGAGAGGGTGGGGGGAAGGGGTGTGGTGGGAGGAGGAGGTGGTGGGGGTGGAAGGAGGTGGGTGGATGGAAGGGGAAAGGGGGTCGGAGCAGGTTGGAGTTAGGAGGGAAGGGGTGTGGTGGGGGTCTGAGGGGGGGGGTGTGGGGGAAGGGGTATGGAGGGGGGTGGGAAGGTGTGTGTGAAGGGAAGGGGTGTGGGGAGGGACTTAGTATTGCCTACCTGATGTACTTCTGCTTATACCTAATATAGAATGGTTGTTGTTTTTTTCCTACTCAAAATCACCAACGATCAGACCAAGTATGTGCAGCTGTTTCTCCAAAGCCTTGGCTCCTGCAACCCTGCGGACTCTAGTTTGAGGACTGACGCCCAGTGTTGTTGAACTTGTTTGGGTTAAGTGTCAACGTTATCCCGATTTTTGTTGGTTACACGAAGTGTTTGACCTTTCTTCCAATAGTTAATGTGTGGGCAGTTTTTTTTCCTCTCCTGTTCAGGAGTATAAAAAAGCAAAGTGCCAACCAGTCCCCGAGGCTCAGATTGATCTTGTTGATCCTTTCCTTGTAAATTATCTTTTCCTCATTTGACACCGCTGTGGCTGTGGTTGCAATCAAAGTTCTCTAATGAATTATTGAACCAAAGCCGGTATGGAAATGTTTGATGCAGCCGGAAGGGAAGCGGATAAAGTACATGATACATATAGGGCACCTGTATCGATTTCCTCCAGGGAATGGCTGTGATTTTGTTTTCTTTATCTATGGTAATGAAGGCACGCAGAGAAGCTTCACACGGATTGCAAAGACAAGGACAGTTGGGACACGATGTACAAAGCAAAGGTAAATTGCATTGAAATTTCAAAAATTGAGAATTTCTTTCTAAGATTTATCAATTTGTTTTTAATTTTATGTACTTGTTTTGGGGAAGCGGGAGGGGGCACCATTGGACAGTTAAGAGAGCTCTGTGAATTTCCTTGGAATTCCATTGGTTGCTTGTGATTGGAAAATGTCCAGTCAAGGTGTTGTGTTGAGTTGAATGCAATTTCCGCCATGGTAACAATGTGGTGAATAACTCCGGTTGTGTTCTCATCGTTTGCACCAGTCTGTGCGGCAATCGAGGAAACAAAATGTCTGATCCCATGCTCCGTACTCCGTGTTACAGAATCGTTGGTTCTGCTGAAGGACTTTCTTGGCCAGGGGTCATGCTGGGTTTGTTGCCATCCGTCTCCGGGCAGTAGTTGTGGCAGGAATTTGTAATTTGGTCAGGGTGCCAGTGCCTTCACTATGAAATTCCTCCACCTATCCCACAACCATAACAGTACGTTTTACTACCTCTGATAAATATTCTTGATCTATCACTCTGTCCAATGTCGCCGTGAGTGTGTCATGTGGAGAAAATCACAACCTGATAGGCATTTGCCATTGATTACGCATGTTGTTTCCTCAGCCACCAAAGGTGGAAGGAGGTTATGTTTTCACCCCTGTCTGTGTCTGTTTGTGAGTAGGATATCTCAAAAAGTTGTGGACGGATTCATACGAAACTTCAATGACAGGTTGTGTGTGTGTGTGACGAAGAAGAACTGATTAGATTTTGGTGAAGATCCGGATCTGACTACTGGAATTTTTTAAAGTCATTCTTCACCATTGAGAGATGGGGCCAAAATTAAAAATAGCACGATATCTCAAAAAGTTGTGGACGGATTCGGCGAAACTTGGTGGACACATTGTGTGTGTGACGAGGAAGAATTGATTCAATTTTGGTGAAGATCCGAATCCAGATCTGAATACGATAATTATTTAATTTTTAATGTTCTCGTGGATCAGGCATTGCGTGGCGGAGATGTGTGCTCTACCGAGTTCCCTTGAAGTTGTTAATGTTGTGGATGTTATCAATTACAGGTTTGGAGTTATCGTTGATCCAAAGCTTTTTAATACCAGAATGAAACCTCCCTTTTTATGGTAGTTTTATAAACATCTGAAAGTGAGTTTCATTGCCCCAATAATGCTACCTGAAAATGGTCAAACTGTATTCTCCACCTGTGAGGATGAACGTGATCGTCTTACAAGGCATTTTTTTGGATCCAGTAAAGGAATGGTAATATATGATGTTTATCCAGAACGAACAGCCTTCTTGCCTTTGAGTGATTTACATGGTTCTGTATCAAGTCCACACTTTATTATCGTCACTTATTTTGTGGATCTTGGAAGCGCCACTCTTCAAGCCTAATTCTCCTAAAAGTGTTTGTACAATGTTTTGCACACAAATGTTCCATTATTACTGACGTTGTTAAAAGGAACAATAATAACAGTGTTTGGATTGTTGATTCAAACTTTCCTTTTGTACTTCGCAAAGTGTACACAACCCTTGGTGATTGTTTCTGTTCAAATGTTTCTTGAAGTTTATTACACATTTCCTCATTTTGTAGTTGTCTCTCTATATTGATAATTTCTATCCCTTGTTAGGAAACATAATTTGATTTCTTATAATTATTATTATTTTGTTCATAACATTTTCTCGTCGATGTTATCCAGAATGGCTTCCATGTATGACATTGGGAGATCTTCATCATTCTCTCCAATTAATCTTTTCACGATTTGCCAAACGTCCTCGATTTGTGTTTTTTTTTTTTTTGAGGTATCGATCTTGATTCTGCTGCTGCTCTTAATTAATCCACAATCCTTTGGTTGATTTGTTGATTTCTCACAATCCTTTGTAATATGTTGTGGTGTCTCTGTAACCAGATGTTTACGTCCAAACGTCCATAATTATATAGTACGAGCAAATACCACCAAGAATACCAATAGCAATACATTATATATTATTATATATATTTATATATATATATATATATATATTTATATAATATATATGAGATAGAGAGAGACAGACAGAGACACAGAGACATTTTGTTCCTCTTATTTCCAGGAATCATTGTGCATAAGGAAATCAATAAACCAAAGGCAAACATTGTACAAAGTTAAAATGAGGGAAGAGTTCGTACATAAAGAAGGCAAAATCATAAATTAACTCTGAGGACACCATCAACAAGTTTACATAATGATTCCTTCACACACCACGTCTGTGAAAACAACGTAAAATCACTGAGTTGAAATTCAAAGTGCAAATGTGATGTGACAAAGGCTTTAAAAAAGATGAACTACATCATCATCAGGATTGTCGATATTTTGCATTCTATGCTTCCTTGACAGGTATATCAAGAGTTTAGCCTCGGAAAACAAATAATTTGCTAAAAGACTCATTTTTCCATCGGTAAGAGATACTAAAACTGAAGATAAAAACACAATGTGTAAAAACAAGGCCTAGCCCTCGGAGTACATGTGATAAGATCATAAACAGAGGGGGGCGGGGGGCGGGGCAGCCTATGGCCACTCAAAATAAAATTGTGGAAAATTATTTTCAGTAAACACCACAGAAAGGACACAATTCCGTGTTTACTCAGCATAGCGATGAGAAGAAACATTCGAGGGTAAAATGTAGTGTGCCAGCCACCACTGCAAGTCTCCAGAGCGCTTGGCAATGGGCGTCTTATACATAACAAGTCATTGGATTGCAGTGGATGGAGTAACACGGAGCATCCTCTTC
>CM068960.1:17940947-17959491 GCA_035128595.1 Eptatretus atami
ACCACTAGAGAGACAGATGGCGTTACGCGATCGTTGACAACACGTCGACACACGTTACTTGTAAGTTACTCATAAGTCGGAAACACGTCAAGGTAATGGTTAGCGTCAGTGTTCCAGACTCCTGTTTTTTTTTGTTTTTTTTTTTTTCTTCGTATGAGGTGATGTTGACGACTTCGATTTGAGTGCGGTTATGATTAAATCGTTGACGGCAGCTCTATTAATTATATTATATTATATACCGCACCTAGAAAATCGAAGTGTCAACATCACCGTCATATCCGAAGAGAGTAAAAAAAAAAAAGAAAAAAAAAACCAAGGGGAGTCTGGAACATCGCTGACGCTAACTCATTACCTTGACGTGTTTAGAACTTATGAGTAAATACTAGTACGTGTGTTGGACGTGTGTCAACGATCGCGTAACGTGCCTAAACGTAACTCATAGGTTAGAAATTAGTTTTAGGGTACGCTAACCATTACCATCGACGTGTTTTCGATTATGAGTAACTTACAAGTAACACGGTGTGTCGAAGTGGTGTAACGGATTTTTGCGTACGGTGCCTACAACTTATGGCCAGCATTATGCGGAACAATTGTTTGAGTCATTACGCTGGCATACCGTCGAAAAATTTCAAGCAATGGAAATTTGTCTAACAGCTCGCGTACTACGACGTATGCCGCGTGCTTGACGTATACAAACTTACCCATAAGTATTCGACGCTGTGACAGCGTTTTAGCCAATTTTTCATATCGTCAGGCTACGCTGCTAAATCGTCAAGGTGTGACAGGGCCTTTAGAGGGGGTGTCCACCATAACTTTTGGCCATGTAGTGTTTGTGGATCAGCCATAAGGTTTTGAAAAAATGTTGCATCATCTGAAAAATGTGTAAGGCGGTGCCCACATAGTTCTTGGCCACGACTGTACTGAAGTTCTCTTCGATGCGCTTGAATGTTTTATAAGCGCATGCTCTTGCAGGTTTGGATGACATTTGGGGAAGTCGTTGACAAACCACCCATTATATTTCACTGCACCATCCTTTCCCTTCGCTTTGGATGGCAATCACAAGTTTGTATGTACATATCCAGAGTCATCACGCAGGAAATTGGGGAAACCATCGAGCTTCTTCTCCAAGAAACGGGAAAAATTCCATTCACTGCATCCGGCTTCAGATTACTTGACGTGCATGCCAGGTAGTTACAGAAAATGGTGAAATTTCCAATACCACTTGGCCAATCTTCAACATCCATGTTTAATCGACACAATAAAGCTGATTAGAACCAGCTGAAATATAATTTTCAAACACTAAATTGCCATTTGAAAGGTGAAGGGTAAGTTTGTTTAACTGCAGACTGCAGCTCATTTTTTTTGTGAACAAGGAAATTGGGCTGGCCTATCACGCTCAGCAGTATTTCAATGATTTGGGGTGTTCCATCCACTTGTAACCGGCAAATTTCATTTGATGCTGATTTTGCTTTTTTCATATCGAGTATCTACCCTGTTTCGCTGAAGGTTTATGAAGCACAGAAATGTAATACTTCCACAATGGACTGAAGTCTACTTCTGCTTATTGGCCATAAGATGTATGATATTTGTGACGGTTATGGAACTCAGACCCAAGGCAATGGCAACAAATACAGCGGTTCCCGAGTCGGTTATCTCGTTATAGCCTCCGCACTGAAGGTGGAATGGAGGTTTATGTTTTCACCCCCCGTCTGTCTGCTGTTTGTAACAGGATATCTCAAAAAGTTGTGCACCAAATTCGGATGAGACTTGATCGGCCAGGTTGGGTATGTAACAAGGAAGAATTGATTCAATTTCGCTGACATCCAAATCCGGGAACGCGGAGAATCTTTTAAAGTGATCCTTTCACCGTTGAGTGCCAGGGCTAAAACTGATATACAGCAGATATCTCAAAAACGTTTGGACGGATTCAGCTACGAAACTTGGTGGGTGAGTTGGTTCGGTGACAATAAAAGCCTGATTAAATTTTAGTTTGGGTCCGAATCCAATCCGCCCGCATCAGTGGGATAACAAACGTAAACGAATCGGCCCTTGCGGACGGTATGCGCCTACTGAAGTGCTATTCTAGTTAACAACTGTTTTATCTGCTACTCCTGCAGCAGTCCTGTCCTTCTTCGCCACATCTTCTCCACAATAAATTACGTTTTTAATGAAACGGTTGTGTGGTCGTCGACAGCAGGCTCCATAGCGCTTAGTTAATTGGATTATTAGCCTCCGTTAGACGGGCAGATTGGGTCCGTTACATACGCGCCTCATGTGGACCGCTGACGAGCTTCGCTCGGTTATCCTTCTGGCGTCCGCAAATTGTGTCATGTTTGGCGTTATGACAAATTGGTGCACAACTTAACCAGCGGACATGGTGATCTTTTCATCCTGTACCGCTGTGCGGTTGTATAGTTCGTTGAAGACCGCACGACCTAAAAATGTTCTGGGGTGTTCCTTGAAGATCTTATCGGGTAGACCATTTATGAGTATCACGTGGAGCTAGCAGAAGGTTGATTGGTAAACTATATACACAATAAGTTGGCATCTTGCATTAATCTTGTTTATTTTATCCAATTCATCATCTCCTCTAAATAGAGTTGAAAAACTGCTACAGATCTAAATCAGGGTTTGCCAACAGTTTTAAGTATCGGAGTAAATAATGCGATTTGTGATAAATATAAGCCATTTTTGGAAGAACAAAGCGCATCAATTCCATGTGCAATTATATCCATAACAGTACCTGGACCTCTAAATTGATCGTCCGCACTTTCGGTTATATATGGGAAGTCGACCTTTGTGATCACCTTTTGAATGAGACTGATTAAAGGGTTTTGGGTTTCATTCCGAGTGCATTGTAAAGGGTCCCTTTACACACTGTGATCTTTGAAGTCTTTCATGAACCGAGCATTTTATTGTGCGATTAATTTAGCAACCCTCCCTCCTCCCAAGGTTGTGATGGTTTGAGAAATGTTTAATCAAAGACGCGTCAGCATCTGAGAATTACGGTTTGAAATCCGTACGCTCAACGTGGATGCCACGTGTGCTTCTTTACGCCAGGAAGGGGTGCGTGGGTGGTTGGGTGGCCGATAAGCGTGCTGGTGCAGCGAGATGGGTGAAGATTCGAAAAAGATGTGGGGCAGAGGTTAACGTAAGAAGCGGGTGACTGGTGGGAACAAGGTCGGCTTCTTCATTAACTGATAATGGCTGGTATGCTAAAGACAGCCGTGGTTTCTGCTTTATCACTTGCTAGCAAAAATGTTGGCCGGAGTTGCTTGGCACACCGTGCATTTTTGCACGCACCGATGCAGCTTTGCAGAAAGCACTCTGTCTTTTGTGTTGTGTTGGGTTACGCCTGAGTTCGTACCAGAGAATGTCATTGAGAGCTCCACAAACTGGGTTTGAGTTCGCACACTTAGAGCCTGTTTTACATCTTGTTTGCAGAACTGGGCAGAACTTTGACTTTCTTCTCCACTCCTGATGTATTCCTTTGTTTTTTTTTTTCATTCTCGCTACAACTTTTGACGCTTCTACCAACCCTGCATTCCCTCCCTTCTACACGCTTCACCTTCTCTGCCTTTTTGTGGCATCCTTCCCTGTTGAGTGGTTAATATACTTGGGTCAGTTTAGGTGTGCGACACCGATGACTTGATTCGATTTTGGTGAACATCAGGGCATCACGGATGCCTGGAATTTTTAAAGTGATTCTTCGCAAAATTGAAAGATAGGGCCAAAAACGATAGATATCTTAAAAAGTTGTGGACTGATTATGAGAAAACTCGTGAATGAGTTTGGTAGGTGGACGAGAACGAGGTGATCTCGCTTTTGGTTCAAGGGTGCGGATGTGGATCCCATCAATCGGTGGGATGCGAACTTAAACTGTCAGCCCTCGTGGAGGTTATGCGCCCATAGCCGAATTGCCGTTCTACTTCTTAACTGTTTCTCTTTATCGACCTTTTGCAAAATGTGCGGCGTGTGATGTCTGGGAAGGCACCTGTGACTTGGCGTGTTGTCAATGCCAAGGTCCTCGCCTCCGGAGCCTCAAAAGGATGTTTAGTGCATTTCATAACTTTGGTTTTTTGTTTTGCAACTTTTAACATCTGCGTGTGCAACAGGTGTTGTCACAAGGCATCGCTCACACTGTGTTCATTTTCCGGTTCGGAGTAAAATGGTTTCAAATTGCACCCACAGCATGGCTTGAAATATCCGCCATTAATGGCCCCATAACATGGATTTGTGCTGTGAAGTGATGCTGCATTCTTGGCTACTTTTTAATGTAATTGTTTTTTTATTTTACAGTTGGATTATCTGTTGCCAGCACCTTCCCTGTAATGTGTGTTTGTCTAGGAAATAAAAAGAACAACACTGCTCGTATTTAATAAAAAGGTTTGATTACGACAACCGAGAGGCCATTCTTACCGCAGAATGCTGTGCGTTAATCCACAGCCTACATCTGTCATTTATTATCGCCTCATCTTCCATGTATTCCCAATTTTTACCATGCAACTCAAATCCCCCGCATCCGTTTAATGCATCACATTTTAATCTCCATGCAGGATGTAAGGTACATCTCGAATGGAGGACGACTTCTATATTCGAGAGCGTACCTTGAGGGCTTTTAACATCTCCATCGCAGATTTTTGGCAGGGATGTTTCTGAGTTTATACAATCCAGGACAAATAATGAAGGGTGGTTTAAGTCGATGTCCATGGTGCAGCTGATAATATATGCATTTTAATGAAACTAGCGGAGTATCCCGGCGTATCAGCAGTCCTTGTTCCAAGCAATGCAACACGTTTCTTTTCTGGCAAGTTCTTTATTTGGGCGGTGTAAATAGGCAACACGAGCCTGCTGCCTCGATCACGTCCTAAAATAGAAATAACGCCAGGTTTACATCATGATGCAAAAACATGTGTCACTGCTCATGTCTTTCTCAAATTGAGCCCCTGATCGGACTATTTAGAAAAATTGCGACCCTTCCCTTCTCCAAAGGAGAAAATGCCAAGAATTCGGCAAAACTTTATATTTGTTATTTTTTCAAAAACTTGGTGAAATCAGATGAAACTTCACATTAGGCCACATTTCGGCGTGGCCTTCATTAATCCTTGAAAGTTTCAGGTTCCTTGGTTCAATCCTCCCGAGGAAGAGATGATACGATACATCCACACGTCACATAGCTCCAATTATAGTATTGCGACGGTCGCGTCTACGATAACTCTTAGGAGGCCTGAGGCGGTGTTTTAAGAGACCATGAGGCAATTCGCCCAAGAACTTCTGTGGGATTCCACGCCATTGTCAACTTGGCATGCCCCAACAGCCCCGAATGTAGCGGGTACTGTGCCGGCCTGTCACGCAACATACCTTTGGCAGTCAGCCGAATGGAACGCAATGTTGGTCATTAACGCATCTGAGATTAAACTTTGGATAACCAAAGAATCACTGCTGGTCCAAACACTCGGCCGTCATATTCAGAACAGACAGAATAAGTCAGGACACAGTTTTCTTCGAAGGAAATGCTTTTAGTGGCAGTAATCAAAATGCACGGTATTTCAAGGAGAGAAAACAATCTCCGTGATTATTTATATAATATCTCTATTATAATACAAGCTTTGAACACTAAACAACTCCGGCTCGCCGTCACACGATCCCTATGAAACTTGCTGTGGAACTTAGCGGACATGCCGACAATGTTGGGCAGGAGTCTTGTCATTTCTTGGTACCACTTCATTTTGCACAATGCGTATTTTTGTCATTCACCGTGTACGGTCTGTTCGTCTGCTACCAACTATGTTGTACTGCTTTTTAAAAAATCCCGTGCATGTGTCACGGGTATCAGTAGTTATATATATTATATTATATATATATATATATATATATATATATATATATTTATATATAATATATATTATATAACAATCAATCATCGAGTAGCGTATAACATTCCCAAGGATTTAACCCTACGTGACATACTTTCCTTCAGAACCTTAGGTGACTCAGCATTAAGTGGGCCAGCCATCCATGGCCTCTAATGTGGAAGCGGAGAGATGGGTGATTGCAAGTAATATGAGATGAGGACACAAGAGATAGATGGGGACAGTACGGGCCCTGCACACCTGCAACCACCATTGGGGTTGGTAGTGAGGTGTGCAGTTGCTTGTTAATTCTGAGAGACCATGGTCTGTTCTGAAACCAGAACCTTCCACGGATATGCTTCCCGTTTCTCAATTGGCTGTGGCTACCAGTGTTTCCCTGCACGCCAATGACGTCACTCGTGCCCATGTCTTTGGACGTGCTCTTGGTGAACGCCCGATGATGTTGAAATGAAGCGGAGGGTCCAGTGACACAGCTCAAGAAAAGTGGGCTTTGAATGCGAAGTGCGCCTGTGGCAAAATGGAAGAATAAGGAAGATAGCGAACAGGACCACAGACAGAAGCATGCAGGAAAAGAACGAAGAGCAAATAGTGAAGCTAAATATAGCAGTGATGAGCGAGGAATAGATATATGAAGAGTGAAGGAATGTGACAACAATAAAGCGTTTCGGGTCAGAGTCGTGCCTCAGAGAACGTGGCTATTGAGTCGCTCGCAAAGATGACAAACGAAAAGTGCTCCAAAGCCTGAAAAGAAAGGACAGAGCGAAGAAACGCAAAGGACCCTTTGCAGGCACACGAAGAAGGTCAGAAAAGAAGGCAGCCCACAGATCAAAACTCTCAACAGAGACAACCGGACTCTCTTGTTCTCTCAAGTAAGACTCCCGCCTCCACTTATTCACCTCGAGCCTTGGCCCCCCCCCCCGCCCTCCTCCCATGGTCCATTAGGCATTTTGTTTTTGCGTGTATTTCTGGTACTCGGCATTTATGAACCTGTTTGAAGCAGTTTGGGGGGCATTTGTGAGGATAATGTGTCGTGATGTCTAGAATGTGGGAATGGCTTATTACGAAACATAATGCAAAATAGAAATTATTTTCTAACCTATTATTTCTAACTCCACAATCACAACACAGGACCTTCACGTGGACTTTAGACAGTTAACTAAACCAGTAATAGTATTAATACTCGCTTTAGCTATTTGAGCAACCTCTTTTGGGACTCCTCAAACCGTAACGCTGTAATATAACAAACCGTAACGTAACACTATAAAGAATCCGTAACACTTCAATATTTGACTTCATCGTGGAAGCAAATCCGTGCACCAACAAACCAGAGGACAAGCATGCCGAATGAGCCTCCTGCCAATCCTGGCCTTAGTTCCGAGGTCTCACATCCGGTCGTGAGGTTCCCCGTCACTGACAAATCACAAAGCGGAATTCGCAGATCGATTTGCCGATCGTTCCACACTCTTTGGAGTTAAGCACCAACCTGCACAAACTCATTGTAAATTGCTGCCCTTGCACGTCCATTGTTCAAAATGCTGTCTTCTATTTGGTAAAACACAAGCAAGCCACATTGAGGCTGTTCGTTTAATCAGGTGGTGGCTCGAAAATACGAGAATGTCATTCGTCTCAACTCAATACCCTGCCAAAAGAAAATGTGTTGCAAATTGGAAATATCCGAGGACTTGGTCACTTATTGGTTTTACTTTACATGTGATGCACAAGCAAGACTCAAATGTCAAATGCGTAATTCCTCATACTCGCTGCCTTTATTAAGTTTGACTATTTGAAGTATTGCAAATTTCTGCCTGCATTTTTGTAGATTACGCAGTTTTCATGACAAGGTTCAGATATCCGCGCAGTGTTCTGTCGATTTCGAAGGGAATTGACAGGCATGATGGAATTTCCCCAGTGGCTTTGCGATCATCTGGTGGGTGAAGTCGCCTCAGAGAAGCGAAGGATTATAACGTATTATACAGGTCCGAATATCCGAGGATGTGTGTGTACGTATCTTCACACGATGGCAGGATGAGAGGCATCGTTGCGCTTATTTCAACAAGCCAGCAGTTTTGAGTGATATCTGTTTGTCCTTCGGGCGCACCGGCTACCTAGTCTATGTGCCGGTCGGCGAAGCATTGCCAAGCGCTGTTTTTTGTGAAAACGATCTACTTCGAACCGCCATCGGTGCCAACTCTGGACTTCCTTTATTTGTTCATATGGAAATGCATAGTGGGCTTGCTTGACCAGCAGACTCTTCTGATGAAGCATGTGATGAGGGGTTTTGAAGCCCCTCATTTTTTTGCAATGCAATATATTTCCCATTTCCATTGACTGCAAGTGCAGGTTTCAATTTCAACATCAATCATTCCTTTTGAAGCATGTGTGTTTACGCAGGCAACTTTGGGCACGAACACATCCAGTAGTTGCATTTCAATATATCTGAGCAAGTCCGTGGGACTTTCCCATATATTGTCCCGCTGTGACCCTAACATAACCAGTTTTAAGGGGTGCTTTTGGACGCAGAAATGACACCAAAATAAACGTAGTGGGCTTTCTTACGAGAACAGGAAACAATACGAGGAAGGCAATTTGGTCTGTCAATTCTGTGTTGGTTAATTTTCGGATCATTGGCCAATCTCCCGCGATGAGGCTTGAGTCGTTTGGGCCTCTCACATCCTCTCACGCCAGGCTACGTCGTGGCTCTTTTCTGTCTTCTACCATCTCTTTCCGGTCTCGCCCCCGCCCCCCCCCCGCTCTGCTCTGGGATTTGTCCCACTCATTTTCGCAGAGTTGCCAAGGTCCACCAACAGCACCCTTACTGGTAAAACTACCAAAATCAGAACTCACTGGCCCATCTTCATCTTTCATTCCTCTTTTTTCCCCATTTGGAATAACACTTTCCAATTTTTGTTCAATCCATTCTTCCCTCCAGGCCTTCAAAACAGCTTGTTCACCACCACCAGTGTGACTCTCCTAATTTTCAATAAATGAGGTGAGCCAATGAAAAAGCCAAGAATTCACAAGGTTTTCGGAAAGCGATGAATAATTAGAAAACGCTATACGCCAAGAACAACCTATAGAAAACAGACGCCCAAGGCTGGAACAACGAATAGCCAGATCTTGCGAAAAGCCAGGAGTGGTCACACTGACACCACCTCTTATCTTCCCCCATCAAAACTTTTCTTCTTTTCTACCCCTGTTAATCACCCAAGCCCCCTTCAAATTCCATGCTTTCCTTCCTGAAAGCCCCTGTAATGTCATCTTCTATTCCCATGTTGCCCGTCCCATCCCTACTCACCTGTCGCAAGATCTCCTTATGTTCTCTGGTCCCCCACTGTTTTGTCTTCCCACTCCGCCCCTACTTGTCCCTCATCCCCCTTTGCTGTGCGTTTGTGTGTTCAACTCTCATATGAGCCTCGACAAGGTATACAAAAACCCACAATACTTATCTCGTCGATTTTTTATCTTCCTTGTATTCGTAATAGAGCAGGTCCGTGATAGGATGGGTAACAGCGGAGCAGAGGTTGTGAGTGCACTTGCGTTTTGAATGGTCTTGTCTGGGTTTGATTCTCGACACGACTATCCACTCTCGAATTGGTGCATTCGCAGGCGAGAGCGTGGCATCACAAAGTGTGCCGCACCTCAGATTGGCATGAAGCTGACGTCCATCTACGAACATTAGTTGATGACCATTAAAGATCCTAGCTCTGTATGGGTGTCCTAGCTGAAGAGTGCGATTTGAAGCCGATAACCCCGAGCAACTTTTCAATTTGGCAGCAGTCGTCTTGCTTCGTAAAGCTGGCCCTACTTGTTCGTGAAAGATTGGCCAATAATTTTCCGGCCCCGTGTATGAGGTCGGATTAATTGGGGCTGATTAATTAGTCGTAATTACTGAGTGGCTTTTTGCGGGCTGAGTGGGTGGTGGTTTCTCACTCACGTGGGTTTGATTCTCCCGTGGCTCTCGGTGGGATTTTACACACCCAGGCCACAATGTCAACCTGTCCCTGTCTGCAGTGGTCCTTTGCCAGGGATAACATTTATTGACTTGTTTTGAGTACTCATTAATCTTTTCCAAGAGTCTGGGCCTTAACGTACCTTGTGAAAACCCTATTAATATGATTTTAATAACTTGATTATATTAATATGAAGTTCCTCTGGCCATAACGTCCATCCGAGGGATTGGAAACGCAACGTTGGTCGATGCTTGCCCTGCAATGTGAAACACCAGGATAGAAGTTTATAGCTTGGGTCAGGACTTCAACCCAGACCAAGAGCTGCAAAGCAAGTGTGCCATATGTCGAGGATAATCCTGCAGACCTCAAATGAATTAAACTTGCATTTTGATCTGAGTTCGCTCGTGGCAGGCTCACCAAGGACTTGTATTCCTTGGAATCACTAAGTGGTTTACTTGCTCAATGCCTATGAGGAACTGGCTTAAGGCATTCGTCTAGGGTTCAATGGGATTTAATTCACATACTTGGCCGTTCGTATTGTATAGACCCGTCTCGCTCAGTGGTCCTCAAACACACAAATTGCTCCTCTTAATGGTCAATATTCGCACAATTTACATCTTAGCTTTGTATTTTCAGCACATTTCAAAATACCCAAATTATTTCAATAATGCACTGTAACCACCATTTATGTGATGTGGCTGGGAGCAAATACTTCAAAAGCTGGCTTCTTTTTTTTAAAATTGAAAAAACCAAGCATTGCCCAGCTCGTTCGGCGTTCTTACGTTTACTTGGCTTTTTTGAATAGTATAATTCTGGCCGGTTCAGTGCCAAGGCCACAATGGGGGTGCAAGGTGGGTTTGAGAGAAGTCAAGAAGTAAGCAGTCCTGAATTTTAATGACCTTTGACCTTTAAATTGAACCTACCTAATGTGCAATTTTTTTACGATGGAATTTGGCAAGGCATCCAGGCCCGGTCTTGGTCCTCAGAAGTTCTCAAGTTTGGTGAAAATCGGACTCTAGTTTTAAGCATCATGCGTGGAGAACATTGTGTCAGAGTTTTCAATCAAAATTGTGTGTTTAGTTTTCGGAAGAAGAGCAGATACATATTTTTGGGGAAAGGGGGGAATCCTAGACTCCAATTTTGATCCCCGCGACGTGTTAGAAACCCATAGATATATATTTTTTTTTTTTTTATAATGCCGTGATATGAGTATCAATAGATGATGAAGGTTGAACGCTCCAAGTTTCATCATTCGAAATTGTGGATGTAGTCTTCGGAAGAAAAATATCATCCTGAAGTGGTCACGTATGAACTGACTGACGGACACCAGTGAGATGATATACCTCACATAGATATGTTTCCAGGTGAGTAAAAATGAAAACGGTCTTGATTGTGAAGGCTTTTGTTCTGCACTGGTGGACACGCAGAAACAATCGGATGGAATACGATAACAGAGCATTGATGAAGCCAATGCTAACCACAGTGCGCAAGCAAGGGAGAATCTGACGTTTCAGGCATTACCTTTCATCGGAGCAAAAATGGCGCTTATCTGAGCGTTTAACCCTTTTTTGCTCTGGCTTAACACCCGCAATATCGGTTCCCAGGACGGTTACTCTAACTTTGGATCATCGTTCTGTTTGATTTTACCCATCGATTAAATCACAGATTGAATTATGAATGAGTGGAAAGATGACTGGTCTGGGTGGGTTGAGTGGATCAAGACTTGGGAATCCTTCTTGTGAATCAGGCTGATGTTTGTATAAGATGAAGGCATGAGATAATTGAGAAATAACGAGGAGAGGAATATAGCCAGATCAAAACAAGTGCTTTTCAGGAATTTACTTTTGCAATATAATCGTGTAATAGTTGTAGGATGGTGTTAGATTACTCCCTAACTCTCAGATGAATGGGAAGATTCTCACATGTTAATGAGAGCAATCTTTTGATGATGAAGTGGATGGCAAGTTAAAGGGAGGGATTGGGACGCATTCGGCCTTTTCAGTAAGACAGTGGGTGCAAGATAATTCCGATTTGTACAGAGCATCGTCACAAGTATGAACTCATATACCCTTGAAGGGATTGTATAAGAAGGGGAATCTGTGGTGGAGACATTTTAACGGAGCTGCCAACAGGCTTTGGAGGACCTTGAGAAGCTTGAAAGGTTTTGATTGAAGGTTGAGCTCTGATGTTGGTCTGACACATATGAATGCGTACTATGCGGGAGGATTTTTGTTCTCATCGGCTAGTGTTTTTCCTTCCAGGTAGTAGATTGCAAGTTTTGTTCCTCGGTCGTGTGTTCAGTCAGTTTTGGCCCCTCCATAAATTCACAAACCATGAAATTTTAGTGACCTAAACTCACAATCGGCAAAGATACATTTTATGCAGCCGGCAGTTTCTTGCAAGCACAAAGAGGTCGTAACAGAAACAAGGACTTGGCTACAAATGGGAGAATTTGGATTTGTAAAGGACTCTCCCTTTGGGGGTGTGTTGCATCGCCTGATGCTTGGTTACGTGTGGGTGCGGTCACGGTTTTCGCGAGCTCATGGAACCGAACTCGCTGTGCCTTGGTGGAGGTTACGTGGTTGTCCTGCGAACCATGTGCTTCGACACGTGGGGAGTGGACGTGCTGTGCCGCGGAAGCACTGGAAATTCAGGTGCACGTGTGCGGGTGTGGGAAAGTTGAGCCATGCTGGTGGGAATCTGTGGCACGCAATACGGAAAGGGATGAAGAATCCTGTTTGCACTGCATGGTTAGCATTTTCCGCAAGGCGGTTGGAGAATGCTTATGGGGAGGCTGTTAAGACTGACAGTTTATTTTGAAATTAAAAAGCTGCTTAGGATGGTACAGTTTAAAACAAGATGGTCACAATTGGATGGTACAGATGGGTGGCATTTAAAACAAGCTAACCCTAACCCTCCTCGCTTTGCTTTCCTATCTCGTCCTCGTCATGCTTTCCCTCTCTCCTCACGTCCTGCTTACCTTTCCCTCCCTCACGTTGCCTTTCCTTCCCCTCACCTCAACGGTTTTGCCTTCCCTTCCCCTTCCCCTCACGTTGCCTTTCTTTCTCGTCCTCCATGCATCTTTCCCTCCTACTCCCTCACGTTGCCTTCGCCTTCCCCTCCCCCTCAAGTTGCCTTTCCTTCACCTCCCCTCATGTTGCCTTTCCTCCTCCCTACCGTTGCCTTTCCTTCCCTCCCTCACGCTGCTTTCTTTCCACTGCTCCTCAAGCTACCTCGCTTCCCTTTCTTCTTCCTTATCCGCTTCCTGCAGCTCCTTTCCCTCACCTCACGTTACTCCTAACAAAGCCCCATAGACCCCATGGACGTCTACTGGCGGTCCGAGGAGGTGGGTGAGAGGGAGGGGAAGGGATGGGGTTTGGCGTAGGTGACAGGAGGGAGGGAAAGGGTGTGGAGGGAGTGTTGGGGGGAAGGGGTGTGGTGGGAGTTGAAGAAGGTGTTGGGGGAGGGGGTGGTGGGGAGGGTGGATGGAGGTGGGAGGAGGAAGGGGTTGGTGAGATATTTCGTGTGGTTGGTGGGGGTGGAAGGAGGTGGATGGAAGGGAGGGGCAAAAGGGGTTGGAGGAGGTTGGAGTTAGGGAAATGGGTGTGGTGAAAAGTCTGAAGGGGGGTGGGGAAGGGGTGGTTGGTGGGAGTCTGATGGGGGGGGGGTGGGGAGAAGTGGTGTGGTGGAGTCTGGAGGGGGTGGGGGCAGGGGGTGTGGTGGAGTCTGGAGGGGGCTGGGGAAGGTGTGGTGGGAGGAGGAGGTGGTGGGGGAAGAGGGGTATGGGGAGGAAGGGGTTATCGGTGGGTAGTCTGGAGAGGGTGGGGGAAGGGGTGTGGTGGGAGGAGGGAGGTGGTGGGAGGTGGAGGAGGGGGTGGTGGAAGGGGAAAAGGGGGTTCGGAGCAGGTTGGAGTTACGGAAGGGAAAGGGGTGTGGTGGGGTCTGAGGGGGGGGGTGTGGGGGGAAGGGGTATGGAGGGGGGGTGGGAAGGTGTGTGTGAAGGGAGGGGTGTGGGAGACTTAGTATTGCCTACTGATGTACTTTTCGTCTGTTCTTTCTTTTTTATTTCTTGCTTTATACCATAATATAGAATGGTTGTTGTATTTATTTCTACTCAAAATCACCAACGATCAGACCGAGTAATGTGCGCTTTTCTCCAAAGCTTGGCTCCTGCAACTCTCGGACCTAGTTTGAGGACTGACGGAGCCAGTGTTTTGTTGACTTGTTGGGGTTAAGTGTCACGTTATCCGATTTTTGTTGGTTACACGAAGTGTTTGACCTTTCTTCCATAGTTAATGTGTGGGCAGTTTTTTTTTCCTCTCGTGTTCAGGAGTATAGAAAAAGCAAAGTGCAACCAGTCCGAGGCTCAGATTGAATCTTGTTGATCTTTCCTTGTAATTATCTTTTCCTCATTTGACACCGCTGTGGTGTGGTTGCAATCAAAGTTTTCTAATGAATTATTGAACAAAGCCGGTATGGAATGTTTAGATGCAGCCAGGAAGGGAAGCGGATAAAGTACATGATAACATATAGGGCACTGTATCGATTTCCTCCAGGGAATGGCTGTGATTTTTTTCTACTTTATCTAATGGTAATGAAGGCACGCAGAGAAGCTTCACACTGGATTGCACAAGACAAGGACAGTTGGGACACGATGTACAAAGCAGGTATTGCATTAAATTTCAAAACAAAAATTGAGAATTTCTTCTAAGATTTATCATTTGTTTTTTATTTTATGTACTTGTTTTGGGGGAACGCCGGAGGGGACATGGACAGTTTAAGAAGCTCTGTGAATTTCCTTGGAATTCCATTGGTTGCTTGTGATTGGATGTCAGGTCAAGGTGTTGTCGTTGAGTGAATGCAATTTTCCGCCATGGTACACAATGTGTGAATAACTCCGCGTTGTTCTCATCCGTTTTCACGCCAGTCTGTGATGGCAATCGAGGAAACAAATGGATCTGATCCCATGCTCCGTATCCGTGTTACAGAATCGTTTGGTTCTGCTGAAGGACTTTCTTGCCGGGGTAATGCTGGGTTTTGTTGCAGCCATCCGTCTCCGGGCAGTAAGTTGGTGGCAGGAATTTGTAATTTGGTTCAGGGTGCCGGTGCCTTTCACTATGAAGAATTCTCACCTATCCCACAACCTAAAGTCGTTTTACTACTTTGATAAATATTCTTGATCCTTCACTCTGTCCATGTCGCAGTGAGTGGTCATGTGGAGAAATCACAACTGATAGGCATTTTCCAATTGATTACGCAATGTTGTTTCCTCAGCCACAAAGTGGGAAGGAGGTTATGTTTTTCACCCCTGTCTGTGTCTGTTTGTGAGTAGATATCTCAAAAAGTTGTGGACGGTTCATAACGAAACTTCCAATGACAGGTTGTGTGTGTGGTGACGAAGAAGACATGATTCCGATTTTGCGTGAAGATCCGGATCTGACTACTGGGAATTTTTTAAAGGTCATTCTTCACCATTGAGAGATGGGGCCAAAATTAAAAAATAGCACGTATCTCAAAAAGTTCGTGGACGGATTCGCGAAAGCTTGGTGGCACACCAATTTGTGTGTGTGGACGAGGCAAGAATTGATTCAATTTTGGTGAAGATCTGATAAGATAATTATTTAATTTTTAATGTTCTCGTTGGATCAGGCATTACGTGCGGACGATGTGTGCTCTACCGAGTTTCCTTGAGTTGTTAATGTTGTGGATGTTTATCAATTACAGGTTTGGCAGTTGATCGTTGATCCAAAGCTTTTTTAAGTACCAGAATGAAACTCCCCTTTTTTATGGTAGTTTATAAACTATCTGAAAAGTGAGCTTTCATTGCCCCAATAATGCTACGAATGAAAAATGGTCAAACTGTATTCTTCCACCTGTGAGGATGAACGTGATCGTCTTACAGGTTTTTTTGGAATCCAGCTAAAGCGAATGGTAATATATTGATGTTTATCCAGAACGAACCAGCCTTTTGCTTTGAGTGATTTACTGGTTCTGTTATCAAGTCCACACTTTATTATGTATTATTTTTGTGGATCTTGGAAGCGCCCTCTTTCAAAGCCTAATTCCTCAAAAGTGTTTGTACAATGTTTTTGCACACAAATGTTCCTTATTACTGACGTTGTTAAAAGGAACAATAATAACACGTGTTTGGATGGTTGATTCAAAACTTTCCTTTTGTACTTCGCAAAGTGTACACAACCCTTGGTGATTTGGTTTCTGTTCAAATGTTATCTTGAAGTTTATTACCATTTTCCTCTTTTGTAGTTGTCTCTCTATATTGATAATTCTTATCGCCTTGTTACGGAAACTATTTGATTTTTCTTATAATTTTATTATTTTGTTCATAACATTTTCTCGTCGATGTTATCCAGATGGCTTCGCATGTTGACATTGGGAGATCTTCATCATTCTCTCCAATTAATCTTTTTAACGATTGCCAAAACGTCCTCGATTTGTGTTTTTTTTTTTTTTGAGGTATCGATCTTGATTCTGCTGCTGCTCTTAATTATCCACAATCCTTGGTTGATTTGTTGATTTCTCACATCCTTTGTAATATGTTGTGGTGTCTCTGTAACCAGATGTTTACGTCAACGTCCATCAATTATATGTGAGCAATACACAAGAATACCAATAGCAATACATATATATATTTTATATATATTTATATATATATATATATAATATTTATATAAGTATATATGAGATAGAGAGAGACAGACACGAGACAAGAGACATTTTGTTCTCTTATTTCCAGGAATCATTGTGCATAAGGAAAAATCAATAAACCAAAGGCAAACAATTGCTACACAAAGTTATAAATGAGGGAAAGAGTTCGTACATAAGAAGGCAAAATCATAAATTTAACTCTGAGACACCATCAACAAGTGTTACATAATGAATTCCTTCACACCCACGTCTGTGAAAACAACGTAAATCATGGAGTTTTTGAATTAAAAGTGCAAATGTGATGTGACAAAGGCATTTAAAAAGATGAACTACATCATCAATCACCCGGATTGTCGATATTTGCATTCTATGCTTCCCTTGACAGGTTATTAAGAGTTTATTCCTCGGAAAACAATAAACTTTGCTAAAAAGAACTATTTTCCATCGGTTAAGAGAATACTAAAACTGAAGATAAAAAACACAATGTGTAAAAACAAGGCCTACCCTCGAGTACAGTGATAAGATCATAAACAGAGGGGGGGGGGGGGGGGGGCAGCCTATGGCACTCAATAAAATTGTTGGAAAATATTTTTCAGTAAACACCACAGAAAGGACACAATTCCGTGTTTACTCGAGCATATGCGATGAGAAGAAACATTCGAGGGTACAATGTAAAAAGTGTGCGCGCCACCCTGCACAGTCTCCAGAGGCGCTTGGCAAATGGTGGTCTATACATACAGTATTGGATTGCAGTGGATGGAAGTAACACGGACATCCTCTTCAGTGCGCTGTGTGGTTCTGGCGGGTCTCTCAGGACAAGGGCTTTTAACACACACAAAAATAAACAGTAACGTTTTCCATTGAGTTAAAAGGGATAAAACCGTGAAGTGATTGGAAAGGGGTGTTGGAGTGAAGTGTGGAGTCCAAGCTGTGGAGCCATTTTACCCGGACGCTTGAAAAAGCATTAGAAATTACAGAGAAAATTCTCCTATGACTCTAATGGACCGAATTCCAGTGGCCCCAAGCGACCTCGGCAGCTGGCCTTTCCATTTATAAGGCAAGGAGTTCTAAAATGTTTAACCTTCGGTGTTTCCAGCATCAATAATTTGCATAAAATTGCGATCACTACAAACGCCCTTTAAAAGAGGGTTTAGAAAAATGGGCTGTTTAAAAAACAATTTTTGAGAGAGTAGCTCGTCAATCACGGCGGATCGTGGACTGCCTGCCATGCCCTTAGCATATCTATAGAACAGGGGCACTGGACTGCTTGATGTCATTTTCTTGGTGTCCCATGCAGAAAAGTTCCTGATCATAGCAGTTTCCTTTGCCTGTATTAGCAGGCAGTGAGTGAAGGCTTCCAAGAAACCTACCGTGTCATAACGCCTGCACAACGAAAGGAGGGCGAAAAGCCATCATTTGGGGCTGGTAACGGCAACCAGCCCCCTGTTCCCCCTCCTTCAGCAAAGGCAGGTCTTAGACACCGGGTCGGAGCAGTGCTTCCCCCCAAAAGAAGTCAATAAAAATGGATTTTTGTAGTTTTAAAGAATGAATTCTGGGGTTTGTAGTGCGTAAAAATAGCCAAAGCATTGACGCTGCAGGTGTTAATACAAGGGTTTGCCTCGATATGGATTGACTAAGTTAGTCCTTCCATTTCAGTAACCGTCTCTCATTTTATTTATTAAAAATTCCGGTTTTTTTAAACGAAATTTGGTGCCAGAAAGACAACCGAGATAAAAAAGATTCATCACATGCCATTCAAGTTTGCTTGGGCAGGGTCCGCGAGAGTGGCGCCAATTTGCGGACCAAGGATAGAGAAGCTTTACTTTTTTCCAGTTTACTTTGGTGGAGCTTGCAAACTGAATTCAATGGACACAGTGGACCAAAAGGAGAGACATCCCATCTGAATGGATAACTTCACAAAGATCATCCGCATAGGCAATTACTTTAACTGGGTTCGCCATTGGTTGGGGAAGAAAACCATGAAGATGTACGCACAACCGATTGAGCAAAGGCTCGATTGTGAGGGAATAGAGAAGGCCGGACAAAGGGCAGCCT
>CM068960.1:17977798-17988675 GCA_035128595.1 Eptatretus atami
ACCTGGCCGCCTCGTGCGGTTTGGCCCGCGAAAGCAGGTGTGAAACTCGGGGTCGTCTGCGAGCCCAGACACGGTATAGCGGGGTCCAGGTGGGGTCCAGGCGGGGGCCAGGGTCGCTCCTCACAGAGGGCCAGCGGAGATTCCCGGCTCCGGGTTATTGCTCGACAAAATGAGAGATGGAAGTCGACGGCTATTGAATAGTCAGAAGACCAGCTTGAGACACAGCAACGACGACCACCAACGACGCACACCAAGAGCAATGGTGACCTCTTTCTTCTCCGACAATTCCAACCCAACTCCAGCGAGCACTAAGGGGAGTCCGGCGATTCTTATCCCCCCCAGGCGGGTGGGGTGATCGGTCCTCTGAGGTAATCTTTGCCCTGATTGGACAGGTGTTTCGTGGGGTGATGTGCGCCATCTGTGATTGGACAGGGGGCCCCCCTCATTTCCTGGGCGGAGTCGGTGTTCTGAGGTGAGGAAACCTCTGCCCACGTCCGTGGTCGAACGCACGTGGGCAATGGCGTCGATGGTGCCGAAGAAGTGAAGGATTGATTTGTTGGCGTTGGGTATTGCAAAAATCTAACTAGAAAGAAACTTCTCAGCGCACACATGTAATTCCCTTTAGACACAGGGAGGAATCTAACTATACACATACTTATTGAAATATCTAAGCTTATATACCGGGAGCCCACGGGGCTTAGCTCAACCGAAGAGGGGAACAATTGCCGTCCTCATGGTTAAAGATGCCAGATGATATTCTCACCTCAGAACTCTGCATCTGCCGGGACACTGCTGCTGGTTGACATTCTGTGGTCAATATCCGTATCGCATAATCGGTGCTAGCTCACCTGGCAGCGGAACGGCCCCAAGTAGGTTTTCTGATATATTCATATAGCTTGTAACACGTATAAACAATGACAGACGATTTCGCCGCTGGAATACCGATGACAGACGCTAATTGGATGCCGCGAAAATCAGCTAGCTCAACCCGACAGCGGAACGGCTAAAACCAATGCCAGAATGTAGTACCAGGTCCCCTGAGTACAAAAGGAGCACTGACAGACAACTTGGTTGCTGGGCCCCCAGGCCAGACGCTCCCTAGTGGTGTGTTCTATGTCAAGTGTACACATTTTTCAGCAAAATTTTTGGCACATCGTCTTAGATTTCACTCTTTTTTGTGCAAGTGTTTGTATCCACGGTAAAACATTATGTGTTAATTTTCAGACCTGGGGGCCAATCGGGGCCCATGTTAGGGCCCCCCCCCCAAATTTGGGCGCCCCCGTTTGACCCACAATCTTCCAGTGGCCATATCACAGGTTGTAGTGGTCCGATTTGGATGATCTTGGTATCAAAAAATGCTCATAAAAGCGAGATCTTTCGAATCGCGTAAAGTAAAATCACTACGAAAACAAGTAATTCAAAAAGTTTATAGTTTGGGGCGCCCTTTGACCTTTGACCCCCGCTCCCAGCCAAACCGATGGTCCCGATTTTTTCGTGTGAGAATACCCCTTCATATACTCCAACACCTCAGCATAAATTAAATGGGATCTCAATGGGTTCAGTGTGATGATGGTTTTATTTGGCGGGGACTCGGGTGCTGGACACACATCGCCACAATACATAGCACAATATTTGAACACAAGATTTCAATACACTAATATCAGTATATTGACATAAATTTTCCACATGCACATGAGGAACTGGAAGCGATGCTAGTATGGAGTAAGAGTTTTTCCTGCATATTATATCAAGATTTTTTTGCCAACCAATTATTTATTGACAGCTGTGTTTCTTTTTTACTGATTGTTGTAGGTTCTACCTGTAGCAGTTTTGGTTCACGGAAAGAAGTATATTCAGAAATGTCTAAAATGCAGTGATCTCAATGGTCAGGAAAAAGAAACTATTTGCGGGCCGTTTGGATGAAGAAAATTCACTTTCACTTCATGAGTGTCCTGAAAGGCTTCCATGATGCAGGCAAGCCCCACCATTTTCCATCACAGTGCACTGTGACATAACCTGAGAGTTTCCCGTTAAAAGTTGGTGTAGATTTTGAAATAGCTGACGTCGATACGGTGTTCCTCACTAAGGCTGAATTCACGTACTTGAAGAGCAGTTTCAGAAATAGGGATGAAAGCATGAAGTTTTTTGAGTTCCAGATATGGTTTTGGCCGTTTTAACCTTTCTTCCAGATTTCGTATCTTCCTCGTCATACGCCTCTTGGATCCGTAACCGAATCTTCATTCATTCAACCATTTTCAGCAAAGGCGAAAAGATCTTTTGGCAGAAATAATTTGACTGTCGTAAGGTCTACGCAGGCTCTCGCGTTTGCCTCTCGTTTGACTGTACCTCCACCGCCATCTGAAGGGCCCTTGCCATGACTTGTGGCAAAAAATCCCATTCTGCGTCAATACCACACTCTGATTTGTGACGACATAGGTTTATGTAGGCTTTGCAATTCTTATATTGGCCAGCGCAACCGTCTGAGAAATAGTAAAAGTTTCTTTACATTTCCAAAGCTAGATTCAAGTGTTCAATGAGCATTCTTTGGAAGAGGTGGACTGAGACAACGTCGTGAGTATTGCATTCTGATATAATCGTGAACGAATAGTGGTTTAATATTTGCCATCGTCCGATTTGAAATAGTAACCCAGGGGTGAATTGTCGCTTGAAGAGGCAGTTCCAATGGAATCCTTGGGCCGCATCCTGTACGACAAACGAATAGTTCTCTGAGAAGTCTCCAATAATGACAAATTCTCCTTCACCGATTTCGTCTTCTTATTTTCAGAAACTGAGATTGGGCCTTGGCAATGAAAGTCGTGTCTCACTAATTCACCGCGTGTTCACAGAATTGATTAATGAATTCTTCCAAAGGCAGGACCATGGGCTCAGTTCAGATCTGTCGGTGGATGTCCACCGTTTAAACTGAATTTCATCAATATCCTCTAGTCATAAGCACTCAGTTAGCTCGGTTTTGGAAGTCTTCAATTGATGGGCAACTTTCACAAGTTCTGAAAAACATGCCGGTTGTGCTTGGTTTCAAACTATGGCGGCTATCACATGATGATAGCTAGGAAGTTCGGCTATCTGTGGCATTTTGGAACCAAACATCATGAGTTTCACATTTTGATGTATCGTACATACACATCACTGGTGTGTACCGCCTGAACCGGCCAGGACACACTCCGAGGGACGGAAGCATGGCGAACTTCGCGAATCAACTTTCAAGCCAGGGTTTTTCTCTTTGAATTTCTGAAACAGTTCCTTGAGATTGTTTAGTACCAGGTGCTTTTGAATTTTGTCTTTTCCATGTTTCATTCCTGACCACCACACAGCCTTTTTTCCCGCGATTTATCCGGCTGACTTCATCACTATCGGTAAAATTAGGTTACGGCAGATTTCACTTCGTCAGCAATATTTTAGCCTGTTTGGGATTTGGAGACGATAGCTCATACCATTTTCTTTTCTCTAAATTTTTGGCTTGCACAGCCATTCTTTTGGGAGCAACTGAATTCACTCATCATCCCTCTGATGCTCATATTCCTAGCAAATATTGTCAGTATACGTATTTGCTTCTGAACGGCTCGAAATCAACGTATTTTTCTATCAGGCTTTTTGATCACCTCTGGCATGCAGTTTTCATCACATTTTGACGCTGTATTTGTATGTTTTTTCTCCGCAGTGCTTGGTCCAGCAAAGCTAGTTCTAATTTCTTGCACAGAATCTTCCACTTTACTTCGTTTTTCAGGAACGTACCCTGGGTTCCTTTCCGCCTTTCGTTTGTCGAATGGGCTTTCGCCTATCATCGATAACGGACTGGTTTAATGGGTCAACTTCTGCTTCTCTGCCAAAAACCTCCTCGTCCTCATCGGTCGAAATAGATTCTGCAATGCCCTTCGATAGTATCTTCTGATGATAATTTCAAACTGGTCGAAGATGATTCTTCAATACGCTCTGGTGACGACTGAGAAAGTTTTTTTCTGCACGAAGTACAAAGTCTGTCATCTTTTTCACCTTTGAAGAAATTTCATCACATATCATTTGACACATTGCGAGATCTTTTCGTTGTTTCGTTTATGGCAAGCTGAACGGATCGCAACAGTATTTTCGGAACTCCTTTCGATCTCAGTCGCCATGCTTACTGCAAAATATGCAAAAACCGAGATTAGCCCATTTATAACTTAAATTCGATGATGCTTATACAAAAAATGTACACTTAAAAATCAATAGACACATTAGGCAGAATCATTTTTTGCAAATGATGCAATAATATATTTATATATATATATATATATATATATATATATATATATATATATATATATATATATATATATATATATATATATATATAGTCCAGAGATGATGATTGTCAATTTCAGACATAAAGTCGCCTGCCTGCAGAGTGACGTCATTGGAACAGTGACCGGCAAAACGTCGCCCAAGGTCGAATCAAGAATTAGTGATATGTGGACCCCGAACAATAAAACCATCATCACACTTGAACCCATTGAGATCCCATTTTCATTTATGCTGAGGTGTTGGAGTATATGAAGGGGTATTCTTCACACGAAAAAATTGGGATCATCGTTTGGCTGGGAGCGGGGGCCCAAGGTCAAAAGGGCGCCCCCAAAACTATAACTTTTTGAATTACTGTTTCGGGAGATGATTTTACTTTACGCGATTCGAATAGATCTCGCTTTTACGAAGCATTTTGATACCAAAGATCATCCAAATCGGACCACAACCTGTATATGGCCACTGGAAGAATGTGGGTCAACGGGGGCACCCAAATTTCGGGGGGGGGGCTAAAATGGCCCCGATTGGACCTCAGGTCTGAAAATTGACACATATATGTTTTACCGTGGATACAAACACTTGCACAAAAAAAAGTGAAATCTAAGACGATGTGTCAAAATTTCGCTGAAAAATGTGTACACTTGACATAGAACGCACCACTTGGGAGCGTCTGTCCTGGGGCCCAGCGACCAAGTTGTCTGTCAAGTACTCCTTTTGTACTCAGGGGACCCCTTACAAGCATTCTGCGTTGGTTTTAGCCGTTCCGCTGTTCGGTTGAGGTAGCGTGATTTTTGCAGCATCTAATTAGCGTCTGTCACCGGTATTCCAGCGGCGAAATCGTCTGTCATTGTTTATACCGACGTGTTACAAGCTATACGAATAATATCAGAACCTACTTGGGCCGTTTCGCTGCCAGGTTGAGCTAGCGCCCGATTATGCGATACGGATATTGACCACAGAATGTCAACCCAGCAGCAATGTCCCGGCAGATGGAGAGTTCTGAGGTGAGAATATCATCTGGCCTTACATGAGGACGGCAATGTTCCCCTCTTCGGTTGAGCTAAGCCCCGCGGGCTCCCGGTCTATTAGGGACTGCTGTCTGTTTGTGTGCAAATGGTTTCCGGATTCGTAGCAATATTGTTACGAATTTGGAAGCCTTTTGCACACAGACAGTCAGCAGTCCCATAGCTCAGTTTTCTTGTTAAGTATATGTGGATAGTTATAATCCCTCCCCTATGTCTAATGGGTTAATTTCATGTGTGCGCTGCGGGTTTCCTTTATAGTCAGGTTTTTTTTCCATCTTTAAATCCACCAACGTCAACAAAACCCTCCCTTCACTCCTCCCACTCTGCGGGCGAACACGCGCTTCACCTGCCCAAATCTCACTTCACACCACGGTGCCATAATGCACGTGTTTCTTCCTACGGACGTGGGCAGAGCCCCCCTCGCCTCAGCTCCAACTCCGCCCCATCAAAGAAGAATGTCTCCCCTGTCGACACTGGCGAAGGCAAAAGAGCCTCTCTCGGGGGAGGAGCACCGAGACGCCACCACGCCCCCCCTCCAATCGCGGCTGGCCACCACGACACCCGAAAACGCCCCGTCCAATCCGGAGGCGAGTTACCCGAGAGCGGATCCCTCCACCCCGCACGGGGGGAAGGATAAGAAGGATCGCGAGCTGTATCCGGGGGGGTTCCTTGGTTCCTTGGAGGTCGTTCCTTGCTTCTGGTCTGCTGGGCTCTCCTGGTCGTCGGTCATTGTTCGTGGCTGTCCGAGTCGTTCGTAGGATCCTGGCTGCGCTCGTTGGATTCTGGTTCGTGGGTTCGAGTCCCACCGTGGTGGGTTGTGTTGGAGCGCTCGAGCTGGGGATCCCTGTCCCCTTCCACAGACTCCGAGCTCCACAAGTGCGAGTCGGTAAAACCGCACGAGGCGGCCAGGTACCCGACCAAACTCTAACCCCCAGCTTGCCTATCCTCCGCGGCTGGAGGGTCTGAATAAAGGCCAGTTGGCGCAATTTCTTTTTGGGTGTGTGTGTCCGTCTGTGGCCAGTCTTGTAAGTAAAACTGTTAAGTGATTGCCATTGTACATTTGCCTGCATTTATATTCATGATCAATTCTGCTCTGTGTTTCCCTCCCTATTGCCTATTGTAAATAAATAACTGTTTAATGTTCCAGTTCGTTGTCTGTGTTTTCTTTCATTGACCCAGTATGGTTCGGGCTTGAGAAATTAGGGGGCCGATTGTTCCGTAAATTGTTATTTGGGCCGGCGCGGCTTTGGTAATTCCGCCTCGGTTACGCCGGATCCGAGTCAGTAACAGCGACTCGGTTCGGACAAAGCCGGCCGAGGGTGTGGCTTCCCCGGTAGCTAGACCGCGCGGCTAATTAGGTAAATTGGAATCAGACAAAAAGACCCTAACCGTGCGGTCGAAATATTGGCGTCCACGGTCCATTAAGCGACCCGTCGACTTCGGAGTTATCCGCGAGTGACGACCTTCAATTCCGGGTGTTCGGTGGGAGACGGCCCAACTGCTCCATCTCGCGGTCGTTCCCGCCCCTGAACCCGTCACTACAACAATATTGCACGATATCTCAAAAAGTTGTGAACGTATTCGGACGAAAATTGGTGTACACGCTGGGTGTGACAAGGAAGAATTGATTCCATTTTCTTGAAGATTCGTATCTGATAATTTTTTAATTGAATCTTCACATTGAGAAATAGGGCTAAACCGATATCTAGCACAATATCTCAAAAAGTTTTGGATGGATTTGGATGAAACTTGGTGGACAGCTTGGGTGTGTGGCCATGACGAAGTGATTCTATTTTGGTGAAGATCCGAATCCGGATCTGGATACGAGAATTATTTAATTTTTTTAAGTGATTCTTCACTATCGAGAGATGGGGCCAAAAACTATATCGTACCGCATAGCACGATATTTCAAAAATGTATCGGGCCCGATATGTTCTCGTGGATCAGGCTTTACGTGGCGGAGGTATGCGCTCCACCAAGTGTCCTTGTAGTGATATTTCGGAAGCCAGGCCTGTGCAGCATTTTTATACATGACCCTAAGCATGCTGGGATGTTATTTGCTGAATTAACACATGGGCCACACACACCTGTGTGGAAGCCGTTGCTTGTTGTCCCTCATTTACCCAGGTGTTTCCATGTTTTTTGTCCATTCCCTGTATGTCACTGTGCATGTCTGGTTCATTGTCACGCATGAGAGTAAACGTATCACGCGACATAACCCCGCCAGGCGAGGAATATTAGGCCTGGTCCAAAGGTCGATTGACATCTTGATTGGGTCATTTAAAACACCCACAAGGAAATAATACCACAAGATGGTGCTGTTTACAGGATAAACCAGCTCGCCTTCAATTAGTACTGAGCTATGGCAGTGTTTGCCGATTACTTTCTTTACCTTTTTGCATGTGCTTGAAGCCTCATTCGCTTGGTAGGTTTTGAACGTGGAACTTTTCTGAGTGCAATGTCTTGTGTTTGTCATGCATTTTTATACATTTTTTTTTTTTTTAAGTATTTCATAAAATATTCTGTGCATCTGATGAAAATGCATGTTGCGGAGAATCCGTCAACTCGCTCTCCTTCCTTGGGTTTTATGGCCCTTGTGTTTCAAACAAATGTTGCAACGATGTAATATCAATGAAGGCTTGTGAATAAATGCAGAGGAGGCGGCCACCAAAGCACCCTCGAGGGATACCGTCTCTGTCTCTGTCTCTCTCTGTCTCTCTGTCTCTCTCTGCAACACCTGACGAGCGATGGTGTGATTGGAAATATATTTGGATCGGATAACTTCAGGAGACGAGCATTCTACCACTCGGCCATAAATTAGAAATGGCCTCTCAAATCACAAATTTGGGATACCTTTTCCTCTTAACAGTTCTCATGATGTTGGAAGCGACACTCCTGGGTTTAATGAACTTTTGTTTCTGTCATTGATTCCAATAGAGAAGTTTGATGGTCCCTCGTCGAGATGAAACCTCGAGTGAACTCCAGTGTTCTACAAAGGCTTTCACAATCAGTTATTGTAAATAATCTCTCGCGTTTGAGACTGCAAGACTAATATAAGCAATAAATCTTTGTTAGAATCTGTACACCAGGTCTCGCGGTGGAGGTTATTGCAGCCCCCACCGACCCTGCACCACCAGTAACCTCGAAGCACTATTGTTTAACCGTCTCCATGATAGATAAATTGAAGTTTAATGAATATCATTTATTTGTTATATTTAATTCTACATATAATAATTAAATTAAATTTATCCTCATCATGAGTAGAGTATTTGACCTTGTTCCACAGTGGAGTACAGCTCTCCCCTCGGTCTGGTACCACAGCATCCCATCAGTTTCTCCTTGATTCTGTGGGTTATAAAGCTCTCAAAGTTTTTATCCCCCGTGGTGATGTGAAAGCCTGTTGCTCTTGCATCGCAGGCAGGGTGTGGGCTCTTATTCTTTTTTCTTTTGAAAAATTTTTTATTCTACATATTTTTGTTTTCCTGCCTCTCCTCAAAGTGAAGCTGCATTTGCTCTCTCGGCCCTCTAACCCTCCCCGGCACCTTCAGGGCACGCACATCATTCCAGTGAGCCCCTTCTGGGAACCCAAACACAATTTTGAATTTTCCCAAATAAGGGAAAAAAATTAAAAAAAAATTTTGCCAATCACAAAATGCTGAAAAAAACCCTAAAGTGTCGATTTTAGAATTTTTCCAGTGACGTCACACCTTGAACCCACCTTGGTTCAAATGACGGCTTGCATCGGGAAACATTGTATTTCGATCATGGATTCCGATACTGATTCCACAATCATCAGTAACTATGATGGGTGTCAGTATGTTGAAACTGATCAGTGGGATTTTGAAGAATCTATTGGAGAACAAATTGGTGATGGAAACTCTTTCGGGGGAATTGTGGAGCCGTATTGTTTTGAGCCTCATGCGAGCGAGTCAGACAAAGATGGCGACAATGGAAGTGTCGGTGAAGATGAAAACGCCGGCCGCATGTTCGCTACAGATTGGTAGGTTTTATTTTTCCGTTCAATTGACAGTCTATAAGGGACATTGTGTTCATGGATAAATCAGGTATGTTACTCCAGCAGAAACATGACACGGCACGGACACCGCCTCGGCACACTCTGACACAGCGGACAAAATGGGCGATGAATGCTGTGTCCCACCTTCACAGGCTGACCAGGTGTTTTGTATGTTATGTAATCGTCCTGTTTCATACTTTCCTGGGATGCCATTTGTGTCTGTGCTCGTGCTGTGGCATGTTTGTGCCATGTTTGTGGTGTCATGGTCCTGCCCCAGTGGAGGGGGGAGTGCTGTTCGGGGAGAGGAGTGTGGGTGGTTGTTGGTATTGTGGAGTGATGGTTGATGGGGATTGTGTATGTGGAGGGAGGGGTGTGGGATGGTGGTGGGTATGGGGGTAAATGGTTGATGGGAGATTGTGGGGGGACAGTGGAAGGGGGGTGCCGGATGGGGGTGGATATTTGTGGGGGTGAAGGATTGTGGGGAAATGGTGGGAGGGGGTGATGTGGAATGGTGGTGGGTATTGTGGGGTTTATCGTGATGAGGGATTCCTGGGGCGATGGTGGAGGGTGGGGGGAAGGGTGGTGGTGGGTGTTGATTGGGATTGGGGGGGATGGTGGAGGGGGAGTGGGATGTTGGTGGGTATTGTGGGAGTGATGGTAGATGGGGATTATAGAGGGTGGGGGGGGGGCCTAAAAGTTTGTGTCTGAGGTCAAATTGTCTTGGAGTAGAGATGATGATGCATGGTATACCTTTCTCTCCACTATAAACAGATGTGGTTCATTTGACTTGTAGAAATTTGTGTTGTAATAGAAATATTTTCAGGTGCTCTTGTGGAAATTGTTGTACAATGGGAACAGGTGTTTGATTCACTGCTCAAATCGCCCGTGTACATGTGCTGGAAGATGGGTAGAGACGGTTAGTTTTCGCGATGGCTGTTTCTTCCGCTTGATAGTGGGGATTGGCATCCTCTCTCAATTGTGGTGGATAACCACAAGATCTAGCCACCTCTGTTGTTTCATAACGTGCTCTGTAACATGTGCCGAGCACAAAAGCGAACATTTTCTCGGCCCGATCCACACTCGGTTATTTCGGACAAACCTCGTCCAATTTCTGGCAAATTTAAGGTGTTTCAGCCATTGCTGCAGCAAGAAACCATCTCGGTTTGTCTTACGACACAACCACCGAGGGAATACATGTGGAAAATCGAAAATTATTCGCTGTTTGAGTGGAATTGTACCGCGATGTAACCCGGAGACGGTACAAATGTGGCTGTCGAGTTCCAGGTGTGACGTCATGGCTAAGTGTGAATAAGAAGAAGATTTCGATTTTTTAAATCGCAAAATTACCGACTTTATAAATCGGAGAAATACGCACCATGTCGATTTAGGAGGGTATGAGGTCTGAGCGTTTGTGTAACCTTTAAATTAGCAAAATGCACGCTTCCCTCTTACATCCATTCACTCTTGCTCCTCCTGTCTCCCATTTGTGGAACTTCCACCGACTCCTCCACCGTCTCCTCCACCGTCTCCTCCACCGTCTC
>CM068960.1:17989675-18000342 GCA_035128595.1 Eptatretus atami
TGGGGATCGGTGCGGAACATAGATCTGAGACGGTGGCGACTCATGGCGAGACGTGGCGAGCGGTGGCGAGACAGATGATGGAGTGCTGATCGGTGTCGAGCGTGGTCGATTCGTGTGGAGTCCTGAGTCTTGGAATCTTGTAGTCGGTGGCGAGACAGTTGATTGAGTTCTGAGGTTTTGGTGGTAGATCGGTGCGAGTTGAGACGGTGGCGAAGTCGTGCCGAGTCTGATTGGCGGAGAGTTGCGGAGAATGGTGGCGAGACTAGGCGTGGCGGTAGTTGAATCGTGGCGAGTCGGTGGCGAGACTGTGGCGCGTCGGTTGCGAGTTCTGGCGTAGTGTGCGAGTGTGCGGAGTCGGTGCAGATCTGTAGCGGTGGTAGTGAGACGGTGCGAAGTCGTGCAGAGTCTGAAGTCTGGGCGAGACTGTGTGCGGAATAGTGGCAGTCGATGGCGTGCGAGTTGATCGTTGCGGAGTCGGTGGTGACTCGATGCGGATACTGGGGCGGAGTCGTGCAGACGGTTGGTAAAGTGCTGGAGTCGTGTGCCGGAGGCGAGAGTTCGAGTAGTGTGCGGAATTGGGCGAGATGTGGTAAGAGACGTGCGAGAGGTTGCGAGAGTGGGCGGAGAGTGGTGAACGGTGCGTAGACGTGTTGATCGAGTCGGGGCGAGAACGGTGGAGGAACTGTGCAGATAACGGGAGAAGGGAGGAGACTTGAGAAAGGTGAGAACGGTTAGAGATCTGTGCGAGGAGAACTTGGTAGAGTGGAGAGAGGGTGCGAGAGTGTGCAGACGTGGAGGAGACGTGGAGAAATGGCGGAACGGTGGCGAGATGTGCGGAGACGGAAGGACGTGGATTCCTGAATTCGGTCGCGAGACGTGTAGGAACGTGTGGATATCGGTGGCGAGAAATGGAGGAGACGGTGGACGGAGACGTGAGAGTCGTCGGAGACTGTGAGGAGCACGGTGCTGATACGTTGCGGAGAGGTGGGAACGGTGCGAGTCGGATCGTGCGTTGAACGGTGAGAAGGTGGATAGACGGGTGAGGAACTGTTGAGGAGACGTGAGAGTCGTGGGAGTGTGGCTAGTTCGTTGGCCTAGAACCGTGGAAGGAGACGTGGCGAGATGTGAGAACGGTGGGGAGTTGGAGACGTGGCAGCGTGGAAGTCTGAGTCGTGGGGAGACGGTGTCGAGAGTGGCGAGTCATGCGTGCGATTTGGCGGACTCGATGGCGAGACGTGGGAGTGGTGCGAAGTGCGGAGACGTGGTGAGACGGTGGGAGAACGTGGCAGTGCGAGTTGAGTCGTGGCGAAGTCGTGGCGGACTCGATGGAAGACGGTGCGGAGTCGTGTGATAACGGGCTGTATCGATGGCGAACGGTGCGGTGTCGGTGGCGGAGACGTGGCGAAGTTCGGTGGCATTGACGTGGTCGTAGACGGTGGCGGAGACGTGGTCGGAGTCGATGGGTGGCGAGTCTGGATGTCGTTGTCGGAGTTACGGTGTGGAACTTCGATGGCGAGAATCGGGCGAGTCGTGGCAGTCGGTTGGCAAGACGTGTATGGAACGTGGAGGAACGTGGGGACGGTGCGGATACGTGCGGAGACGTGGCGGACTGTGGCGGAGAACGTGGAGAACGTGCGTAAGACGTGTGGATACGGTGGCGAGAGTAGCAAGACTGGGTAGAGACGTGGCGATGACGGAGAGACTTGAGGAAGGTGCGAGACGGTAGCGGAAGTCGAGTCTGTTGCGGAGAGTGGAGAACGGTGAGGAATGCGAGGAGACGGCAAGAGAGAACGTGAGTAGGTTAGGATACGTGGTCGGAATCGGAGACAGTAGGCGGAACGGAGAAGGGTGCGGAAGTGGCGAGAAGTGATGGAGACGTGAGAGACGGTGGCGGAGTCGTGGAAGAGGGACTTGTGAGCGAGACGGGAGGAATAGGCTAGTGGTGGCGAGACGGTGAGAACGGTGATATAGACGTAATAACGGTGGTAAGGAGACGTGCGGAGACGGTCGAATACGGTGGAGTTACGTGGGCGAGTCGTTGTGGCCTATCGGTGGCGAAGTCGGTGTGAATCATATGGCGGTATCGGTGCTAGAGACAAGTGGCCGGAAGACGGTTGGAAGAGACGGGCGAGAACGGTGCAAGACGGGCGAGTTGGAACGTTTGGGGAAGTGTGGCAAGTACTTCGTCGGTGAGGACTTCGATGGCGGGAGAGGTAAGGGAGTCGGTGCTGAGACTGTTGGCGGACGGGAAGTCTGATGGTGAGTCGAGTGGCGGAGACGTTGAGAGACGTGGTGGAGGAAACGGAGGAGACGGTGCGAGACGGTGGCGAGACGTGGGATGACGTGCGGAACGTGGGGAGACGGTGGAAGAAGACATAGTGGGAACTTGGCGGAGACGGTGCAGAGAGTGGAGGAATACTGTGCGGAGTCGATGGATTGAGATTGAGTCGTAGCGAGTCTGTGCGGACTCGATGCAGAGACATGGCGGAGTCGGTGGGAGAAGTGACGAGACGTGCGGACTCCGATGGCGGAGTACAGTCGATAACGGTGCGAGACGGTGAGGACAGTAAAGAGCGGTGGGGAGACGGTGGGAGTTCGAGTCTGTGAACAGATGAGGAACGTGGAGAGAAGGTAATTAGACGTGATTAGACGTGCGAGAAAAAAGGTGGCGAGAATGTGGCGGAGAAAGTGGAAGAAGATGGTGGCAGAGTCGGTGCGGAGTCGTGGCGAGTCGTCGAGACGGTGGCGGAGATCGTGCGAGAAGTGGCGGAGACGTGGCAGAACGGTAGGGAAGACGGGAGGAAGACGTGGGATACTGAGATGCGGAGTACTGTGAGGATAACGTGGGAGACGGGGAAGTCAGTAAGTGGCGGAGATGTGGCGTAAGTACGATGCAATTGGCAGAGTCTGAGTCACGTTGGGAGTGTGGCACACGATGCAAGACGGTGGCGAGTCAGTTGGCGAGTCGTGTGGAGTCGTTGCATCGGTGGCTAGACATGGGAGAGGTTTGAGAGACGGTGGGAGACGGTGGCAGAGACGGTGGCGAGTTGATAAGTGGGAAAGTAGTGCAGAGTCATCGTCGGTGGCGTCGAGATCTAAATGTATGGATCATGACTCAAAAATAGGCAGAGACGTGACGAGTCGGTGGAAGGAAACGGTGGGTGAGACGTGAGCGGAGAAATGGCGGAGTCGTGGCGATTCGTGCGAGAGACCGTGGGTAGACGTGGAAGACGGTAGAGAGCGGTGGAGGCCGGTGGGAGAACGTAGCGAGATGGAGAGACGTGCAGGAGACTGGCGGAGACGGTGGAAGGAACGTGGTGAGGATCGGTGCGGAGAAGTGCGAGACGGTTGAGGTAACGGTGAGTGGAGTCGATGGAGCGAGTCTTGTCGTTGGGAGAGTCGTGGCTTGGACCGATGGAGAGAACGGTGGGAGTCGTGGGAGAACGGTGGCGGAGACGGTGGCGGACTCGATGAGACGTGCCGAGAACGGTGACAGAACGGGGAGGAGACGTGGCGGATGACGGTGGCGAACGGGCGTAACGGTGGCGTATTCTAGTTGTGGTTGGAGATACTAGTGGAGGAACTGGTGGAGGAGACGGTGGGATTAGAACGGTGAATAGACGTGGCGAGACGTTGCGAGACGGTCGAGAGGTGGAGGGAGACTGTGCAAGTCGTGGCGTTAGATCGTGCTGAACGTGGCAGGAGACGGTGGCGAGACGGGCGAGACTGTGCGCATGACGGTTGAAAGGAACGTGGTGACACGGTGGGCTAGCGGTCGCGAGACGTGGGACTTGATGCAAGTGGGGGTAGTTGAGTCGGTGGCTCGGAGTCGTGCACTGACTCGATGAGCAAAGAAGTGCGAGTAGTGGGAGAAACTGTGGGGAGACGTGGCATGACTCATTGGTGAACGTGGCGAACGTGAGGAACAGTGGCGGATACGGGCGATCTGATCTTGTGGGAACAAGTGGAGGGATGACGTGGAGGAGACGTTGAGTTAACACGTGGGATAGACGTGGGAGACGTGGCGGAGACGGTGGCGAGAAGGTGAAGAGATCTGCAGAGTCGGTGGCGAGTGTGCGAGTCTGATGTAGTCGTGGCGAGACGGGCGGAGACGGTAAGAGATACGACTAGACGTGCATAGACGTTCGGCCTGAGCTTCTGAGTCGTGCGATTGAGACGGTGGAAGCGGTGATAAGTCGAGTCAGTGGGAGACGTGAGATCGATGGCGGCGAGTCATAGTCCTTGGCGGAGTCGAATGCGGTAACTAGATGCTGGACGTGTCGGAGTCGGGGAGACGTGGTTGAGTCTTGGAGAGAACGGTGGCACCGGAGACGGTGGCTAAGACAGTGGAGGAAATCGTGTGGGAGACTGTGGAGTAGACGTGGAAGAAACGTGCGAGAAGGGGAACGTTAGGAGACGGTGGTCGGAGTCCGAATTAGGCGTGTGAAGTTCATGAGTGTTGAGAGTCGGTGCGACTATTGCGGAACGTGGCGAGTCCGATGTACGACGATGGCGAGACCGTGCGGAGAACATACGAAGTCGTGCAAGTTCTGAAGGTGAGTGAGATACGGTGTGGAGTCATGGCGTGCGAGTCGATTCGGTGGCAATCATTGAGTGGACCATATGGCGGAGACGGTGGCGAGAACTGTAGGGATCTGTGGCGGTATCGGTAGAAAGTCGAGAGAGTGCGAGACGTGCGAGAACGTGGAGAGACGGTGAGGAAAGAAAGTGAGGAAGACGTGGGAGACGGGGCTGGGAACGGTGAGAGACTGGAGACATGACGAGACGTGCGGAGACGGAGTGCAGAGATTCGTGCAAAGTCCCTGAGTCGTGCGTAGACGGTAGAAGGAGACGTGAAGAGACGTGGCGGAGACGGGATGAGACGGTGGCGAGAACGTGATGAACGTTGGTGATCGTGGGATGCAACGGAACGAAATAGAAGGTAAGAGGGCAGTGAGACGGTGAGAACGAGTAAGAGTGGCGGGATGCGAGACATTGGAACGTTGGATAGAGGTATGGGAAGAGGAAACTGGAAGAAGAGAGGGTGGTGGTCTATTGGGCGGAACGTTAGAGACGTGAACGATTGTGCGGAGACGGTGGCGGAGAATCGGTGAAGGAGCGTGAATATATAGAGGGATAACGGTGATTAAGCGAGTGGCGAGACGGGAGAGACGGTGCGAGACGGTGGCGGAGACGTGGCGATTCGTCAGAAACGTGTAGGAGTCTGCGGAGAGTGGAGGAGACGGTGGCGTGAGTCAGTTGGAGAGACGGTGAACAAGGAGACGTGCTGAACGGTAGATGAGATCGTGAGAACATGAAAGTCTAATTGCGGTATGAGAGATATTTAAGAAGAAGACAGTGGCGGATTCGTGCAGAGAACGAGGAGGAACGGCGGAGATCGGGCGAGACGTGACAGACTGTGGATATCGGTGGCGGGAGCTGATCGTGGCGGAGAGGTAGGAACGTGGAAGAAGACGTGGCAGAGACCGGTGGCTGGAGACTGGCAGACGAGGATATAGAACGGTGCTAGAAACAGTGAGAACTTAGCGAGACTGCGAGAACGTTGCGATGCTGGAGGAATACGTGATGGAGTGATGGAGACTGCGAATACGGTGGAGAGTCGTGCGGAAGGCGAGAAGGGGGAGACGGTGAAGACGTGGCGAACGTGCGAATTACTGTGGCGGAGCGAGAACGTGAGAGAGGTGGCGACTGAGAGACGGTGGCAGATGACGGTGGCAGACATGCGGATCTGATTCGATGAAGAGACGTGAATGAACAGTGCGGATCGAATGTGCGAGACGTGAGAACGGGGAGAAGAACGTGGAAGAAGGAGAACGGTGAGGATTTCGTTGGCTGGAGATCTTGGTTGGAGACGGGAGGACAGGAGAACGGGGATAGACGGAATGAGTAGACTAAGCGACGTGAGGAGCGTGGAGGAGAACGGTGGAGGAGGAAGGGAAGGATCGTGGCGAGTCGGGCGAAGTCGTGGGAGACGTGGCGAGACGGTGAGAAAACGTGGCGAACGGTGCAGAGACGTGCGAAGTTCTGAGTCGTTGCAGAAAGTTAGAACAGTGCGAGTCGTGCAAGTCTGATCGTTGAAAAGACGAGGCGAGACGTGGCGGAGTCTATAGGTGGCGAGCTGAGTCGTTGGCGATCGATAGGAGACGATGGGGAAGTCGTGGTAGACGTGGCGAGTCGTAAGACCGGAGACGGTGCGAAGACAGTGAGGGAGACGGTGGCGGAGGTAACGGATGGGAGAAAATAGGAGGAAGACTTGCGTAGAGGTGGCAGAGACGCGCAGAAAGTAGAAGGAGACTGTGAGACGGTGAATGAAGAAATAGCGGAGTCGTGGCGTGGCGAGTCTGAGTCGTTGGGAAGTATGATTCGATGGCGGATAACGGTGAGCAGGAGTGGTGGACGAGAGTGCGAATTCTGCGAGACGTGGCAGAAACGTAGGAAAGTCGAGCCAGAGACGGTGCAGAGACGGTGGTCGGAGACGGTGGAGAGACGGTGGAACGTGCGGAGACGGTGGCTGGATCTGAATCAGAAAAGCGGAAACGAGTGAGAGGAACGGGGCGAGGACGGGAGAGAACGAGTGTAGGAGACGTTGAAAGATGAGTGGAGAACTGGTGGAGTCGTGCTAGAGAGGAAGGTGCGGAGACGATGGACAGGAAAGGAGAGTGGCGAACGTTTTAGTTAGCAACGGGATGAAGCGAGAGAACGACGCGAGTACGGTGCGGAGTTGATGGTTGCCGGAGAGAAAGCGGAGACTAGTGGCGAACGTGAGAGGAGACGGTGCAGTAGTTTAGATGGAAATTGGAGACAGTGGAGGAGACAGGTGCAGGAGATTGAGGGAGACGTGCGGACGGTGCAGAGACGTGGAGAAACGGCAGGAGGAGACGGACAGAACAGAGACGTGGCGGAGACTAGTTGGCGAGTCCGAGTCGCTGCCGAGAAGTGGCAAGGAGACGGGAGAGTCTGGTGCGAAGAGGACGCTGAGAGAGGCGGCGGAGAACGTGGCGGAGAGTGTCGAGACGAGATGTGGAGTGTCACTGAGTCGGCAAAGGAAGACAGTGGAGGAGAAGGAGAGAAAGTGGGGAGAAGAAGTGGCGGAGACGTGCTAACGGTGGCGAAGAACGGTGTCAGGAGCGGTAGCGGCATTCGTGAGCGGAGTCGTGGCGAGTCAAGTGGCGTCGGTAACGAGAGACGGTGGGGTAGAGGGCGGAGTCCCTGAGTCTGTGCGAGATGTAGGGTGAGAGTAGGAACGGGGATGGACGGGGGAGAAAAGAGACGTGAGAAACGTGGAGGAGGAACGTGGAGACGACGGTGGCGACGAGAGAACGGTGTGAGAGCGGTGAGAAGAGATGCGAAGGAGGTGGCGAGAGTGAGGAGACGGTGAAGACATGTTGCAAAAACAGATCGTAGGAGAGTCTGAATTCGGATGGCGGAGAAGGTGGTAGAGAGTGGCAGAAGAAAGTGAGAGGACGTGAAGAGACGTTGAGATCGTGCAGAGACTTGGCGAAGTGGAGAAACCGGTGGATAAAAACTGGAATTAGACGTGGAAGGAGAATGAGGGACGGTTAAAGAGACGTGCTAAGTGTCAAAATGGAGCGAGTAGTCGAGTATGGAGTCGTGGAAACGAGCGAGACGGATGAGAGATGTATGAAACGTGGTACAGAGTGCGGAAGTCTGATCGGTGGCGACAGTTGAGAAGGTAATTCGATGCAAGTCCTGAGTCGGTGCGGAAACGGTGACGAGACGAGGCGAGTCGATGACGGAGTGGCGGATACTGAGTCATTGCGATCTGCGACTCGAATGGCGAGTATACTGTGCGGAAGATCGGTGCCAGAGTCGTGGAGAGAACGGATGGACGAGTAGTAGAACTGAAGACGGTGGAGGAAGACGAAGTCAAGACATGGGGGAGGAACGTAGCCGGAGTACAGGTGGTGAGACATAACGTGGCACTGAAGACGAGGAAGGAAACGTGGGAGGAAAACGGTGTTGAAGAGTGCGGAACGGTATGAGAGACACGTTGATGAGACGTGAGCTGAAGATCGAGCGGTGGACGAGGATATGTCATAGAATGTCATGATGCGGAGTCGTGAGGACACGTAGAGATATAGCAAGAACATGGCACAGATGGCGAAAAAGAGACTGACAGCGAGTGATAAGAAGAAGGGAATGAAAATGGGAGCGTGGAGACGGTGGCGAACGGAAGGAAACGTAAGGAAGTCGGTAGAGCGTGGGGTAAGACCGTGGCAAGACGGTAGAGACATAAAGAAAAAAAAGATAAGAAAGAAGAAAAGGTGAGGACACGTTGGTAAGAAATCGGTGCCGAAGCGTGGAAGTTCGTGGCAGAGTCTGATCGATGGCGAGACGGTGGCGAGAAAATAGATGCAGTGGATCAAATCGTGCAAGAAAATAATTGGAGACCGATGGAGCGACACAAAGATGCGAGTCAGGTGGGAGTCGTGCGAAGTAGTGGCGAGACGGTAAAGCAAGGGACACGTGAGCGAACATAGTAGGCAGGAAGACGGGAAAGGAGACGTGAAGGAGACGATGGCAGAAACATGGAGACGGTAGCAGAACACAGTGGACACGACGGATTGGCGGAGACGTGAGAGGAACGGTAGGCGATCGTGCGGTGAAGGCAAGATCGAGTCATGGCAGATCGTACGCGCAAGGACCGAGAGAACGGTGCGAGAAGTGGCCGACGATGCGGAGACGGTGAGCAGGGAGTCGTGGCGAAATCGATACAGAGATCTAACAGGACGGAGACGTAGAGAAGAAACAGTGCGGAAGTCGAAAGGTGGCGATCGAGTCTATGGCAATGAGATCGTAGACACTACTTGATAAGGAAAAACGATGGGCAAGTCGTGGCGAGTACGATGGTAACGGTCGTAGACGGTGCGCGAAGCTCGAGTGCGAGACGGATGCGAAACGTGAGAGACGGTGCGGAGACGATAGAGAGAGACGGATGAAAGGAGAGATGGCGCGAGAAGTGGCGAAAGAACGTGGCGGAGACGTGTCAGAAACTGGCGAGAGGTGGCGAAGAACGGTGGAGATCACGTGCGGAACTAGGCATAACGACGTGCGAACATGGTACGGAGACGTGGCAGAGACGAAGGCGGAGATTGGGAGTTCTATATCGGTGCGGAACGGTGGAAGGAGATCATATGGCGGAAGAGAGAGACATGGAGAAGACAGTGAGTTGAAGTGAGAGACGTGGAGAGATCAGATGCAGGAGGAGTGCAAGAGACAGATGAAAAAAGGGTGGAAGAACGGTGGCGATACGTGGAGAAAAGAGTGAAACGCGAGAAACGGCAGCGAGACGTGGCGATCTGAGTATCGTATCGAGAAGGCGAGACGGATGAGGAAGAACGTTCGGAGACTGATACGATTAATGGAAGACGGTGGAGGAAAACGGTGAAAGAGAAAGTAGAAAACGGCGAGAACGTGACGAACGGTGAGGAACGTAAGCAGAGAGACGCGCGAACGAATGCAAGAGTACTGAAAGTCGGTGACAAAGAAGGTGAAGAGACCGGTGGCAGACATTGGAGGGACGGTGGCGGAGAAATCGGTGGGAGGAACAGGTAGGAACGGCGCGTACGAACAGGAGGTGGCAAAGACTTGTGTGCAGAGAACGTGAGGATCATGATTCGGTGAGAGATGGTGGAAGGAGACGGTGGAGAAGAGAGGCTGAACGATGACGAAGAACAGATATACGGGCGAGACGGTGGGAGGAAGACGGTAGCAAGAACAGGGAAGATTAATGCGAGATCGGATAGCGGAAAGTGGGGCAGAGATCGTGGAGGGACGGTGCGGAGAAAACAGAAAAGTGCCGATATGTGAAAGAGACGGAGAGACGGGAGGGAAGTGGAGAGACGGTAGATGAACGATGGGAGACGGAGATTAGAACGTGAGAGAATGGAAGGAGATAAGTGGAGCACCGAATCCACCACCGTCTTGGATGATTTTGGAATGATTAAAGCTCCGTCTACTTTCAAATAATTTCAACTAAAGCCCCGTCACCTCCATTCAACTGAAAAAAAAGTTTCAACTAATTTCTTATGAGAAAGTTCATAAAACACCACATTATGCAGTCTTTAGGAAAAAAATTTCGGACACGAGCGAGGTCTCTGCGAGCAGCAAATTTGATTTGTCTCGATGATTTAAAATGTCGAAACATTTTATCCTTGTCTTTCGAAACGAAAGGTTTTTCAAAGTTCAAATAAAGCGTTTTGTGTTCTCCATTGTTCAAATATATAGTTTAATGAAAATGAAATGAAAATTTTACAGGTTGTAGAAAAAAATTAATCGGAATTTTACCGCCGTTGATGCAGCTTTTTTACACCACCTTCTTTGACACGTTCCATTAATTTTCCTTGTGCTTGTTTTTTGTGTCCTTCATGAAGTCCTTAAAAACAGCTCAGTTTCCTGCTTGGAATGACTTTTTAATTTTGTTTGACTGCCAGACAGGCAGACAGAGTTAAAAAAACAAACATCTCACTCCTGTTGTGAATTGATTGAAAATTCAGAGATAATTGTCACATTTGAGATTTTCCACATTCCCAGCTTTTATTCATGCTTTATGCAAACTTCCAAGCCTACTACGGCCTTTCCAAGCTCGTGGATATACTGTAGTTTATCTTGAGATGTTATTGTTG
>CM068960.1:18004348-18014380 GCA_035128595.1 Eptatretus atami
TTGGATGACGATACAACCCAATGGCTGCTCGACACATGCCCTGACATATAGCCCGGGGGCGCCGCCACAGCTCCGGGGTGGTAAAAGGCTAAGACCCTCGGCCCCTGAGCGTGGCGAGAAGAAAGAAGAAGAAAACCAAGATCAAGCTCGAAACGAAGAAGAAGAAGAAGAAGAAGAAGAAGAAGAAGAAGAAGAAGAGAATGCAAACAACCTCAGTGGATTTGTTCGCTGGATTTGTCTTTTTATTTTTGAAATTATTTTTTTTATCAACTGCTGTGACAATGGGAACCCAACGGGTTCACGGTCATCTAGTATATTACTAAAACTCTCATCTGTGTGTATATATATATATGTATGTATCAACAAGAGAAATGTGGAAGGGCAAATGGTGGTAGAGTTTGCAAAAAGAATGGAAATGGCAGTGGTAAATACGTATTTCAAGAAGAAGGAGGAACACAGGGTGACATACAAGAGTGGAGGAAAGTGCACACAGGTGGATTACATCTTAAGCAGGAGATGCAACCTGAAAGAGATTAGCGACTGTAAGGTGGTGGCAGGGGAGAGTGTAGCTCGACAGCATCGATTGGTGGTCTGTAGGATGACTTTAGAGGTGAGGTTGAGGAAGAGAGTGAGGGCTGAACCAAGGACCAGATGGTGGACGCTGAAAGAGGAGACTGTTGCGCGGAATTTAGGGAGGAGGTGAGACAGGCGTTGGATGGTGGTAAAGATGGGTGGGATGATTGGGCAACTACAGCAGAAGTGGTGAGGGAGATAGCTAGGAAGGTACTTGGTGGGACATCTGGACAGAGGAAGGAAGATAAGGAGACTTGGTGGTGGAACAAGGAAGTACAGGAAAGTATAAGGAAGAAGGGGTTGGCGAAAAGGAAGTGGGATAGTCAGAGAGATTTGGCACATCTGAGCCCTGTCCACCTACATGGCTTTAATTCACAGCTGCGATGGAATACTGCTCTCCCTTTGTGGCTGCCTCACCTGCCTCACATCTTGCTCAGCTTGACAGCATGGCACCAAAGACCTTCAAGATCATTGGAATATCTCAGAATGAAGCTGAGTCTATGGGCCTATCACTTTGCCATCGCCGGCAGGTCGGTGGTCTCTGTCTTCTTGCAACGTCTGCTGGCCTTTGTCAGGTGAAGCCAGACCAGATCTGTGGCTTGCGACAGGTACTATGTAAACCTGTACTAACCTCTTTCATGGTTGAGTTGTCGGCGACTAAAGCATCTCCCCCTCCAGGTTTCCTGGTGAGGAGGGTGTATGTATATGGACACCCAGCAGGACTAAAAACAAAACCTGTCAAAGGGCAGAAGAGCTCCTTTTGAGCCAACTGATATCCATATCTGGTGCCCAACTGTGTCTGCTGACGTCCTCTAGTTGGGTTACCTTTATCTCAGAGGTTTGTGGCAGAATTTGCACTCCAGCCACCGTAAAATACTTCATTCCACAAAACAATTCATTCCACAAAACTCATTTTAAAAAAAACCACAAAGAAAACTAAAAACCCAATCTGTGGGAGTACCACCTGTGCAGCTGCCCTTCGCGGGACAGCTCACTGAATGACAAGATTGGGACAAAACCTTCAGGCCCAACATTAATTGATGATAGGAGAAAAAGCACAGGGTAACTAACCTTCCTGGGTCGGATTGTGGGTGTGTGTGTCGGGGTGGTAATGAGGTGGGTGTCCACCAAATGCGGTCTTGGGTTCACCTGAGGTAGTCCCTTCAGGTCGGCACCTGGAATGTCCTATCCTGAAGAGAGGATAATCACCTGTCACTGCTATCATATGAGCTCAAGCGTTTGAACATTGGTATTGCAGCACTCTCCGAGGTCCAGAGACCGGATTGTGGTGAGATCATGGCAAGTGGTTACACCTACTATTGGTCTGGTCACTCTGATGGCAACCACGTCCAAGGAGTTGCTGTAGCTGTATCCAATAATCTGAGTCCAATGATAATTGAGGTAACTCTGGTCAACTAGTGTATTATGAGATGAAGGATTCGTCACTCCTTCAGTGTCATTTCCGTGGTCTCTGTATATGCTCCGACTGAGGTGACTGATTTCACTGTGAAGGATGCATTCTTTGCCATGCTCGAGTCTGTGGTTCATTTAGTGCCCCAGGCGAGATACAATTGTAGTCTTGGGGGATTTCAGTGCATTGACTGGAACTGATAGGGATTGTTATGAGACGTGTGTTGGTCCCCATGGGTCTGGAACTGTGAACCAGAATAGCACTAACTTCCTTGACTTTGCAAGAAATTGTAGACTTAGGGTGGCTGGTTGATGGTTTCAGCCCCACAGGCTCATCGCTGGACGAGGTATTCCAACGCTGATGGTGGGGCAAAGGAGATTTGATGGATGCTGGAGAATGATCCAGAACTGCAGGGTCTGTTGGAGTGCTCAGTTCCTCAATACTGACCACCGGCTTGTGGTAGTAACTCTGAAGTTGCAGCTTAAATCCAGGAGAATGGTCCTATCCCAGCCTAGGCTGGATGTTGGCAAGCTTAAGGATGAGAGGGTCACTGAGGCATTTGCAAACAGGCCGATTGGAGATTTGGGGGGGGGGGTCTTGGTGTTTTGGGGAATCCTGAAGAGTTGTGGAGTGCCTTCAAAACTATCATCTTTGATGTTGCCGGTGGATGTGTTGGAACCCACCATCAGGTGAAGAAGAACTTTGTCTCAAGTGATACTGAACACTATTGATCAGTCGCAATGCCAGGCTTTATGGTGGAGCCGAGCTATTCAGGGAGCTGAGTTGTAAAACTATAAGTTCGCTGAGGGCCGACAAGGAGGCCTCTGTGTGAGGAATATGTGAATGGGTAGAGCATCACCTCTGGTAAAGTGATTCTCCTCCTGCTTGCAGAGGAATTTGTACATTGCATTCTTCTAAGCCCATCCCTCGGTGTACTGCAGTTAGAGCGGAGGGTGGTGAGCTCTTGATAGGGGAGTCTGAAGTGACGGCCTGCTGGGCCGGTTTGAGCAGCTGTACCAGGCTGATCCACCAGCTGTTGAGTTGGACATCAGGGGTGTTACTATTCCGATTGCTGAAACTCCAATCAACTGAACCACTTTCTTTGGTGGAAACACAGGCTGTGGTGAACCAGTTGAAAGGGGACAAAGCTCCTGGGATCAATGGTATCATTGCTGAGCTTGTCAAGGCTGGTGGAAATGCTGTACTCATGTTGTTGCATGCAGTTCTGTACTCTGTTGCACAGGAGTTATCCCAACTGACAGGGAGAGGGGCCTTGTTGTCCCTCTCTCAAAGGGGAAGGGTGAGCACCAGGATTGCATTAACTACCAAGGGGTGGTGTTGCTTTCACTGCCGGGCAAGTTCTTTGCTCGGGTAATTATTGATCGGGTTCACCACCATCTGCTTGAGCACCAGCGTCCAGAGCAGTCAGGCTTTACACCAAAGAGGTCAATGATTGACCATATCCTTGCTCTTCAGGTCCTCACCGAACGCAGACGAGAGTTTCAGCAGGGGCTGCTTGCAGCCAATGTTGATCTCCACACATAACGTTTGATTCAGTGAATTGGAATGCCCTCTGGAGGATTCTCGGTCTTCAGGGGTTGCCACCAAAACTGATCAATCTGATTTCTGAACGATACTGTGGTACCGAGAGTGCTGTGAGATGTGGTGGTTCCTTCTCTGACTTATTTCCAGTTGGTACTGGAGTTTGCCAGGGTGTGTACTGGCCCCCACACTTTTCATTGCTTTTATGGAGTGGATGCTGGGGAGGATGTCAGAGAGATTGTGGTTCATCGTTTGGGAATGTCAAGATCTCTGACCTTGATTTCGCAGATGATTCAGTCATCTTTCTTAAGACGCTGGATATCCTTATGGGGACCCTCAAGGCACTGAATGAGGAGTTGGAGCTGTTGGTATTATGGGTTTCCTGGGTCAAAACTAAGATCCAGGCTTTCATTGACATCTTCGATGCTGATATCTTGTCTGTACCTGTTTGTGGTGAGGATGTTGAGGTCATGGTGAGATTCACTTACCTTGGCAGTGAGATTCATGTCTGTGCATGTTGTGAGCCAGAGGTTGATAGGCGTCTGGGTCGGGCTTGGGGAATCATGGATTCCCTGGATAATGGGGTGTGGCGCTGTGCCAGTAACTATGCAGGAGGGCAAAAGTCCGAGTCTTTAATTCCTTTCTCCTTCCAGTCGTGCTCTGTGGATTTGAGACTTGGACTTTGACTCTGAGAAGGAGACTTAACTCGTTTGGTACCAGGTTTCTTCAGAGAATCCTTGGCTATTGCTGGTCAGACTTTGTGTACATCGAGTGGTTGCTGAGAGACTCAGATGAGATTTGTTACTTGTATAATCCATGAGCATCAGCTGCAGCTGTATGGACATGTGGCTCATTTTCCTGACTCTGATCCTGCTCACCAGATTCTGTCAGCGAGGTAGCCTTGTGGGTGGAGGATGCGAATGGGCTGACCACATGCCTCGTGATTGCAGCAGGTTGATCTGCATCTCAAGGATATGGGGATGGGCCAGTCATCTCCCTGCAGAATCACCAAATGGAGGCCCCTGGAGTAATGGGGAAAATGGACGCAGCAATGTGCTTCCCCGGCGCATGCTCCCATACCTGACCTGACCTGACCCTCTGTCCTCCCTGTGCTTTGTACACCCTGCCAGGCATCTGCAGGATGCGTGCGCCGTGCAGTCCTGAAATGGAATCCTATCCAGGTTCCTCCTGATGACTTCATCGTTGCTTTTTGCTTGTTCCGATTCCTTCTGATGACTCCAATGCAGGACTGTACCTATTTGGTCTTCCATTTGATCTGAATTGAATATATTTTAATCCCATTCTAAACACCACACAAAACAAGTTCTGGCGAGGGTCTGCGCTCTCTGATTGCTCTTTCTAGTTTGTTCTGTGTCATCGCTCTTCCACGAGCCGAGAGCATGTATTAAACAAAAAAGAAGTATTGCTAAACTGCAGGTTCGTTTTCAGATTCATGTTCCGATTCCTGTTCAAAACATAACATTCAATTATTCAAAGCACTGATGAGAAAACTTTGACCATGTTCAGCTGCAAAATGAGAGTACTGTACAAGAAATGTCTGAAGAAGCGACAGACTGTCCACAAGTCTTCACTGTGTGCCACGGTATAATTCGCGCGTAGGTAGAAAAATGTTTCGAGTACCTGGGGCTTAGAGGTTATCTTAACGAAAATTGTTCCGTGAAGTGTTTACCTGTTCATTTTGTTGTGGCGAGCTCACATCATTGAGACTAAAATTGGAGATTATCACAAGTATTATTTTCCTTGGTGAAATGCACTAACATTTTCCTTGAGAGAGGCAATAATTATGATGATTATATGTCATAATAATAATAATAATAATAAGAGTTCCCTTGCAAGGAACTTCAACCAACACAGGAGGAGCTCATTATAGGGCCATCAAAGCCTGCATCCGAGGGACTGCACACATTGATGAATCATCCTGCCTGTGACACACCAAGATGACAGTTTATAGCTGGGTAGTGATTCGAACCCAGGCTATACCGCTCAGAGAGAGTGTGTATACCCCTAGAGCCTAGACCAGCTTGCCAGAGGTAATGATACCACGTGTGTTGCGAGGTGTTTATTGGTGCCGAAGAATGAAGTGGCCCAGCGGTCTATCTCCATTCTGCTTCTGGCTGTGGACACCATATTGTGAAGGTGAAGTCGATGTTCGTGCTTCCATTCCAAGTGACAGTCTGTATATAGCTCTCAGTCCTAAAGCTTGGATTGACGTGGGATAGTCTAGCCAGGTGTGAAAATGCTCTTTATACAGGGCAGCTGTGTCAGGTGATGCCATCTCCAGAGTTGAAAAGGTACCTTTTGTTCTTTGTAAAGATTGGGGCCCAATGCTTCTAAGGCTGGTGGGATGAACTGGAAGTATTCCCACTTGCCTCTGAGCCGGCTAGCCTGGGTTAGAATCCCAACCCAGTTCTGAACTATCATCCCGGTGTTTTACAGGTTTGTTGATTTGTCAATGTGTGTGCACCGTCCTTCAGATTGATGTTAAACCGGGCGTCCCATCTGCCGACATTAGTTGGTGGATGTTAAAGATCCCACGGTATCCTTCGAGAAGAGGAGGTGAGCTTTCGCCAGCTGCGTGAACAAATTACAAATTTCTGTCACCTTCATTTAACGTGAGGCATGGCCAACCGGTTCGTGAAAGACTCGGGCCAACAACTTACCCCGGTGGTCCTCACACATAGGAGGGAATAATTGGCAAGTTGAAGAAGTACTGTTGGTATGAGTAGAATTATCTTGTGTGCCTTGAGCCACAACACATACGAGTAGTTGAGCCACCTGAGGTTTCCTGGATCCATTCTGCAAACATAATGAGTTCCTTGAAGCTTTCCAAACCTTTTTTTTTCTTTCTTCATTAAAGCAGTCTGTCACTATCTGTTTGGAAACGGAAGCAATTTTCTTTGCAGGAACAGACATCTGTAAACTTTTGACTGTATCCAAAATCAATGTCTAATGAATAACTCATAACTCAATATATTTGCAAGTTTATTAACATGATCAATTCCCTTTTCTTTCTTTTTCAGCAACTACAGCTGTTCAACTAAATAATGAAGGATTTTCAATTGTGTTGGGAATGACAATGGATAATAATGGGTCATTGTTTCATATACTGTGCGTCTGATACATGTTAGCTGCCCTTTTTGAAACCATACTGCATTGTGTATGTATGATCTGCTTCGAACCAAATTTATTTGAGTGTGTGTGTGTGTGTGTGTGTGTGTGTGTGTGTGTTTTTTACCCCACGCACATGAAGCGAAAAGTGGGGTTAAGCAATTGGTTCATGTGTATCCGTCTGTCCATTTGATCAGTTTACGATCGAGGACCGAATTATTTAAATTGAATGTTATGTTTTCAACACAAATCAGAACATGGATAGGAAGACAAATATTCCGTTTAACAGTACTTTGACTCTGAATTCGTCCCGACCACACATGCGCAGAGAGGAGTTAGATATTTTTTTTTACTCTTTCTGTTTGTCTGGCAGTCAAACAAAATTGAAAATCATTTCAAACATGAAACTTCCTGTTTTAAGGATGATGTAAAGGACACAAACAACAGAAACGAACAACGAATGTAACGTGTTCGATAAGGTGGTGTAATAGACACTGCGGCAAAACGATGGCAACAACCGGAATATATTTATACACCTTTAAACCTTTGTTTAAATTTAATTACATACTTAAACGAAGAAGACGCCGCCTATATGGCGATGTATGATGCCGATTGACGCTGCGTTCTATGGTCAGTATTAAAGCCTCCATCTCCTAAACCGTGACTCCACGCCATCTTTTTTTTTAATGTTGAAGGCTCCAGTCATGGACTAAGTAGTCCTCATCGAGGCCAGGCCTTAAATAAAGAGAAATCGAAGAGAGAATGTAAAGTGAGGAGTGAAAATGAGTGAGTAAGAAAAGTGTGTGATGTTTGTTTGAAAAGTGTCTGATGTTTGTTTGCAAGAAAAAGATATTGAAGCTAGACCGGGAGCTTTAGTTTGAATGAGACAGAAAGTAAGACGAGCAACCCTGATACAGAGAGTGTACTATGGTTCCGGGAACCACTTTAATGCTCCTAAGTCAGAACGGTTGCTGTGTACAACCTACTACCTAAATTACCGTGTATAAGTGTGATGGATATAGGACTGCTTCAGTAGCGCTAAACTTCCAGATTATTTTTTTGTTCTGACGATCTCTAAAATCATTGTTTTATTACAATCGAAGTATATACCTGAACACTGCATGGGGTATTGTGTTCTATTAACGCTCTCGTTGTTGTTGTTGTTGTTTGTACCTTTTCTCACTCTATTTTGAGTGTGAATTCAAATTTGTCTGAAAAAGCAATTTGTTGGAGAACTTATCGCACATGTCCAGCATCACTTGTTGTCCTCATCGTTGTTGGTGTGCCACGGTTAATTACATTTTTTCTGAAGTGTGCTTTCGACACTGATGCAGGCAGTGCCCCTCCAAATATTTGGCTGTACATTTTTGTAATTCAACATAGGTACAGTCACCCACCACACAATGCACTCTTCTCTTTTCTTTCTTTGTTTTTTTTCATCTCATTACTTACTGAAGAGAGTAATACACGCGGCTGCTCGCTACTCAACACAGGATATCACCGACGGATAGTTGTTTTTTTTGTTTCCACCCTCTGTGCCCACCAGAGAAGTTCATAAGAGAGTATAAGATGAGAAACCCTATTTACTAGGCCATAATACCTCTATCCGTCATTTTCTGTTCGTTCTACATCCAAAATGCCACCACGATGATAATGCAATCTACCAGATATGGAAGGCAGGCAGCGCAGAGGAAGAATTGAAGTCGCCTTTAAACTAAGCGGATTGGAAATAAGAATGAGGAATTAAAATTGCACAAACCTTCAAGTTGCAGCGTGAAAACAGTTCTTGAGTGTCTAACGTTCTGTGTTTTCTGGGGTTCTGTCTCGAGAACATCTTTTAAAGTACATGGCTTGGCTCAATAAGATGAATGAGTGGTCAAAGCTGAACATGGCTGACCAAAAGTTATTTTTTAAAAGGTCTTTAGAATGACAAATGCCTTGACGAGAAGCCGTCAGTGCTTCAATAACAATATTGGTTGATATTTTGATGACCTATATCATGTGTGTGTGTTTGTGTTTAATACAACATTTAAGCTCATGGAAAAGTGCTGACTGAGGCTAAAAAAAAGGCAAAGTACTGAGATTGGGGGTCCTGTGTGGCCGAAAAAGTAAGGGAAAGAACAAACAGGAAACGAGGGAGGAAACGTACTACTAACCTGAAAGTTCGAATGTTGAGGGAGGTTGAGTTAATGTGGGTAGAAAAGATGACTGGTTTGGATGGAGGATGACGTGAGATGGTGGGGAAACACTGCTTGAAGCCCTGTGGTGGAGAATGCAATTGAATCTGCTTCGGACAGTACCGTAAAATTCGGACCATTGAGCGCATGTTTATATAAGCCGCATCCCCTAAATTTTTTAAAAAAAATCTGGAATTTAAACACACACAAGCTGCACTGGTTTATAAGCCGCAAATGTTGCACAAAAAAAAGCGCAAAAACGTCCGAAAATTAGCCACAAAAAGTGAGAAACTCGACAGCACAGAAACTTGTCAGACGCGCGCAAAGCACAAATTCAATCACAAATTCAGTGACAAAGCAACACAAAAATACAGCGACACCAAAGATACACAATAATACACACAATCAAAAAATACCGGTAGTCACATTTATTCGTCGTTGTCATCAATTTCCACTGAAGCCACTGAAAGCTTCGTCTTCAATGTCGGAGTTGAACAACAGAACCCAGCTTCTTCTGCTATGGCTGCATCGCTGACCCGGCCTCTTTTTCACTGTCGGATGAATCCGAGTTCTATGCTGGGCTGGAGCTGGTGGCTTCTCTGTCGTCTGCTACATACAAGAGTTCAGCTTTGCGAAATTCGTTGACGATCGTAGATTGTTTTACTTTTCCCCACGCTGTCAAAATCCATTGACAGACCTCCGCGATGCCTCTCGCATACGTCCAGTTTGTGTGAAAGATTTTTCGCCACTGGTCATCCATGTTTCCCATTCGACACGCAGTGCTACTTTGAAAGCATTATTAACACTGATATCAAGAGGTGAAGATATTTGGTCGTGCCGCCTGGGATCACTGCTGGGATGGAGTTAGTCGATCTGATTGCTTCTTTTACGGAATCAGTAATGTGGGCCTTCATGCTGTCCAAAACCAACATGGCCTTGTTTCGATGGAAGAACCTTCCCGGTCGCTTGCCGTAGCACTCAGTGAGCCACGTCTTCTTTAGCGTTTCATTCATCCACCCTTTCTTGTTCACTTTAATAACTATTCCTTTTGGAAACTTCTCCTTTGGCAACGTAACGCGTTTAAATATGACCGTTGGTGGAAGTTTTTCTCTGGTTTTTTTTTTTTTTTTTGTTTACAGTCCGATTGAGAGGTAGGTCAAAGGTCAGAGGGACCTCATCCATATTAATATGTCCTGGGGA
>CM068960.1:18039924-18062564 GCA_035128595.1 Eptatretus atami
GAAAATTTTATTCAATTGCTACTCACTTCAATGGGAGCCCTGCCCTTGACGCTGGCTGCAGATTTGTTTGTTTCGAGGAACCAATCATATATTAATTCGTTAATTCTGAATCCTCATGCCCCACCAAAATATTGCCGCGCCCCAGCTTGAGAAACACCGGTGTAATTCCTTGAAGACGATTTGTCATTATTCTTGCAGTGCAACGGCGCCGTCTGTCCGTTCATGTGATGAAATCCACGCGAAATCAGAAAAGGTGTGTCTGGCTCAACCCACGTCGTTTCAATTTGAAATTGTCCTCGGAGCTGTTATCACATTGAATGCTCTGTCGTGGAATATTACTCTTGTGATTCGTGAATCAAACAGACACTGTTTAATGTCAATGAGCTGATCATTCGGAAAGAATAAAGTTCAAACGACCATTTTACCCCATAAGAATGTCGATGACATTTGTTCTTCCATTCCAGATAATGAAGCAAAAATGTACTTCGGTATTAAAACTGTGCTGGTGATGCTGATGCTGATGCTGATGCTGATGGTGATGGTGATGGTGATGCTGATGCCGGTATTGCTATGGTGATGCTGATGGTGATGGTGATGGTCGATGCTGATGGTGATGCTGATGGTCTGATGGTGATGGTGAATGTCTGATGGCTTGATGCTGATGGTGATGTTGTGCTGATGTGATGCTGATGGTATGAGGTGATGCTATGGTATGCTGGTGATGCTGATGCTGATGATGGTTGATGCTGATCGTGATGGTGCGATGCTGATGGTGAATGCGTGATGCTGATTGGTGATGGTGATGCTGATGCGTGATTGGTGTGATGCTGAATGCTGATGCTGATTGGTGATGGTGATGGTGATGGCTGATGGTGATGGTGATGGTGATGTGATGCTGATGGATGGATGTGTGGATGGTGATGCAGTGATGGTGATGGTGATGGTGATGTAGATGCTTGATGGTGATGCTGATGCTGATGCGTGATGCTTGATGCTGATGGTGATGCTGATGGCTGATGGTGATGCTGATGCTATGCTGATGTGTATGGTGATGCTGATTGGTGATGCTGATGCTGATGGTGATGCTGATGGTGATGCTGATGCTGATGTGATGGTGATGGTGATCGTGATGGTGATGGTGATGGTGATGGTGTGATGCGTGATGGTTGATGGTGATGCTGATGGTTGATGCTGATGCTAGATGCTGATGTGTGATGGTGATGGTGATGGTGATGGCTGATGGTGATGGTGATGGTGATGCTGATGGTGATGCTGATGGTGATGGCTGATGCTGATGGTGATGGGATGCTGATGGTGAGGCTGATGTGATGGGATGATGCTGATGGTGATGCTGATGGCTGATGGTGATGCTGATGCTGATGCTGATGGTGATGGTGATGGTGATGGTGAGTGGTGATGCTGATGCTGATGCGATGCTGATGCTGATGGTGATGCTGATGGTGATGCTGATGCTGATGGTGATGCTGATGGTGATGCTGATGCTGATGTGATGGTGATGATGCGATGTGATGCGTGATGAGTGATGCTGAATGCTTGATGGTGAGGTTGATGTGATGCTGATGGTGATGCTGATGGTGATCGTGCTGATGTGTGATGTGATGGTGATGCTGATGGTGATGTTGATGTGATGCTGATGGTTATGGTGATGCTGATGCGTGATGGTGATGCTGATGCTGATGCATGTGATGGCTGATTGCTGATGGTGATGGTGATGTGATTGCGTGATGGTGATGCTGATGGGATGGTGATGGCTGATGTGATGGATGGTGATGTGATGGTGATGTGATGGTGAGGTGATGGTGATGTGATGCTGATGGTGATGCGTGATGGTGATGGTGATGGTCTGATGTGATGTGATGGTGATGGTGATGCTGATGCTGATGCGTGATGGTGATGTGCTGATGCTGATGGCTGATGCTGTGATGTGCTGATGTGATGTGCTGATGGTGAGATGCCTGATGCTGATGCTGATGCTGATGGTGTGATGCGATGCTTGATGCGTGATGGTATGCTGATGCTGATTTGGCTGATGCTGATGCTGATATGCTGATGCGTGATGGTGATGCGTTGATGGTGGATGGTGATGGTGATGCGTGATGGTAGATGGTGATGCTGATGCGTGATGGTGATGCTGATGCTGATGGTGATGCTGATGGTCTGATGGTGATGCTGATGGTGATGGATGGATGCTGATGGTTTGATGGTGATGCTGATGCTTGATGGTGATGGTGATGGTGATGCGTGATGGTGATGGTGATGCTGATGGCTGATGGTGATGCTGATGTGATGCGTGATTGATGGTGATGTGATGTGAGTGATGCTGATGCTGATGTGATGCTGATGTGATGTGATGCTGATGCTGATGGTGATCGGTTGATGGTGATGGTGATGGTTGTGGTTGATGGTGGATGCTGATGGTGATGCTGATGCTGATGGTGATGCTGATGCTGGTGATGCCTGATGCTGATGCTATGTGATGCTGATGCGTGATGCTGATGGTGATGGCTGATTGGTTGATGGTGATTGCTGATGCTGATGCTGATGCTGATGGTGATGCTGATGCTGATGCTGATGGTGGATGGTGATGGGCTGAGGTGATGGTGATGCGTGATGCTGATTGCGTGATGTATGATGCTGATTGTGATGGTGATGGCTGATGGTGATGCTGATTGTGATGCTGATGCTGATGGTGATGCGTGATGCGTCTGATTGTTGATGGTGATGTGATGGTGATGGCTGATGCTGATGCTGATGCGTGATGGCTGATTGCTGATGGTGATGCTGATGGTTCGATGGTGATGCTGATGCTGATGCTGATGGCTGATGTTGATGGTGATGGTGATGCTGATGGTGATGGCTGATGGTGATGGTGATGCTGATGCGTGATGCTGATGCTGATGGTGATGCTGATGTGATGCTGATGCTGATGGTGATGGTTGATGGTTGATGGTCGATGGTGATGTGATGGTGATGGTGATGTGATGGTGAGTGCTGATGCTGATGCTGATGGTGATGGTGATGTGATGGTGAGCTTGATGGTGATGCGTGATGCTGATGGTGATGCTGATGTTGATGGTGATGTGATGCTGATGGTGATGCTGATGCGGTGATGGGTGATGCTGATGCTGATGGTGATGTGATGCTGATGCTGATTGCTGATGGTGAATGCTGATGCTGATGGTGATGCTGATGCGTGATGGTGATGCTGATGCTGATGCGTATGGTGATGCTGATGGTAATGGTGATGCTGATGGTTGATGGTTGATGCTGATGACTGATGGTGTGATGTGATGGTGATGGTGATGCTGATGGTGATGCTGATGGTGAGATGGCTGATGCTGATGCTGATGCTTTGATGCGTGATGCTGATGCTGATGCTGATGGTGATGGTGATGGCTGATGCTGATGGTGATGGTGATGGTGATGGTTGATGCTGATTGTGATGTGATGCTGATGGTGATGGTGATGCTGATGCTGATGGCTGATGCTTGATGGTGATCGGTGATGCTGATGCTGATGGCTGATGTGATGCTGATGTGATGCTGATTGGTAGAGCTGATGCTGATGGTTCGATGATGCTGATGGTGATGGTGATGCTGATTGCTGATGGTATGGTGATGCTGATGTATGGTGATGGATGTGATGAGTGATCTTGATTGCTTGATGGTGATGCTGATGGCTGATGGTTGATGCGATGCGTGATGCTGCATTGCGTGATCCGCGTGATGGTGATGCTGATGCTGCCAAAACCAATCCTACTACGAGACCACAGTGATTTCCTCTTCTTGTTGGGTTGGCCGCACGAGGCCTTTCACGAACCAGCTGGGCAGGCCCGATGCTCGACTGGAGTGATTTGGGAAGGAATTTGGAATTTGTTTTAGTGTGTCGGCGATAACTTGCTTCCTCTTTACGAAAGTCACCTTTAACATCCCCCAACGAATGCAGGCAAACATCGATGCCTCACCTTATCTGCGAAACACCAGGGTGACAGTTTACAGCTGCGTCGAGATTTGAACCCAGGCTCGATGGTGCACTACCTCCATGCTTAGGTATCAAACTCTTTGGTACTCATAACGTCGTTCCATAATGATCTTTCCAACACGTATAACACTTACCAAACCTGAGGCGACCCATGGTAATTGTAAGTGAAGACTTAATCATCTATAAATTCAATTTTTAGAGGACATTTTTGTTCACTGAGGGCTGAGAACAAACTGCACACTTATTAAGCATTTGATTGATATGCTCACTTGGAGAAGCCCTTTGTGCCTGGTGTTGGCTTAATGACTGGAGTTGTGGGTTTGGGATCCTTGGGTCCTGAGTTCAAATCCTGCTTGGCTGTTGAATTAATACCAGGTGTGGTTGACTCTGCCTGCCATCCTTCTGAGATCGGCAAAACGATTGTCAGCTTGTTGGTATCCTGTGTCAGAGTGGTGACCCGTCCAGGATTGTGCCCAATAGCCAAGGAGACTGCTTAGGCAGCACCAACGCTCTGCACAGAGCATGGTCCCAATGGATGGAGTAGGCCTTTGTGCTGCTGGCCTCGCAAATGTCCAAGTGTCATGCATGGTTAGAGTGTAGGAATGTCTGTTCCTCATCTAAGACTCCCTTTCCAGGCCCATGATGCTACATTAATTATTTTAAAACACAATTGTGCTTTTTTTTCCTTTTTTTTAAACCAGCAAGTTTGATGTGAAATTGACATCAGCATGCTACCTTCGGAGCACAAATCTATTTACTCTATTATGACGGACGTCACCAAGCGGTATTCACCATTAATGCATCACACGCATCTGGGAGAGATGTCTTTTCGTTTTGAAAGGCAAAAGGAGGTAATTGATAAAAAAAAAATGTCTTTGTGACATGACAGGTCTTACAGAAACTGCATCTTGTTTCAGGCCACGCTGGAATTAGATCTTGTTTGCAATGGTTTGTTTTCGGCTTCGGGCTACAATTTAAAGAGACAATGATTTGAGCATGCACTGACTTGACAGAGATTTACAGCTTACTGTTGCTTCTCCAAAAAAAAATTTCTTTTCACAATTCAAAATGAACACAGAAATACTATTTATGAGACACAAGTAGCAATATTGATTTGAAGGTTAATTGCGACTGTTGTGGTGCAAGTTGATGTCGTGATTGGTGTAACCTGTTCCTCATGGTGCATCCTGGCATGTTGGGATATTGGCTTCATAAACGGAATTCGAATGAATGCTGCTTTGTTTTGGAAAAGCAGAAGTTAAAATTGTGTCCTTTCGATGTTGGTGGATGACCGAAACGGAAAAGCATTGTTGGTAATGCTGCTCTTGAGGAGAAATCACGTGTAGAAAGTTTACACGACTCATCTACGGGAGCACGATACCTTCGTGACTGGTGGTAATGTCAATGAGGCGGGCTCGATGACCTGAACATTGTTTACATCCCAAGTCAGGGGAAGGCTCTATTTAGGCCAAAGGGGGTTGAGGAGTGTTGTACAGTAGTTACATTCCATGCCAGGCAGAAGGAAGAGTATCTATGCATTACAGCCTTGGGGTTATGTCTTTACACATAAAGACAGGACGAATAAGCCATATGAGTGTCGTTTTTGAGCAACCATCACAAATAGGACAGAGGCTGTGGCAAGCATCACAAACTGCTGTCTTACTGCTCTTGAGGAGAAAACAAATATAGAAAACAAAAGGATGTAATAACATGGGATTGGCACCAAATTATTCATTTTAATAACATCTCAATAATACTAGTGTAGCATGAACCTCAGTACACTGTTGCGAATGCCTATTTTGATACTGTTACAAGCACTTGATATCTCTGCTTCTCTCCTGTCTCGTTTAATTATCTCACAATCGCGTGGTTGTGATATCAGTGGCGCAGATATTCACCTTGACATCTTCATAAATCGTTCATATTTCTATCTTTGCAGCCATACTTTTCTCAGTATTCCAAAATCACGTATGTGGAGAAGATGTTGAAGGATCCTTACCCCAACCTCCAAATATGTACATGTATATTGAAATTTTTTACATCAACTTATGTCATGCTCTGCCTCTGCCAAAGGCCAGATCTCTGCAGCGGCATTGATTGGACTTTAAAAAAAACCCCATGACACATCCACATCAAGATGAGAGGGGAGGAGATGAGACAAACAATAACACATTTCCAGCTCCTGGACTTTGTCAGCACATTACCATCACTCCTCCCAGCCATTACCCCTTTGGCCTAACAAGGAGTCTCGTCTGAGACTTTATTTGCTGATCACCCTTTAGCTACTGTCATGACCCAAATTTGTGCTATTCCATCCATCAGGACCATACTCTCTGTGCAGGAGCATACTCTCTGTGCATTGGGCACATTCCTGGATGGGTCACCACTCCAACACAGGATATTCAAATGGCTCAATCATCCCAGCAAGCTGGTACTCACTTTGCCAACCTCAGAAGGATGACAGGCTGAGTCAATCCCACCAGGTATTAATTCATTGGCCAAGCATGATTTGAACTCAGGACCCTGAGATTCCAAGCCAGCCACCAGAGCCGCTAAGCCAACACCAGGCTTAAATTTGTGCTATTGCTGCGAAAAAAAATTCATACACTTGTCTGCCATGTAAACATAATGCTGATGTCGACACAAGCAGCCAAAGCGATAACTTGCAAAGGTTTTTGGGAGATACGAAGATAAATTTTAACACCGACTTTATTGTGCGGAACCAAATGGGTAGACAACACCTCATGCACTGCCTTTACCCCAGGATGGATATCTGTAATGGCAAGGAGAAGCTAATGACTGTATTTGGTTATCAAATAAAGTTGTAATAATTTAACTTTCCAGGGACCCCTAATTAACCCGATTGTTCCCAAAATAGAATGTCAGAACATACGAGGGCTTTTTCCTTCATTCTCCTCCTACAATCACAGTGTATAGACTTTTTTTACCTCCAATTTCTGCCCCTCTAAATACAGCCAATATCTGTACGAGATCTTCCACCTGATTTCTGCCTTGAGGCCTGCCACCAATCTCGACACCAGGGCCTCAACAACCTTCTGCCTCCACCCAACGATCTTCATCAATCTTCATCCAATTGACTTGAAATTTGAACAGGGTTTGCATTTTGGGTCACATAATTGGTTTACCAAAGATCAGAACGATCAATTTTGCCGTTTTGGCATGTGAATGGTTTCCATGACAACAATCCCATCCCATTGTAGTTAAATGGGACTTTTTTGTGAATTATTATTATTACCATACCTCAATAATTTTTCAATATATCAAATTGAAACTGACACAGCTTATTTGTACAGATGTGTAGTATGTGTGAGTAAAATTTGTTCAAAATTTGTCAAAGGTCAAGGTCAAGGCCATCCAAAACATGCAAAACACTTATTGGGCTACAATTAGAAAATTTGTCGGCTAAATTTGTTCTGCATTCAGGGAAAATGTGTCAGCTCTGGAGAGAAAACACTTGACAGGTCAAATTTTCGAAATTGCCAAATTGCTGTTTCAATGGCAACTATTGCTTTTTTGGATTCCGCAAGTATTGTGATATGCATGACATTTTTGTTGTTTTTCTTTTGTCTTTTTTTTTTTTTTTGCAATTGTTGGGGCTGTATTCGTTGCTGGTAAGGTTGCATTTGTCACACCTTCTATTTGCACCTGTTTTTGGGAAAAAAAATTGCGATGTGAATTAGGGATGCCTTTTCTGGCTTGCTGTCTGTTTTTCCATACAAATTGGGTTCAGTAGTCTATTGCACTTTTCACGTACTCAGCCAATACTACAGTTGTCATTCTGTGGACTTGGTTGAGTTCCATCAGGCCGCTACATCTTCCTCATCTCGGCAGGTACATTCTCAGAATGCATTGATTTTTGTAGAACATTTTGTGGATAGTCAGGAGTTTCCTTTTCTTGATATATAGTTTGTTGATTTCGAATTGTGGCCAGTTTATTATTCTGCAACTGTACTGGAACACCGGCACTGCAACTGTGTTGAAACACCAGTTGGTTTATTGCTTTGATTTTGTTTTTTTGTGAGAGATATGTTTTCAGGATCCACGTTGTTCTATGCAGGTATTCTTTGGTAAATGTTTTCACATTTGTTTGACACATTTGGTGGTCATCTTCTACTCCGAGATATTTGCATGATGCTTCATCGTCTAACTTCTGTATTGTTGTTCCCCCGCCCCTCCGACAAGGTCGGAGACGGGGGGACATTAAAATGAGCTCCGTCCGACCGAATGACCGATTATCTGTCCATGTACTTTTGTGTACGTGATGTTTCAAAAAACGTTGAACTTTTAGCTTTCATATTACAGATATCTATTCATCATAACATTATCTCCTCCCAATCCCAAGTCCCTCCAAATCCCTCTCCCTCCACCCCCCCCCCCCCCCCCACCGCCACAACCACAGGTCGGCAGCTCCCCCTCTTTTATTCAAGACTTCAACTTCCCCTGCCAACCCCAAATCATCGATCACCCCCATCCCCACCCAACCCAAGTCCTCAACGCCCCCTCCCCTCCATGCTGCAGGTCCTCAACCACCCACCTTAAAGTCTCAACCCCATCTCCCAACTCTGTACCACCCTTACCGACTCTCTGTCCACCCCTTCCCCTTACTTCTTCAAGTCTTCAACCACAACTTCTCAACCAACCCTCTCAACAACTCAACTCCCCTCTCCCAACTCTGTCCCCCCTCTGCCTCCTCGCCCCCACCTCAACTATCTGTCCTCCCCTCTCCCTTTTCTCCCTGTTCTTAACAACGTTACACAAGGAACCTTGGCACAGGAGGAGGCCATGAGGCCCATCATTTAAATTCATTCTTTTTTATTGTCCACATGAAACATGGAAATTTTTCGTCGACTGGCATTTCCATTCAAAAAGGGCACATCACATCCTTTTCATATTACCGTTAAACGTGTGAATTGAATTTGGCACAAAATATAATCAGAAACGACAGGAGCACGCAGGCGAATGCCTGAATGATTAAAACATGCCTGCGTTGTTCCTGTTCACGTTAGTTAAGATCAATGTTAAAAGGAAATAACGATGGAATTCACATTCACAACCTCTTCCCACTTTCTTCCTGTTGTTAACAACATTTCCTATTCTCGTTCTTTAAGAACAATATTAAAAGTAATCAAGTCTGAAGACGACGATGGTTCACGAGCGGTATTTGACGATGTAGATTGTTTCAGAAGTCAAGGATGAGACAATGTGATAATTTCTGACCAAGTTATAAAAATGATCAACATGATGTGGTACGAGTGACAGGTTATTAGCTGCAAAATGTCAAAAACCCGGTTTCGTTCAACAACTTTCAAAATTTGACCTTTGCATAACTTTTAAAGGTCACAAAACAATGTTGTGGACATTAAAATAAGGAAACAGGATAAGTGCTATAGCTTAATAGAGTTAGTTCGTCGAAGAAGGTCGAAAACCCGGTTCGATTCCCACAACTTTGAAAATTTGACCTTTGTGAACTTTAAAGGTCAAAGGTCAAGGATTATGACCTTTGGTGCAAAACTTCCTCTGGAACATTCCAGGAACAATATAACGTCATATAGGCTATATGGCATTTCGCACTCCTCGGATTATCCATACTTTGATGAAATCATCGTAAAAACAAACTTGAAGGGGGCGCCACGGGCAAGGTGTTCGAGATAGAGCAAAATGGTTTCAAGACTTTAGGTGGGGAATGACCTCAAGATTATGCATAAAAAATATTGTCATCCTAGCTCTCAAAGTTTGGGCGGTCGTATGATTTTTATGTCAAAACTCGGAATTTTCTAAATCTTTGACCTTGTGACCTTGACCTTGGGACGAAAATGAAAAATCGAGCTCCGTCTGGCTATGCAGGTGCCATTGGGCTAACCAAATACCGAAACCCCTGCCAGATTCGACAAACCCCCTCGGAGAAGATGGATTTTTATGTCAAAATTCGCAATTTTCTAAGTTCGTGACTTGTGACCTTGACCTTGGGACGAAAATGAAAAATCGAGCTCCGTGGGGCTATGCAGGTGCCATTGGGCTAACCAAATACCGAAACCCCTGCCAGATTCGACAAACCCCTCGGAGAAGATGCAAATTGAAATCGGCTACCCCTAAAAACACATGTTTTTTGGGCATGGCTCCACCCATATTGGGCGCACCACGCCCATTCTCAGGAAAACACAACTAGATCATGATATAAACCTCCCACCAATTTTATCAGGATCGGATCAAAACCCTCAAAGCTATGCTCGGACAGACAGACAGACAGACAGACAGACAGACACACACCAATGACGAATATAGTGGTCACTTACTTTTTCGTGAACCAATAAAAACATGTTCAATTCACAATCTCGTGACACTCCGTCATCTCGCGATGAAGTAAGGTAAATGATAAATAAAAACATATAAGGTCATTCGTAATGGAAAAATAATAACATGTAACTATAATTCCTCGGACAAAGATCTTTATAATGAAATGGGTTTTTGTGTCCCAGGTCGAGGAGTTGAAGAGAAAATCGTCGGATCGATATATAGTTAGACTGAAATAAGCAAACAGAATAAGTTCAATGTATATTATTTAAATATATAAATGCCCTGTGTATTTATTTCTCTGTCATGCAGGAAGTGACCTCACGTTCACGGAAGTTATGCTAAACAATCAATTCTGACAGTTAACAGCTTAAATTTCGTCAATGAAAGGGAGCACGCGCAATATCAGTGTTCGTACCATTTCGCCATTTTGTTTCCACTCAGGAAAGGTGGTGATATGCTTGGTGTTGGTTTAATGGTTCGAGTGGTGGGCTTGGGATCTGAGAGTTCATACTTAAAATCATGCTGGCTGTTGAATTAATGCAAGGTGGGGTTGACTCAGCCTGTCATCCTTCTGAGGTTGGCAAAATGAGTACCAGCTTGCTGGGATGATTGAGCCATTTGATGATTGAGCCATATTATTTGTTGGAGCGGTGACCTGTCCAGGATTGTGCCCAATAGCCCAGGAGACTGCTTTGGTAGCACTGATGCTTTGCACAGAGTATGGTCTCCATGGATGGATGGAAAGGTGAATTTATTCTGTCCAAAGCTTTTAATACATGCATTTGTATTTGGGTTGATCGCTTGACCTTTCCGGTTGTTTTCACAATTATATCGCTCGAGATGAGATGTTAGTAATTTTTAATTGCAGTAAAACATGTACTGGTGAGAAATTTTACTCGGCCATTTGAAATTCCCTTCTCACTTTGATAATAGATGTATTTATAAAATAATCACACTTTTCTTCATGAAACGAAAGTAAATCCACAAGCCTGTGAGTTATATTCTATAATCATTGTGCTGTGATGGTGGTGATGGGGGGGAATGCTTGCGGCCCCATCATTTTTAACAGGCTTTATACAAGTACATTATAATACACACACACACATACACACACACACACACACACACACACAACAGGCAGAGCCAACAAACTGTGTTGCACTTTCCCAGTGCAGACACCTTCATAATGTATTTTATTTGTGATGTACAGTAAGTACTCACTTCCTTTGACCAGTGCTCCAGCTAATCTCTTGTAAGATTATATCCATATTTCCACAAGGGAAAGGAGGTGCGGATCTGGCAATCACCGCAGAGGATTTTGAAGCTTTCAGGCTGACCATTGTCTGGAACAGTGTGGCAGAGCAGCTGATAAAAAAATGAAGTTGTATTTTATTTTTTAAACATTTTCCTTCATGGTGATATTTAAGAAATCTCCTGAAGTGGGTAATGATTTTCTAAACAGAAGGGATGCATGGTTGACGCTCCTTGTCGACCAGGACCATTGCCTGACAATGTCTCTAGGGAGACCCTTGGCGACCCAGGAGAGGCCGACAGAGCCTGGATGGTGTGGAGACCCTCCCCGGCAGGACGTGCAGCAAAGGGGCTGTTTGGCTGTCGTGGGTAGGGACAGCAAGTTCCGGTGTGGCACAGGGGTTCATGGTCATAACTTCAGTTTAGAGTTGCTCCTTGTATATACTCCCTCACTAGATGTGTGGCCAGTTCAACTCATGGTGGGAGAAGTGAGTTGGTTTGGGGGGGGGTCGGTGGAAGGGACACAACATGCTTCCAATTGCTGTAAAGGCTTTAGAAGCCTTCGTGTGGCATGATGATGTGCAGAACAGTGCAGAAGCCAAAATTGCTTTTACCAGTGGGTGGTTTTTATTAATTCTACACATTGCATCCAAGTTGGAATTCACATTTTCATTTGGCTTTGAACATAACACCTTTTTTACAATGAACATTTGAAGGTGGGAATAATTATGTTGAATTGCAATCTTTTTGGGTTGGACCTTAACCCTTTGAACCCTGAGCTCCTTGGACTTTCGGCTCCCCCACCCTCGGCTCCCTGGAGAAAAATGTGGCCGCTCAGGTATACGGAGGTTTGAGTAGCGGCCGGTTAAATGGCTGCCAGCGTTCAAAGGGTTAAAGTCAAATTGGCGACATAACATGAATTTGTCGAAGAATCAGGTGATATAGGATAGAAAGCCACATGCCTTCTATCCTCTGTCACTTGGCTCTTCACAATCATACATTTTGTATGCACATGTTATCCCAGAACAATGGTATTACATCTGGACACAAAAAACATGGATGACGTATGAACATGTAAAAGAGAGGTAGGGGAGGGTTAATGAGGGTAGTAAGTCTCATGGGTCGGGACGACGATGACCTGAGGTAGTGATGTGCGGCCATCTCGAAGCCCTGGAGGGATCTTTTATTTCCTACACCCTGGAAGGAATTTAACAGACTGAGGAAGGATATATTCCACGAGTTGGAGGTGAGCAGTAATCCAGGATATTGGATGTTTCACAAGGACTGGGTTTCTGGAAGTTAGGGATAAAAGCTACGAATCAATGAATCCGTGGAAGAGAAATCCATTCGAGCTTTGAATATTCGGTCTTTGCATTTTTTTGCTACTTGTCTCTTTGGCTAACGTTAAATTCACTGTTCTTTTCCCTCGGTCATCAACACAACTGCAGGGGGAGGGAGGTTGGAAGAGCGCTCGAGCTTCTCCGCGGGCACCTGTCTCCAAGATTAAACAACCAGATCATCACACTCAACGGCGAATCAGGTAAATCTGCTTTGAAAGAACCTGCAGCCGTGCATTGTGTCCTGCCAAATGGTGGAATGTAATTGATGTGCACAATGAATGAAAGAAGGATCATCTTTTAATGGTATTCTCCCTGCAAGTTGAATACTAAACGCATCAATTTGCCACCTCATATCGCCGGCAATGGTGAATTCCCTGGCAAGTTGTCGATAATTAATACAGATTTCGAAGCATCATCGGCAAAGATGTGGAGAAATCTTCAATTGCTCCAAAATCATTTCACAACTTATTAATTAAATTTTTGTTAATATTTTTTTTCCATTAGTCTCCATCAAAGCCCCAAAACGCCCAGCTGATGCAGTGCTAATGTAAGCAATTATTTTCAAGGTGCCATTGTCCTCATTGAGAACCAACACAACCGTTATTAATTGCCATCTAAGGTTCTGCTAATTGCCTGGGTAATTAAAAAAGAAAACCAAGAAGAAGAAAGAAAAAGAACACCACAGCTGCAAACAAGCAGCTCCTTCAATCTTCCGCGCTCTTCCTCTGCCCAACTGTCGGTTTATTGGATTTCCAGCAGGAACCCGTGTCTTGAAGAATGGTCACCAGCTTGGAAACGGACAACGCTCCTTGCACTGCTGCTCACCAAACATTGCAACAACTTTCTTTTTCTTGTTTATCTGGGCCAGAGTTGCATTTTTGCAAAAGCTTCAAAATAGATTCCATTTTCTTCTCTTGTTACCTTTTTTGGATGCATTTTTTATCGTAAACCCTGGTTTCTTACCCGGTTCCACCAACAGCTGGCTTTATGGCACTGTGACTGTTTCATGAATTTTGACGTTAAGGTTTCCCTGTGGGAATTCACCTATTTATGTTTAGCTCAGTTAATTTATGGAAATGGTCACTTTATGATGCGTTATTAATTAATTGCCATTTATTTACATTTTTATTTAATAAATTCACAATGACTTGTTTCAGCCCCATTTATACACAGTTTTTTTTAGTTTTTTTAAAAAAAAATTAAGATGTTCCTCATAGCAATTATAACTAGCAGCCGTTGAAGACAAAGTCTTCGATATCCCCCGCCATAGTAAATGAGGATTAACAAACTTTAATTCCCTAAGCGTGTGCAATATGTATGTGAAGTTTCCCCTTGATCTGACCAGCCGTTCTGGGGAAGAAGATGCTTGAAGGTTTTAGGGTAAATTCAATATGGCCGCCAAACCATGTGACCTATCAATTAGAAATTAACAAACTTGTGAAAGGATGTCTTGGGGAAAGTGTGTGTGAAATTTGCCTCAATCTGTCCAGCCTTCTGGAGAAGAAGATTTTAAAATTTATTAATTTTCAATCCAAGATGGCTGACGAACCATGTGACCTATGACATCATAAATTTAAATTCTGCCTCCAATCCTCCAGTGGAATATGTGTGTGAAGTTTCGTGTTAATCGGATGAGGTGTGTTTTCTATCCAAGATGGCCGCCAAACCATGTGACTTGTGACGTCATAATTTTTACTATGTATGCAGACATAATGGAAGATGATAGTTGTAAATTTTCGCTTCGTTAGTTATGTGATTCCAGAGAAAACATTATTTAATATTTTCTTGAATCCAACATGGCTGCCAAACCATGTGACCTATCAATTAGAAAAATATCAAAAGGCACCAGTTCACCACTTGCTTGATATGTGTACCAAATTTCGTAAATATATCTTGAGGGATTTGTAGTTAAGCTCCCGAAACGAAATGTGACTGGAACGGACGGACGGACGGAACCCATTTCTATATCCCCCGCCAACTTCGTTGGTTGGCGGGGGATAATAACAAACCTGATGCCGGCTTAACGGTTAAGGTGGCTGGCTTAAGATCTTCTGCTCTTGAGTTTGAGCCCCGATTGTGGCATTAAATAAGAGGTGGGTTGACTCAGCCTGTATCCTTCTGAGGTTGGCAAAATTAGTGCCAGTTCATTGGAACCGGGGCACTGCATCAGTGGCACAGCCACGCTCCCAGCAATGATGCAACCAGCAGCCTCAGGCTGTATCTATGTACAGTACTGCACATATTTTCAAGTGTTTCTGTTTTTGTGCGTTTGTACGTTATTCTTTCACAGGTTAACCGTAGCACCTTGAAGTGCAATATTTTGGATGTCGGTACTTCCTAATCTGGGGAAGGTTTTAAGCTGCCGCACCTTGGCATTGACGTCTGTTTTAAGGCCACCAAAGGCCGCTATAAAGTGTATATTGGGATGTGGTGGTCAGGCAGTGCTGCTGCTGGCCCACAGGCAAGAGGTAACCACCATGAGGCCAATAACTCCATAGCTTTTTAATGTCCAACACGTTCCGAAACCCTCATCGGGAAAAGCTCACCCAGCCGGGCAGAGTCGGGTATCCTCTCCCCATCTCTGTCCCACGGGCATCGCCAGGTAGCCCCTGCTCGTTCAAAATAATAAATAAAAACCCCTAGGTGCTCACTTGGTAGTGGCTGGATAAGATAACCAGGGAACAACTGGTAAGCATGGATGACACACAAAATATATAATGAAGAAGAAAGTACATTGCTGTGGATTTTTTTTTTAATGTCGTGAACAAACTTTGGAACATCATGGGTGGTGAAGGTTGTGGTCAAGTTTCATTGGAATTGTGTGTGTCGTTTCGGAGAAAGAAAGCAAATACATATTTTAATACGAAACCCCTGCCAGATTCGACAAACCCCCTCGGAGAAGATGGATTTTTATGTCAAAATTCGCAATTTTCTAAGTTCGTGACCTTGTGACCTTGACCTGGACGAAAAATGAAAAATCGAGCTCCGTGGGCTATGCAGGTGCCATTGGGCTAACCAAATACCGAAACCCCTGCCAGATTCGACAAACCCCCTCGGAGAAGATGCAAATTGAAATCGGCTACCCCTAAAAACACATGTTTTTGGGCATGGCTCCACCCATAATGGCGCACCACGCCCATTCTCAGGAAAACACAACTAGATCATGATATAAACCTCCCACCAAAATTTTATCAGGATCGGATCAAACCCCAAAGCTATGCTCGGACAGACAGACAGACAGACAGACAGACACACACCCAATGACGAATATAGTGGTCACTTACTTTTTCGTGAACCAATAAAACATGTTCAATTCACAATCTCGTGACACTCCGTCATCTCGCGATGAAGTAAGGAAATGATAAATAAAAACATATAAGGTCATTCGTAATGGAAAAATAATAACATGTAACTATAATTCCTCGGACAAAGATCTTTATAATGAAATGGGTTTTTGTGTCCCAGGTCGAGGAGTTGAAGAGAAAATCGTCGATCGATATATAGTTAGACTGAAATAAGCAAACGAATAAGTTCAATGTATATTATTTAAATATATAAATGCCCTGTGTATTTATTTCTCTGTCATGCAGGAAGTGACCTCACGTTCACGGAAGTTATGCTAAACAATCAATTCTGACAGTAACAGCTTAAATTCGTCAATGAAAGGGAGCACGCGCAATATCAGTGTTCGTACCATTTCGCCATTTTGTTTCCACTCAGGAAAGGTGGGATATGCTTTGGTGTTGGTTTAATGGTTCGAGTGGTGGCTTGGGATCTGAGAGTTCATACTTAAAATCATGCTGGCTGTTGAATTAATGCAAGGTGGGTTGACTCAGCCTGTCATCCTTCTGAGGTTGGCAAAATGAGTACCAGCTTGCTGGGATGATTGAGCCATTTGATGATTGAGCCATATTATTTGTTGGAGCGGTGACCTGTCCAGGATTGTGCCAATAGCCCAGGAGACTGCTTTGGTAGCACTGATGCTTTGCACAGAGTATGGTCTCCATGGATGGATGGAAAGGTGAATTTATTCTGTCCAAAGCTTTTAATACATGCATTTGTATTTGGGTTGATCGCTTGACCTTTCCGGTGTTTTCACAATTATAACGCTCGAGATGAGATGTTAGTAATTTTTAATTGCAGTTAAACATGTACTGGTGAGAAATTTTACTCGGCCATTTGAAATTCCCTTCTCACTTTGATATATAGATGTATTTATAAAATAATCACACTTTTCTTCATGAAACAAAAGTAAATCCACAAGCCTGTGAGTTATATTCTATAATCATTGTGCTGTGATGGTGGTGATGGGGGGAATGCTTGCGGCCCCATCATTTTTAACAGGCTTTATACAAGTACATTATAATACACACACACACATACACACACACACACACACACACACAAACAGGCAGAGCCAACAAACTGTGTTGCACTTTCCCAGTGCAGACACCTTCATAATGTATTTTATTTGTGATGTACAGTAAGTACTCACTTCCTTTGACCAGTGCTCCAGCTAATCTCTTGTAAGATTATATCCATATTTCCACAAGGGAAAGGAGGTGCGGATCTGCAATCAACGCAGAGGATTTTGAAGCTTTCAGGCTGACCATTGTCTGGAACAGTGTGGCAGAGCAGCTGATAAAAAAAATGAAGTTGTATTTTATTTTTTAAACATTTTCCTTCATGGTGATATTTAAGAAATCTCCTGAAGTGGGTAATGATTTTCTAAACAGAAGGGATGCATGGTTGACGCTCCTTGTCGACCAGGACCATTGCCTGACAATGTCTCTAGGAGACCTTGGCGACCCAGGAGAGGCCGACAGAGCCTGGATGGTGTGGAGACCCTCCCGGCAGGACGTGCAGCAAAGGGGCTGTTTGGCTGTCGTGGGTAGGGACAGCAAGTTCCGGTGTGGCACAGGGGTTCATGGTCATAACTTCAGTTAGAGTTGTCTCCTTGTATTATACTCCCTCACTAGATGTGTGGCCAGTTCAACTCATGGTGGGAGAAGTGAGTTGGTTTGGGGGGGGGTCGGTGGAAGGGACACAACATGCTTCCAATTGCTGTAAAGGCTTTAGAAGCCTTCGTGTGGCATGATGATGTGCAGAACAGTGCAGAAGCCAAAATTGCTTTTACCAGTGGGTGGTTTTTTTTAATTCTACACATTGCATCCAAGTTGGAATTCACATTTTCATTTGGCTTTGAACATAACACCTTTTTTACAATGAACATTTGAGGTGGGGATAATTATGTTGAATTGCAATCTTTTGGGTTGGACCTTAACCCTTTGAACCCTGAGCTCCTTGGACTTTCGGCTCCCCACCCTCGGCTCCCTGGAGAAAAATGTGGCCGCTCAGGTATACGGAGGTTTGAGTAGCGGCCGGTTAAATGGCTGCCAGCGTTCAAAGGGTTAAAGTCAAATTGGCGACATAACATGAATTTGTCGAAGAATCAGGTGATATAGGATAGAAAGCCACATGCCTTCTATCCTCTGTCACTTGGCTCTTCACAATCATACATTTTGTATGCACATGTTATCCAGAACAATGGTATTACATCTGGACACAAAAAACATGGATGACGTATGAACATGTAAAAGAGAGGTAGGGAGGGTTAATGAGGGTAGTAAGTCTCATGGGTCGGGACGACGATGACCTGAGGTAGTGATGTGCGGCCATCTCGAAGCCCTGGAGGATCTTTATTTCCTACACCCTGGAAGGAATTTAACAGACTGAGGAAGGATATATTCCACGAGTTGGAGGTGAGCAGTAATCCAGGATATTGGATGTTTCACAAGGACTGGGTTTGAAGTTAGGGATAAAAGCTACGAATCAATGAATCCGTGGAAGAGAAATCCATTCGAGCTTTGAATATTCGGTCTTTGCATTTTTTTGCTACTTGTCTCTTTGGCTAACGTTAAATTCACTGTTCTTTTCCTCGGTCATCAACACAACTGCAGGGGGAGGAGGTTGGAAGAGCGCTCGAGCTTCTCCGCGGGCACCTGTCTCCAAGATTAAACAACCAGATCATCACACTCAACGGCGAATCAGGTAAATCTGCTTTGAAAGAACCGCAGCCCGTGCATTGTGTCCTGCCAAATGGTGGAATGTAATTGATGTGCACAATGAATGAAGAAGGATCATCTTTTAATGGTATTCTCCCTGCAAGTTGAATACTAAACGCATCAATTTGCCACCTCATATCGCCGGCAATGGTGAATTCCCTGGCAAGTTGTCGATAATTAATACAGATTTCGAAGCATCATCGGCAAAGATGTGGAGAAATCTTCAATTGCTCCAAAATCATTTCACAACTTATTAATTAAATTTTTGTTAATATTTTTTTTTCCATTAGTCTCCATCAAAGCCCCAAAACGCCCAGCTGATGCAGTGCTAATGTAAGCAATTATTTTCAAGGTGCCATTGTCCTCATTGAGAACCAACACAACCGTTATTAATTGCCATCTAAGGTTCTGCTAATTGCCTGGGTAATTAAAAAAGAAAACCAAGAAGAAGAAAGAAAAAGAACACCACAGCTGCAAACAAGCAGCTCCTTCAATCTTCCGCGCTCTTCCTCTGCCCAACTGTCGGTTTATTGGATTTCCAGCAGGAACCCGTGTCTTGAAGAATGGTCACCAGCTTGGAAACGGACAACGCTCCTTGCACTGCTGCTCACCAAACATTGCAACAACTTTCTTTTCTTGTTTATCTGGGCCAGAGTTGCATTTTTGCAAAGCTTCAAAATAGATTCCATTTTCTTCTCTTGTTACCTTTTTTGGATGCAGTTTTTATCTGAAACCTGGTTTCTTACCCGGTTCCACCAACAGCTGGCTTTATGGCACTGTGACTGTTCATGAATTTTGACGTTTAAGGTTTCCCTGTGGGAATTCACCTATTTATGTTTAGCTCAGTTAATTTATGGAAATGGTCACTTTATGATGCGTTATTAATTAATTGCCATTTATTTACATTTTTATTTAATAAATTCACAATGACTTGTTTCAGCCCCATTTATACACAGTTTTTTTTAGTTTTTTTAAAAAAAAATTAAGATGTTCCTCATAGCAATTATAACTAGCAGCCGTTGAAGACAAAGTCTTCGATATCCCCCGCCATAGTAAATGAGGATTAACAAACTTATATTCCCTAAGCGTGTGCAATATGTATGTGAAGTTTCCCCTTGATCTGACCAGCCGTTCTGGGGAAGAAGATGCTTGAAGGTTTTAGGGTAAATTCAATATGGCCGCCAAACCATGTGACCTATCAATTAGAAATTAACAAACTTGTGAAAGGATGTCTTGGGGAAAGTGTGTGTGAAATTTGCCTCAATCTGTCCAGCCTTCTGGAGAAGAAGATTTTTAAAATTTATTAATTTTCAATCCAAGATGGCTGACGAACCATGTGACCTATGACATCATAAATTTAAATTCTGCCTCCAATCCTCCAGTGGAATATGTGTGTGAAGTTTCGTGTTAATCGGATGAGGTGTGTTTTCTATCCAAGATGGCCGCCAAACCATGTGACTTGTGACGTCATAATTTTTACTATGTATGCAGACATAATGGAAGATGATAGTTGTAAATTTTCGCTTCGTTAGTTATGTGATTCCAGAGAAAACATTATTTAATATTTTCTTGAATCCAACATGGCTGCCAAACCATGTGACCTATCAATTAGAAAAATATCAAAAGGCACCAGTTCACCACTTGCTTGAATAGTGTACCAAATTTCGTAAATATATCTTGAGGGATTTGTAGTTAAGCTCCCGAAACGAAATGTGACGGACGGACGGACGGACGGACGGAACCCATTTCTATATCCCCCGCCAACTTCGTTGGTTGGCGGGGGATAATAACAAACCTGATGCCGGCTTAACGGTTAAGGTGGCTGGCTTAAGATCTTCTGCTCTTGAGTTTGAGCCCCGATTGTGGCATTAAATAAGAGGTGGGTGACTCAGCCTGTATCCTTCTGAGGTTGGCAAAATTAGTGCCAGTTCATTGGAACCGGGCACTGCATCAGTGCACAGCCACGCTCCCAGCAATGATGCAACCAGCAGCCTCAGGCTGTATCTATGTACAGTACTGCACATATTTTCAAGTGTTTCTGTTTTGTGCGTTTGTACGTTATTCTTTCACAGGTTAACCGTAGCACCTTGAAGTGCAATATTTTGGATGTCGGTACTTCCTAATCTGGGGAAGGTTTAAGCTGCCGCACCTTGGCATTGACGTCTGTTTTAAGGCCACCAAAGGCCGCTATAAAGTGTATATTGGGATGTGGTGGTCAGGCAGTGCTGCTGCTGGCCCACAGGCAAGAGGTAACCACCATGAGGCCAATAACTCCATAGCTTTTTAATGTCCAACACGTTCCGAAACCCTCATCGGGAAAAGCTCACCCAGCCGGGCAGAGTCGGGTATCCTCTCCCCATCTCTGTCCCACGGGCATCGCCAGGTAGCCCCTGCTCGTTCAAAATAATAAATAAAAACCCCTAGGTGCTCACTTGGTAGTGGCTGGATAAGATAACCAGGGAACAACTGTAAGCATGGATGACACACAAAATATATAATGAAGAAGAAAGTACATTGCTGTGGATTTTTTTTTAATGTCGTGAACAAACTTTGGAACATCATGGGTGGTGAAGGTTGTGGTCAAGTTTCATTGGAATTGGTTGTGTCGTTTCGGAGAAAGAAAGCAAATACATATTTTGGGGAGCCCCGTTTTTTCGTTAGGTTATGTGATTCCAGAGAAAACATTATTTAATATTTTTTTTTCCCCCTTTTTTTCGAACCCCGTTTTTTCGGGTTAATTTATTTAACCCCGTTTTTTCGAACGTCATGACCAAAGTTGGTACATATGGGTGAAGAAGGTTGTAGTCAAGTTTCATCAGAATTGCATGCGTAGTTTCGCCGAGCATGGAAACTATAAGATATAGAGCAAAATGGATGTCATATAGCGGATAGGGAATCACCTTAATATTATGCATATCAAATCTCATCCAGTTCCATCTACTGATAACTACTCGGTATCCATTTGAATGAAAAGTACCGAAAATGTGGTTTGAAATCGGAAATCCCCAAAGTTTGAGGAGGTGCTGTGGTGAACAAAGATGTAAATCGAAAATCCGCTCGATCGTTTGTGCCCAATGTATTCCAGACGATTAGTGTGAATTTTCATGACCATCCGACCATAACCCTAGGAGGAGTAGCATTTGGCGCGAAGGCACCTCCAGCTCTCGCATATTATCGATTTTTTGCACTAATTGACCTTTGACCCCTGACCTAAGCGAAATCGGTCAATATGTCCTGAGGCAAAGTTTGTAGTACTCATTGAGTACCATGAACCTGCAAAGTTTCATTCGTATCGATGCACTCACCTGGTCGCTAGGGGGCCTTCAATTTTCGCGCATACCCTAATTGTAGGGGCGCTGCGGGTAAAGTATTCCATATATCACAAAACCGGAATATTTTAATAGAGCATCACCTGTAGATCATTCGTGCCAAATTTCATAACCCTACGTGGGATAATGGCTTTCGGAATTGATTTCGCGTGAGCGGTACCGATTTTCAAGGTTTTTCGGTTGTTGCTAGGGAACAAAAGCGTCCCTAGCAACCATCACAATTTCCAAAGCACGAGGTCATAAGATGAACCTACCACCCGAGTTTGGTCAAAATCCGTCCACGTTTACTACCAATTATGCTGATGAACAACGAACAAACATCCAAAACAACATCCAAT
>CM068960.1:18071289-18087705 GCA_035128595.1 Eptatretus atami
ACCCAACCCAGAGGAGAGAGCAGTACTCCATCAGGCTGCGGACGAAAGCTTTGTATGTGGTCAGGAGCTCAGGTGGGCCGAGGAAGGAATTTGCACGATGGAAGATGCCCATTCAGCGACTGGCTTTGGAAGCCAGCTTGGAAATATGGCTTTCCCAGGAAAGATCATGGCAGAGGGTTAGACCCTAAAGCTTGAATGAATTTGTTCTATTCAACGCCATTTTGTTGTTTTGTGACATCCTCTGGCCGGAGATTGGCTGGCAGGAGAAAGAAAGAGGAAAATGTGGGGAATTTGCAGCAGTATTTGCAATGTTGCTTGCAGGCGGAGGCCAGTGAAGGTCTTTGACGCCTCTTGGGGAAAAAAGAAAGCATGACATTTGTGACTGTATCAAGAAGTCGGTAGACTTCTTAAGAAGGGATGGCCTGGATACTCCATTGGCTCAATACAACATAAATCTTAAAAAACATTCACCAAGATTGAACTTATAAACCTATAAATTACCTACCTTCAGCTTCGAACTTGGTTAAACACTAATCTACTGCATTTTATAGCGGGGAAGTACAAACTGTTTGAAATTTTAATAGGTTGAAAAGATTCCACAAAAAGTCCACAAAACTGCATTCCTTTGTGAAGGAATTGGACGGGAGCAGAGTAGTGGGCGGGACTACGACTGTCAATCAGTCTAATAGGGGTGGGGCCGTGAGACACATTTGCCCAAGGGCCAATCAGACTGTTGTGTATGTGGTTAACAGTGGAATATTATCAAGGTTGAGTGTTTATCAATTACAGACTATGAAAACGTACTGCAAAGAATGAGAGTATGTCTGTCTATAAAGTAGGTACGAAGTAATACACATGCATGAAGTATTGGGGATGCCTCTTCATGTTGGTTGTACCCATCAAAGCGGCAACAAGCGGTTGTGGAGAAAACTATTTTAAAGCGAAAATATATAGACGTGGACACATACACAGACAGACGGGCATTGCAAAAGTCTCGCATCCCCTTCCGGGCGAGACGAAAGATGCAAAAGGATGTTGGGATGTTCCCCTAAAAGTATGTAAACAAGGTAGGGATGGTCACAAGAAATGATCATGTGAAACCGTCCCGACATGTTTTTTTGAATAATGGTTGTCCCGAGAAAAGAGACTGACTTTGTGTGTGTATATGTGTGAAAACGTTAAATCCTGCAGCGCCAAACGCACCAATGCACACACAGCCACCACACACACACCACCACAACCCACACACACACACACACGCCCACACACCACCGGCACACACCACACACGCTCGTGTCTCTTTCTCGGGCGACAATCATATATTTCAAGAAAGATGCAAGAATGGCGTGTGCACGTGGACTCATCTCCTCTTGACCATCACCTACTGTGTTACATACTTTATGGAGTAAATACATCCGTGTCCTTTTTGCGTTTTACCTCCGACCATCGAGAGTGAAGGATGGTGATGTTTTCACCCCATCTCGTCTGTTTTGCTGTGACAGGATATCTCAAAAAGTGTGGGACGGATTCGGATGAAACTTGGTGACAGTTGGGTGCTGCACAAGACGGAATTGCATTCGATGTGGTGAGATCCAGATCTGGATCCGAACTATTTAGAATTTAAAAGTGATTTTTCACATAGAGATAGGGCTGAAAAACCAAGTAGTATGCCGATATCTCAAAGAATGTATGGGCACAATTTTCTCAGTGGATCAGCATATACATGCGAGAGGTATGCGCTCTACGCGTGCCCTTCTAGTTAACAGCTCAAATGAGCTAAGCATCCTCATCCTCTTATGATGACGTCATAAAAACGAATTATAACGTCATTGTGATGTATCAGTTTGCAGATAACCTTATCTTGCTAATAGGCCAGGCTTGATTCCCCAACAAAATTCAAACAGCTTTGCCTAGTTCGGAGATAATGTATAGGCGATTCCATTAAGCGGCGATATTGATTGACAGTCAATTTTTTTTTCTCGGAAGATTTCCCAAAATCGCGAATGGTTTCTGCTGCGCGTTGGGCTTTTCTGCATATTACTGCAAGTTTCACGCAAGATCGATGAAAACTCTGAGGTTGTGAACAAAAATGTCAAAAAATAGGGAATGACGTACCATAACAAATCTGATATGACGTCTAGTATGTATCATATGTGTGTAATTCATCTCTGCCTAATGCCCTGGTTCGATTCCCGCAAACAGTAATTTCAAATCAGCTTGCCTGTTTCGGAGATTAATTTTAGCCGAGTTTCCCACTTAGCGGAAGATATTTGACGTCATAACTTTTTTTTCTTGGAGGAATTTTTCAAAAGTCTGAGATGGTATACTGTCTGCGCGCAGGTTTATACATGATATACGCAAGTTTCAGGAAGTTTCGATTGAAACTGTAGCGTGTAAACAAAGAAAGTCCACAAGAACAAACAACGTCGAAGTACTAGAACTTAGAGATCCTCCACGAGGATGCTAAAAATGTTCTTATTATGTGATTATATGAAAAGGACAGGACCATTATTCGTGTTCTGGTTACCTGGCTTTGATTAAATGCATGACATTTATCCACTAATAAGCAAAGTAGTACTGCAATCTACACCAAAACTGTAATTTATAAAGTCCCCCAAGATTATTGTAGAGATAAGAAAGTTGGTTTATGAGGATCAAAACTAATATTCAAAAAAACCCCCCGATAACCGGATTGCGAGTCAATCTCAGGACAGATACGCGATTTAGGAGGAATTGCAGGGTTTGCGTGGCACTGGTGCATTGGCTGCGATGCCGTGCTGAGGCGAGCTGCATCATATTGCTTAAGATGTTTTAATGACTTCGATTCTAGCAACATTTTAGAATTCATTGGGGAGGCTAAATTGTCCTTCCTTATTGCAAATCTTGAATTACATTACATCTGCAAATGTTTGGGTAATATGTGTTCGCTTTCGCACTTGCTGCCTTGCTTACGTAGTTGTCGAAGAGCAGATTGATGAAGCCGACTGGAAAGCCAGCGGCAGATGGTAAAGTCATGCAAACTAGGCCACGACGGTTATGAGATTGTTTCCGCAGTGGTAGGCGATGTAAAAGATACCTGCAATGGCACCGGCCATTATCAAAGGTGGGATCTGAGCACATGCTCACCCAACACTTGCTGCGCACGCCACTGCTGAAATAAAAGACAACTAGTCAAAATTGGTTTGGAAGATTCAACAGTGGACGTGATTAATATTTGTTTCAAAATATTGAAATGATCTATCTCTTTCTCTCTTTCTCGTCTTTACTCTCTTCTCTCGTTCTCTCTTCTTCTTTCTCCTTTCTCTCTCTGCTCGTTGCATGCAATGGTTAGGGAACACACATCATGCCACTGATGCCGTGTCCCTATTACAGTACACTGCGTACTCATTTTGCCAACCTTAGGATGACAGGCTGAGTCACCCCACATGGTATCTATATCAGCTGGCCAAACAGGGCTCAAACTCAGGACCCATAGACCCAAGTCAGGCCACCCAAACCGCGAAGCCAACACCAGGCTTTTATGAAATGATTAATATGATCAAATGCTCATTCACTATTTGTCTACCTGAGAAGGGTTGTTCAACCTTGTTATTTGCGCTGAGGTGTTAGGTAAACCCAACATTACAAAAAGCAGAAGTCCTGAAGCTGTAGAAGTTCAACTCAATCTTTAAATATGAATTGTGGGGCCAGACCTAAAACTAAGATCGATGCACACGATTTAACTCTGCAAGCCAGTGGCAATGTTTGGTGTTCCAACCGGTTTTATCGGAGGGACAATAGGTTGTGCTCTCCGTCCGTCCATCCGTCCTCCATCCCACCTGCAGTATTTCAAACTTTTTCCTCTACTACCCTTTAACATATTTCAAACTGAAATACATGGTCATGGCTTTATTAGATACGTTGTTTTGGGATGGTTTAGTCAAGTTTTTCAGTTCATGCCCTTTTTGGATTTATAAAAATACGTCAGTCAGGGGACATGTATTTGCAAGCAAGTTTCTTGCTCTTGTTTTTTTTTTGTATACCTTGTTCGAGCTCGTATGAGAGCTAACACTACAAACACAGCAGGGCCATGAGACAATGAGGGGGAGGGGGGAACACAAACAGAGGGAACAGACTCGGAGATCTGTGGAGGGAAGGGATGGGGCGCGGGCATGGGGATACAAGATGAGACGACAAGGGACTTTCAGGAAGGAAGCACGGAATTTGAAGGAGGTTGGCTTGGGGTGGATTAACGAAGGGATAGAAAGATCGAGGATATCGGATGGGGGATGACAAAGAGGTGGTGTTAGTTTGCAGCCGAGTGCCATATGTTTGGTTGTCCAACCAGTTTAATCAGACGGGGACTGACTTTGTCACAACTTGTTTTCACAACTTTTCACATGTGGATGCCATTGACGCGCATGATTCAAAAGTTTGAATGACTGGTATACTGAACTATGTACAAGCAGCAGTTGAAAAGTTCCTGATATTTGCAGCAGCTTATGACAATTGAATTTCATTAGTGTCACCGAGTTTCTTTAAATTTAGCCGGATTGCATATGTGCGAACCAAATCGGCCAAAAAGTACTAAGACAACATGAGATTCTTAATCTGTGTAGAATGTTATTGATTGCAGCGTTTATGATAATGAGTGATTAATTTATGAGATTTTTCATGCAAAGCATTGCTCTCATGTTATGGTGGAATTTTCAACCCCCCCCCCCCCTTTCCTCCCCAGAGTAGACAACCCACAGGGTTTGTCCCTGCTATATCGCTCTAAAATGCTGAAGTGTTCAATCCGAGAAGCAGTAGTGCTATTATTAATGTTGGTGTGACTTGACCAGCAAGCGTGGATAAAATGAAACAGGAAGAGACGGAGGCGAGAAGTGGGAGAGGGAAAAGGGGGGGGAGGAGATGAGAGGAACTGGGCCGCGAGAACGGAAATGAGTAATTCTGGCGTTGGGTTCGGGAAAAGTCACATGGGGTATGAGATCATGGGTCGGATGGGGGGATGACATTGAGTTTGGAGACGCACTGGCCTACCTGAAGGCCCTGGAGGAAGGTGAGACTTTCCAGCCGATAGAGGAGTGTGTTATAGATTAAGAGAAGCGAAGAAATAAAAGAGTTGGTTGTGCAGTCGTCCTGAATTTTGGAAGTTTAAAAGGAGTGGATTACTGGAAGAATGCAGCATCTGGAGTATCTGGGAGGCTGGTCAGGGATGGAGGGACAATGTTGGAGAATAGACGTTGGAAACATAGAGCCATGACCTGCCTGGCAATGTGAGACACGACCTGCACTTCGGCCTCATCATTGGAGATTCCTCAGATTCCACAGAATCTAGGAATACAGATTGTGATGCTGGAGTGCCCAACCCATAGATCAGAGCAGATTCCATTGAGTTATGAACAAAGGCCTGGCTGTGATTTACTGTGATTTCCAGCAAAGGACTTGGTATTCAACGAGGATGGGCTACTCTGTGCTGGCTTCGGAGTCTGACTTATGGAATCTGAATTCAATAATCTATTGTCTTTAGTCAAATACATGAGCATTAGTTATGCCGTTAACCCTAAATGTCATGGAGGTCTATGTTCCTGGAAAACGTTGCAAAGAGTAAAACCATGATGAAAACTAAAGGCTATGGGAAAAGGAGTTAGGTCCTGCACCCAGAGAATAGCAGAGGAGTTGGTGGCTGCAAGCCAAAATAACGTATCACTCTGAAATAAACATGTAAAATAACATATGAATTGGTTTTTACTATGGAGTCTCCTGCTTCGTTGAAGCAGGACACTTCCCTCTGTGATGTGTCTAAAGATGTCTAAAGTGTCCCTCCCTTCTGTAATGTGTTGAAGCCCCCACTATTTCCTCCCTTATTTAATCGCTTAAAATCTTTTTTTTTTCTTTTTGCATCTCCACAAACCAGTGAACACCCGCCCCTCGCCACCTTCCCCCCAGAAGGCGATTCTTATTTATTTATTTTCCCCCCCCCCCCCTGCCCCTTCCCCACCGTACAAGCTCATCACTTTTCTCTGCCTTTTTGCACATCAGATTCACTTTTGTCCCATGACTTGAGCTCCGATTATTACACAAGGCAGCGGAGAAAGCCTTTTGACACTTCGCGAACACTGCACGGATATTTTGCCTACACCTTTACTGATTACCTTCCCACAAGTAGTGAGATTAGCTTCATTCCTGTCAGTTGGCATGTCACAAGATGGTGCACTTTCACCTCGAGGAAGCTTATCTAACAACTCGATTTCTTTTGCGCAATTTCATCACCTTTTCTCTGCGCTTTTTCAATTACAATCACTTCTGTTTATCACCTTTATGCTTGGGCACCATTATTAATGGTGCTTGAGAAACTTGGTTATTGGTGCAAGATAACAACACTTACAGAAGTTGCCTCAAATGGTCAAAACCGTGAAAAGAAAACCCGTCGATATTTAAGGTTTACTGTATTGGAATGCTTGGTGCATCCGCATTCTGATAGCCATCCTTACGTGTCCTCCAACCCTTCAAAACCACTCGAACACCCCCCCAATACATCACGCCTCTGCACACCCTGCCCAATGGTAAGATGAACTCACATGTCGTGTTTTCTTTTTTTTGTCAATCATGTATAATGAACAGGATTCCTTTTGTTTACCATTTTATGGATTTCCTTATGATATTTATTCAAATCGGATGCTTTTAGTTATACATTTTATGAACTAAGGTTTTGAGGTTCACTTCTCTTATTCTCGGACACTAACTCTGTGACATTCCAGTTCTGCGCTTCCACTCTGCCTCCCACCCCTGCCTCCACCCTCTCACCACCTCCCCTGGTCTTCAGTCTGCTCTCATTCACAACCCTCGAGCGGCTCTCCCACTGTTAGGAGACCCACGAATAGCTTTCTGTACCTCAACCCCATGCCCAGTTTTGCCATTGCAACTCCTCTCTCTTGCCTCTACGATTCCATGTGGATCTTGTCGATATCTATTTCCTCATTGCAGTTCATGCCATGGACCAGCTGTCATAATGGCATACTTGCAACTTAACTAAGTGCGGAGCAAATACGTCATCATTTATGGAATGTTTTTTTTTTCTTTGCTCACTCAAGCAGCTGAGTTTGTCAATTATACTTATATCAATAAAATATGTAAGTTTTAATGCTGAATGCCTGTGCTGAGCGATTCCTTTTGCCAGACCTGCGTTGCTGATTATCACTTTTCTGCATTAGATGTGCTTCTTTCTTTTCTTCTCGCAAGGAGGATGAATGTAACACTTAGTTTAGTATGCAGTTTTGTTGGAAACAGCTCACTCGGTTGTTACAGTTAACACCACTCTGGACTTCTGCCATCATCTATGTAGATGCAATTGTTTTCATTACACAATGCTGCATTAATCATTCGATAGCAAAGCCATGAGTTTTACGTAACTTGAAATATTGGAATAAGTAAATTCAGAATGGCTTCGGTCAGCTCAGTCATTTTACTGTCCGAATTCGGAGTTTGGAGGAAGTACTTTTTGTTCCGACTGGTTACTCATGTTGTACATTTGTAGTTTGTCTTTTTGGTTGAATCTTATACATTTCATTGTTTTTGTCTATATTACAATGTAAGGGTATATTGTTCTTGTTGAGACCATTTTCCTGTTGAATTTTGTGGTTTGACGTACACTACCAAACTGTATGTACTACGAATTGTTTTTCTTACTGTCGGACCCAGCTATTCCGGGGATATGTTCCTGGAAATGCTGCGCAATGTGATCCCCTGAATTCGGCGGATTGTTGCAATGGATTGAGCGAGAGGATAGGTTTCTTCAGGGATTCGTGTCTCAAGAGTGGAATCAAGAATATCCTTTAATACGAAATGCGAAACAAAAAACCGCGAAATAATGTGAATAGCCCTTTTGCAAAAATTGAAATAAAGATGCAAAACAGTCTGGTGACCGCGATGGTTCACTGCAATGTGCCGGTTCGCTTTTTTTTATTTTTACCTTCGAGGGCACGCACGGGTAAAACTGCGGGAATCGGAAACAAAAACGTAAATGGTTAAGTTGTACTCGAAAGAGCACTAGCTTATCATACCAACTTTCACAAACAGTCTTGAAAACCTAGGAGCTCGATGCCCAATTTATTGATTTTTTGGACATTTCAAATTTGGTGACGCTTGGACCTTGACCTTGTTGACGAACAATGAATAAAATTCGGAGCTCCGTGGGGCTATGCAGTGTCGGTACTGGGCTAACAGAATACCGAACACCCTGCCAGGATTGAACAGAACCCCGCTCGGCAGAAGATTAAACTTTGAAATCGCTAGCCTCCTAAACACTGATTTTGGGCGTTGGCTCTGTATGGCACGCACCGCCCATTCTCCGAAAACAATCTAGATCATGCTACAAACCTCGCACCCTAATTTTACAAGATCGTTAAACCCATGGAGCTATGCTCGCGGACAGAGCAAGACAGACGACCACACCCATACGGAATATAGTGTCACTTATGACTCGTGACTACACCCAAAACCTGACCGCCCGCAAAACGCGTGAAAAAAAATTGTATGAAGCAAAGGCCCACGGATGCAAAAGCAGTCGTCATTTCACCGCGACATATGCGGGTCGCGCAATACGAATCCGAGAATAGCGGGGTCCACAGTACTATTATTGTTTGTCAGCTTCTCCTCGTTTTCAGCGCAAATTACCACACCAATTGGCTTCCAGTCAAATGGTATTATTTTGGCTGATAACGGAAGACCACAGGCTAGCCTAGCTTCACAATTACTATCAAAACTGGTCAGTGTTTTGGATTTCCTGTTAATTTCCATCCAACCCTGACCTACTAATTAGGAAACCCATATTTAAATCACATATACACGATGGACATTGTTTGTCCCATTGTCTATTATCTGTCTTTTTAATTCAAGTCAATGTAATACTGGTCTCTACTCAAGTCTGTCTTGCCAGTTGAGAGTCATGGTAAAAGACATTATTTTATATAAATATTATATATTTATATATATATATATTATATATACCCACATATTACAGACGACTACACACTCTTGCTGACCTCTCGAAGGTTGGTAGAAAGAAGCCATTACTGAAAAGACGTCTTCAAAGCTCGTAGAATGCATCATCTTAATGATTACTCCTGCTGTATTTATTAGAGCCCTGTAAAAGTATTCACCCTCTACCATTAGTGCCAACTTGGATGAATTCCGATTTTGCAGAAACAATTTTTCAAATTAACTTTTTTATTCTAACTGGTTGCTAAAACATTCAGCACCTTGAGGTCTGTATTTGGTGAAGAACTTTGCAGCAATGACTGCTATGAAATATTTTTGGGTCGGTCTCTACCAGTTTGTACAGTGAGATGGTAAACTCTTATACCCATTTTTCATGGAAAATTAGCTCTAGTCTTGCAAGGCTTGATGAGGATCGTCGATGGACTGCCACTTTAGTTCTCGCAATACATGTTCATTGGGTTCAAGTTCAGCTGGACTTTGACTGGGCCACTCAGACATTTTATTCTTCTTCTTATTCAGCCACTCCAGTATGGCTTAGCTTGTGTGCTCAGTCACTTGTCCTGCGAATTGAAGTCCTCCCTAGTTTCAGATTAGGCTTACTAACGCAGCGTTTTATCAAGGATTCTCCTTACTTTGCACCTGTCCATTGGCACTTCCTATCCTGACAGTTGCCAGTCTCTGCTTGATGAAAATCAAGTCCATAGATCTGTATCTGCCCCCACCATGCCTGACAGTAGGTGGTGTCTGACAGGGTGATTGCAGTGCTAGCTTGCGGCCAGATGTACCACTTTGAATGTAGACGAAAGAGTTCAATTTTTTGTCTCGTCTGACCACAAACATTCTCCACATGCCTGCGATATCACATAAGATGCTTTTTTGAAATCCATACTGAGAATTTAGATGCTTCTTTTTCAAGTAATGGCTTTTCTTTCTTACACCTGCATCATATCATAAGGTGCAGCTTTGTGCAGGACAGGATTTGTTCATTGTACATGAACACTGACCCCATCTCAAGATTATAGAGCCTTGCAGATTTTTCCAAGTCATCTTGGATTCTACGAAGTGGACATCCCGAACAGTTTCCGGCTTTCACGCGCTGCTGAGTTTGGTGGACCACCTGATCTGGTAGGTCTGGTGTGGTGTGTACTCGTCTTCCATTCTTATTGATGGATTTTACATACTCAAAGGGAAATGACAGCTGACTTGAAATCTTTTATAACCCTCTCCCTGAACCGGTGCTTTCCACCACTTTTTCTTCACGACTTCTTTGGAAAGCTCATGGTCTTTGATTTTACCTTGTTGGTGACCAAGTGAGTTGACCTTAATTCTTGTCGATAAGTGGCGGAAGCTTAATTTTAAGTTTAAACCATTTTGATTACACGGAGCGTGAAACTATTACTCTTATTTTCTAACCTTTAAACAAATAATTTCTGCCTGAAATTGATTTAGGGTTATTAGGCAAAGGGTATTGAATACTTGCACAAACTGTTGAATCATCGATATTCTCTATTGATCGAACTATTCACATTTATCTGCATTTTTCTTGCTGGTTATCACTTCTTGATGTAGTTTGTGACAAATCTATATTAATGTTGATTTGAAAGGCATCATTAAATTAAGCTCGGTGGCATCAAATTGTGAAAACTTTGGAGGGGATGCATACTTTTGCAGCACACTATGTGTATGTATTATATTATATATATATTATGCTCTGAATTATGCTAATTGTCGAGTGGTGATATCACTCCTCTTTTTGTAATCTATATTGTTTGCAGTACATGTTGAAACGATGCATTGATTTCTTTAATATATAGAAACATACTCCCTAAATGAGAATAACTTGTCACTATTTGCTGGAGGAGTGGAAGAACATGTCAATTTATAAATTTTACAACAATTGAAGCTTCCGACATGCTCACTGCACCAACCTCTCCAAACATGATATGTGTTCCGAAGCATTCACCCCAAACAGCTGTCAAGATACCTTGATTGTTCAAGATGGTGATCAAAGTCATACGAACTATATCTATATAATGTGGGTTCTCTCCGAAGGAACATTCCAACGCAGGTGGTGGCCATTAGGCCTCAGAACTGTCCAGATGATTGCCAACCTTGGTGTTTTCCGTCTCTATCTTTTAAATGCTGAGCTCAATAAGAAGGAGCACGTCCATTTTTAATGTTGGTATGACTTGGCCGGGGTTCGAACCGCCAATTTGCAGACGAGCAGAGATTCTCCTAACCCTTACACGGACTGAGTCTGGTTCTTGAAACCAATATTTTCACAAACTCAGCCAATTAACATCTGTAAACTTTTAGGTTTTTTTTTTTTCTATCTTTCTTTTTCTTTCCCATGTTCGTTCCATTATACATCAGCAATTACAACATCTTGATAGAACCTCACTATTTATAGGAGGAAAATCCTGTGATGAACAAATTTGCTGGTCCTTTTAATTTAACCTGCCCTGGAAAGGTGGCGCTAATTTCTCTAAGTTTATCATTTATTACATAGTCTGGCACCTGGTTGACTGCATGCGAATACCATATCATGGAGCACCCAAAGCCATATTCTAGACTGCGGAATGCATTTTCCATGTGTGCGTAACTGATTGGTCTCTATTTTTCCACAACATCGATGAACCCTCTTTCGTCCGACACAGATATCGAATTGCTTAACAATTTTTAGAATTAGGTTCACATGTTCCTTCTTATTATCATTTAAAGATACCAGAAGGATCTTGGTGCGCACATCATTTCAGCAGGTTTCTCGCGGGGTTGTCATCACCATTCCCAGAGATGAATTATCATGCAAAGTCTGTTTATCACTCCGCATGCGTCTTCTAAAACCTCATCGATTAAGAGGAAAACACGTCATCTATTGGATGGAATCGTTTAACCTCGATGGGAAGGAATAAAATTTGATATGCAATCCACTGCATTGCCAAGTAAGCGCACAGATTGCAACCTGCGTACATCCATCTACCATATGTCAGTGGCTTAGTACCATTTTAATCCCTTAAAGACTTGCTCGGAGCTTCAGGCTACGCGTGTTCTAGGCTCTGTGCTCATGCCTGTCTCCCCCCCCGTCCGCCTCCTTAAGTGTGAGAGTTGCAGGTCAAGGGTATCATGCTTTTCTCAACCAACATATTATGACTACCCTACCTTGCACACCCTTAACAGAAGATTATATTTATTGTGAAATATTTTTTATTTGATTGAGTGCTATAAAACATTCTTGTCAATATGCCACGTCAGGTGTGTGTGGTCGCACGGAGGCAGGTCGCGTCTTCTGATTTAACGACTTTGCTCGTAGCAAGGACACCGCTTGCCCTTGAGACCCCACGTACAAAAGACAGCTAAAACATCAAATCCTCTGAACGAAATGAGGCTTCATGGATTAGGTTTCTTTGGAAACAATTGAAAGGCCATTTCTTTCTCACCTATGTAACCAAATTTTCACATTCTTTTATTCCAGATTTTTGGCTCTCTCCTAAAAAATACCCTTAAAATGCAACATACCGACCGACTCTTCACGACCGAAGCAATCGAGAGGTCGACGTTACACACCGAAGATTAGACTTCAACACCAAGAGCAGGTACAAGCCTGATGAAAGTGCAGTTATTCATGGACGCTTACATGTCTAAGCATGTCTGCCATCTGGCATGTCTCATTGCGCAGGGATTCTGGAGCCACAGCAGCTACAGCAGGCCAGAAAGGTGGTCAATTTCTAACACGGTTGGAGTAGTTTTTTAAGAGCGGTTGTCTGGAAAGATTGCTTGTGAACATTAAAGTTCCCACTGGGAATACTCCCTCAACATTAGACTGTGAAAGCCAAACCAGTTCTCTTTGGATTGGCTCAAGGAGAAATTTAGCTCGTCCATTGAATGGTATTGGAAATTGCTTTCTGTAAAACTGGTTAACGAAAAGGGTGGATTAAAATATGCCCGATATGGCAAGCATGTATTGATTGCTGTTAATATTTAATTGTGAGGACCTGCTGTAATTTAGCAATTATGTTGAAAAATTTGCAGCTGCCGTCATGCAAATGCGGTAATTGTGGAATCACCTTTCAGTGCTAATTTTTTGGCTGCTTGCAACACAATTGTCTCAGATTATTTCCACAAGCAAAATGTTTTTAGTTAGTAGTCGATGACGCATTGCATATTTCTTCAGAATTGGATGCGCAATGCTAGGCCATATTGGAACTAGAAGCGGCACTCGTGGAGCGCGTACCTCCGACCAGGCTCAATGGTAAACAGTTTACGTTTTGTGTCCCACTGATAGGGCCGTATATGCATCGCGGACCTGGAACCGAAAATCGAAATCGCGCGTTTGTCTCCTAGCCAACTCATCTCCAAGTTTCATCCAAATCCGTACATAAACTATTTGTAGATATCATTCTAGTTATAGGTATTTGCCCTATCTCTCATGGTGAAGAATCACTAAAATTAATATCATGGATCTGATCTTCATCAAATCGAATCAATTTGTCTGTTAGACACCCAACCTGTCCACCAAGTTTCATCCGATTGTCCATAATTTTTTTTGAGAATCCTGCTCAAGACAGACAGACAGCAGACAAACAGGGGTGAAAATGAACCTCCATCACCTTGCTAGTGGATGGAAACCAATATTTGCATCCTAGATAAATGCACTCGTTTGTTAACGTTTCATCGAATTTTCGTTGTCCACCATTAGATTTTGTTCCATTGCAATGAGATGATCAGCTTATGTGGTGTGCAGGAATAGGCTATAGGTATGCACACTTCTCGATCTGACTGTCAAGCCTGGGGTTTTACGTCGACCAGCTGTAAACTGTCATTCTTGTTTGTTAGTTGTCTCAATCTCAAACCTGAGATCGAGCTGTCTCTCAAACATCTCTTGAGCAATTGATGCAGCCAGGAACTCTGCTTTGATTTACCAAACTCTCTGTTTATGAATCCAAGGACTCCTCATTATGGATCACTGACTTTTCACTCCTGTATCCAGCATGCATCTCTTCATGGTTATCATCCCTCTCCAGTGTCAGCTGGAGTGCCCCACACGATCTTGGACCCAGTCTATTTCTCATCTTCACTCAGTGATCTTTCTGATTCCAGAAACCCTGCCTATCTCTTTTGATGTTGAGTTCCACCCTCTGCAACATCATTTCTCATCCTTCAGGGATCGCAGTCACAGCCCATTGCCTCTCCGCAGACCTGCAGGATCAGAAGCTTGGTTACAAACTTGGAAATCCATTTCAACCAATCAAATTCTCATACCATTCTTGTCTTTCTGAAAGACTGTTGCAGAGTCCCACCAAACTACTTAAACAAACCACTTAAAGAAGGTTGTCATCAACCCCCCCCCCCTCTCTCACAGCAAATGGGACCTGCACCGCAGCTACTCTGTCTTAGGCGGACCCATATTTCCAAGATGTCCTCAATAAGCGGTCACTGAATGGGCATTCTCATCTTTCTTGGGCTAATCTGAACCTTTGACAACTTGCAGGCTTTTTTCATGGCTTGATTGGAATACTGCTCGTTCCTTTGGGCTTGGTGCCCCTGCCTCACACTGCCCTTCTTGATTCTGTTGAAAGCAATGCCTCAAATAATAATTGTATCTCCCAGGACTGGAACCTGAGTGTCATGCATTGATACTTTCACATCACAGATGGGTATATGTGCCTTTCGTATTTACTAAACACCTCCTTTTGACCTTGCACACCACAGATGGCCTGTCCCTCCCGAGGTTTCTGAAGGGTGTACACGAGTCTGCCAGAAACTCTTTCTTCTTGAACTCCCTAAATCCACGCTCCACTGCTCATTTGTTCGTCTTTTCTTTCGCCATGGAACCACATCCCCAGTCTGTTCAGTCCCATTCTTCTTTCTTCAAGGGATCCAAAGCGCACTTTCACCACTTTCTCAGGCAATCACCTCCAATAACTTCATATCTCTTTTTACCCTACAATGGACCCAATTCCAAAGCACTTTCCCTTTTCCAGGTTGTTCCTGTGTTCAGTTTTGCTTGCAGCTTGTCACCCACCCTCGGTATGCACAACACCTTGATCTCACTTGACACTTACACCATTATCCATTTTATTCATTCTATTCTGCTCTAGCTTGTTAATCGAGTCTCATCATGTGTACAAAAAAAATAAATTGGTGCAGATTGTATCGATTTTGGTCCGTCCTTGGATCGACATTAAATCAGTGTCCTGCCATCCACGAGCATTATTGGTGGACATTAGACCTCCACAAGTGTGTTTCGACAAAGGAGGTCATTCATTTAGGGACCTAAATAAATTCCAAATTCCTGCTTTAACATACAGAGGGCACTGCAGCAATAATCCTCCCCATCCCCCCCCCCCCCCCGCAGAAATGCTATCAGCAGCCTTTTCTGCACCATAGTCATCCAGTGTACCCTGCTTCCACTTAGACCTCGACTATTCTATAAGGAAAAAAACAAAAGAGCACATGCCTTCAACCCACCACTGACGACCTCATTGACCACTCCAGGATCTTCATTAGGTAGATATTGCTGTTTCTGGTGACGCACTTATAACGATTTCTTCTGCAGCCACTTGGCCGAAAAACACCTGTGGTGATACAATTAAAGTTTGGCATCGCCTGTGTGAAAACTGCTCATAACTTCCTGTCTATTGACCAAATTGCTTTATTGTTTTATTTTGAAAGCAGATTACATCCGGCTTAGTCTAAGGAATAACGCGACCATGCAGAAAGCTATTCAGCGCAATTGGGTCTTTGGATGGTTCAGTTCCCCATGGCTACACCACTGGTGAAGTTCCATCATCTTCATCCTTTTAAAAAAAACTTGATCTCCATTCGACAGTCTATCCCATGATCTTTTGCAGGTAAACAAAGTTTTCCATTCATTGTTGTTCAATTTTGTGTTCGTAATAAGATCCATCAGATACTTTGCAGTCACTGAACTCTACAGCCCGATGCTCCCCAATTCAAATTTATAGCAAAGACAATAAGTTGAATGGGCATGGGTTCCAATAATGCTTCATGCCCTAACTAACAATGATCAGCTCCAACTTGTAAAAGGTCCACTTAGAACTGTGCTGCTGTTTGAAATGACGGAATTGAAATTGGTGAGGATGGTCTACCTCAAGACCATTTAATCGTTGAAGTTTCCCGTATCCCTTTTAACCTCGGACGTCAGAACATGTAGCAGAATTTAACAAACACGTGCCTCTACACTTTTCACAGGTACCATTGAGTTATTTTTGGCGATCACGATCTGAATGCAGCTGTACGGTGGCGAAAGTCCCCAATCACGAAGGACGTCTTTGCAGGGACGTGCGCTCCATGCATTGTGAATCAGATTATTTTTTTTCGACTTAAAAAAACTTCCTATTGAGGATCTGCACCCAGATTGGACAATCTCGATGCAGCACACTCTATCATGCCACTCATATCCTCTAACAGTGG
>CM068960.1:18093284-18111211 GCA_035128595.1 Eptatretus atami
ATGACAAGAGGTGGTGTTAGGTTGCAGCCAGTGCCATATGTTTGGTGTCCAACCAGTTTAATCAGAGGGGACTGTTTTCACAACCTTTGTTTTCACAAACTTTTCACATGTGGTGCCATTGAGGTCATGATTCAAAATGATGACTGGTATTGAACTATGGTAAAAGAGCAGTTGAAAATTCCTGATATTTGCAGCTGTTTTTGACAATTGATTTCATTGTTCCGACGAGTTCTTAATTTAAGGCCGATTGCATATGTGCGAAGCCCACATAATCGCCAAAAGTACTAACAAATATGAATTAGCTTAATCTGATGTAGAATGTGGTATTGATTGCAGCTTTATGATAATGAGTGATTAATTTATGGAGATTTTTCATGGCAAAGCATTGCTCTCATGTTTATGGGTGAATTTCTCCAACTCCCCCCCCCCTTTCCTCCCCAGAGTAACAAACCCACAGGGTTTGTCGCCTGTGCTGATAGCTCTAAATGCTGAGTGTTCAATGCGCGGAAGCAGAGTGCTATTATTGAATGTTGGTGTGACTTGACCAGCAAGGGGATAAAATGAAACTAGGAAGGACGAGGAGGGAGAAGTGGGAGGGAAAAGGGGGGTGGGAGGAGAGAGAGAACTGGGCACGCGAGAAGCGGAAATGAGTAATTCTGGAGCGTTGGGTTCGGAAAAGTCAATGGGGTATGAAGATCATGGGTCAGGAGGGGGAATGACATGAGTTGGAAGGCATGCCTAACCGGCGAAGCCGGCTGAAGGGAAGAGTGAGACTTTCCAGCCGATGGGAGGTAGTTCTATAGATTAGAGAAGCGAGGAATAAAAGAGTTGAGGTGTGCAGTCGTCCTGAATTTTGGAAGTTTAAAAAGGAGTGGATTACTGGAAGAATGCATGCATCCTGGAGTATCTGGGGAGGGTCAGAGGATGGAGGGAGCAATGTTGGAGAATAGACGGTGGAAAACATTGAGCCATGACCTGCTGGCAATGTGAGAGCAACAGACCTTGCACTTCGGCCTCATCATTGGAGATTCCTAGATTCCACAGAATCTAGGAGATACAGATGTGATGCTGGAGTGCCAACCCATAGATGAGAGCAGTATTCCATTGAGTTATGAACAAAGGCCTGGACTGTGATTTAACTGTGATTTTCCAAGGCAAGACTTGGATCAACAGAGGATGGCTACTCTGTGGCTGGCTTCGGAGTCTGATTATGGAATCTGAATTCATAATGCTATTGTTTTGATCAAATAATGAAGCATTTGTATGCCGTTAACCCTTAAATGTCATGGAGCTTATGTTCCTGGAAAACGTTGCAAAGAGTAAAACCATGAATGCAAAAACTAAAGGCCTATGGGAAAAAGGGGGTTAGGTTCCTGCACCCAGAGAATATGCAGAGGAAGGTTGGTGGCAGCCAAAATAAACGTATCACAACTGAAATAAACATGTAAAATAAATATGAATTGGTTTTTACTATGGAGTCTCCTGCTTCGTTGAAGCAGACACTTCTGTGATGTGTCTAAAGTGTCTAAAGTGTCCCTCCCTTCTGTAATGTGTTGAAAGCCCCCACTATTCCTCCCTTATTAATCGCTTAAATCTTTTTTTTTTCTTTTCTGCATCTCCACAAACCAGTGAAATCGCCGCGCCCTGCGCCACCTTCCCCCAAGAAGGCGATTCTTATTTATTTATTTCCCCCCCCCCCCCTGCCCCTTCCCCACCGTAACAGGTCATCACTTTTCTCTGCCTTTTTGCACTCGATTCACTTTTGTCATGACTTGAGCTCCATTATTAACAAGAGGCGGCGAGAAGCCCTTTTGGAGCACTTGCGGTAACACTTGCACGGATATTTGCCTCACCTTTACTGATTTACCTTTCCCACACAGTAGTAGATTAGTTCATCCTGTGTTGGCATTCCACAGATGCTGCACTTTCACCTCGAGGAAGCTTATCTAACAACTCGATTTCTTTTGCGCAATGTCATCACTTTTCTCTGCCTTTTTGCAATACAATCACTTTTGTTTATCACTTTATGCTTGGGCACCATTATTAATGGTGCTTGAGAAACTTTTGGTGCAAGATAAACACTTACAGAAGTTGCCCTCAAATGGTCAAAACCGTGAAAGAGAAACCCGTGATATTTAAGGGTTTACTGTATTGGATGCTCTGGTGATCCAGCATCTTGATGCCATCCTTCGTGTCCTCCAACCCTTCAAAACCACTCGAACCCCATCCCCAATACATCACTGCCTCTGCACACCCTGCCCAATGGTGATGAACTCACATGTCGTGTTTTCTTATTTTTTTGTCAATCTTGTAATTATGAACAGGATTCCTTTTGTTTACATTTTATGATTTCCTTATGTATGATTTATTTCAAATCGGATGCTTTTTGTATACATTTTATGAACCTAAGGTTTTTGAGGTTTCACTTCTCTTATTTCGACATAACTCTGTGACATTCCAGTCTTGCGCTTCCACTCTGCCCCCCCCCTTCCTTCCACCCCTCTCACCACCTCCCCTGTGGTCTTCAGTCTGCTCTCATTCACAACCTCGAGGGCTCTCCCATTTAGACCTCTGAGCTTTTCTGTACCTCAAACCCCATCCCAGTTTTCCATGCAACTCCTCTCTCTTGCTCTGACGATTCCATGTGATCTTGTCGATCTATTTCCTCATTGCAGTTCATCCATGGACCAGCTGTCATAATGGCATACTTTGCACTTAACTAATGCGGAGTGCAAATACGTCATCATTTAATGGAATGTTTTTTTTTCTTGCTCGACTCAAGCAGCTAGTTTGTCAATTATTACTTTATCAATAAAATATGTGAAGTTAATGCTGAATGACTGTGTGAGGATTCTTTTGCAGACCTGCGTTGCTGATTTCACCTTTTCTGCATTAGATGTGCTTTTCTTTCTTTCCTCATCGCAGGAATGACACAATAACTTACCTTAAGTTTAGTAATGCAGTTTTGTTGGAACAGCCTCACTCGTAAGACTGTCACAAGTATAAACCACTGGACTCTGCACTATGTATAGGCAATTGTTTTCATACAAATGCTGCATTTATCATTCGATAGCCAAAGCCATGAGTTACGTAACTTTGAAAATCGAAAAGTAAATTCAGAATGGACTTCCGTGAGCTCAGTCATTTACTGATCAGAATTTCGAGTTTGAGAATTACTTTTGTTCCAGCTGGTCTCATTTGACATTGTAGTTTGATCTTTTTGTTTGAATCTATAAAACATATTTTTCATCGTTTTTGTTATATTACAATGTAAGGGTATATTCTTGTTGAGACCATTTCCTTTGAATTTGGTGTGACAGTACATCTTACCAAACTGTATGTACTACGAATTGTTTTTATTACTGTCGGACCCAGCTATTCGCGGGGGATATGTTCCTGGAAAATGCTGCGAATGTTGAATCCCTGAATGTCGGGGCATTGTTGCAATGGGAAGAAGGGCGATAGGTTCTCAGAGATTCGTGATTCATAAGGAGAAATCAAAATCCTGTGAAAAATACCAAGAAAATGCGAAAAAAAACCGCGAAAATGTGAATACGCCTGCAAAAACGTGAAAATAAAATGCAAACAAGTCTGGAGACGGCGATGGTTCACGAGCAATGTGCACGGTTCACCTTTTTTATTTTTGACCTTCGAGGGACGCCACGGGAAACTGCGGGAATCGGGAAAAACGTAAATGATGAAAGTTGTATACTCGAAGAGCACTACTTACATACCAACTTTCATTCTAAACAGTTGAAAACCCTAGGAGCTCGATGCCCAATTTATTGATTTTTTGGACATTTTCAAAGTTTGTGACCTTGTGACCTTGACCTTGGGACGAAAATGAAAAAATCGAGCTCCGTGGGCTATGCAGGTGCTACTGGGCTAACCAAATACCAAACCCTGCCGATTCGACAAACCCCCTCGGAGAAGATGTAACTTGAAATCGGCTACCCCCTAAAAACACATGATTTTTGGGCTGGCTCCGCCCATAATGGGGCAGCACGCCCATTCTCCGAAAACACAACTAGATCATGTACAAACCTCGCACCCTAATTTTATCAAGATCGGATCAAAACCCATGGAGCTATGCTCGGGACAGACGACAGACAGACACACACCCATACGATATATAGTGGTCACTTACTGACTCGTGAACCAATACGCCCGCAAAAGCGCGTGAAAAAAAATGTACGTGAAGCACAGGCCCACGGATACAAAAGCAGGTCGCATTTTATCAACCGCGAATATGCGGGTCGCGCAAATACCGAATCCGAGAATAGCGGGGTCCGACAGTACTATTATTGTTTGCTCAGCTGTCTCCTCGTTATTAGCCAAATAAACACCAATTTGGCTTCCCCAGTCAAAATGGTATTTATTTTGGCTGATAACGAGAAGACCACAGCTACCTAGCTTCACAATTACTATCAAAACTGGTCGGTTTTGGATTGTCCTGTTAATGTTCCCATCCAAACCCCTGCCTACTAATATAGGGAACCCATATTTAAATCACATATACCATGGACATTGTTTGTCCATTGTCTATTTCTGTCTTTTTAATTCAAGTAATGTAATACTGGTCTCTACTCAAGTCTGTCTTTGACCTTGAGATCACTGGTAAAAAGCATATATATATATATATATATATATATATATATATACACCCATATATACATACACACACACTTTGCTGACCTCTCGGACAGGTTGGTAAGAAAGAAGCCATTACTGAAAAAGACGCTTCGAAAAGCTCGTATGGAATTTGTGCATCTTAATGATACTCCTGTGTTATTTATAGAGCCCTGTAAAGGTATTCACCCTCTACCATTAATGCCACATTTGGATGAATTCCGAATTTTGCAGAAACAATTTTTCCAAATTAACTTTTTTATTCATAACTGGTTGTAAAAACATTCAGCACCTTGGGTCTGTATTTGGTGAAGAACCTTTTGCAGCAATGACTGCTATGAATATTTTTGGGTCGGTCTCTACCAGATTTGTACAGTGAGATGGTGAAATCTTTACCCATTGTTCATGTGAAAATTGCTCTAGTTCTGCCAAGTTTGATGAGGATCGTCGATGGACTGCCACCTTCTAGTCTCGCAATAAAATGTTCAATTGGGTTCAAGTCAGGACTTTGACTGGGCCACTCAAGAACATTTATTTTCTTCTTATTCAGCCACTCCAGTATGGCCTTAGCTTTGTGCTTCAGATCATTGTCCTGCTGAAATTTGAATGTCCTCCCTAGTTTCAGATTCATGGCTTACTAACGCAGGTTTTCATCAAGGATTCTCCTGTACTTTGCACCTTCCATTGTCACTTCTATCCTGACAAGCTTGCCAGTCTCTGCTGATGAAAATCAAGTCCATAATCTGATGCTGCCACCACCATGCCTGACAGTAGGGATGGTGTTGACAGGGTGATGTGCAGTGCTAAGCTTGCGCCAGATGTACCACTTTGAATGTAGACGAAAGAGTTCAATTTTTTGTCTCGTCTGACCACAAAACATTTCTCCACATGCCTGCAGTATCAATAAGATGCTTTTTTGAAACTCCATATGAGATTTTAGATGCTTCTTTTTCAGTAATGGCTTCTTTCTTACCACCTGCTCATAGCTCATAGAGGTGAGCTTTGTGCAGGGAACAGGATATTGTTCATTGATGAACACTGACCCCCCATCTCAGATATAGAGCCTTGCAGATTTTTCCAAGTCATTCTTGGATTTACAGTGACATCCCGAACCAGTTTCCGGCTTTCACGGCTGCTGAGTTTGGATGGACCACCTGATCTGGGTAGAGTCTGGGTGGTGTGATCCGTCTTCCATTTCTTATTGATGGATTTTACCATACTCAAAGGGATAATGAGTGACTTTGAAATCTTCTTATAACCCTCTCCTGAACGGTGCTTCTCCACCACTTTTTCTATCCGACTTCTTTGGAAAGCTCATTGGTCTTTATGTTTACCTTGTTGGTTGACCAAGTGAGTTGCACCTTAAAATTCTTTCGATAAGTGGGGAAGCTTAATTTTTAAGTTAAACCATTGATTACACGCAGGTGAAACCTATTACTCTTATTTTCTAACCTTTCAAACAAATAATTTTCTCCTGAAATGATTTAGGGTTTATTAGGCAAAGGGTTTGAATACTTGCACAACTGTGAATCATCCGATATTCTCTATTGATCGAACATATTCACATTTTATCTGCATTTTTCTTAGCTTTATCACTCTTGATTAGTTTGTGACAAATCTATATTTAATTTGATTTGAAAGCATCATTAAATAAGCTCAGGTGGCATCAAATTGTGAAAACTTTGGAGGGGGATGCATACTTTTGCAGGCCACAATATGTGTATGTATATATATATATATATATATGTATGCACTCCTGAATTATTGCTAATTGTCGATTGCTGTTTATCACTGCTCTTTTGTAATCTATATTGTTGCAGTACATGTTGAAACGATGCATTGATTTCTTTAATATTATAGAAACATCTCCCTAAATGAGAATAATGTCCACTATTTGCTGGAGGGAGTGGAAGCAACATTCAATTTATAAATTTACAACAATTGAGCTTCATCATGTCACTGCACCAACCTCTCCAACCATGATATGTTCCGAAGCATTTCACCCCAAACAGCTGTCAAGATAACCTGATTGTTCAATGATGTGATCAAAGTCATACAGAATATATCTATTATAATGTGGGTTCTCTCCGAAGGAACATCAACGCAGGTGGTGGCCATTAGGCCCATCAAGCCTGTCCAATGATTGCCAACCTATGGTTGTTTTTCCGTTCTCTATCCTTTTAAAATGCTGAGCGTCAATGAAGAAGGAGCACGTACCATTTTTAAATGCTTGGTATGACTTGGCCGGGGTTCGAACCGCCAATTTGCAGACTCAGAGCAGAGATTCTAACCCTTACACGACTGAGTGGTTTCTTGAAACCAATATTTTCACAAACTCAGCAATTAACATCTGTAAAACTTTTTAGGTTTTTTTCTTTTCTTCTTCTTTTCTTTCCATTTCGTTCCATTATACATCAGCATTACACATCTTTGATGAACCTCAGTATTTATAGGAGGAAATCCAATGATGTGAACAAATTTTGGTCCTTTCTAATTTTAACCTGCCCTGGGAAAGGTGGGCTATTTCTCTAAGTCTTATTCATTTATTTACATATCTGGCACCATGGTTGACTGCATGCGAATACCATATCATGGAAGCACCCAAAGCCATATTCTAGACTCCGGAATGCATTTTCCATGTTCGTAACGTGATTTGGGTCTCTATTTTTCCAAACATCGATGAACCCCTTTCGTCCGACACAGAAATCGAATTGCTTAACATTTTGAGAATTAGGTCACAATGTTCCTTCTTTATTATCATTTTAAAAGAACTACCAGAAGGAGTCTTGGTGGCACATCATTTCAGCAGATGTTCTCCTGCGGGGTTGTAATCACCATTCCCATGATGATGAATATCATCATGCAAAGTCTGTTTATCACTCCGCATGGTCTTTAAAACCTCATCGTATAAGGAAAACACCGTCATCCATATTGAGTGAAATCGTATAACCCTCGATGGGAAGGAATAAAATTTAATGCAATCACACTGACATTCTCAAGGTTAAAGCGCACAGATTGCACCTGCGTACATCCATCTACCATATGTCAGTGGCTTAGTTACCATTTTAATCCCTTAAAGACTTGCTGGAGCTTCAGGACCTTCATACGTGTATTGTGTGCTCCTTAAGTGTGAGAGTGCATGTGTCAAGGGGTAATCATAGCTTTCTCAACCAAACATTTAATGACTACCCTAACCTTGCACACCCTTAACAAAGATTTATATTTATTGTGAAATTATTTTTTATTTGGGATTGAGTGCTATAAAAACATTGCTTTGTCAATATGCCAAACGGTCAAGTGTGTGGTCGCACGGAGGCAGGTCGATCGTCTTCTGATTTATACGCTTTGCTCGTAGCAAGGACACGCTTGCCCTGAGACCCCACGTACAAACAAGACAGTAAAACATCAAAATCTCTGAACGAAATAGGCTCATATTATTTCCTTGGAACACACATTGAAAGGCCATTTCTTTCACGCCTTATGTAACAAATTTTTCAACATTTCTTTTATTCCAGATTTTTGGCTCTCTCCTAAAAAAATACCCTTAAAAATGCAACATACCGACCGACTCTTTCCACGACCTAAGGCAATCGAGGTCGACTGTTACACACCCGAAGATTAGACTTCAACACCAAGGAGCAGGTACAAGCCTTGATGAAAGCTGCATTATTCATGAGGAGGCTACATGTAAGCATGTGCCAATCTGCATGCTAATTGCTGCAGGGCATTCTGGGAGCACAGCAGCTACACCAGGCAGAAAGGTGTCAATTTAACACGGTGGAGTAGTTTTAAGAGCATTGTCTGGAAAGATTGCTTGTGAACATTAAAGATCCCACTGGGAAAGACTTCCCTCAACATTAGACTTGAAAGCCAAACAGTCTGCTTTTGAGATTGGCTCAAGGAGAAACATTTAGCTCGTCATTGAATGGATATTGAAATTGCATTTCTGTAAAACTGGTTAAACGGAAAAGGGTGCGCAGTTAAAATATGCCGATATGACAAGCAATGTATTGATTGCTGTAATTATTTAATTGGTGGAGGACCTGCTGGTAATTTTAGCAATATGTTGAAAAATTTGCAGCTGCCGTCATGCAAATGCGGTAATTGTGGAAATCACCTTTCGTTCCATAATTATTTTGGTCTCTGCAACACAATTATTCTCAATTATTTCCACAAGCAAAATGTTTTTAGTTAGTAGTCGATGACGCATTGCATATTTCTTCAGAATTGGCATCGCAATGCAATACAGCCCATATGAAACTAGAACGGCACTCGGTGGAGCGCGTACCTCCGCCAGGCTCAATGGTGAACAGTTTACGTTTTGTGTCCCACTGATAGGCCGGATATGCATCGGGACCTGAACCGAAATCGAATCGGCTTGTTCTTGTCTCCTAGCCAACTCATCTACCAAGTTTCATCCAAATCCGTACATAACTATTTGAGATATCATTCTATGTATAGGTTTTGGCCCTATCTCTCAATGGTGAAGAATCACTTAAAAAATTTAATATCTGGATCTAGATCTTCATCAAAATCGAATCAATTTGTCCTCGTTAGACACCCAACCTGTCCACCAAGTTTCATCCGAATGTGTCCATAATTTTTTTTTGAGATATCCTGCTCACAGACAGACAGACAGACAGACAAACAGGGGTGAAAACATAACCTCCATCCACCTTTGCTAGTGGATGGAACAATATTTGCTCCTAGATAAATGAACTCGTTTGTTAACGTTTCATCGAATTTTGTTGTCCACACATTAGATGTGTGTTCCATGCAAATGAATGATCAGCTTTGTTGGGTGTGCAGGATAGGCTATAGGTATGCACACTCTCATCTGAGCTGTCAAGCCTGGGTTTTACTGTCGACCCAGCTGTAAACTGTCATTCTTGTTTTTAGTTGTCCTCAATCTCAGACCTGAGATCAGAGCTGTCTCTCAATACATATCTTGAGCAATTGATGCAGCCAGGAACTCTGCTTTGATTTCCAAACTCTCTGTTTATGACATCCAAGGCCACCTCCTCTTATGGATCACTGACTTTTTTCACTCCTGTATTCAGCATGCATCTCTTCATGGTATCATCTCCTCTCCATGTCAAGCTGGAGTGCCCCAACACAGTCTTGGACCCAGTCTTGTTCCTCATCTTCATCGATGATCTTTCTGATTCCACAGAAAACCCTGCCTATCTCTTTTGATGTTGATTCCACCCTCTGCCACATCATTTCTCATCCTTCAGATCGGCAGTCAGCAGCCTCTTCCCTCTCCGCAGACCTTGGCAGAATCAGAAGCTGGTTCAACACTTGGAATCCATCTTTCAACCCAATCAAATCTCATACACTCTCCTTGTCTTTCTGAAAGGACTGTCTGGCAATCCCACCCAACTACTTAAACAAACCACTTAAAGAGGTTGTCATTCAACCCCCCCCCCCACCTCTCTCACAGCAAATGGGACCTCACCGTCAGCTACTCTGTCTTAGGTAGACCATATTTCCAAGATGTCCTCAAAAGCGGTCCACTGAATGGGCATTCTCCATCTTTTCTTGGCTAATCTGAACCTTTGACAACTTGCAGGGCTTTCATTCATGGCTTGATGGAATACTGCTCTTCCCTTTGGGCTGGTGCCCCTGCCTCACACCTTGCCCTTCTTGATTCTGTTGAAAGCAATGCCCTCAAAATAATAATTGGTATCTCCAGGAATGAACCTGAGTGTCGAGGCATGATACTTTCACATCACAGATGGGTATGTGGCCTTTCCGTATTCTAACACCTCCTTTTTGACCTTGCACCCACAGATGGGCTCTGTCCCTCCCAGGTTTCTGAAGGGTGTACACGGTCTGCCAGTAACCCTCTTCTTCTTGAACTCCCTAAATCCAGGCTCACTGCTCATTTGTTCGTCTTTTCTTTCGCCCATGGAACCAACTTCCCCAGTCTGTTCAGTCCCATTCTTCTCTTCTTCAGGGATCCAAGGCAGCTGTTCACCACTTTCTCAGGCAATCCCCCATCCATACTCATGATCTCTTTTACCCTAAATGACCCAATTCCAAAGCACTTCCCTTTTCCAGGTTGTTCCTGTGTTTCAGTTTGCTTGCAGCTTGTTCACCCACCCTCGGTATGCACAACACTTGATCTCACTTGCACTTACACCATTTCCATTTTATTCCATTCTATTCTGCTCTAGCTGTTAATCGAGTCTCAATCATGTGTACAAAAAAAATAAAACATTTGGTGCGATTGATCGATTTTTGGTCCGTCCCTTGGATCGACATTAAATCAGGTGTCCTCCCATCCACGAGCATTAGTTGGTGGACATTTAAGACCTCCACAGTGTGTTTCGACAAAGAGTAGGTCATTCCATTTAGGGACCCTAAATAAATTCCAAATTCCTGCTTTAACATACAGGGGGCACTGCAGCAATAAATCCTCCCCCATCCCCCCCCCCCCCCCCCCCCCCCCCCCCCCCCCCCCCCGCAGCAAATGCTACTACCAGCAGCCATTTTCTGCACATAGTCCATCCAGTGTACTCGCTCTTCCACGAGCCTCGACTATCTATAAAGAAAAAACAAAAGAGCATGCCCTTCAACCACCCTGACCGACCTCATGTGACCACTCCAGGATCTTCATTCAGGTGAGATATTCTGTTCTGTGTGAGCACTTATAAGATGTTCTCTGCAGCCACCTTCCGAAAAACACCTGTGGTGATACAATTAAATTTTGGCAATCCACTGTGTGAAAACTGCTCATAACTTCCTGTCTATTGACCAAGATTTGCTTTATTGTTTTATTTTGAAAAGCAGATTACATCCGGCTGTAGTCTACAGGAATAACGGACCATGCAGAAAGCTATTCAGCGAATCTGGGTCATTGGATGGGTTCAGGTTCCCATCATGGCTACACCCTGGTTGAGATGTCCATCCATCTTCATCCTTCATTAAAAAAAGACTTGATCTCCATTCGACAGTCATATCACCATGATCTTTTTGCAGGTAAACAAAGTTTTCCATTTCATTGTGTTCAATTTTGTGTTCGTAACTAGATCCATCGATATTGTGAGTCACTGGAAACTCTAAGCCGATGCTCCCCAATTCAAATCTATAGCAAAGTAGCATAAGTGAATGGGCATGGTTCCAATTGCTTCATGCCCTACACTACAACTGATAGCTCCAACTTGTAAAAGGTCCACTTGAAACTGGTGCTGTTTGAAATGACGGAATTGAAATTGGTGAGGATGGTCTACCTAAGACCAATTTAAATCGTTGAAAGTTTCCCGTATCCCTTTTAACCTCGAGGCAGGACATGTAGCCAGAATTACAACACACGATGCCCTACACTTTTCAACAGGTACCATGAGTTATTTTGGGTCCACGATCTGAATGCAGGTGTGACGGCTGGCTGAAGTCCCCAATCAGAAGGACGTCTTTGAGGGCGTAGCGCTCCAATGCATTGTGACATCAGATTATTTTTTTTCGACTTAAAAAACGTTCCTATTGAGGATCTGACCCAGACTTGACATCTCGATGGAGCACACTCTATCATGCCACTCATATCCTCTAACAAGTGGTACTTCACCCTCTTGAGCACGGGTAAGAATGATAAATGTCGATAGCAAATGTTAGCGATGGTGCATTGGTGTCAGTATACCTGGTGTTGGCTTAATGGTTAGGGTGGTGGGCTTGGGATCCTAGTCAGGTGGACTTTGGATCCGAGCATGGTGGGCTTGGGATCCTCGGGTTCTCAGTTAAAATCCTGCTTGGCTGTTGAATTAATACCTGGTGGGGTTGACTCAGCCTGTCATCCTTCTGAGGTTGGCAAAATGAGTACCAACTTAAGGTACCAGTGAGGTACCACATCGGAGGTTGTTAGCCAAAGTGAGGGCTTGTGGAGTGGCTGGTCAGGTAGCGAATTGGATTGCAAACTGGCTTAGTGATAGGAAGCAAAGAGTGGCTGTGAGTGGGAGGATGTCTTGCTGGGAGGATGTAAGTAGTGGGGTACCTCAGGAATCAGTACTCGGACCATTACTATTCATTATTTACATGAACGATTTGGATAATGGGGTAGAGAGTAAGCTTTCCAAATTTGCGGATGACACAAAGCTTGGAGGTAAGGTGGATAGCAGAGGGAGGGGTGAACAGATACAGGAAAGTATTGATACTTGTATAGATTGGGCAAAAGACTGGCAGATGTAATTTAACCTGAGCAAGTGCAAGGTGTTGGGGATGGGAAAGAACAATGAAAATAGAGATTACATGATGCAAGGGGTAATTTTGGAGCGTGTCACACAGGAGAAGGATCTGGGGGTGGTAATAGATATGGGAGGTAAACAGGCAGTGCAGTGCCAGGCAACTGCAGGTGAAGCAAATCGGGTTTTAGGCTGTATAAGGAGGGGGATCATTTATAAATTAAAAAGAGGTGGTGTTAACCTTGTATAAGAATTTAGAGAGGGCCACATCTAGAATATTGTGTGCAGTTTTGGTCACCACAGTTCCGGAAGGACATAGATGCCCAGACAAGGTTCAGCGTGGCTACTATTTGATTCTGGGCCTAGCTGACTCAGCTATGAGGAGCGGTTGAAGGAGACAGGCTTATTCACTAGAAAGGAGGCGGTTACGAGGAGATATGATGAGATGTTTAAGATAATGAAGGTATAGATAAATAAGTGCAGATGAATTATTCAACAGAGTAGACAGTGACAGAACCAGGGGCCATAGCCTGAGAGTAAAGAAGAGGAGAGTTGAGATGGTAGTAGGCAAGGGGACTTTCACTCAGAGAGTAGTTAATGCATGGAATGGTCTCCCTGGAAAGGTAGTGACAGCAGAAAACGTAGATGAGTTTATATTAGAATTAGATAGGTACCTGGAAGTTATGGAGATAGAGGGGTATGGGGATGTTGATAAGACTTTTAGGTAGTTTGAGTATTGATGGGTGATTGTGTATGGAGTGCTGTTGGTGGGGGTCATGTTAAGGGGGGTTGTGTGGTTAATGTGTTTTTAACCAAGCCCATGCCCCCTCTGCGAGGGGAAGAAAAGAAAAGAAAAGAAAAAAAAATTACAATAACAACAAAAAAAATTACCAAAAAAAAAATACATTTTTTTTTTCTTTCATTAATTAAAAACTTTTTTTTGCATTTTCCTTCTTGGATCTTGGGTTGGTGTGGTGTTCACGCAGGCATGATGGGCTGAATGGCCTCCACCTGTGTTGGAGTTCCTTGTTATTAACTTGCTGGGATGATTGAGCCATTTGAGTATCCGGCATCAGAGTGGTTACCTGTCCAGGATTGTGCCCAATTGCCCAGGAGACTGCTTTGGCAGAACCAACACTCTGTACAGAGTATGGTCCTGATGGATTTGGATTTTTGCATTGGTGTTCGCCCTGTTCACCATCTTTTGTGCCGATTTTTCTGCACCAAATGTACAAAGCATCGATGCACGAACGGAATAGCATCTCTTGAGAGACCCACCACCCAGATGGTAACACCATGTAAAGATGTGAATTGCTTCTTCATTCATTTCAATGTTAGAAGAAAATGACACTTGGTTCAAATCTGCGTTTATTTCACTTTTTAATGTTAAAAATGAGAACAGAACCTTTTTGTTAACTTTTTCGATAAATGACAAAAAAAATTTTTATCATTTCATTATACGAGTGGACAAATGTTTTTTCCACTTTAAATCAAACAACGTGGGAGTTGTTACCTTTATATCGATATGTTATCGATTTATATTTGGCTTATCCTGACATTGCTATGACACATCTATTTATTTCATCCACTAATACAGCAGAGTTTGATTCCCTCAATCCCTCTCCCCCCCCTCGCCCCTTTCCCTCTGGATGCTCCAGACGTTTTTCTCTTCCCTCCTGTCACTGACATCTCGTCCCAAATCTCTTTTTCTTTCTCTTCCCTCTGTTCCCCTGCTGCACTGTTGCATGCAACGAAATATCTCATGGCATTGTTCTTTTCTGTCTCACCATATGCTGCGTAACAATAATACGGTTTGGAGTCTTTTGTGCTTGAATTGTGATTGTTATTGAGCTGCATTGCCTACAAGTGGGATTCTGGAGGGCTTCAGGAGTTACACTGCATTGAGCTCTAAAAGAAATCGAGGCACTCACATTTTATCAAGAATACAGATGGGATCTTCTTCTGCCATTTGTTTATCTTACCTGCCGACACAGCTTCGACGCAGCCATTGCATTTGATGAAAGACCCACCAGGCCTTGCACATTATTATAGTTTCAAAAACATAGACCCATTAAGACTCATGCCCCCCCCCCCACCCCCTTCTATTTCCACTTCCCTCCACACTCTTCCATCATACTTTTATAAAAAGTTGTAAATCAAAAGCTACTTTACTATTTACAAGTGAATGCTCCGGATGGAGAATTAATACCTGGACTTTTCCTCTGTGTGGATTCCAGCAGGGTACGCACCCACCGGTTCATGTTCAGAGCTGGTATTAGAGGGGGTAATTGGAAAGGAAATTGATGGAGGGGATTGGGGATGGATTACAGCATACAGATTGAGAATGTGGGGAGGACGGTGCCTGGAAAACAGAACAGAAGAGAAGAGAGGAGCTAAATCCGGCAGTGTGTGAGAGTATATCGTAGAAACTTGTGTTCCGACATTTGTTCCTCCATTTCAAAATAAACTAATCGGAACCAGACTTGGTGGAGTAATGAATGGTTAGAGTGTCTGCTCTGAGTCTGAGAGTTTGGTCGTTTGAATCCTGGCATGCCAAATACTGCTTTGCTTTGCAGCTTCGCTTCTTCGAAGGAGACTTCTTCGGCAGCACCGATGCTCTGCACAGAGTATGGTCTCAATGGATGGAATGGATGGATGACAAATACTTTAAAAATGGAATGTTCTGTTTCCTTGCTTGATGCACAGCATTTAAATATGATAGTGTGGACAAACAACCATTGGTTGGCAATCATAGTGCAGGCTTTGATGGGCCTAATGGCCTCCTCTTGCATCAAAGTCCATTGTAAGGGACCTCATATTGTAACCACCGTCTGCCCTGCAGTCTCAGCAGCTGTCTCTCGTGATATAAAGTTCTCACCTGCTCCAGCTTGATAGAGGTGGCTTAAGTAACCTAACTCAACAGCTCCATGTATTGGCTTAACAGTTGTGTTTATTCTTGGCCATTTTCCTTTCCTAAGTTACGCATACTGACCTTGCAATCCACGGCAGTTCCCCAGTCTGCACAAAACTTGTGGCAGACTGGGGAACACAAACTTGTTCCCAGTCGACTTGTGGCGTCTTATTGTGGTTGTTTGTTTTTTTGTTTCATGATTTTTTTCCTTTTTTTGTTTCATATGAGTGCAATAGCCCAGAGATAGTGCCACTTCCTCCAGTTAGCATCATTGTAATCACTTCAGCCATTATTGTGCTCGACTGGCTGAAGAATGAAGGAATTTTTTTTTTACAATTTGGCGGTTTAACGATGTGTTTGGCAATGTAACGATGTGTATTCTGGCATCTTTATCAGTCTGAGTAGTTCTGCAAATGCTCGACAATAAAAGCTTTGGTTCTTAATGCTTGTGACTTCACTCTATCGTAGCTTTTCAGCATATCATTTTCTACACATTTGATGGGGTGGCCATTTTTCCCCCGTGCCATTCCTCCATAAGGACTAAGTCACATTTGCTCTACGGCGAGGATACGGCAGCCGTACGCCCTCTGAATTGACAGAAACGTGCGGCGGCCGCAGAGTTTCTGCGGTGGCCTCAGTGTGGCCCTACGCCGTTTGGCTATATTTTACAGGCCGTAGGGTCGCCGTGGAATTATAACGCGGAGTTATAACTTTTTTCATTTCTACGTTCGCCGTAGCAATTCGACAAGCCGAAACAAAAAAACTGGTAAAAAAAAAAGAAAAAAAAAAGAACCCACTTGTTACCGTCCGTCTGGCCGCACGTTCGCCTTGGGGCCCGGCGGTCCGCCTGCGGTCGCCTTGCAGTCGCCTTGGCGGCCACTTGCGTCTGCCTTGAAAATTATATGGCCGCCGCAGGAACGCCTAAGGTCACCGTGCGACATCAAATCAAAGACCGTACGGCACCCCACGTTTTCGGTCTCCACAATTTATAAATACGCCGTGCGGCTCCCCGAAAAACAAAAACATATGTGACCGCTACATTGTGTGACCGTGGAAATACTGCGGCCGCCTATAATTGCTAGTGGCCGTAGATTTTGAGACCCCACGGCCGCCGTGGCAAATGTGACTTAGGCTAAGGAGTACTGCCATACTCCACTATATGTATATATATATATATATATAATATATATATATATATAAATATATATATATATATATTGTTGCAGAAATGGCCCTTAGTGTGTTATTAAATATAGGATTAGCCCAGATCCTCCATTAAATGCATGTTTAGCCAGGTTGTTCGGTAAATGGACATTACATGTGTGTCGGGAGGTGTAAGAGGCTGTTTATTGTTCGTACAGTGGTGGTGGACCGAGAGGTTCTTCTTTTTTGTTCCCTTCTCCAAAGGAGTCTCCGCCCAGTGCTCTGAGAGGGGGAGGAGTTTGTAGGCTTCGTAAAGGGGCGCGCCCTAAAAGAAAGAGGAATTGAAACTGCAGGAGCACCGGGTAGGCTGCGGTGAAGCTGCCTGGGCGTCGAGTCTGCCATTTTGGCAGTGACAGAGGCTGCCTGCACGTCGAGTCAGGCGATCGACTTTGTGGAGGTGGGTTTTGGCTGGCTGTTCCTCCTCGGCCACGGACCCAGCCTGCGGAGCCCAACACCTCTATTTGGCCTTGTCTGGTGAACAGGCCAGGGGTGGGAAGAGATTTTTATGAGGAGGGAATTGACCAGTCATCGGAGTCAGTGAAGAGCCTGATGTCTACTCAGTCAGGACGGCTAGACGCTGTTGAATCTTCAGGAGCAGCTGTCAGAGGCCCAACAGGTCGATTTGGTGATTTGAACAGGCAGGCCTGGACTTGTATATGCTGGATCCTTGTGAGAAGCAGTGAACACACCATACGATTGAGGTCTTGTGCAGTCGACCTTACGCAGGGTAGAAGCGCGAGGTGCGTGATGCTAGAGCGGTTGCGGGAGAAGGAGGATGATGGCGATTTTGCTCTAACGCCGGGTGCGCGAGTGGGTGCTCGAATCCGGAGAACACGGTTGTCACGAAGCCACATTCGGCGTTGATGACCTTTCTGCGTACTGTAGGCAATCACCAAGTACGTTCTTGTCTGTCTGCATGGTGTCATAGTGTCTTGTCTGCCATGTTGTTCTAGGTTTATTCGCTGAGCGCCCCTTAAAACCATAAGCGTAGCTCCATTAGAAGAAGA
>CM068960.1:18136312-18160574 GCA_035128595.1 Eptatretus atami
TAGTTAAGAACGGGTTATAGATTGATTATAACATTGTCGTGAATCCTTTGCTTGTGTTGTGTTCCCCGATGTGTCTCCAATAAATCTGGCTGATTCGTATGAAGTTGCCGCTTTGGGTTTGTTTGTGCCGTGCTGAGAAACATTTCGCTCGATTGGTATATAAAACCAAAATGGTTTCAGACTGGCAGAATTCGCTCGGTCTCTGACAAACCAGTCTGTAACCGGGGTCTATTCCCCCAGCTGGTAAGGCACAGGTGTATTTTGGTATCGTGATCTGAGGCGCGTAACCTGAGAATTGTGCCGAACAGCCGGCGTTATAACCCGGAGACGGCGGTGCTGTTAAGTGACATCCGAATCCTTAACACTGGGGTCAAGAGTCGGGTGGCAAATCCGCCACCGCTGAATCCTTTAATATATATATATATAATATATATATTTCATGAAAGTGTGAATTTGTCTCTGGTCATTATGAAATTTTTAACTTTACATCTTTACATGCATTAGATCCATCTTTTTTATATACTAGTGGGCCCGTTGGTCCATTGGACCAAATTTTCATTGGTCTTCAGGGCCTTGCAGCATAACTGCCTGCCATACTGCTTGAGCATTAGCTTGCATTTCACCAAACCTAGATGTGCTCGGGCCAGGGCGGGGATTATACGTTCCTTATTATTATTGCAAAATTATACCACTATTATTATTATTATTGTTAATATCATTATTATTTTTAAATAATATATGCTTTGTGACAGGATTAGGAGAGTTATTTGACAGCGATAGTTTTGCCTAAGGCATCCATGTGTGGCCTTTGGATAGACAAGCAGGCAAGAGTCGAACGAATCTTAGTATGAGTGTTGGCATGTTTTTTGTGTGTGGAAGAAATCCCAAAAATAAATTATGTTAGTTAAAGATTCAGTGCCAGACTATTATATAGTGCGACGGTCATCGCCCGGGGTAACTCCAGATGGGTTCGGTGAGTGTCCCTGGAACTTCTTGCCCGCTGCCACGTCCAGAGCCGTGTTAGCACACAGATGAAGTTCCCGGTATGAGTGAGTATCGTGCCATCAGGCACGTGACAGATCTTGTGAATTGGCTGAGTGGAACCAAGTCATGTGACCGTGATCTTATCTACAGACCAATCTCTCAATCAATCGGAACACCTCAGCTGCCACATGCCACCGTCGTGATGTGAGCAGGATGAGCCAGGAGACAAGTTTGCTTTCATACATGTATTCAATCAACAAAGCACATATATACAGGTCAAGCCAATCAATCCCCATGACCCTTACATGACACTTGTGCCCTCGGTATAACTGATTATGTACAGTCAACTTAACATGAATATATGGGCCCACAGACATCTGACAAAGAAACGAGAGATAGAGAGAAAGAAAGAGTTGGGGTAAATTGGTAGGACCCCACAGAACCTCAGAGATAGCTCTGGGAGGCCGCTGTGGCCACTTGGATATTGGTGACAGCTCGCGAAGGGTTGAGCTGCCCCTCACTCTCCTTTCTGGTGTGCACCAGCTGGTCTCGCGCAACGCAGCTTGTCGCAAATTACAAGGAGATATAACGACAGATGCGGCAGGGCAGGTTGGTGGCAGGAGGCGGAAATGGCTCCTCCAGACAGACAGCAACGAGCTGTCCACCCATGGCCATCTGGTAAAAAATGGTGATAATTCTGTTCTCTGTTGTCATAAGGCCATAAAAGTAGTAGTAGAAGTAGTAGCAGAAGTAGAAAATGTGAGCAGGCCTGACTATACCCTAGTATAAACTTATTTGGGAGAAGGCTTACTTCAGCAAGGTCGTCATTTTCTGACCTTTCCTGGAGGACACAATGTTTATGCCTCTGCTGATGAAGTCACCGAAGCCATTATGTTTTTGGGTTATCTGTTCATCCATCCATCCGTGCTTCCATGATAGGTTTTTCGTTATACAGTGATACCTTCGGAATGGCTGAAGGGATTTAAGTCGAACTTGGTACAAGTATATTTAATAATGTAAAGATTAACTGATTAGATTATGTGGTCAAGAGGTCAGAGGTTCCGTTAAGTAAAAATTCTGATACCACACTAACTTGTGAATCGATGATGGGATTTTGACCAAATTTGGTATCAGTATATATTATGATGCAATGATGAATTGATTACATTTCAGCATCAAGAGGTCAAAGGTGAGATGTCATGTCAGATAAAAATGTGATACTTGAGGACAGCTGAAGCGATTTAAATCAAACTTGGTACAAGTATGTACAATGATGCAAAGATGAACTGATTCGACTTTTGGGTCAAGAGGTCAAAGGTTATGTGAGGTAGAATCCTGTTACCATGATAAATTGTGAACCAGTAATGGGATTTTGACCAAATTTGATATAAGTATATTGTGACGGTTCTGCGAAACTGTCCTTGCCCGAGGCAGTGGCACACAACATATAGTGGATCCTGAGATAGTTATTTCATTACTTGTTTCAGATAGTCCTTCCATTATGTATCATGGGTTTTATGGGACAATGTACATTGTGTGGGATTAGATAGATTTTTCCCCATTTCTTTCCCACTTTAGTTCTCTGCACACAAACCTCTCTCGCAACAAACAAGCACGCCACTGTACATTCGCCATTGCTCGACAAATATGACACCTCAACCACAGCAAACCACCACATCACCTCAACCACAACTCACTTGCCACGCTGCCTCTACAATCACCTCACCACACACTCACTACAGACGAATGCTGCTGCCTTTGGAGTAGCGAGCGCAAAGCATCCATAGCAGGCACTCTGAACTTGGATGTTCAGACGTCTGTACCTCGAAGAGCAAATGTGTGCTAATCACTATGTAACATCATATGGCGAGCCCTGATGCCCCGCTTGATTGGGGTACCCATTGGGTGTCCAGCGCATGTTCACGCCCGGAGAGTGCAGCTGAAGATGCCGGCGCCATGTTAAGTATGGATGTCCCTCTCATGAGCTGTCTGGAGGTCAATGCCAGCCTCTTCGCGGCTATGGCCTCATGTGGGCGGTGTCGGCGCTGAAGTAATCACATGTGAACCAATGGGGGTGCCGTAGGTCCCAGTCCCTCCTAGTGACCCGTTTGATCAACATCCAGGCTTTGCCCCTGGCCAGCGACTATTTAAGCAATGCATTTCAGATAATAAGAGAGATCTTTCTTGGCTTGGCCGGCAGTGCGTGGCAAGAAGTGGAACGGAGTTTACGGGTCAGAGCAGGTGAAATGGAGTTTGCGGAACGGAATGCTGGGTGAGTGAGTGATCTAGGCACCATACTGAGAGCATTCACTTGGGCCAAGCCGATAAAACGTGTACACGCACAGGTAATCTCACACATAAGCAAACTGTCTTCTCACACGTTCTGTCCCCCTTTTCTGTTTCATCTACTGAGGATGCACAGGAGCTTGGTGAGGGCAAATCCCGACAAACTGTTCTATTCAGGGCGACCTCACAAATACGCAACTCTTCCCAGTTTCCTCCTTGCATCTCACCTGCATCCTCATTCACACCTCAAATATGCACCATAGACATCACCGGTATTCCTCCTCTTTTACCTCTCCTCAGCGATTGGGTAGTGCGGGTTCATCAACCCCGCTTGGTGAGCAAAGACTTCAAAACCAACTCGTCTTTTTTTTTCTTCTCTGATCTACCTTTCCTCGGAATGACCCTGATGGCACCTATTTTGTGAGCATACATAAGATTGTTGAAATATTAGTGTCGGGTTACTTCTGCACTGCACTGTCTATTTTGCTATACTGTATAACTGGATGTCTTTTTGCGCATCTCACCAATCTTGCATGTCCCTGCTGTACAAATATTGCTTGTAAATAAACCCCTTCTCTTGATTCTGCCGCATCCCTTTCCTTGGCTCTCTTTTAATAAATGTTCTGTTATTGCATTAAATGAGCTCATCACGTCCTTTCCTCCATTGATCCAGCATAGTCCACATGTATTGTTAGCCGGGAAGTGCGACCCCACCGATTGACTCTACATGTAAGCCGGTGCGTACTTGGCAGCTCTGCTCAGCTGCGCCTGATCAGTTAAAATAAGGCAAATACATATCGAGGGCATGAGCCCCCCTTGATCCTACCAATCCAATAGAAAGGTAACACGTGAAGTAGTGAGAAACCTGCCAGGTTTGATGGTTGCAATCGGCATTCGTGGTTGACGAGCAATCCACCGGGCTGTTTTGTTATTCATGGCTGGTGGCCTCAGGACCATGCATTAGAGAGGAACTCGAGTACTTCCCCTTGTGAACTTCAAACCCGGATCCGCAACAATATATTATGATACAAAGATGAACTGATTCGATTTTAGCATCAAGAAGTCAAGCATCAGGTCAGGTGAAAATGTTATCGAGGTCAGGATTTGAACGAAACTAAGTACACGTACCATGATACATATGTACAGATTAGATATTGAGTTCAAATGGTCTTGAGGTTTAAGGACAAATTTAAGGTAAGCAAAGACTTAATGTGGGTGGGAGGCATATCGGTCAATATCACAATGTCAAATTATGTCTGGTCCGTCTTGCTTTCTGCATTTTCCAAAACATTGCAACCTGGTTATTCCACTTTGATAATGAAATTAATTTGGAACATCCTTTTCCAGTTGTATTGCTCACATGTACCTGTGATTTGCATGATGTAAATATCATCACCAGATGCAGTATTAAAAGGAAGGGAACAGTTTAATTACCCTGTTTTCAAACATCATGTCCCAGAGGAAGTCGTACGAGTTCCATTGAGGAAACATAATTTGCTGTTATACATTCAGCTCTTTCCCGTCAAGACTATTTCCACCGTCCCATCCATTCCCAGTTCAATCGCAGATGGTGTCGTCATGAAGTGGAAGGCTGCAGGCAGGAACCAACCCTGATCATTGATTTTGCAGAACATCAAAAGTCACCTCTAGCGGGAAGAGAAACCTGCGGCTGATTGTTAAATGAAACAGACGTGACTCTTTCATTATCCCAAACCTCTATCATGTGATAAATGATGAGAGTTTAGGGACTCATTGAGATGTCAAGCAAGTACCAGTACAACCTGATTCTAGGCAGTCATTATTGATGACATAACTGTGGAAGCTTTCTCTAACCGATGATGATGAAAAGCAGCTTGTGTTTAAAATGTTTAGAAAAAGTAATATTTATTCATGGAGGGTGGAAACGGTTTCAATGTTATTTACCAGAGTGAAGTTTCTGAAGTTGAGTCCTGAGTCTCAAGGGCAAGTCTATTTTCATCATGTTTGGTTATCCCATATTAACCTGACAGTGACTTAATTCTGCCTCATATGTTTTCTCTCATGTCAATGGTTTTATTTATTTATTACTTTCAAAGTGAGAAACCTGCCAGGTGTGATGGTTGCAATCGGCATTCGTGGTTGAAGAGCAACCCACCGGGCTGTTTGTTTTATTTATTGCCGTTGCCAGGCAATGCCTGATCCCTCTTTCCACCCCTTTCCCTCCATAATCCCACCCCTTCCTTGTCCCACCCCATCCCCTTCCCTTCGGATTTCCTCCCCACGTGTGGCAGTAGCAGTTAACAACAGCAACTTTCACGTGCACAAACTTACACACACATATACCTGAACAGTGTACACCATCATATATATATATATATATATATATATATATATATAATATATATAATATATATATATATATATATATATATACAGTATATATGTATATATATATATTATCCCTGTGTCGTAAGAGGCGACCAGGGTTGCGTCAGGAAGGGCATCCGGCGTAAAACCTGTGCCAAATCATTATGCGATCATAACGGATGATCCGCTGTGGCGACCCTAACGGGAGCAGCCGAAAGAAAAAGAAGAGATATATGTGTATATATATATATATATATATATAGAAATATATATATATAGAATATATATATATGAAATATATATATATATGTATATATAGAAAATATATATATATATATATATATATATAATATACAGAAATATATTGTAATATATAGAAATATATATATATATATATATATAATATATATATATTATAATATATTCTAATATAATATATATATTATATATATATATATATATATATATATTCATATATATATATATAATATATAATATATAATTAAAATATTATATATATATAATTTCTATCTATACATATATATATAAATTATATATATATATAATATATATATATATATTATATATATATATTCTACAATATATATTTATGTATATATATTTATATATATATATTATATACAATATATTTCTATATATACATTATTACATATATATATATAGATAGAAATATATGTATATAGAAATATATATATATATATATATATATATATATAATATAACATATGTGTTATATAGAGAAATATTATATATATATATGTGTATCTATAAAAAAATATATATATGTTATCTATAAAATATATATATATATATATATATATATATATATATATATATATATGTATATATAGAAATATATATACATGTAGATATAGAAATATATGTATATATAGAAATATATATATATGTATATATCAAAAAATATATATGTATATATATCTATATAGAAATATATATACTGTATATACTAGCGATACCCGTGCACATGCACGGGATAGCAGTACAACATAGCTGGTAGCAGACGACAGACCGTACACGGGGAATGACAAAAATACGCATTGTGCAAAAGCAAGTGGTACTATGGAACGCCAAGACTTCCCAAACATTGTCGGCATGTCCGCTTAGGCCTCAGTCACATTTGCTCTATCGGCGAGGATAAGGCGGCCGTACGCCCTCTGAATTGACAAACGTGCGGCGGCCGCAGAGAAACTGAGGTGGCCTCAGGGTGGCCCTACGCCGTTTGGCTATATTTTACAGGCCGTAGGGTCGCCGTGGAATGAAATCGCGGAGTATTAACTTTTTTTCATTTCTACGCTCGCCGTAGCAATTAGACAAGCCAAGCTATGACGTAGATGTGTTCCACATCGACCGTACATAGGGCGTGCGGTGGGCTTGCGTTTTCCGTGCGGCTGCCGTAAGCTCTCTCAATGAAAAATGAATTTTCCCAACCCCCAAAAAATTACGGCGGCCGCACTATTACACGGTCGCCGTACGGTGGCCTTGCGGTCTGTGTGACTACCTGTGGGCAACGCAAGGTCGACGCACGGTTCCCCTACGCCTGCCGTGCACACGTACGGCCTCCATGGCAGTCTGCGTCGACCGTGCGCCCACCGTGCGCTACGCTAAGATCGTAGTAAGTTGTTTGCCTATACACAGTGGTGCCCCCAGAATCCGAATTTAATTCGTTCCTGGAGGCTGTTCGGATTGCAAAAAGTTCGGATTCAAAAAATATTTCCCAATAAGAAATAATGCAAAGTGAATTAATCCGTTCGTGGACCAAAGAAAACCCACTTTCAAGACACTTTAAACTGAAATTCCCCATGTTTAAGGTAAAATAGGATGAGTAATGACCTTCGGTGGCGGTGTATTGCATGTAAACTGGTACAATCGTACAAGCGCTCTCTGCGAGAGCGCTCCCCCAGGGCAGCTCATCAAACATGATGCCCCCAGAACCACAATCACTTCATCAAACGCATCGGGCTGACATAATCATGGATATTCCAAATTACAACCGTTTTGCTGTGAAATTCAATCCTTGCCCGACAGTCCGTCACACCACGTGATCGGATTGCTTTTTTTGTTAATAATTAAAACACAAGATGATTAAAAATAAAAAATGAAGGTGAAAACACGAGTAAGGCCTAAGTCACATTTGGCTCGCGCCCGGAGGGTCTACAAAATGTACGGACACCGCAATTATAAAGCGGCCGCGTATTTCCACGGTCACACAATGTAGCAGTCACACATGTTTTTATTTTTCGGGTAGCCGCACGGCGTGTTTATAAATTGTGGAGACCGAAAACGTGGGGGTCCGTAATTTTTGGGGGTTGGGAAAATTCATTTTTCATTAAGAAGAGCTTACGGCAGCCGCACGGAAAACGCAAGCCCACCGTACGCCCTACGTACGTCGACGTGGAACACATCTACGTCATAGCTTGGCTTTGTCGAATTGCTACGGCGAGCGTAGAAATGAAAAAAGTATAACTCCGCAGTTATAATTCCACGGCGACCCTACGGCCTGTAAAATACAGCCAAACGGCGTAGGGCCACCCTAAGGCCACCTCAGTTTCTCTGCGGCCGCCGCACGTTTCTGTCAATTCAGAGGGCGTACGCCGCCCTTATCCTCACCGTAGAGCAAATGTGACTGAGTACTTCCACCGACGAACTGAATGAACAAAGCGCGAAGATGCGGGTCGAACAGGTGGGGAGACACGTGAACAAACATGAACGCTACGTTGTGTTCGGTTTTTTAAAATGTATTGGGTTTTTAGGGCCAAACTTTCTCGAAAAAATTGTTCGGATTCCAATTTGTTCAAACAGCTTGGCCGTTCGGATTCTGGGGGACCACGGTATATTATAGTTATAGTATATTCAGTTATATATACTGGTATATTTTATTTCAGTAAAAAAAGGACTGGTATATATACCCACTCGTTACCGTCCGTCTGGCCGCACGTTCGCCTTAGCGCCCCTGCGGTCGCCTTGCGGGCACCTTGAGGTCTCCTTGCATCTGCCTTGAAAATTATATTGCTGCCGCAGGGACGCCCTAAGGTCACCGTGCGACATCAAATCAAAGACCGTACGGCACTCCCACGTTTTCGGTCTCCACAATTTATAAACACGCCGTGCGGCTACCCGAAAAATAAAAACATATGTGACTGCTACATGTGTGTGACCGTGGAAATACTGCGGCCGCCGTAGAATTGCTAGTGGCCGCAGATTTTGGAGACCCCACGGCCGCCGTGGCAAATGTGACCTAGGCCTAAGTGCCACAGCAATTTCATAGGGATCGTGTGACGGCGAGCCGAGTTTTTAGTGTGCAAGCTTGGTATTATAATAGAGATATATGTATATATATAGATATTATGTGTGTATATATATGTATATATACATATATATGCATATATACATGCAATATATATATATATATATTATAATTTATATATATATATATATATATATCCCATGTCCAAGAGGAAGTGGCTCACTTGGCACTGCTGCGTTGTACAAAGATGTGTATGAACACGGTATTGCACCACAGGCCTCTCTCAAAATACCACCCGTCACTTCTCTGAATATGGAGGAGGGATCTTTTATTTTTATTTTTTAAGTTTTATGGCGTTTTCAGAGCCGCGAAGCTCCCGACTGCTTTATTACTTTGAAATATACGCAATTGGGGTCCATCATATGGAGTCCATCATATCGGGTCCGACATGCAGAGGGAATTTTAAAAACAGATGGTTCAAATCAAACAGATGGTTCAAATTCAATTTCGAGCGCTCACCAAGTGGTTTAAGTACTCAAACAAGCACTGCAACAAAACAGTTGAAGCATACTTCCTTTCTTCCATGTTAGTGCTGCTTCATCAGAAAGAAGATTACCTGATATTTATCTTATGACCTCAACATTGTCTGGAGCGCCAATTTGTATTTTTACTTTCAAAAACTACGTCCGCTTTGATTTTTTAAAAAAAGTTAATTACACAGCTTGTAACTGTATTGCCATGGCTTACAAACATCGGTTGCTAAGGCATGGCTGACTGGGCAAGCAATTAGCAATGTATACACGATACAGCGATTTGTAGGTATGAATATCAGAGATCAATGATCAGCGATGTGTATACAGATTTTTAGGTTTGAAGCTTTCTTGTACAGAAACCAATACGACCTGTTCCAAGGCAAGGCATTTTTTCGTAGGCCGAATCAAAATGGCGGCTAAGACCCCCTGCATGGTGAAGTGGGACTGACCAAGGACAAGCCTTTCATGAAGGTAAGCTGTTAATTATCTTCAAAAGGGGTGTTTAAATTTGCCCAAACACCCACTTTTCATTCATGAACTGTCTTGGAGTTCCCTTAGTATGCATGCAAAGTTTGGAGGCAATAGGTTTCATGGTTTTTGAATTATGGAGGACACACACAGACACACACACACACACACTGACTGACACACACTGACATTTATTATTATAGACTATTCATCCTCCTTTGTTTTGAGTCAGATTTAAAGACTTGAGTCTGAAGGTTTGAATTCCAAGTATCATCTTGTCTTCAACTTTCAGAGTCTTATCGCAAAGTATTTAAAATATGACTCGAGTTCAAGTCACTGAATTGAGTACTGCAGGCCATGAATTGAGTACCATGTTATTCACAGCCTGTGTAACATCAGATTGCTGATTAGTCTGTGGACATCATTTGTGGTTGGGATAGGCTGCCGTATGACATCCAACGTATGGAATTCATATCTTTTCCTGATGCATCTTTTGAGGGAACAATCATCGATGTGGCACATTCAGGATACTGTCCTGAGATAGAACAAACTGCTCCAATATTACCGTGCTGTGCAAGCACACAATGGCACGAGGACACTCTGATGCTGCACATATTTTAACGTCGGCTGATTCTGGCCTTCATTAAATGTAATAACCAAGCAGCTGTGCATTAGTACCAGATATGCTTCAAAGTGCTTTGCTAGGAATTTGTGGTCACCAAACTGTGGAGCAAAATGACTTTGAGAAACCTTTCAGCATTGTGTGATGCACGCACACACATACTTTATGAAGGTATCCAGGGCTATTTCATGTCCAATTCGAAATCATGTCCATTTGCGCGAACATTTTAAATCTGCAGGCATATTTAGAGTGATAAGGTGTAGCTCAGGTGTAAAATTTAACTGCCTACCATACCCACTTCATTAAGGCTGGCACTCGGTTTGAACAGCTTGTCACTTGTACATTTTAATTGGCACGATCGAGTGTGTTACAATGACAGATAGACGACGTACATTGGCTTGCGACCTGTCTTTAGGAATCATTATTAAAATGTAGAGTCCTTCAAACTCCGAAGAACACCAGTATGCATTCCAAATACTGAAAATGAGGAATTTAGTTTTACTCTGTCCTGTAAAAATGACATAAAGTTCGCAGACTTCACTTTGAGCCGTTTAGTCTGGGTTCGATTCTGGACCTGACGATAAACTGTTGGATCGGTGATTCACAGGCAGGGTGCCATCCATCGGATGGGATTCCAAGCAGGGCACCAGTTTTCTACCATTGATTGCTGCTGGGATGTGAAAGTTCCAACAGTCACAGAAAAACTGGTTGCAGTGGGGAAGGAATATCCACATTAAAAAATGAATTCACCATCAAGTTTGAAAACTACTCAGCATTCCAAACTCGGGTCTGATGTTTTGACCACCAAGTTGGCATGGAGTATGACCTGAAGGTGTAATTGGAGTGGGGCAAAGGGGGCGGTTACAGTCTCGTGACTTCCTAATGTCACAGTCAAATGGAAGTGCAGATTTTGACATCACGTTAGGCATACCTTTTTTAATTTCAAATTATCTGCACACAACCCCCAAAATGCACAAGTTCATGATCCTTGATCCCTGGAGAATTTGATTCGTGTGGATTTTTTTCATTTTACTTGGAGATATGAAACGGCCATACTGCTTTATCCCATTGTCCTTTTGACCTATCACAAAAGGTCCAAAGACAGTGTGCTTCAAACTGGCTTCCAGAGGCTCCTTGCCTTGAAGCAAGATTCTGGTTATAAACATTTTATGAGGGCTTTGAATTGATTGGAAACCCAGAGATTGCTCTGAGAAGGCCACACAGCAGTGCCGTTGACTCGTCATTAAAACGCTTGAAAATCGATGGAAAAAAGTTATTATCAGTTTCACATTTTCCTTCGAAATTCAGGAAGGGAGATTTTGGGTGGAGCTGCTTTATTATTGTGTGCATCCCAATATGCATTACCAGCATAATTCGTGTGATCTAACCCTGCTCCTAAGTTTTACTTATATTATTTTTCAAAAAAACAATTCCTATTTTTTTTGTTCTGTTATCATACTAACATATGCAATGAAGTGTCTGTCTGTCTGATACATTCGGTCATTACTTATCCAATCTCAACCAAACTAGACAGGACGACTAAGGGTTACACAATGGAGGTTGCAGCGACTTCATTTGCCCCCATCCCCAAGGGGGTTTTTCGCCTTGGGGGAAATCTGTGTTAAGGCGTATATCTGTGTTAAGATAGGTAATTGTGGTGTTTTTCTAAGGTTGCTTTAAATAACAAAAGTAATTACAATACTAATGATAATAGCATGATATTAATGTTATTACAAAACAATATTTATACTAATAATAATACTTCCCTTCCCCAAAGGGTTTTTCCGCCTTGGACGAACGCTGTGTTAACACGTATAAATAGCTTATCGTGGCGCTTCATGGGGCACTCCAACCTGGAAGTAAAAAATATTATAAACCACAAACACTTGTGATTATGTTTTTAAACGGTCGCTACTGCTGTTTAACACTAAACTGAAGCGGAGGAAACCTGACGTTCGCTGACCTCATAGACTAACGGATTTGAGCCTAGCTGTATCTACTGTAATCTATATACCCCAGAAAGGAGAATACCATGACCCTTCCTGCTGCTCCAGCAGGGAGCGGGTGCACGATTTCTTTTAAATATCACTATACGAAGATAGATTTCGCTGCAAAATATTGATGTTTGAGTATTATAAGAAGGACAAAAACCAGGATTGTCGACACTGTGACATCATTTACAAGAAACATGGGTTGTATAATTTTTTTGCATCTCGTTCATATAACTTTTTCAATGCCCCATGTGTGAAGCACAGTACCATTCTAATACCACAATACCATAATAAGCACACAATACCAATACCGAAACCATTTGTCGATGGTTGACATTTACAAAGCCAGAGATAGCTAAATGCATGTGAAATTGAAGATTTTGTCACCCTGAGTGGCCTAACATGTCGTGGTATCAATGAGAGTATCTGCTCTTGATTCTTCTTACCCCAAGTTATGGGAGGAGTCTCATTGTGAACCTGTTTAGACTTTATCAGGCTTTGTCAACCTTTAGCCAATCAGGGTGTGAATCCTTTGGTTTGAGTGGTGGTGAAGCAGTATTGACAGGAAGTGGTATGGGTAGTCTAACACCACTTTAGCCAGAATATAACTCGCACCATAAAAGGCCGAAAAAGAAACACGTGTGTCAGTTGATGTTTGGGCCGAGCCTATTTAACAAGCCACAATTTGGAAATTTGACAACTATGTTTTGTCGTCCATAAAGATGTCGTAAACATGGCGTTTGATTTAGAAGAAATATATACTACCCTTACCCCACCCCATTTTAATTGAATGTTATTATCATGAATCAACATTTCATTGCTCTCCTGGCCTTTTTTTTTGCTGACTGACTGTTCAGTGCATTTAACTTGCAACACATATCAACTGAGCTATTCATTTTTGCTTCACTTGTATGAAATATGCAGTGAAGCCTGATTGTGCTGATAGCTTCTCTGGCCATTATCTCAGTGACCTGGCTCAAATGGAATAAACAAGACAAAGAGCAATCAGCAATTGCAGACCCTCGCCAGGACTTCTTGTGAGTGGTGTATTTTTCTAGGTTTTCGGGTAAATCCAATACAGTTGCCAAACCATGTGACCGATGATATCATGTGTGTGAACCTTTTGTTCCTCATGGACAGGCGGTCATACATGTAAAGTTTCACCTCGATTTGTTCAGCTACTTCAGCGAAGAAAATGTTGAAGTCAAAAAAAAGAAAAAAAAAAAGGCTGATGAATCACGTAACCGATGATGTCATGAATTTTTTTCTGTGGACCTTTTTATCCCGAGACGACCGCCAAAAATTTTCATACTGATCAGATGTGGCGTTCTGCATATGCAATTATGACGTCATAATGACACCCATGATGTCATTAAAAAGAACACGCATTCCACATGAGGACTACTTGCTATGTGCCAAGTTTCAATTTTTTCTTGGAGCGGTTTCAGAGATGCAGAAGTCCAAATTTTTCCCGTTTTTCCAATATGGCTGCCACACATGACCTCTGACGTCATAAGTATTAATACATTGTACATGAGTAGTCGCACCAATTGTGAAAATTTAGTCTCAATCCAACAAGCGGTTGCGGAGAAAAACACAAAAGTTCTGTGTGGACAAACAAACAAACGGACCCAGATGCAATACCCTCTCCTCTGGCGAGGGTACTGAAGCCTTCGCCAACTCAAGCCATTACAGAAAGTGTTCATATCATGGAACCATAATAAGAATAACCATCACTTGTATTGATCATCGATTCCAGTGGAACTTGTGCTTTGCTCGTTGTGCAGCCGTCCTGGTGTTACTGAGATGTTATGAAATGGTCGTTTACGTTCTTATCTCACTTAAACTGCTCGCTGCAAAGCTTTATACACTCATCCGGTTATGACTTTTGGATAAAATGCTATCACGTTAATTTAAAACGTCCTCCAAATGGAATGTTTTTTCCAAGAGCATGAGGGCTCATTGAAGATTATCGGATCATGAAGCGCGTGCGTGTTGTACCTCTCCATTACCGTCTCCATGACTATAATTTATCAAAACTGAATCTTTTCCCTGCCCAGTTTTTAATGCTGAATACGTTTATATATTGTTACGAATTTCGGTCCGCCCGGCGTGCGATCGGTCACGTAACTCAAATCGCGACCGCGTCGCCCACCGGAACGGCCAATTCAGTCGTGACCCTCCTTGGAACTACCGCCAGGAGCTAGTCACGGGTGGGTCTTTCGACCCCACCACAATCGTGCCAATCGGCCACCCGCGCAGGATAGGGTTGTTCGCCAAACTCGACCTACCTAAGTACCTGCGCGGGTAGTTAACCGGGCAATCGTACCTCGCCGCTGGCCGGCCTAGGACACGAACCTCTTAAGCGGTCTGTTCCGTGCTTCAGTGATAACCGAGCGGTGTTATCGCCGGCCCCGATGGACGTGATTATTTTACCGGGTGCTTACACCCTCCATCAATTCCTTCCGTGATGCAAGATGGAACTTTCAAACAAGGGAAAGGATGCAACGAAACGGGGAACAGCTCAACAAGCACATTTATTGCACACTCAGAGAAGCACGTATTTTACAGCCATACAGTAATTCAGGCACGTATACAGTGAAAGCAAGCAAAGGCAGAGTTACAACCGAATAAAGTCTTTATTTCACACGCACACTTAGACAATTCTACTATAAGACGGCGCCACCACATGCATTTACACAAAGCAAAGGAAAAGCCACCCTCAAAGGCAAGGGTGGCAGACAGGTTCGTGGACCAAATTTGCGTGGAACCTGGATGAGCGGCCAGGTCCACGAGACCGAAGGGTCTTACCCGCGCCCTCGTGGCGCGATGGTGAGCAAGCCGCGATGTCAGCGTAGCTGCGCCTGGCTTCGTGCCCCTGGCGTGGCTGGTGAGCTCTCTCCGGCGTTCGGCCCCGTCTGCCTTTCCCGTCGGCTTCGAGCTCCGTCTCCCGACTCTGCCCCACCGACACTGCCACACTGACACTGCCGCCATCTGCCGACACTGCACTCGACTAGACTGCCCCGTCTCCCGCCTCTCCAGACTGCCACTCCACCGACTCCAGACTTGACTGCCCCACCGACACTGCTTTACTTGCCGCGACCAACACACTTGACTGCCACGACCGACACACTGCTTGACTGCCCCGTCTCCCGACTCTCCAGACTGCCACTCCACCGACTCCAGACTTGACTGCCGCGAGCTGCGTTGTGCTCGCGCTTATATAGGCCGAGGGAGGAGCGTATACGCAAATTTCTGGATCACAGCGGGTTCGGAGGCGGGGCTACACCACCTGATGCTCAGCCATTGGGTGGATGAAAAGTGGGCGTGAATCATTCCTGATCCGCTTTTCGAGGCGAAAGGAACCCATTCACAACCCAATCGGCCCGACGTTTGGTAGAAAGGCGAAGGTGGTGGGAGTTTACTGCGGTGGTTTGGGAAGGGTGTTGGTGGTGGCGATTTGGTTGCTGGCGGGCGTCGTTTGAGAATGGCGGTGAAGCAATGTTTGCGGGGTGGAGTTTGGAGGTAAAGAGGCGAAGGTGGTGGTGTTTGAGTTGTAGTTGTTTGGGAATGATGTTGGTGGTGGCAATTTGGTTGTTGGGGGATGATTGGTCCAAAATAATGATAGAGAAAAGAAAAACGGCTCTCAAAGGATCGCAGCCGCTGAACACGGAAATTCCCTCTAAACAACGGTGGGGAAATCTAACTACACATTACTTAATCGTCATAACTGATCTAAGGTCCTTTATGGTGGTCTGCGAATTTCCACAGCCGTAACAATATTTACCTTTGTACAGAAATGCAAAAATATTGAAAGCATTGGATAATAATAGGAATATTATTGATGACAATAATAATTAGTATCACATGTACACTACTACGATAATCAATCAATCAAATCGGAATCTTACACAACGCTTTTCATTTTGGAATAAAATCCCAAAGCGTGCTTTACAATGCAAGAAAAGTTGATTGTAAAAATCCACAAAACAACCATAAAAGATAAGATGTTTTTTTTTCAAAGAAAAATCACACAAGGAACCTCAACGCAGGAGGAGGCCAGTGGCCCATTGAGCCTGTTCAGTCCTACCAACACTTATATGCTCTTCTCTCCCCACTGCTTCTAGGTACCTATGCTATTCTGGTTTAAATGAGATTTAAAATAAAATTAAAAATAAAATTAGCAATGAAATCATCACTAAAATAAAATTACCAAAGATCAACTGTATAGAGATGGGATTTTAGGTCTAAGAAGGTGGGAGACATGGGTAGCTCGAACAGAAAACTGGAGTGTGAGGGTGTGTTGCAAAATATTGCCTCCTCTTCTTTTCTCCAAAACAGGTAAAGATATTCCAATGAAACAAAGTGCAGTTCGCACACTAGTTATTCCTGCCAATGGGTGTGAAGTTTCATGATTCTGACACATGGGGCCAAATTTAAAAGCATTTAAGAGTTAGATAATCGTGCGATGATCACCCGTTCAAAGTTAATCGCCAATTGCAAAAGAGTGATTATCTAATGCAGATCAAAACCTAATCACAAGTGTTTAAATAACAAAGAAACTTCTACACTTTGGCAAGAGTGTGTTGAAGGCTTTGAAGCAAGCATTGCATGGTTTATAATTGGTAGTTTACATGGGTTGGTGAACATGGATGCATTAGGAATGCTTGAATTAGCTCAAGAGGAGGCAGAAGACAATAGGAATAGGGCTGTTCATCGGTGTGCATTGAGAATCACCGAGGACAGTGCAATCCTCTGGAGAGGTATAACAATATCAAATTTGTCTGCCTTTGCCTTCGTCTTCATCCTCCTCCAGAGTTCTCCGAGGTCTCTGGCTGAGGATTTTGAGCACTATGGGAAATGGGCCGCCATCCTTTTTGAAATTCTAGAATGTAAGACCCGTAGCTTTGTTGACGGAAATACCAATCTTTCTGTAATTGCTAAAAAAAAAAACCCAGCTGTTGGTAATGGGGAAAAATAAAATTAGGTGGTGCATAGATACCGGCCTAGCTATACACTCAGGTAGCGAGGAGGGGGAGAGTGTTAATGGGATATTCATCACAGCCTTTTTAGATGCTGAATTCCGAAGAATTATACAACAACACACCAAGAGGAAGATCAAAATAAAACAAAATTCTCACCCTCCCACTCCCCCTCTTTTCCTTCTTTTGATCAAACTGTCTGGGGTACGTATTAGGCACGGGCCATGCCAGAAAACAAACGCTATTGTGTGTATATGCAGCATGTTATATGTGCGTATAAGTATATGTGTATATGCATTTATATGTGTGTATTGCTATGCTGCGCTGTGTAGGGGATACCGTTATTGCTTGATTAGTGGTATCCCCAATAGGACAATTGTTGACGGATGCACGCAGGCACGCCGAGACTGAACTCCATTTATACATTAGATCTTCCCATGCGAGCTGCTTTTTCTTATTTGCGCCTGTCACTTCTCCTGACTTGGATTGTTCCTCGGCGAATCTTGATTAGTTCAATTAAACCCATTCGTTGCTTTAATGAAAAATTGTCCCCTCTTTTCTTTTCTGACATGTTGCCTTCATTGGAACACACAGACCAAAAAGTGACTGACGTGAAGCTAATTAGGAGTTATTTAGCCGAATTGTTTAGGTAACCTGTCATTGAAAGGGAAGGTTCTGATGTCATGTGTAGCGCTGGCCTACCTTTACGGTCTGGGGACGGTGGCACTGACAGAAAAACAACAACAGAGGCTGCAGGTTTGCGAGAACAACTGGGTCAGGAGGATTGCAGGAGTGAAGAGGGTGGATATAAGGAGGATGGATGAACTGAAGGAGGAGATTAGTGTGCAGATGAGCTTGATGGGGAGATTGGTGAAATGCCGGCTGAAGTGGGCTGAACACTTGGTACAGATGGGGGAAGAGAGAATTGCAAAGAGAGCGGATAGGTTGAGGGAGCAAGGTCGGAGGAAAAGAGATAGACCATAGTTGAGAGGGAAGATTGTGTGAGGAGGGATATCCCTAAGGTAGGGGTGGTTGGAGAGTGGAGAGAGCTGGCTGAGGACAGAGGGAGGTGGAGAAGTATTGTGGTCAAGGCAGGGCAGAAATGTGGTGCCATCGGACCTCACCTGTTATAAAGGGAAGAGGAGGAGAAGAAGTTAGGAACCGCTTACTGTATATGGCACGCTGAACAAAAAACATGTTTAAAAGGCATTGAATCATAACTTAGATGCGCACAACTAAAAGGCTGTTTATTTCAATTCGTAAATTGTTATCTAGATGGGCGATTCGCTGTGTGCATACAATTATGTTTTTGTCACCATTTCAGGGTTAGGCATGTGTTAGCAAGATGCTTGCTATATGCCTTTTGTAAGTTCGTCCCTAGATATCTCGGTGCTATGTTAGTCAAGATGGCAGAGGGCAGCATGACGTTGTCAGTGCTGTGAAGTATGAAGGGCTGGAGCTGAGAGTTGGGATGACTGACTGGAGAAAGAGATGGCTGAAGATGACTGTGGATGAGAATTGGGTGCACCATTATGATCCTGAGAGTAAAGACGGTAAATGGAGTCCCGACACAAAGGATCACCAGCCCAGACTTGATTTTCATTCTCCAGTTTCCGACAGATTTTCATCTCTTCCCCAACTTAAGGAACACCTTCACGGAGAACATTTCTCTTCCAATGATGTCAAGGTCGCTGTGAAGCACTGGTTGAGGCAACAGGATACACAGTGCTATTGTAACGCTTTGATCGCTGGTAGAGATGTATGGATTGCAGTGGTAATTATGTTGAGAAATAAATTTGCACCATGGTAGAATAAAGATTGATGGTAGTATCAGTCTTTGTTTCTTTCAAATATCTTCATCTGTTTTGGTGGAAAAGAATAGGAGGCATTACTATTCAACACGCCCATTTTATAAATGTTTTTGTTGGTTTGCTTTGTCAGCTTTTCCTCTCTGCTTAAAGGGCTGTCACAACTTGACGTTTTAGCCAGCGTATGCAAGGTATCAAAATGTATGTAAAACGCTGGCGTACGCTGAACTATTGATGTTTTTTCAAAGTTTTGGCATATAATAAGGTGTTGGACGTATGCATAACGTATTAGTAACGTACACAGAACGTTTCAATCACATATAGATAACTTATACCAACGAATGCTGAGCGTGTTGTCGGTGTTCACAAGCTATGCCCAACAATAGTCTAACTTATGCATAGCGTGGCAGCGTATCACCGACGATCACGTGGCATAGGCTATTCATAGGCTGCAGCTCAACGATTCAAATCATAACCGCACTAGACATCGAAGTGTGAAGCCGCTGTCACACCTTGACGTTTTAGCCAGCGCATGCCGACGTATGAAAATTTGCCGAACCAAGCTGGCACAGTCGAATACGTTATGGGTAAGTTTTGTATACGTTAAGAGCACGCTGGCATACGTCGTAGTATGCGAGTACGTCGACAAATTTTCAGCATGTTGAAAATTGATCGACGTACTCGGCGTATGACACACGTTCCGCATACGCTGGCCATAAGTTGTCGGCACGTTACGCGATCGTTGACACACGTCGACACACGTTACTTGAAAGTTACTCATAAGTCGAAACACGTCGAGGTAATCGTTAGCGTCAGTGTTCCAGACTCCCTGGTTTTTTATTTATTTATTTTTCTTCGGTATGACGGTGATGTTGACACTTCGATTTCTAGTGCGGTTATGATTGAAATCGTTGTGCGGCAGCTATTAATTATATTATATTATATTATAACTGCACTAGAAATCGAAGTGTTAACATACGTCATACCGAAGAAAAATAAAAAATAAAAAAACCAGGGAGTCTGGAACACTGACGCTAACGATTACCTCGACGTGTTTCGACTAATGAGAACTTACAAGTAACGTGTGTCGACGTGTGTCAATGATCACGTAACGTGCCTACAACTTATGGCCAGCGTATGCGGAACGTGTGAGTCATACGCTGGCATACGTCAAAAAATTTCAAGCATGGAAAATTTGTCTAACAGCTCGGCGTACTACGACGTATGCCAGCGTACTACGACGTTTTAGCCAGCGTACTACACGTATGCCAGCGTGCTCTTAACTCATACAAAACTTACCCATACGTATTCGACGTGTGCCAGCATTTTAGACAAATTTTTCATACGTCGGCATACGCTGGCTAAATCGTCAAGGTGTGACAGGGCCTTTACATGTCCTTTGTCACTTATCCAACTTTAATCTACATAATAATATGTTTGCCACATCTGTCCATCTGTCACATACAATCTCCCAATAATCTTGCAAATGTGAATAAATGGTGTTTCCTCGTTACTTAATTTTAACTATTTGGGAATCACGAAGAAAATAATTAATTGAATGTAATTTATTTACACAATTGGGTGGCTACTCACAAACATTTGAGAGTGACAATTCCACGAAATCTTCCACGGGACATATCTCGCAAGATTGTGCATTGGGCGTTGTTTCAACTGTGATTTCACACCCGGCATATGATGACATAACTTTGATGGAGACCTGTAATGTCCGAGGGATGGCATGGCCTGACTGTCCAAGAGTGCGATAAGTTGACAGGGAAGATCGTCGACAAAGATGGCGATGGACATTTTACTTTAGAAAGGATCCAGTTTCAACTACGCTTGGCTTACTCCACGACATTCAAAAAGCACAAGGCCAGACATTTCCATGAAGTCAGAATCTACCTGCCTAAACCTGTTTTTTCTCATGGTAAGTTAGACGTGACCTTTTCTCGAGCAAGAGCTCTCACTGATGTTAGAGATAAGATCCCACAAACTAGCAATCAAGATCAACACCCCAGGACAATGATCACACAAAACATTGTCTTTAGAAAAGTTATGATTGAATTAAACAACGTCTTTGAGGAGCACATGGCAAGACAATATTAAATTCACATGATAGTTAACTGTTTCTTGCATACGATTGCTAAAGTCACATTTTACATTACACAGAATTTCAGCGGGTTTCTGGTGGAACTGTAATAACATGCGTATGTTCCCTTACAAGAAACTTCAATGCAAGAGCAGGCCATTTGGCCCATCAAACAGTGTTGTGTTGTGTCGCATATGTTTGGATGTCCATGTGTGTGTCCCCAAGCTCCACTACAGGAGCCCTCGATTATGTATAAATAAATAAATATAAAGCCTGTGCTAATATTGCCAACTTGTGGTTGTTTGTCCATGCTCTATCGTTTTAAATGCTGAACGTCAAGCAAGGAAGCAGAACGTACCATTTTTAACGTCCCTGGTATGACTCAGCCAGGGTTCAAAGTCAAACCCCTGACTTCCCAGAATTAGGGGAGATGCTCTAACCATCACACCACTGGGTCTGGTGCTTTGCTCCTTCATTCTTTCCATCATACATCCCTACTTCTTGTTACCTATCTGTTTTTTCCTGGCCCAATTCTCCATCCCTTGACTGCCTGTGCTCTGCTGCTCATTTGTCGATGTATTGGCCTCTTATCCCTCTGTCGTTCAGCTCTTCAATAAGCCTCAATCTCTCAACAAAAAACAAAAAAAATGAAGAATAGTGTTGTATCTCGCAAATACCAGCTTTCCATCAATACAATGCTCTAACTTCTTTAGATTATACTAAGCTCTCCTGGACATTGCTCGGAGAGCTTGCTTTCATTTTCAAGGATACCTCTGTATGAGATGCATACATTTTGGAAAAACAACCTTCTGTTTACATAATTTGAAGTTTATAAGATTGTGTAATGCCACAAGTAGAAGTGATGCATGCACAAGTACCAAATGAGGCATGGAATAAATAATATATAAATACGCAATATTCTGTCAAGGAAGTAAAACACATTGTAATGGAAAGCACTCAATGGTGGTGTGGACTCACACCGTCTTCCTCTCTTCGTACAACATACCGCCATAGAAGGCACTACCCTATACTGTCACGTGGCGGTTGTGTGAGTAAATATAGCTCTGTACTAATTTTCATTCTATATTTTTCCTTGTGAGCTTAAAGTTGAAGTCATCTGAGACATTTGCAAAATGAAGCTCTGTGCCAAATTTGGCGATTCTATAGCTGCCCTCGTTATCCATTTATTCTGCTTACAGACAGACAAACAAACATACTGGATCATCGTAACACTCAACGCACCCAGCCCATGGTCGCGGCATTCATGTTATAAGTATTACATCGTGATAACTCCATTCAAAATGTTATTCCTATCATGTAATGTTGTGATTATCTTATGATGAAAATGGATTGTACATCCTTTTCATTCAAAAATCTAGCCTTATGTAAGAGCGCAGAGACAAAGGATAAAATGGCAATATATTGACAGTGGAGCTACAGTTGGACAAAGCAAGAGGGACAGAAATAACTAGAGCGGCACTCAGTGGAGTGCATACCTCCACCACGCAATTCTGGATCCACGAGAACATATCGAGCCCAATACATTTTTGAACAAAAAAAAGAGCAATCAGAGATTGCAAACCCTCGCCAGGATTTCTTTTGAGTGGCATATTTTTATAGGTTTTTTGGGAAATCCAATATGGCTGCCAAACCATGTGACCTATGATATCATATGTGAGAACCTTTTGTTCCACATGGACAGGCGATCATACATGTAAAGTTTTGCCTCAATCTGTTCAGCCACTTCAGAGAAGAAGATTTTTGAAGGTTTTGTTTTTTAAACAATAGGGCTGCAAAATCATGTGACTGATGACATCATGAATTGTTTTTCTGTGGACCATTTTATCCCGAGATTACACTCAAAAAATTTCATTCTGATTGGATGTGGTGTTCTACAAATGCAATGAAGACGTCATAAAGAGGGCACCTATGACGTTATAAAAAAAATCACACTCATTCCACATGAGGAGTACTTGCAATGGGCCAAGTTTCAATTTTTTTCTTTGGTGTGGTTTCAGAGATACAAAGGTCCAAAGTTTTTCCGTTTTTCCATCATGGCTGACACACAACATAACCTATGACATCATAATAATTATTAAAACATTCTACATGAGTAGTCGCACTGATAGTGAAAATTTTGTCTCAATCTGACAAGTGTTTGTGGGGAAAAACACGAAAGTTCTGTGCGGACAAATAAAAACAAAAAAATAAACAAACAAGAAGACGACGCCATGCAGAGCACGATACTTGCAAAATCCATAAAACAAATCTGCTTCAAATTTCAAGTCAATTGGATGAAAATTGATGATTTTAGAAATCTCACCTCAGTTGTTGACCATTGGCCTATGTTGACCTTTTGGTCTATGTTGAACTCAAAAATAATAAGCTGCTTCCTTATGACAAACTCTACCATGTGGTGGTTTTGTGAAGATCGATTTAAAATTGTGACCTGCAGGCGACAAATAGATAGACAAACAGATAGAATAACAAGAAGACGTCATGCAGAGCACGATACTTGCAAAATCCATAAAACAAATTTGACCTCAAAAACAATTGGTGGTTGAATCCAATGACCAAATATGCAACTTCTCTTCAAATTTCAAGTCAATCGGATGAAAATTGACAATTTTAGAAATTCAGCCTATGTTGATCTTTTGGCCTATGTTGACTTCGAAAATAATTGGTGGTTGAATTCAGTGACTGATATGGAAATCCTCTTCGAATTTCAAGTCAATCGGATGAAAGTTGAGGATTTTAGAAACACCACCTTAGTTGTTGACCTTTGGCCAATGTTGACCTTTTGGTCAATGATGACCTCAAAAATAATTGGTTCGTTGAATTTAGTGACCTGAATTATAAATCCTCTT
>CM068960.1:18168649-18181566 GCA_035128595.1 Eptatretus atami
AGATTGAAACTTACAAAGAATCAGCTTCGCAGTACAATGGGGGCAGCAGCGTTTGAACTGGCTTTCACTCATGTGCATGGAAAATGACATCCCAAAGACCATTGACTTCAAGCCAATTATAAACCAATTCTCTGAAAAGAAATTTCGCAAATGTTTGTGTTGATTAATAATAAATAATTCATACTGTACCATCTCCGTCTGTATGGTGTAACAATTAATTATCATTTATATGTTGAAATGTTTGTGTTTTTCAAGGCTTATGTTATATTGTTCAAAAGTTTGTGTTGATTAATCCTTGCTTTACAGCATGTTTTTTTTTATTTTATGTTTAAACATTGATTTTGTTGAAAGTACCAATAAACCTATAGGCTTAATTTTATTGACCGTTTACATTTTTATTCCCATGGGTGGGTGGGTGGAGGCCCCAGTGCATTGCTTAGCCCAGAGCCGACAATGCTGTTAAGACGGCCCTGCACAGGGGTCCTTTTTATCGGTAATTACGTACGCAGTTTTCTTTTCACCATTTTGTGTGATCAGCTCTCATAACAAAATATTAATATAAATACACTCATAGTTGCTGCAATATATTAAGAGTCTGCAGTTGCTGAAAACGAAGAGGTACGTAGACAGCACACAAGGACGTGGTACAAATGGTTCCATGTGACTCTCCGTGGGGTGTGTGCCTGCATGCTTGGTACTACGTGTGCGGTGTGCGGGTTTCATGGGTGTGCGATCTGAACTTGCACCTGGGCTTCTCGTGCATGGCACTGTGGAGGTTATGCAACCCTCTCGAGAACCATGTGCTTCTGCATGTCGGGAGCAGACAGCGCCAAAGCCATGTGGGGAGCGGATGTGCTGCAGCATCGAAGCCACGTGGGATGTGCCAATGTACAGTGAGTACATGCATAAAGTATGTACAAGTAGAATGTGAGTATGTCTAGAAAGTATGTAGCAAGTAGTATGTGAGTCCGTGCATAAAGTATGTAAAATTAGAATGTGAGTATGTGTATAAATTATGTACAATTAGAATGTGAGTACGTGTATAAATTATGTACAATTAGAATGTGAGTCCGTGCATAAAGTATGTAAAATTAGAAATGTGAGTATTTATAATAATTATGTACAATTAGAATGTGAGTACGTGTATAAAGTATGTACAAGTAGAATGTGAGTCCGTGCATGAAGTATGTAAAATTAGAATGTGAGTCCGTGCATAAAGTATGTAAATTAGAATGTGAGTACGTGTAAAATTACGTACAATTAGAATGTGAGTACGTGTATAAATTATGTACAATTAGAATGTGAGTAGTGTATAAATTATGTACAATTAGAATGTGAGTACGTGTATAAATTATGTACAATTAGAATGTGAGTCCGTGCATAAAGTATGTAAAATTAGAATGTGAGTACGTGTATAAATTATGTACAATTAGAATGTGAGTCCTTCCATAAAGTATTAGAATGTGAGTCCATGCATAAAGTATGTAAAATTAGAATGTGAGTATTGTATAAATTATGTACAATTAAAATGTGAGTACATGTATAAATTATGTAAACATTAGAATGTGAGTACGTGTATAAATTATGTACAATTAGAATGTGAGTCCGTCCATAAAGTATGTAAAATTAGAATGTGAGTATTTGTATAAATTATGTACAATTAGAATGTGAGTCCGTGCATAAAGTATGTAAAATTAGAATGTGAGTATTGTATAAATTATGTACAATTAGAATGTGAGTACGTGTATAAATTATGTACAATTAGAATGTGAGTACGTGTATAAATTATGTACAATTAGAATGTGAGTACGTGAATAAAGTATGTAAAATTAGAATGTGAGTACGTGTATAAATTATGTACAATTAGAATGTGAGTACGTGTATAAATTATGTACAATTAGAATGTGAGTCCGTGCATAAAGTATGTAAAATTAGAATGTGAGTATTTGTATAAATTACGTACAATTAGAATGTGAGTACGTGTTTAAATTATGTACAATTAGAATGTGAGTCGTTTTGCATAAAAGTATGTAAAATTAGAATGTGAGTATTTGTATAAATTATGTACAATTATAATGTGAGTACGTGTATAAAGTATGTATGTACAAGTAGAATGTGAGTATGTCTATAAATATGTACATTTCGAATATGAGTACGTGTATGAAGTATGTACAACATGGCAAGCGTTTATAACATGGTAAATGTCATGAAATTTTTATCTTGCCAAACGAAGTTTTTGCAAGATATGTTAGTCAGTCTGTATGTTTTTTTTTTATTTTTTTTTTTTTTTTTTTGTTGTTTGTTTGTTCTGTAATCACGAAAAAAAATTCTGCAGACCACAGTTTTCATTGGAATTTTTTGTAACTTCACATATCAGAGGCCTATGGAGGTCCCTTTCAGGCCATAAAATTTTGAAGGTCAAGGTCAAAGGTCAAGGTCACTTTTTCGCAAATCAGGGTAATCGACAAAACCCTTATTTTTTGAGTAATTTTGATCGGATCGTCTTCAAACTTCATGGGAATATAGTTCATGGTCTGGCGCTCAGCTGATTAATTTTTGGTGGCGATTGGCCTTGACCTTCATGTGTTTTTTTTTTGTTGTTGTTTTTTTTTTTTTTTTTCTGTAATACGTATAAATCACTCTGCAGAGCACAGTTTTCATTGGAAATTTTTGTAACTTCGCATATCAGAGGCCTATAGAGGTCCTTTCAGCGCATAAAATTTTGAAGGTCAAGGTCAAAGGTCAAGGTCATTTGTCGCAAATAGGGGAGTCGACGAAACCCTTATTTTTTGAGTAATTTTGATCGGATCGTCTTCAAACTTCATGGGAATATAGTTCATGGTCTGGCATTCAGCTGATTAATTTTTGGTGGCGATTGGCCTTGACCTTCATGGTTAACGCCTCAGGTCAAACATATTTGACCCAAGGTCAAATTTTCAAGTTTTAGGAACCATATCGTTAGTACCTCAAATTGAACACCTCGATGAGTGCTTTCTAGATATATCAAGCTTGAGACATTATGACGTGATTTGGTGACGTTATGAGGCAACGCATATTTTTCATGGTTACTCTGTAGAACGATTCTCATCGGAATCTCTCGTAGGCAGATATTCCTCAAGGAGTCGCTCCTGGTGGATAGCAGCTCTGTTCACCTCAGTGTGACCTTAAAGAAGTCACACGTGGTCCCTTTTGGCAAGATACGGATCACCCTACGGGTGACATTGTTTTTTTATTTTTGTTGTTCTTCAGCTTAATCAACTCAGAGGTTATGACGATCATTTTGGTATATCACATTGCACATCAGAACGCTCTCGTAGAACTCCACAAAAAAAATCATGCCCCCCCCCAGATTATGGAATCTGATTATGGAATTTTAAAGTGTGTACGGGGTCTTAGGGGTCTTTGAGTCTTTTGTGTCCTCTGGGTCTTTGAGGTCCTTGGGGTATGTTGGGTCTTTAGGGTCCTCGAGAAGGGGTCAAATTCTAAAGGGTCAAAAGGTACATTCAAACAGTGCATAATTTATGATAGACGTATGTGATTAATGGACACAAAAAGTATCCCCCCCCCATTCCCACACACACGCACACAAGCAACTGATCTCATTTATAGTAGATATCTATCCTATTTCATCCCTGTAAGAATTACATCATGTATTCAAGTACAAACAATACATAAGAGTGTCTTTTTGTAATATCACACCTCTCTGAAAGTCACACCATGATCTTCAGCAGGAGCAGATTAAGACAGCCTAGGACCCTGGGCAATGAATCTCTAAAGGGCCCTCCTCCCCACTGGTGTTGAACAAAAACAAATCATCATTTCAAATAAAAGCCAAATTTATTGATTGGCAGAAGTGTATGTCCCCTCTCCTCTCTTGTCCAGAGATACAACGCTACATGATGTGCAGGTAGCATTGTATCTCTGCAGTTATGGCAGATGTGCATAATTAAATTTTATATTAATACTTTTTCACATAATTCCGAAACAACACGGAGGTATTTCCAAGAAATATCGTGGACTTAGAGTTGCTACAACGTACTTCCAGCATGGCAGTGAACTGATAAATGATGAATAAAAGTAAAGGCAAATGAAGGTAAAGTTAGAGGGCCTCCCCAAAATGAAGGGCCCAAGGCCAGTGCTCCTCAGGCACCATTGTAAATGTGTGCTTGATCTAAATTTTTATTAAAGATCTCCATGGACACTCATGGTTCTCTTCTGCTCGATTGTTCATCTTAAACACAGAGAGGTGACTTATGTTGTTGCTCTTCTTCCTCACCTTCTTTTATGCTGTTGTTCCTCTGGGAACACTTATCATTCACTTGTATTATTACTTACTTACCTTACTTAGTGCTCTTTTATTGTGAGATCATTCCAAATGTTCTATCATGTCTATTATATTTGAAGGAGGCTGCTTTACTCAAATATTTCCTCAAAATCCTCCCATTATTCTGATCCTTTTGCAAGCAAATCCAAGCTTGCAGGTGAAATGTTGGCTCTCTCTCTCTCTCTCTCTCTCTCTCTCTCTCTCTCTCTCTCACTGCTGGTTGCATCATTGGTTGGGACGTGGCTATGCCGCTGATGCAGTGTCCCCCTTGCCAGTACACTGGTGCTCATTTTGCTGACCTCGGAAGGATGACAGGCTGAGTCAACCTCCTGATGTATATTAATTCAGCTGCCCAACGGGGCTTGAACTCAGGACCCTAGCTAGGATCCCAAGCCCCCACCCTAACCACTAAGCCAACACCAGGCTGAAATGTTGGCTGAAAGGAAGGAAGGAAGTTTCAGGCTGAATGAAGACATCTGTTAAAGTTGAAGTATGTTGCTTCTTTGCAGCCGCTTTGACAGAAACGTTTGCAAATTAACTGTGTGACTGGGTGTTCCAGGGGAGGGGGTGGCATCCATAAGAGGTTGATGTCGTCGTGGTACAAAATGGAAGGTTCAATATCAAAATCCCAACGTACGTCATTAAATTTTGCCACCTTCGAACGAAAGTTTTCACCAAAGCTTTCCGTCAAAACCATGGACACCTTCCGACATGGAAACTGGCCTGAGATCAATATCAACTGAATTATTGGAAGTCACCCGCTGGTGCACCTGACCTGCAGGACCACCGTCACGGAAGCCGATTCGTAGATTCATCACGAGGTGAGAGTGGAACCTGCTTTGTTTTTATATTTATTTATTATTTACAGCAAAGCATACATCCATCCATCCATCAGGACCATTCTCTGTGCAGAGTGTTGGTGCTGCCTAAGCAGTCTCCTTGGCTATTGGACACAATCTGGACGGGTCGCCACTCCGACGCAGGATACCAGCAAGCTGGCACTCACTTTGCTGACCTTGGAAGGATGACAGGCAGAGTCAACCCTACCTGGTATTAATTCAACAGCCGAGTGTGATTTGAACTCAGGATCCTCAGATCCCAAGCCCACCACCCTAACCATGAAGCCAACACCAGGCATAGCAGAGCATCTCATGCCGTTAACCAGTTCGAGAGCTATTGAAATTATCTGTGTGCAGTTTGCCTGAAAGTGCTTCATGTGAGAGAACTTCTCACGAGGGAAGGTATACTGTAAACTGGTTGTTTGCTGTTGTTTAGGTCAGCTAAGTTGTTACGTTGTCTGGCCTCCGGAGTTCATTTCGTCTTGGCCATTACCGGCAGTGGCAAGATTGGAGAATTCACGAGCATTTAGCACGGCCACACAGGGTTTTGTTTTGCTGAAAACAATCCCATGTAAGATTTCCCGAAGGCACTAAGGGCAGGCTTGAAAGCATAATAATAACTTGTCATCATGGCACATGTGTAGGTGGAGATATAGGTCAATGGCGGCATGCAGTCTGAACATGAAGAGGCAGTGCAGGGATACAGACATGCTCTTACATTCTCTCCTTGACAGGAACTCCTTAATCTCCTAGCACCAGAAAGGCGTATTATCAAGAGGCGCCCAATGCTGACGTCACAAACAAAAGGCTCAGGCTAGCTCTTAATCTGCACCCATCATGTCGACTTCCTGTTATGAATTCCTGTTCCTGTTATGAACAAGAAATTTCTGTTGTCACTTTTCTTACATTCGAGTGTAATCCACAGCGATTGAGTGTAACAGCAGGTGAATGCACAGACAACATGTTCTGCTGCACTGGATGATGCATGACTGGTAGGGAGTGAAAGCTGGGAGAGGTTTTTTGCTGTGGAGTTCATTTATCCTTGATCATGATAAGGCTTACCACATCTGGATGACACATAAGACATGACATCTTTAACCAGAGATAATAACACTCAACGCTTTATGAACACATCACTACTACTACTTCTGATAGGTATGCACACTCGCCTCTGAGCCCTCCAGTCTGGGTTTGAATCTCGACCCAAATATAAACTGTCATCTCGGTGTCTCGAAGGCAGTGCGAGGCATCGATGTGTGTGCCCTCCTTCGGATGGACGTTAAGAGTGGACATCCCATCTGCCGGCATTAGACGGTGGACATTACATATCCCACTGTCTCCTTCGTGAAGAGTCGATGAGCTATCAACGGTACCATGAACTAATTCCTGCTCAAACATATATGGAGCACTGGATCTGCAACACAATGGTGCTCTCAGCAATGATGCAACCAGCAGCCACTTAGGCTGTATCCTAAGTAAATTAATGAAAATATATTGTTGGTAAAAAGGGATTTGGACATCCAGAGGTAGAATTAACAGTCGGTGGGCAATTTGTTGAGATTAGCTCATACATCCCATACCCACACAACATCAACCAGCTGGCACTTTGTTCAAAGAGCAATGTAGGCTAACAGCTTGCAAATTAAAAAAAAAAAATTGGGGCAGTGTTTGCACAGTATTAATTAGGAATGGCTGAGTTTCCATGCTGAAGATAAAAGGTGGACATTTTTCACGCCGATATAACATCATGACGCCGCATTTGCCGTTCGAGGTTCGTGTCCATCGGATTGCTTCTCCCAAGGAGGAGAACTCATTAGTTCTTTGTGACACTATCGTTTCAAAGCTCGTGGTAAAGTTACGCCTTCGGTCCTCCGTCATTATTGTTGACCGCTTGCTATGCAAGGGTGACATCGATTTGAAAAGGATCCGGGAATCGCAGTCTCCACCTCAGGGACTTGTCGAATTGGTGACCCAACGTTTATGAAATTGCGTCCCTTGGAGTCCATCTTTCAAGTGTTTACTCTGACTTTAATCAAAGCCTTGAGGATTATACCAATTGCGACTGGTGTGGTCAATTAAATTAGGGCCGGCTCCACATTAGGGCAATGGACCTGTCAGTTTCATTTCTATGAGACTGAAAACATGATAATTTATTATATTTTCCACTCTTCACATGATTTTCACCACTTATCAGTTATCCAGTTCCGTCAAGTCGTGTCCGACTTCTGGTGACGTTCGTCATCGGAGTTCTCCAAACATCCTGATGCCGCACTGCTTTCCGAAGCTCTGGCAGAGACGGCTTGGTTTCAGCCACCCCGTCCATGCAGCACGTACAAGGTTTGCCTCTTCTTCTTTCAACTCCACCCGGCATGGTTGACCTCTCCAGGCTTTCGTTTACTGCACCCTTAATGTGTGTCCAGAGTATGACAGTTTCTGTTTTCGCATTAGTGCTTCTCATGTCAATGGGTGGTCTAATTTATTCAAGCACTGATTTCAGATATTCAGATATTCTTTATTGTTGTCTACATAAAAACATGGAAATTTTCTTTCCACTGGCCATTCACTTCAAATAAAGGGTTTGCGGCGCATCCCACTCTGTCTACACTTGCATTAAACATGTGAATTCAATTTGGGAATCCAACACACGTGTGAATCCAACACCTGGGAATTCCTGCTCCATTTCAATTTGGCATCAATCATTGTACCCAAATACTTGTGCTTAGGAACTTGTTCGATGCTATGGTCGCGAATGATCAAAGGGTCATGATCACCTGCTCAAGCTTCAGAAATCAAAAATCATTTCCTTTGTTGCGTTGACATTAAGAACTAAATAATGATGGTCACACCAGTCTACAAACTTCTGAACTTCGTTCACATATTCCTGGTCATCATGAAGTAATAATCCACTAATTACTGTATCATCAGCATATTTGATAACACTACAAGTAGGACTTCAACTGCAGCAGTTACCTGCACGCAAGGTAAACAAAATAGGGGACACAACACAAACTTGTGGGGCTCTTAGACTCAAAGTTCTGACACGTGATGATACCATGTTATTATACTTCACCCGTTGTGGTCTATCTGTAAGAAAGCTGTGAATTAATCTTGAAAGCCGAGGCGTAACATCTAGTTTCTGTAATTTGTCAATTGATATGTGAGGTATGACGGTATTGAAGGCATTGGAGAAGTCAATAAATAATGATCTCACAAAGGACATTATGAGTGTCTAAATGATGGAGCAATCTTTGGAGATAAACAAGCACAGCATCCTCGACATCTCTATTTCTCTGGTATGTGAATCGAGATTGATCAAACAAGCCGGCTTGAGTGCACAAAAATTTCAGCAATATCCTTTCAAAACCCTTCCTTACATTAGAGGTCACTGCTACAGGATGGTAGTTATTCAACTCGTCACTGGGTTTTTATAACCTTTGGCACTGGAATGATAATTGAAGATTTCCAATTTTGGGGAATAACACCATTGTTTAAGATTGATTGATAGACATGTATGAACACTGGGGCAAGTTGTTTACTCCACAGTTTCAGAACCTTATTAAAAAAATACCATTCGGGCCAGTGGCCTTGTTCACCCTTTAGTCTTTGCAAATTCATTACAAACCTCATTGACATTCACTGCAAGACTATTGTCCGAGTCCCCCAATCGTATCCTTTAACATTTCCAAAACAGAATCATTCTCTTATTTGAAATCATGAACATCAAATCTAAACAGGTGAGTCAGGCCCAGACGTTTGACTGAAGGTAATTTGTGGAGGGAGTTGGAATTTGGTCAGCGTGCTGTCAATAACTCACCTACTCTTCGCTAAGGACGCTGGGGATCTTTAACGTCCACCAACTAATGCGAGCATCTGGGACACTCAGGTTAAAGTCCATCCAAAGATCAGCACACTTTATGATGCATCGACCTACCTGTGAACCACAAATCAGACAATGTATAGTCAGTTATTGAATCGAACACATACTAGGGATCTCAAAGACAGCGTGCTACCTCTACACCAATCTGTCAGACTATCACATGGCTTTTACCAAATCTTAAAAAAGGCTTTCAGGAAATGCTTTTGGGAAGAAAATTTATCATACTTTCAAAACCTTTGAAGATATCTCTTTTTTTTTCCTTTGCTCGGCCGTTTTCCCTTCTGAAATTGGTCACCATGAATGGACGTTGTATTGTTTGGTAGTAATAATGAAAGTAATTAACTGTGGGTTCGAATCATGGGTCAGACATAAACCCCGATCCCGTTTGTTTGTCATGCGGGGCGAGCCATCAAGGTGTGTGCCGTCCCTCGGATAGATGTTAAATTAGATGAACCATCTGCCAACACTGGTCGTTGGTGGGCATTAAATATCCCACGGTGTCTTTTGATTAAGATTATGTGAGATATCGTTGGCACCCTGAATAAATGACACATTCCTGCCACCTTCTCTCGAACATCAGGCCTGATCAGTTGGTTCGTGAAATACTATGGCCAAAAACTGTCCCTGCATACAGACCGGTCGATTCAGCAAGAAAGTGGCAATAATTGTGAAATTGTATATAGAGGTGGTTGTAGTAGTATGATAACAAAGGCCAAAACAAGCAAACTGGCATAACTGTGAGGTTTATTGTTTGTTATTTTCCAGGGGAAAAAAACAAAATATCTGACTCACCAAGACTTTAGAGGACTTTGTTTGCACATGAAGTTCTCATGAATATCACTGGAAAAACCGATGAGATATCAACAGATTCTGATAAATCACGGGTTTCTGACATCTTCTTTTTCTTCCCTCTCGGGTGGTTCATACTTGTCAATTCCCTTCCAACTCAAACCCCATTACTCACATGAGGATGGAAAATAAATAAATCGATTAATGTCACTTGGGAACATCCTGAAACTGAGAACCCGGAGGGTATTATTCAGAACACATACTCCCCTTGACGCTTTTAGCCAAGGTGAGTTACATGGTGTGCAGAAATATATCAAAATGTCCCACGATCTTGAAGATAATTTCGGCTCAAAAAGTGCAGTTGATTTTCAGAAACAAGTGTTCAGAGTTCTGTGAATACTCGTAATTAGTTCAAGAAATAAATTGTCCATCTTGTATACCCCATGTTCCCCGCCCCATCCCTCTCCCTTCAACAGATCTCCGAATGTCTCTGTTCCCCACTGTTTTGTCCTTCCCTCTCCCGTCCCTCTTGTCTCATGCCGCCCTTGCTGTGCGTTGTGTGTTAGCTCTCATACGAGCCTCGACAAAGTCTACAAAAAAACATTAGCACCAAGTAGCTTTCAAAAGACCTCTGGGATAAAGTTGTGGGAAGGCACAGATCAGGGATGGGCATAAAACTATTTCAAAGGCCTTGAATCTCCCTTGGAGCACAGTCAAGACAATCATTAAGAAGTGGAAGGTACATGGTACCACCAAGACCCTGCTTCAATCAGACCTTCCCTCCAAACTGGATAACCAAGCAAGGACAAGACTGATCAGGGAGGCCACCAAGAAGCCAATAGCAACTTTGAAAGAGCTTCATAGCTTTATGGCAAAGACTGGTAACTGTGTGCATGTGACAACAATATCCCAAGCACACCACAACTCTGACATATTTAGTAGGGTGGCAAGAAGGAAATCATGACTCAAAAAAGCCTTCCTTGAGTCCCATTTGAGGTATGAAAAAACCACTCTCGAGATTCTGAAGCCATGTGGCAAAAAGTATTATGGTCTGAAAAAACCAAGATGGAACTTTTTGGCCTAAATGCAAAACGTTACGCTTGGCGCAAACACAACACAGCACATCACCCATAGAACACCATCCCTACTGTGAAGCATGGTGGTGGCAGCATCATGCTAGGGGATGTTTCTCATCAGCATGGACTGGGGCACTTGTCAGGATAGAAGGGAAAATGGATGGAGCAAAATACAGAAAAATCCTACAGGAAAACCCATTGTCATCTACAAGAAAGCTGAAATTGGGACGGAAGTTCACCTTTCAGTGTGATAATAATGACCCGAAGCACACAGCCAAAGCTACACTGGAGTGGCGAAGGAACAGAAAGATAAATGTTCTTGAGTGGTCCAGTCAGAGCCCTGATCTAAATCCAATCGAAAATCAATGGCATGACTTGAAGATTGCTGTCCCTCAATGCTCCCATGCCACTTGACTGAGCTTGAACATTTTTTTTTTTTTATCGGAGAATCAGTAAATATTGCCCAATCAAGGTGTGCAAAGTTGAGAGACCTATCCCAACAGACTCACAGCTGTAATTTCTGTCAAAGGTGCTTCCATCAAGTATTAACTCAGGGGCGTGGACACTTATCCAACAAAGATATTCTCGTTTCGTATTTTTTAAATTAATTTTCTGAAATTTGTCGAATTTGTTTTTCACTTGGAAGTTGTGGGTTACGATGTGTAAATAAAGGTGGGGGAAATCTGATTTAATGCAATTTAATTCCAGGAGATAAACGCGAACAAAAGGTGAAAATTTGAAAGGGGTGTAGACTTTCTCTTGGCACTGTATATGTACTAGCAAATACAACAAGTCACTTTGCTGATGGTATATGAAGGGGGGGGGAAAAGAGGAGGGGGGAGGCAATATGTGGAGCGAGGAGGGGTGAGTGAAGCTAGAAGGGTGAGGAAGGGACACCGCGGAAGGGGAGGGAAGAGCAAGGAAGGAGGTGGGGGAGTGGGGAGAGCGATGCCTCACCAAATGTCACTATACACTTTGGGAGGGGGGCGCGTTCGAGCAAGGAGGATGTGGAGAGAGGAGGGGGAAAGTGGGGAGGGGGAGGAGGTTTGGGTTTGGGAGGAGATAAGTGTGAAGGGAGGGTTCTGGAATTCTGGCCGTGGGAATTTTGGAAAAGGGGTGGGTGGGGGGTAGGATAGGATTGAACGAAATGTGTATTTTAAAACAGCATGTTAATACGCATGAAGAAACCTTCGGGAGATGTTCATGGGGTGGAGAGGGGAGGGGGTAAGCATGAGGTGAGATGGAGGGAAGGCAGCATGATGGGAAGGGGAGGCAACAGGAGGGTAAGGGAAGGTAAGGCAGCATGAGGGGAAGAAAATATGGTGTGAGGGCAAGGGAAGGGAAGGCAGTGTGAGGGAAGGGGAAGGGAATGAAGAAGCATGAGAAGGGAAAGTGGGATGGGGAAGGGAAGGGCGATAAAATGTGACCAAACAGCAACATTTTCTTTTTAACCTGCCGGGTTCGATATAAAATCAGGTGGGAGCATTTAAAACCCACACTATCCACCTGGCAAAGGCCTGCCTGTGTCCTTGCATGTCCCACATGCAGCAACCTTTGCTGTCCTCTGGTTGGTTAATCCGAATCTATTTCGTACATGCTATCCCATGGGTAAACAGTTTTAAATTCAAAACTGAACCATCAGTTATTAACAGAGAGGAGAGAGAGAGAGAGAGAGAGAGAGAGAGAAGAGAGAAGAGAGGGGAGAGAGGGGGTGAGGGAGAGGAGAGAGGGGGAGGGAGGGGAGGAGGGCAGGGGATTCTGGCAGATGCGATGCATAGTTTAACGTCTATCTGAGGGACGGCACACACATTGATGAATCAACCTGCCTGTGAAACACCTGGATGATAGTTTATAGCTGTGTCTGGATTGAAACCCAGGCTAGACAGCTTAGGGCGAGCATGTGTATCTCTCGGCTGTCATGCCGTGATGTGGTGATTCATTTCTTTGCAACAACTGAAACATTTTTACCTCCGCCACCGAAGGTGAAGGAGGTTATGTTTTCACCCCTTTCT
>CM068960.1:18181576-18194395 GCA_035128595.1 Eptatretus atami
TTTGTTTGTCCATTTGATTGGGTGCAGGATATCTCAAAAAGTTGTGTACGGATTCGGACGAAAGTTGATGCACAGGTTGGGTGTGCTGCAAGGACGAATTGATTCAATTTTGGTGAAAATCTGAATCCGGATCTGGATACGAGAATTATTTACTTTTCAAAGTGAATCTTCACCATTGAGAGATTTTTGTTCAAGTCGATGGATATACAGTGTTCAGTTACAGTGCAAATACTGCAGGAGCACTTGCCAAGTGGCTTAAGCACTAAAGGAAGCACTGTAACAAAACCCTTGATAAGGACCAGCTGGCTGGCTTGGCAAGCGATTCGTGATCGTCGATCCGTCATATTATTAAACACCCCCTGGAGATGCAGAAATGTCAAATATGTGCGAATTTGACAAGTGAACACTTTTTTTAGCAGTTGGAACTGCTGCTTTGTTCAATTCTGGAGCTTAGGTTAATTCATTTTAGTTGAAGAGATTCTCGAGGTTATGGCATGTGCGGAAATGAAATAAGTCACGAATGCTGGTGTATCCGTGTGTTTATAAGTATTGCAATCTATCCAGCGATTAGTGGATATGATGATCAGGTATTCGATGATATGAGTGAGGAAAGTGAAACACAAACTTTGTCGTTAAGAAACTGTTGCGGCCTGTTCCAAGTCAAGGCATTGCTGAGGAGGCCAAAAAAAATGGCGAATTAAGACCCCAGGAAGCTGACAGGGAGCAGACCAAGAATGACACCTTGAGAAAGGATAATTAAATAAGGCCATTATTTATCTTCAAAAGGGTGTTTTAATTAACCCAAACAACCATTTTGACTCATGCACTTCCTTGGAGTCCTTTAGTATGCATGCAAAGTTTCAGGCTGATAGGTTTCATGGTTTGGAGTTATGGAGGACACACCACACACACACGTGCATGAAAATAAAGTGGAAGCATGATAATTGTAAGCAGTCTGAGGTTCCGTTTGTAGGAGAGAATGAAGTTTTCTCGGTGAAGTAAATGGATGAAAAGGAAACTATTTGTTGGACGGAATTGATGGAATAATGGCTGGTTATATTACTTTTTACCTCTGGTGGGTATGTACGCCAGCGACACTACTGAGATTATACAACGCCCGTGAAATTTCATCCATCCACTCATACAAGGCATTATCAAAGCGATATTTTGTACGTCTCACATATTAATGAAAATACAGTGGAAGCATTAGTAACGGGGTCCCAGGTTCCATTTGTGAGATAATTGGTGAGTGAATTCCAATTGTTTTTTGTTGCTGTGATTTTTCTTTAACAACATAATAGTCCAAACAGGCTCATTGTTGGACCTCTTCAGCGTGGAGTCGAGGTGAACTGGTCAAACCCAACAAGACATTACGTTGAGATCAGACCCGTTATGATAGTCATCGTGGGTACCAGGGAAGCAAGTACCACTCCAGCGATTGCTGTATGCATCCTGAGCAACAGGAAGTTCCTGCCACACATTAAACTGTCTGTGGTACACAAAACATGTTCTGGGGGTAGCCAGGAACAATTTAAAATTTTAAAAAGCTCTTCTGGCTGAACAGTTGCATAGGCTCTGCCTAATATGCCAAAGAAGCTCATCCCTAACAATAGGCATGAGCTTATGAGGCATATTACCACAGACAGTTTGAATGTGTGCAGACATTTCATGTTGGCCAGGATGCATGCAACAACAGCTGGTGTGGCACTTGCTCCCTGGTACCCACGACAGTAACGGGGTCTGATCTCATACAAGTAAGCTATACCATCGCAGCCCTCCAGTTACCCTCGCCGAAGGAGAGGGTATTGCATTTGGGTTTGTTTGTCTGTTTGTCTGTTGGGTGGTTGATCTCGTCGAAAAAAAAAATTTTTCAAAAAAAAATTTTTTAATTTTTTCAAAAAAATTTTTTTGAAATTTGTCTCTACCCTTATTATCACTTTTCCGTCGATATGTTTGATGGGTAGTCGATCTAGTCGAAAAAAAAAATTTTTTTTTGAGATTTGTTTCTACCCTTATTATCAGTATTTAAAATGGCGATTTCAGTTAATACAATGGCGATTCGATGAAACTTGGTTGGTAGGTTCATACCATGACCTAGTTGTGTGCAAATGAGAACCGTTGCATGGGACCACCATTGCCTAGCAAAGGGACTTTGAAATTTTTGAAAAATCATAAAAAAAATATTTTTTCGAAAATCAAAAATCGGGCCACGAGCGACTGTGGGCAGTACATTCAAGCCATATTGTCAAAAATTTCCAGCCGGATCCTATGAAAACTGTCGGAGAAGATAGACTTTGAATGAACCCTGGTCGAAAACAATTAAAAACGAAGTTCGTTATATCTCAGAGACTATGAGTCAGATATACATGAAACTGGTATGGTAGGTTCATGGTATGTCCTAGTTATGTGTGAGAAAGAACGCTGCTATGGACCTCTCCGTTGCCTAGCAACGGCCAAAAAACCTCTAAATGTGGGGGTATTTTAACGAAAAAACAATCTGCAGCATTAACCCTTGAAGCTAGAATCATGAATTTTATTGTGCTTAATCCTCAGGTCATTCCCATCGAACAGGCCCATCGCGTTGATGTGGATTTTTTTAACCCACCCCGTTGTGATCGTTGAAGGATTCTACCTGGCCGATTGTGGAATCCATTTGACTTCAGGCAGAGTTTAACGTTTGTCCGATTTGGTTATAAAATCCTGCATAAAACCCATTGACACTGTAAAACCGATGTCCACAGAAGTCCTTCCTTCTTGTGAAACAATTTATTTTCTAATTATCACCATACGCTTCTCACCCTCGTACAATGAACTTAAGAATCCCCATTGATTGCAATATTATTTGGTTCTATTTCATCAATTCTTACTTTAGTTAACAGTTAGACCAACCCGATTCAAAATTCACTTCCACATTACATCAGAGAGTTATTCTAACTTGGTACTTGGTCAGTTCCAAGGAGCAACAAGCCACTGAGATTCTATTTGCCACAAGACTGCAAAGGTTCTTCCAAAGCATTCAACTTGCATTATCAATATTTTATCTCTTTCCTTATTATTTCCCTAAATGACAACTAAAATATACAGAAATCTCAGTTGTATGTGTACTCAAAACATTCATCTCATTTGCTATTTCCATGTAAAAGCAAACAGTCTTTATCAGGGTTCCAATTTGCGATCAATAATTCTTTTCACAAAAATATTCCATCATTTATCCAAATATGAAAGTAATCTATTTCTTCAAGAACCGAATCCAAATCGATTTTGCACAGTTACCATTTTAACATTCACATCTGCTAAACAATTTACAGTTTCATTCACAAATAGTTCCAGAGCAACTGCCATTTTTTTTTCCCTTTAATCTTGATTTAATTCTCAGTAACTTTTCCTTATCCTCAATTAACAGATTGACAAGGGTTTTCTTTAATGAGCTTAGTCTGAAAGTAACTACACAGTTACTGCACAGCCCCCAATTTTGAGAGTTCCACTCCGCTCGGCCATCCTGACATCGAGTTGCCGAGCTGCAGAGCGTCCTTGGCTGCAGAGCGTAAAATATTCTCAAAAATAATGTTAACCCAATCTCTCTAAAACAACACTCTGAATTCCATCGACATTTTAAATCTCTGACATTTTCCATCTATCCACTTCTCTCTCACCAAAACAGCAACATGCTGCCATTTTTCCAACTCACCTACACAAACCATCTATCACTTCCTCTGACCTTCTCAATTACAATCCATTTTCCTTTATCAAAACAATAAATCATTTTAAACAGTTGTACAAAAATTGTCAAATCACTTGTCAAATCTGTCATCAGGCGAATATCATTTAAATTGCAGCTCAAACACTCTGTCTACACATGTAGCTACACCCTCCCCAAACTTTATCCCAGTCTTGGGAAAAGCATCTTAAACTTCAGACTAATAAACATCCAATCTCTCTTAACAACTTTTTGGTCAAAACAATAAAATATTTCCTTTTAAAATCCATAAATCAAAAATAAAATCTTCAGCATCTATCAATTAAATCATGAATTTACCTTGACTGAATTGATCAAAGGGTACACTGGGTTGGTTGCCATTGCCTTCCCAGCACAAGTTCAGGCAACCTCAACATTCGCAGATGAATAAAACAATATGCCTATTTCAACGTCCATCCGAGGGCATCATCAATTATCTGTGAATCTCCCCACGTGCTAAACATCATCAAATCATTAAAATCATTCCAAATCACGTTTTCTACATTTAAATCACATCTTTTAAGTACAATGGTTACAACTCAGATCAAATTTCGAAACATTTCTGACACGTCCTCAGAGCTTGCCCAGCACTTAAACCTGCCGGGTTGCGTAATTACAAATCATCACAATGCCAGCGAGAGCTCAACTCCCAAGACTTCACATTCGAATACAGTATATCCCACATTCACAATTGTTATTTCAATTTATCCAAAATCCCTATGGTTTTTTAAATAACACTTCAACACTTTTCCCTAATGGACTTCACTTTAAACAGATTCAGTAGAGAGGGTGCGCCACAAACACCAAGTAACAAGGAACAGGAAGTTCTCTCTACAATCCGGTGGGAAGAAAAAAGAAAACTCTGTCAGGCAAAACCCACAGTTTAGCATTACTCTGTCATGGCTTCAACACCACACACACAAACGGCATTGCATCTCATAGACTCGCGTGTGATCACGTGACAAATACCAATCACATTTCTATAATCATTTTAAAGTCATTGGCCAACGGCATGCACACTTCGACACAATAGCCGCCATCCTCTTGATCTGCATATGAATCGAATTTCACACTTAAAGCTAAGACTCAAACACAGACTCAGTGGAAAGACATGCCACCCCCCCACAGATCCAGTGGAGGGGGCGAGCTGCACTGTCGCAGCCCCCACAGATTGAATGCACACACACAACCGCGACCTTCGCGTTATCAGTACCAACACACGAACAGCCAAGCTGCTTCGACTCTCTGCCTGAAGTTTCTTAGTTGTTAAAATATAGTCAAAATCCCAACAGAACACGTTTTCATTGCAGTGAAATCCATTGGACTCGCACAAGTTTTCATTTTTACTCTCAGCAACACATGCATCTCAATGCAAATCACCAGCCACGCTCCCAGCGGTTAATCGTCTCCTGCACTCACAAAACGTTTCGTGCAAATTCATTGCATTTACAAATCCGTAAAACCTCCACACAATATAATATAACAACCTCACTGCCAACAAACTTCCAGTGAGTTCAATGAACAAAAAGTAAGTCTATAACTCTTCACAACAGGTAACTTATAATAGTGTTACGAATTTGGAATTCAATTGCACACAACATACAGGTTCCCTTAGTCAGCTATGTCGATAAGTGCATGTTCCCTAGATAGCTCACCTTCCATTGTTTAATGTTTTTGAAACGATTAGATGCGCTGCGGATCGATTTAATAGTTAGGGAGCGAACAATGGAGACGTCCCTCCCCTCTTCTGCGAAGAGGAAGAAGAACCCTGCGGTGACGTCACAAACTCCCTCCAACCCGTGTTGAGCGGGGGTGGGATCACGAGGGCATGAGTCACGCCGGGTGCGGGGAGGGGCTGCAAAGGATAAAGGAGATCCTTTCTTTGTTCGTGTGGGAGTCCCGTGTAGGGCTGAGTTCGTGGAGTCTCGTGTAGGGCGAGTTCGTGGGCTGAGTTCGTGGGAGTCCCGTGGTAGGGGCTGAGTTCGTGGGCTGAGTTCGTGGAGATCCCGTGGTAGGGCTGAGTTCGTGGGGAAGTCCCCGTGGCAGAGTTCGTGAAGAGTCCCGTTCTGAGTCCCGTGGTGCAGAGTTCGTGTACTGAGTCCGTGGGAGGAGTAAGCTTTTTGCTTCGGAGAGAGCAGCTCGTTCAGCAGGCCATCGGGTCCTGCTTGGCTTGCTTGGTTGAAGGCCTTCGGAAGCTTTTTGCTTCGCTGGCTCAGTGTGAGCTTGCGGCTTGCTGCTTTGTTTTGGAAGGAAACTTGAGCCGGTTTGTTCGGCTCGAGCTTGCGAGGTGGAGGCTTCTTCCTCTTCTTCCTCTCCTCCTCTTCTTCTTGGTTCGTGGAGCTTTTTGTCTCTCCATTTTGTTCCGGCTTGTGCGACGCTATCGGCCCTCTCTTGGAGTTGGTTCTTCGCGGGAGCGACGATCGACAGGAAGGATCGCGCTCGTCTCACCGGCACGATGGTGAGAAGCGCGGGAGGATTCGCGGGAGGTCGGAAGGTCGCGTGATTGGATTCCATCTCGCTTCGCTGAGCCCGGGACCGGGCAAGTTGAAGACCACACGAGGTGGAAAGGTTCGAGTTAGGCTCTGAGTGTCAGCTCACCTGTCCTCGAGCTGGAGCTCGTGATTAAAGGCCTCAGCCACCATTTCGTGTGTGTGTGGGTGTGTGTGTGTGTGTGTGTGTGTGTGTGTGGTGTGTGTGGTGTGTGGGCGTACGTGTGTCCGTGGGCCCGTCTAATAAGTAGGAACTGCCGTTAAGTGTAATGACTGTACATAATAAGTAGACGGTTGTAGTTCTTTTGTCGTGCTTTGTTGCTTGTATAATTGCATACGTGTTTTGCCTTATTTAATTGCATACGGTTTTCATTATAAAAATGTCCTTGTGTGAATGTAAACCTTGCTCGTTGCGTCCATTCCCTCATTGACTGAACATTTCGTGTGTTGGGAGTAGAAAGCGTTGGTTTGCCATAATAGGGGGACATTTGGACCGACGGTCTCGCGATTACGCCGCTCGGAATCGCGCACGGACAAGCTCGCCTCGCGTGGTTGTCCGTACGAGTTCCGTCGAGGGTGGAATACCCTCGGTAGTTGGATCAGTGGGTATTTAGGTACATTGAAGATTGGCAATCGACCCTACTCCACGTGATCTCTGCCGATTGACGATTTCGGTTCTTGTACAAGGACCCGTCGCTCGGAGTTATCCGGGCGGCGATCTATACTCCGGGCGATCGGTCGGGCCGACTCGACTTGCGGCTCCGTTCAGGATGCGGTCGGTTTGGCGCTGACCCCCGGCCCGTAACAATATTTATCTATTTTAACCCTATCTCGGCGTCTTCACCGTGTCCTCGGCCTTCTCTCACAGCCGGTCCGTATCAATGCAAACATGTGGCATCTCGCTTCATCATGCCCATTTAATTACTCGTCTGGCTCCTCATCGAGCCTCTTCTTGTCATCTGACTCCTCTTCTTCTCCAGCACTTTTCTAAAACAACTACAGTACTTATCTTTACAGTACTTTTAAAAACAGACTCTCTCCGCCGGTTCCTCTTCTTTCTATCAATAAAAATTATCTGACAATGAAACTTTTCTTTGTTCGAAATGCTCGTTAACCTGCTGAAGAGTGCTCTCCCTTACCTTTGCTCAAGCACTTGTCGTTCCTTCCAGGCACTGCCTCCGGCAGATTAAGCACTCCGTCACGAAAGCACCGCACCAACGTCGCGTTCGAATCCGAGTCACCAGGCGCCAACTGATGTGATTTTTTAACCCACCCCGTTGTGATCGTTGAAGGATTCTACCTGGCCGATTGTGGAATCCTATTTGACTTCAGGCAGAGTTTAACTTTGTCCGATTGGTTATAAAATCCTGCATAAAACCCATTGACACTGATAAACCGATGTCCACACAAGTCCTTCCTTGTGAAACAATTTATTTTCTAATTATCCACCATAACACTTCTCACCGCTCGTACAATGAACTTAAGAATCATCATTGATTGCAATATTATTTGGTCTATCATCATTCTTACTTTGAGTTAACAGTTAGACCAACCCGATTCAATTCACTTCCACATTACATCAGAGAGTTTATTCTAACTTGGTACTTGGTCAGTTCCAAGGAGCACAAGCCACTGAGATTCTATACTTCCTCAGGTACTTGACTGAAACAAATTTTAACATTTCAAAGCATTTTATACTTCATGGGAGAGTGGTGGGGGCTATCAACCCAGACTGCAGACGTGCCTTTAGAACAGAAGCCACTTACGTACATTTTGAGGCAAAAGGTTCGCTGTTATCAGCTCAGGTCACTCCGCTCCAGACCAAAGACATTTATCAACATTAGGGAGAAAAAGTCTCTTGCCAGAAAGCACAGCCAATTCAACTTGTAGTAAAAACTTACGATTTCTAAAACTGCATTTGTTACAATTTAGAATACATTAATATAAATTTTTCCCCCACCACGTCAGTTCTATTGGGTAGGCGACTACCCATGTCCGCCCTACCGGCTTGTTTGTCTGTTTGTCTGGTCTGTCTGTTTTGTCTGTCTGTCTGTTACTTGGCAATTTTCTTTTTTTTGACAAATATGTTGATTGCCTCCATTTGTTTGTGTGTGTGGTGTGTGTTTGTTTGTGTGTTTGTTTGTCTGTCCGCTTGCCTCCAGCCCAAACTCACCGATCGTACTGAAATTTCAGAGATTAATGACCACTGACCCTGCGACGGCCCGCGTTGAAGTTTCATTACATTTGATTGACCAAAAAGGTCTACATAGGCCAAGAGGCCAATTTGAGCCAAATATTTGTAAAATCCTTAAATTCATCCAATTGACTTGAAATTTGAGCAGGATTTGCACATCAGGTCATTGAATTCAACCTCCTATTACTTTTGAGGTTATCTTAGGTCAAAAGGTCAACATAGGCCATAAGGTCAACCCAAATAGCAAAATTTTAAAACTTGTTTCTAAAATTGTCATTTTCATCCGATGACTTGAAAATTTGAAGAGCATTTTCATGTCAGCTTGCTGAATTCAAACACTGATTAATTTTGAGGTTAAAAAAGGCCAAAAAGGTCAATTTGGGCCAAATCTTCTAAATCCTCAATTTTATCCGATTTGAGTTGAAAATTTGAAAAGGATTTAGCATATTAGGTCACTGAGTTCAACCACCTATATTTTTTGTGGTTACCATTGGCGAAAATGTCAACATAGACCAAAAGGTAAACATTGACCAAATTCTAAAATCCTCATTTTTAATCCAATTAACTTGAAATTTGAAGAGCAATTTGCACATCAGGTCAATGAATTCAACCACCTATTAATTTTGAGGTAAACATAGGACAAAAGGTCAAAATAGCCAAAGGGCAACTTGGGTCCGAATTTCTAAATCTTCAATTTTCATCCGATTGACTTGAAATTTGAGAGCAGTCAGGCAGGTCGCTGAATGTCAACCAAGCTGAATACAGTGAACTTCAATTACAAAACGTGTATGTATTCGACTTCAATAAAAACGTGAATGCTTCCACCTGAAGAGGTATGCGGCTCTAGCCGAGTGCCAACATTCTACCTTTTGTGCTTGTTTTTCCAATTGTCACTAATGAGTGACTTTTCATTTGTTTGTTGTTTGTCCACAACAGAACTTTCTTGTTTTTCTGCGCAACCTGCTTGGTCAGATTGAGCCAGAAATTTCACTATCGGGTGCTTGTTAAATCTTTTATTTTTATTTTTTGTGATACTACTCATGTGAATGTTTAACATAATTATGACGTGTATCCCAGTCATGTGTGGCAGCCATGTGAAACGAGGAAAACTTTTGGACCTCTGTATCTCTTTGGACCAAGGAAAAATATTGTAAAGTTGGCACAGTGGCAAGTACTGCCTCAGGGAACGAAGTGTGATTTTTCACATGTCATCGGTATTTGTATATTACGGTCATAAAGGTGCATATGTAGGAACCACCACATGTAATCAGTAGAAAAAGTTTGGAGGTCATTCTGGGATAAAATGGTCCAAGCAAAAAAAATTGATGTGAAGTCCATCCGGTCACGTGATTTCGCAGCCAATATTGTTTTTAAAAATAAAATCCTTCAAAAATCTTCTTCTCTAAGTTGTCTGAACGAGATGAAGCAAAAACTTACCCGTATGATGCGATCCATTGAGAACAAAAGGTTCTCAACACATGACATCATCGGTGGCATGCTTTGGCAGCTCATATTCGATTACCCTACAAACCGACAAACGTCTTCTTCTCCCAGAACGCTGGACAGAATTCTAGAGGAAATGTCAGTACAAGCTTCCCGCAAGCCATGTGTGTACAAGAATTTGCTTCGGAATAATTTGATAGGTCACATGTTTTGGCAGCGAATGGATTGAATTAAAAATATTTAAAACGGACCTTAAGTTAATCGATTTGAAACTTTCACATTTATGATCTTGTGGTGAGTGGAAAAATTTGTAAATTTCATCTTGGATAAGTTCAATGTCTGGCGAGCAGAATTAGTAATTTTTTGCGATATGGGTTCTTTTTTTTTATATATGATATATATATAAGTAATATATATATATATATATATAGTTTATAGTGAACCACTTCAACTTTTTACTTATTTTGGTTTGGATGTGGTAGAAGAGTGGTCCTTCGCGTTGATGCAAACCTAATTCGTCTCTGAGATAAGGAGTTTAGAGTGATATCTCAGTTCCTCCGAGATGCCGAGGAGGAGTATGTAAGCGACATTTTTTAATGATATTATGATATAGCTCCAGATGATAGGGAAGGGTTTAAAATAGTGCTATATGGCATTAAAAAAATGTCGCTTACATCACTCCTTCGCGGGCCTCATTTCGATCTTGCTTTTTTTCTTGTTTGGCGTCCTTTCTATATCCAATAACAGTTACTTGCAACCTTTTGGTCTCCATTTGAATTGAATTTAAATATTATTTTAATCCCATTCTAACAATTCAATTGGAATAATGAATCATAATAATAAAAAAACCTCATGGGTCAGGCGTCAGCCGGTGTCTGATCAAAGCGGGTTTGTGCATCAAAGCGGACGTGCTTGCGTATACCAGTCATCACTGCCAACAGTTTAAGAGTGGAAGTTCTAAATTATGTCTCTTATTAGTCAACAACACCAAACACAAACGCCACACAGAAAGAAGTCCTCGCAAGAGGCTGCAATGTCTGATTTGCTCTTTTCTTGCTAAAAGATGTTTTTTTGCGACAAATCATATTTTTCTACACAAAGGCAATTTCATAGGGTCTGTCTAAATGCAAGAATTCCATCAATACAAAACCATCAACATTTGTTGAAACGTTATCGATACACTGGAAGTGTTGACAAGACCAATTTAAAGGACACTGGTCGAAATTAACCTTCAGTGAGACATCAACAATGGGTCTGTGCTGGCTTCCTTTGCTTGACCTTCAGCATTGGAAAGAAGATGAGCACGGACAAATAACCCAAAGGTTGCAATGACAGTACCAGCGCTTTATGGGCTTAATGCCTCTCGCATTGCTGTTACTTGTAAGTAACAAATTATATTATATTATATATTTTTATTATTCACATATGGAAAAAATAAAAACATATTTTTTAATAATAATGTTATTTTAATCGAAAAATCTGAGCATTTTGAAGCTAGCATTTCAAGCCCATTTCACATCACGTCCTTAAAGGTTATGAGTCATTATTTTAGCATGTAGTTCACTCTGATAGAGCAAAAAAAAAAAATGAAGAAAAGAGCTTGTATTCCAAACAATCTTTTCTCTTCTCTTTGCGAGACAAGCCATGGCTGCACATTACCCAGAGAGAATAACCCTCCCAGTGGTGTAAGGCGTATGTATTTTGAGGACAAGTTTAAATTGTCCCCCTTGTTACCACAAAGCCAGGTCCTCCTCTGTATAGCCTCAGCAATAAAGACAACATGCCCAATTGTCTCATGAATATGTGCATGGCTTCATTGAGCTGGAGAATTTCTTAACTGAGTGTGGAAACTCGTGCATTAGCCACTGCGTTCGAAGCATTGATAAGCCCAAATCTTTGTGCTGCAGGAAGGACCTGTGGAGGAGTGTTTTTAAGAATAAGCTTCTCCATTATAGAATAATCCTTCACAAATTGATTATGGATTGAGTATTTACTGTTATTAAAAATGCCACTACTGGCTGCGCACTATCACTACTATGACTTAACCCGTTGTTAAGAGGCCCATTTTATTTCCCACATTTTGTGTGTCAGTGTGCTGAATATTTATGCCTGAATTGGCTCGTCAGGCATTTGAAGCATGTCGGATTGAGGATAAGCACGAGTTTGCAATTTCAGGGTGCTGTTGAAAACTCCGACATTGTGTATCTTAGCGACTACCAATTCGGATCAACACTGCCAGTGTATTGACCTAGTGCTGGAGCGTGGACTTCTCCAAGCTAAGCACCGTACTGTATGCGGGCACAGCGTATGAATAGGTGCGGACCCTTCATACAGTTTATAGCTGATGGTTGGATTATATAAACCCAGCTTAGAGCACTTCAAAGTCAAGGTGCTTACCTCCAAATATATCATGCAATCCTTGGAAATAAGCGTTAAAAATAACCTCTAGGAATATTTATGAAATAAACCCTTCAAAGCACATCCTTTCGACTCCCCACTATTCCATCAAACCAACTTCTGGTATAAGGATTTCAGTGTAGTTATAGAAATGTTAGCAGCTAGTCGCGTTACATCGCATTTAAAACTACGTTCCTAACTGGATGGTATGTTTTTCGATGATACTCTTCGATCCTACTTTGTGTTGCTGTTTGTTCTTTCCGGTCCACTTTCCATGTTTAAATCGTAGCCGTTGTTTCTGTTATTGTCAAGTTTTGTGCTTTGGTGTTGAGTCGAAGGGCCGACTCCTCAGATAGCCCCGCTATTAAGAAAAATTCTGTCCCTCCGAGGCTTCAAAAAGTAAAAATCAAGAAGACTGGCTGTTTTAATTTTTTTTTTTACATCCGACAACGCATTCGATTTTACCTGATTTCTTCTTCCACCTGAACTTCTGCTGGACTCGCATCTTTTTTTTCTCCGTTTTCTCAATACACCAGAACTGAAGTCTCTGGATCTCCTCT
>CM068960.1:18196007-18230976 GCA_035128595.1 Eptatretus atami
CTGTGGTGACCTGAGCTGATACAGCGAACCTTTGCCTCAAAATGTACTAGTGGCTTCTCGTCTAAAGGACACGTCTGCAGTCTGGGTTGATAGCCCCCACCACTCTCCCATGAAAGTATAAAATGCTTTGAAATGTAAAATTGTTTCAGTGCAAGTACCTGAGGAAGTATAGAATCTCAGTGGCTTGTGCTCCTTGGAACTGACCAAGTACCAAGTTAGAATAAAACTCTCTGATGTAATGTGGAAGTGAATTGAATCGGTGGTTGCTAACTGTTAACTCAAAGTAGAATTGATGAAATAGAACCAAATAATATTGCAATCAATGATGATTCTTAAGTTCATTGTACGAGGGTGAGAAGTGTATGGTGGATAATTAGAAAATAAATTGTTTCACAAGGAAGGACTTGTGTGGACATCGGTTTATCAGTGTCAATGGGTTTTATGCAGGATTTTTATACCAAATCGGACAAACGTTAAACTCTGCCTGAAGTCAAATAGGATTCCACAATCGCCAGGTAGAATCCTTCAACGATCACAACGGGGTGGGTAAAAAAATCCACTTCAGTTGGCGCCTGGTGACGTCGGATTCGAACCGACGTGGTGCGGTGCTCGTGACGGAGGTGCTTAATCTGCCGGAGGCAGTGCCTGGAGGAACGACAAGTGCTTGAGCAAAGGTAAGGGAGAGCACTCTCAGCAGGTAACGCATTTCGAACAAAAGAAAAGTTCATTGTCAGATAATTTTATTGATAGAAAGAAGAGGAACCGGCGGAGAGAGTCTGTTTTAAAGTACTGTAAATGATAAGTACTGTAGTTGTTTTAGAAAAGTGCTGGAGAAGAAGAGGAGTCAGATGACAAGAAGAGGCTCGATGAGGAGCCAGACGAGTAATTAAATGGGCATGATGAGCGAGATGCCACATGTTTGCATTGATACGGACCGGCTGTGAGAGAGAGGCCGACACGGCTGAGACGCGAGATAGGGTTAAAATAGATAATATTGTTACGGCGCGGGGGTCAGCGCCAACGCACCTCTGAACGGAGAGCAGTCGAGTCGGCCGACCGATCGCCGGAGTATAGATCAGCCCGGATAACTCCGAGCGACGGGTCCTTGTACAAGAACCGAAATACGTCAATCGGCAGATCACGTGGAGTAGGGTCGATTGCCAATCTTCAATGTACCTAAATACCACTGATCCAACTACCGGGTTTTCCACCCTCGCGAACTCGTACGGAACAACCACCGAGGGAGCTTGTCCGTGCGCGATTCGCGAGCGGCGTAATCGCCGAGAACCGTCGGTCCAAATGTCCCCCTATTACGCAAACCAACGCTTTCTAACTCCCACACACGAAATGTTCAGTCAATGAGGGAATGGACCAACGAGCAGGTTTACATTCACACAAGGACATTTATTATAATGAAACACGTATGCAATTAAATAAGGCAAACACGTATGCAATTATACAAGCAACAAAAGCACGACAAAAGAACTACAACCGTCTACTTATTATGTTACAGTCATTTACACTTAACAGCAGTTCCTACTTATTAGACGGGCCCACGGACACACGTACGCCACAACAAAACACACACACACACACACCACCACACACACACACACACACACAACACGAAATGGTGGCTGAGGCCTTTAATCACGAGCTCCAGCTCGGAGGACAGGTGACTGACACTCAGAGCCTAACTGCAACCTTTCCACCGTCGTGTGGTCTTCAACTTGCCCGGTCCCGGGCTCCAGCGAAGCACTGGATCCAATCGCCGCGATCCTTCCCGAGCTCCCGCGAATCCTGCCTCCAGACCAAGACATTTATCAACATTTAGGGAAAAAGTCTCTTGGCCAGAAAGCACAGCCAATTCAACTTGTAGCATAAAACTTACATTTCTAAAACTGCATTTGTTACAATTTAGAATACATTAATATAAATTTTTCCCCCACAGCGTCAGGTTCTATTGGGTAGGCGACTACCCATGTCCGCCTACCGGCTTGTTTGTCTGTTTGTCTGTCTGTCTGTTTGTCTGTCTGTCTGTTACTTGGCAATTTCTTTTTTTTGACAAATATGTTGATTGCCTCCATTTGTTTGTGTGTTGGTGTGTGTTTGTTTGTGTGTTTGTTTGTCTGTCCGCTTGCCTCCAGCCCAAACTCAACCGATCGTTCTGAAATTTTCAGAGATTAATGACACTGACCCTGCGACGGTCCCGCGTTGAAGTTTCATTACATTTGATTGACCAAAAAGGTCTACATAGGCCAAGAGGCCAATTTGAGCCAAATTTTGTAAAATCCTTAAATTTCATCCAATTGACTTGAAATTTGAGCAGGATTTGCACATCAGGTCATTAAATTCAACCTCCTATTACTTTTGAGGTTATCTTAGGTCAAAAGGTCAACATAGGCCATAAGGTCAACCCAAAATAGGCAAAATTTTAAACTTGTTTCTAAAATTGTCAATTTTCATCCGATTGACTTGAAATTTGAAGAGCATTTTCATGTCAGCTTGCTGAATTCAAACACTGATTAATTTTGAGGTTAAAAAAGGCCAAAAGGTCAATTTGGGCCAAATCTTCTAAATCCTCAATTTTCATCCGATTGAGTTGAAATTTGAAAAGGATTTAGCATATTAGGTCACTGAGTTCAACCACCTATTATTTTTGTGGTTACCATTGGCGAAAATGTCAACATAGACCAAAAGGTAAACATTGACCAAATTTCTAAAATCCTCATTTTTAATCCAATTAACTTGAAATTTGAAGAGCATTTGCACATCAGGTCAATGAATTCAACCACCTATTAATTTTGAGGTAAACATAGGACAAAAGGTCAAAATAGGCCAAAAGGGCAATTTGGGCCGAATTTTCTAAAATCCTCAATTTTCATCCGATTGACTTGAAATTTGAAGAGCATTTCATGGCAGGTCGCTGAATTCAACCAAGCTGAATACAGTGAACTTCAATACAAAACGTGTATTGTATTGACTTCAATACAAAACGTGAACTGTTCCACCTGACAGAGGTATGCGCTCTACCGAGTGCCATTCTACTTTGTGCTGTTTTTCCAAGTTGTCACTCAATGAGTGACTTTTCATTTGTTTGTTTGTTTGTCCACACAGAACTTTCTTGTTTTTCTGCGCAACCGCTTGTCAGATTGAGCCAAAATTTTCACTATCGGTGCTGTTAAATCTTTTATTTTATTTTTTTGATGACTACTCATGTGGAATGTTTTAATCATAATTATGACGTTATCAGTCATGTGTGGCAGCCATGTTGGAAAAACAGGAAAACTTTGGACCTCTGTATCTCTGGCACCAAGGAAAAATATTGAAAGTTGGCACATGGCAAGTACTCCTCATGGGGAACAAGTGTGATTTTTCATATGTCATCGGTTATTTTGTTATTACGTCATAATTGCATATGTAGAACACCACATGTAATCAGTATGAAAAAGTTTGAGGGTCATCTTGGGATAAAATGGTCCACATGAAAAAAATTGATGATGTCATCGGTCACGTGATTCGCCAGCCATATTGTTTTAAAAATAAAATCCTTCAAAAATCTTCTTCTCTGAAGTTGTTGAACAGATTGAGGCAAAACTTTACCCGTATGATCGCGGATCCATGAGGAACAAAAGGTTCTCACACATGACATCATCGGTTGCATGCTTTGGCAGCCATATTAGATTTACCCTAAAACCTACAAACGTCTTCTTCTCCAGAACGCCTGGACAAATCTAGAGGAAATGTCAGACAAATGTTCCCCAAGCCATGTGTGTACAAATTTGCTTCGGAATAATTGATAGGTCACATGTTTTGGCAGCGATATTGGATTGAATAAAAATATTAAAACGGCTTAATTAATCGATTTGAAACTTCACATTTATGATCTTGTGGTGATGTGGAAAACACTTTGTAAATTTCATCTTGATAAGTTACATGGTCTGGCAGCCAGAATTATTTATTTTTTGATATGGGTCTTTTTGTTTTATTATAATATATATATATATATTATATATATATATATATGTGTTGAATATGGTCACTTGGTTGTGACTGGATGTGTTTGAGGGTAGAAGAGTAGCAGCTGAAATGCAAATCCTATTCAGGTTCCTCCTGATGATTTGAGGCCCCGCGAGGAGGAGTGATGTAAGCGACATTTTTTAATGATATGATGATGATAGGCTCAGATGATAGGGGAAGGGTTAAAATAGTGCTATATGGCATTAAAAAAATGTCGCTTACATCACTCCTCCTCGCGGGGCCTCATTTCATCTTTGCTTTTTTTCTTGTTTGGGTTCCTTCTTATTACTCCAATACAGTACTTGCACCTATTTGGTCTTCCATTTGATTGGAATTAAATTTATTTTAATCCCATTCTAAATTCAATTGAATAATGAATCATAATAATAAAAAACCTCATGGGTCAGGGTCAGGTGTCTGATCAAAGCGGGGTTGCATCAAAGCGGACGTCTTGGTATACCCAGTCATCACTGCCAACAGTTATAGAGTGGAAGTTCTAATTATGTCTCTTATTAATTACGTAACACACCAATACACAAACGCCACACAAAAGAAGTCCTCGCAAGAGGCTGCAATGTCTGATTGCTCTTTTTCTTGCTTAGATGTTTTTTTTGCGACAATCATATTTTTCTACACAAAGGCAATTTCATAGGGTCTGTCTAAATGCAAGAATTCCACAATACAAAACCATCAAACATATTGTTGAAACGTTTCGATACACTGGAAGTGTGAAAGACCAATTTAAAGGACACTGGTCGAATACCTTCAGTGAGAACATCAACAATGGTCTGTGCTGCTTCCTTGCTTGACCTTCAGCATTGAAAAAGGATGAGCACGGACAAATAACCAAAGGTTGGCAATGACAGTACAGGCTTTTATGGGCTTAATGCCTCTTCCTGCATTGCAGTTACTTGTTAAGTAACAAATATTATTATTATTATTATTATTATTGTTATTATTATTCACATATGGAATAAAATAAAAAACATATTTTTTAATAATAATGTTAATTTATGGAAAACATCTGAGCATTTTGAATGTAGCATTTCAAGCCCATTTCACATCACGCCTAAAGGTTATGAGTCATTATTTTAGCATGTAGTTCACCTTGATACAGCAAAAAAAAAAATGAAGAAAAGATGCCTTTGTAGTTCCAAACAATCTTTTTGCTCATCTTCTTGCAGACAAGGCATGGCTTGCACATTACATCAGAGAGAACCCTCCCCAGGGTGTAGGCTTGTATTTTGAGGACAGTTTAAATGTGCCCCTTGGTGTACACACAAAGCCAGGTCTCCTCTTGTATAGCCTCAGCAATAAAGACAACATGCAATTGTCTCATGAATATTGCATGGCTTCAATGAGCTGGAGAATTCTTAACTGATGTGGGAAACTCTGCAGTAGCACTGCTGTTCGAAGCATTGAAAGCCAAATCTTTGTGCTGCAGGAAGGCCTGTTGGAGGAGTGTTTTTAAGAATAACTTCTCCATTATTGGGATATAATGCTTTCACAAATTATTATGGACTTGAGTATTACTGTTTATTAAAATGCCACTACTGCTGCGACTATCACTACTATGACTACCGTTGTTATTGGAGGCCCAATTATTCCCACATTTTTGTGTGGTCAGTTGGGAAATGTTTTTTTTGCCTGAATTGGCTCGTCAGGCATAACATTCGATTGAGGATAACACGAGTTTGCAATTGTTCAGGGTGCTGTTGAAAACTCGTCGACTTTGATGACACACCATTGGATCGAACACTGCCAATGACTAGTGCTGGCAGGTGGATTCTCCAGCTTAACATCCGTCTGATGGACGGCGCACACATTGATAGGTCACCCTGCATACAGTTTATAGCTGAGTTGATATATAAACCCAGGCTAGAGCACTCAAAGTCAAGTGTGCTTACCTCCAAAATATCATGCAATCCTTGGAATAACCTAAAATAACCTCTAAATATTTATGAATAACCCTTCAAAGCACATCCTTACTTTCCCCACATTTTCCATCAAACCAACTTCTGGTTTAAGGATTTTTCATGTGTTAGTAGAATGTACAGCTATCGCTTACATCTCATTAAAACTACGTTTTCCTAACTGGATTGGTCATGTTTTTCTGATACATCTTCATCCTTGTGTTGCTGTTTGTCTTTCCGTCCAACTTTCCATGTTAAATCGTGCCTTGTTTTTCTGTATTTGTCAAATTTGTTTTTGTGTTGTTCAAGGCCGACTCCTCAGATAGCCGCTATAAAAATTCTGTCCCTCCTAGCTTCAAAAAATAAAAATAAGAAACTTTTTTTATTTTTTTTTACTCCACAACGATCTCATTTTACCTGAATTTCTTTCTTTCCACCTGAACTTCCTGGACTCCATTCTTTTTTTTCTCCCTTTTCTCAATATCACCAAACTGAATCTTCTTTGAATATGAACTCTTCTTTCTTCATCTTTCTTCCATTAACAGCATTTTACAACATTTTAAAATTATTCACTTTCCTTATTTCGCCATCAGGAGTACATATTGTTACTGTTACATTATGGCTAAATATTGTTACGGCTACAGGTACCGAGTGTATTATGAGGGGGATTAATCCCTGTTTGTCCTTGGAGGAGCCGGACCTGGGGCCACCACTCACAATTAACTTTGTGGTATGGTGGGTTGCTTTTGAACCACAAATGCCACCCAGTTAACCACGAATTCCAGTGTCCGTCTAATTATTCTGTTTAACTAGAGGTCACATAGTTACCTGAACGGGGAGCGCGCCCTCGGCAAAGCACCAATCTTATCTTGATTAGATCTTAATTCGGGCGGCCGAGCGTTTAACCGCTGGTGCGTGCCGACTATTATTGGTCAAGTCGTGTTGTAATTACCTCCCAGTCTATCTAGGTTCGGACAATACTGGATCAATGGAAGGAAAGGACAAGCACAGACAGGTTGGAACGTCAACAAATAATTTATTACTAAGAAAATAAATAAATAAAACGAACTTTTTATTGACGTGAGGTAAAAATACTTAAATTCCAAATCAATCAAAATGATCGTAAGCAAATAAATAATTAATCAGGAAAAATCAATCAAATTGATAGAAAAGGAGATAAAGAGCAGATGCTTATTGGGGATTGACTTATTTAACAACTAAACACAGACAAGGGTACCCAGCAGATCATTCAGGGGGAAGCGGAATTGTCTCGCTCACCAACGAGAAGTCGGCCGTCAAATAAAAACATCCTGAAATATGTGAGCGTGCCTTGTCCCTTGCCAGCACCCAGCCTTGCCATGCACCCACTCGCCAACAGGCTTGAACACCAGTCGACGTCACCCCCAAGAAACAGGTACACCAAGGGCGACCGTCTGACTGGGACGATGAAACAACCGTCCGACTGGCACGGCGTGCGCAACCGTCTGACTGGAAATGATGAAGCGTCCGTCTGGCACTGATGAACTGACGCCAACTGACTGCCAAACTGACTCGTTGTCGATTGACCCACCCGTGCCTCACTCGTCGACTGACCCATCCCTCACTCGTTGTCAACTGACCCTCCTCACTCGTTTTCAACTGACCGTTGCCTCACTCGTTGTCGACTGACCTGTGCGCGTGCCGCTCTCACCACCCCCAAGAACGGACCTCTCCCTCTTTTTATAGGCGGCCTGTCTCGTCGGCAAAGACTCCCCCCAGATTCACCCCACCTCACTTGCGCACCGTTACCGTGACAACCCGCACGGCCCGCGAGTTATTCCTCGCTTACGAGGCCATGTCTGTAGTGCTGGGCGAGCAAAAAAAAAAAACAGGCCATTGTCAGAATTAACGGAGGCCAAACGTGAAGCGCTCATAAAACTGTCAACAACAATTATCACTTCACTGTTCAGCCCGATATGAAAGAAACCAGTTAGCATCCATAGAACTGCGGAACGGGGTGTCGAACTTTGATGGAAAAAAGGCGGGTTTTGGCGTTCGTGAAAAGAAACTGGGGAAGGCGGCATCGGCGTACGTGAAAGAAACTGCTACTCACGTGCATGAAGGTGTCTGTCGTAAGAGAAAAAGCTTCCCATAAGAGAGGGAATCTATTCTTTACCCTTCTCAGCACATCACATTTAGAATCCCACCAGACATGGGATGGGTCTATCCTGGACATGCATTTAGGAAATAACTATTGAGACCTGATGTTGGTATGCATTCGTCGGATCGGATTCTGAAATCCGTAATAATATTATTTTTCAAACTCTGTCAGCAAAACACTTGTTCTACCAACCCTCATCCCACAACTACAGCACCATCTTTCTCACTGCCTTTAAACAAAACTTTTTCCACCCATCCCATGATATTTATCTCCTGCAGATAAAAACCCGCAACAATTTGGAATCAGCATCTCTCCACTTCCTTTCCCATTTTTCCACATACTCCCCTCATCCCACTCCCTCAAAGTTTAATGTCCCTGCTTTCTGCATTTCTTTCATTCCCACACAAACTTTCCACTCAAATCCCCACCCTACCCCTGCAAAGCCTCCCCCCCCCATCCTTCACTTCTCAATGCCTCCTCCCCTGTCCCTAACTGAATGGACCTCAAACATCTAAGGTCTCCACTCCAACCTGACAGATCTCTCAGTCGAGGACACTGCTGATAACTGGACATCATCTGTTTAACACAATCCTTCCTCCCTTCGGACATCCCTGACTTATTTGTGTCTGTCCAGCTATTGTCTCCTCCAATTTGATAGGCCTGAACCCTGCCCCAGTGGTGGAGTTGGACTTTACATCAATAACTCAATTTTTCACTGCCCTAATACTAATCTTACACCTCCTAATAACCAGAGGACCTTTTGGCTGCGACTTCCCCTCTGCTCCACCTCTTGCTTGTCTGTGGTACCGTCTCCAAACAGGTCCTCCTGTTGTACATTCTTTATCTGCATATCTCTCTCTCTCTCTCTATCTCTCTCTCCTCTCTCTTCTCTCTCTCTCTCTCTCTCTCTCTCTCTCTCTCTCTCTCTCTCTCTCTCTCTCTCTCCCCCCCTCTCCTCCTCTCTCCCTCTCTCTCTCCACCCCCCTCTCTCTCTCCACCCCCCTCTCTCTCTCCACCCCCCTCTCTCTCTCCACCCCCTCTCTCTCTCCACCCCCCTCTCTCTCTCCACCCCCCTCTCTCTCTCCACCCCTCTCTCTCTCCACCCCCCTCTCTCTCTCACCCCCTCTCTCTCTCCCACCCCCCTCTCTCTCTCTACCTCCACCCCTCTTCTCTCCCCCCCCTCTCTCTCTCCACCCCCTCTCTCTCTCTCCCACCCTCTCTCTCTCACCCCTCTCTCTCTCCACCCCCCTCTCTCTCTCCACCCCCCTCTCTCTCCCCCCCTCTCTCTCTCCACCCCCCTCCCTCTCCACCCCCTCTTCTCCACCCCCCCTCTCTCTCCAACCCCCCTCTTTCCCACCTCCCCTTCCACCCTCTCTCCCCTTCCTGCTCTCAGACAACATGGATCAATTTTCTTAATCACTTTAATCACTCATGCCAACAGCACTCTTCCTACACATGTGGCAATTTCAGTTGTCAACCATGCACAAATTGCTTGGTGTTGACGTACCTTGCCCGACCCTTCTCTCCTCACCAGCCATGGGTGAGAACCAAAAGACTTTTATGCCTCCATGGGACAGACTCAATCTGTGAACATTCCAAACTGGATTTCTCCCAATGGCAAATCCTGCCTTTTGTAGGTGGTGATGACAAACTTCTCTGCAAATGTCTGCTGTTTTCCCTCTGCTCCAATTGGTTCATCTGATCATGTGCTTGTGAAAATCATCCTCTCTCTGGCAATTCTCAGAGAGCTGCCTCAATGCCAGCAAGTCTGGCAGTTCACTCTCACTTCAGGACTGGTCTCCCTTATCTAATGCCCCTGATATTAACTCAGCCTGGAAATTCTTCCACAGACACCTGCTAAACATAAACAAAGTAACACTCGACTTCAGTAACAACTCTTTGGTCTCAATATCAGCCATGATATTTCTTGGGCAAACCACGTTTCAAAGGTGGCCTTCAAAGCCAGTCGTCGACTGAGCATCATCTGTGGCACAAATTCCTTCCTTGGCACACCTGAACTCCCATCTACATACAATGCCTTCATCTGCAGATTGATGGAGTACTGCCTCTCCCTCTGGGCTGCTTCCTCTGCCTTACACCTAGCTCAGCTTGATGCTGTGGAGCCAAGGCCTCAAGATTATTGGAATCTGCCATGAGTGAAGTTGAGTTTATGGTCCGATCACTCCCCATGCCAAACAGGTCAGTGGTCTCTGTTTTCTTTTGTCTCCTTTATGATCTTTCACCCTTGCATTGTCTCTCTCTTCCCATGCTTTGTCCCCCCCCCCCGCCCCCACAGGTTTTTGCAGGGTGCACGTTGTCCACAATCAATCCCCTTCTGGTGAAAATCCCAAAATTCAGAATCGCTTATCACCTCCACTCACTTGTACCTCTGCCTGAGGAACCGACTTCCATATTCTCTTCAATCTCATTCTTCCCTCTAACTCTTAAATACAGCTGTTTACCACCATCTTATATATTATCCCCCATCCAAAACCATGATCCTTTCTACCTTATTTAACCATCCATCCATCCATTGGGACCATACTCTGTACAGGGCGTTGGTGCTGCCTAAGCAGTCTCCTTGGCTATTGGGCACAATCCTGGATGGGTCGCCACTCCGACACAGGATACCAGCAAACTGGCACTCATTTTGCCGACAAGGATGACAGGCAGAGTCAACCCCACCTGATATTAATTCAACAGCCAAGGGGGATTTGAACTGGGGTTCCTAGGATCCCAAGCCCACCACCCTAACCATGATGTCAACACCAGGCATGCGTCCTTTAACCACCCTCCCCCCATCCCCAAGCCCACTTTCTTCCAAATTTCCATTCTTGATAGTTTGCTTCTGTATCCACCTTGTTCACCCTGTGCATCCTCCCCTCCCCTTCATTTATCCCCATACCCATTTTGTCAAAGTCTCCCTCCATTTTGTCCTTTAACTCTTGTTGTTGATGTCCCCCACATTTTTCTACTGTTCCTCTTGTTTTGTTGCATCCTGATCCATTCAGTGTCCTCGCTCTTCTACGAACCTTGTCTGGATACAAAAAAAATTCATGCAATAGATGTTTGCATGACCACACTGGCACTGTGGCTTCTTGACTGCCCTCATCAATCTCTCCATTTTGTACTTGATGATGTTAGTTTCTCTCTTGTCCTTTGGAAGTGCTAAGGGCTTCCTGTGCCACCAAAAGCCATTTCCTTTCCCTTTTGCTCTGACAAAGGACAAGGCCCTTAAACATCAGCTTTTCCTTTGTTCATGGTGGTTAAATTACCATTTATTTTGCGGTATTTTATTTCCTTTTTGTTCTTGACTAATTGCTTCAGTCCGTTGGCATAAGTTTCTGCAGACTGTACCAGCTTGCTCTATAGGAGAACTACTTCCTAGCAATTCTGTGTGGTGCAAATTGAAGTTGCCCACAAGAACGGTGTGTTGAGCATCTGTTGTCGTGATCAAGTTGTGTAGCTTTTTCGAGAGGTAGTTGATAAGCCGACAGTCAGAGCTATGGTGTAAGCCGGGTCTGTATATGAGGCCGATGAGATTTCCATTTTTGATTTTTACTGTGACTCACATAGGTTCTAGGCTCTGTGGTTCTGGGTCATTGTGTCGCTGAATCTGCAGGGATTACTTAAACAATGCTCTGAGACCTCCTCACCCTTTCACCATAGTTATGTCTAACAGGTGGCTTCTGGCAGCCAGGTAGGGAAATGTGTGAATCAGTGACATTTTTGGAGAGACTCATTGACAACATATCATCGCTGAGATCCACTGCCTGATGTCTCCTTCATCGGAAGATGGTCGCCCACACTTTTGTAGGACCAGTGCCTCTCATCCACCAAGCACTGTGGACAGTCTTCATCTTGCAGTCGGTGTGGATGCCAGTTATACATCACAAGGAACCTCCTGCCTTCGAGAGCCATTTCTGTCTCAATGGGGGTCCACTACCCCCACCCCATGAGGGGATTTTCTGGTTATTTACCACAAACAGAGACTCTGTTAGCTGAACACTGACTGCACTGTTTATAGCAAAACGGTGGAGACTCTCCTGCTACATCAGTATGGCACTCAATCTATTCAAGTCGCTACACAAGCGATCACAGCTCCTGCTTGTGTGATTTTATAGTTGTGGTACCATCCACTGGTTAACTTGTAAAAAAGATAAAGAACCTCATCTGTGGTATTTGTGTGATATTCAGGGTGTTTCAAAAAGATTGACACAACTTTGACTGCCTACTATTTCCTTGTTTTTCGACCTCTACCATTTTCCTTTTCAGGGTTTGGTAATGTTATCATAGTGTTTGCTTCCTGGGATTTCTAGCTCCATAGCTTAACTATGCCATTGAGAGTGAAGCATAATACAAAGGTGGTGGCTCTGTGGTGTGAAACTAAATCATATGTCGACACCCGCCGGAGGTTCTGCCAGAATACGACCCCAGAACACGTGATGGACCCACAAATTGTGCCATTCAACGTATTGTGAAACATTTTGAGCACAAGGGTATGGTGCACAACCAGAGCAAGGGCAACAGTGACAGATCAGCATCAGTAACCAAGAGCCGTAACCAAGAGCCAAGTCAAAATCGACGCCATGTGGGATTCTGCAGTGGACAGTCCCAAGAAGTCCCACCACCCGCGCTTCCGGAAGGTGAGCATCAAACCAACATCAGTCTGGCATATCCTCACTAAGGAACTGAAGTTTTTCCCACACATCTCCATTAGGCATAAACTGAGTCAAGATGACATGAGGAGACTTGATATGTGCAATTGGCTCAGTGACAGGATGGAGCGGTACCCAAACTGGGTCAACCTAATCTGGTTCAGTGATGAAGCTCATTTCCACTTGAACAGTGCCATCAACAACCACAACATTTTCTGGGGGGCAAAACCACCTGAGGATATCACTGAGAGGTACCTCCAAGGGCCGAAGGTCATATGCTTCTGCATCTTCAATGCCAAAAGGGGAACACTCGGGCCTTACTGGATTGAGAATGACAACAGCAGGATGGTGACGATCAACTGTGATTGCTACCGAATCATGTCCAGAAGTTCCAAAATGATCTAGCCCAAAAGGTCACCCCAAACCAGCTCAGCATGTCCTGGTTTATGCAGAATGGTGCACCCCCACATCCAGCTGGTGACACCATCACTTTCCTGTGGCAGCTCTACAAAGACAACCTCGTTGCTCTGGGCACCACTCATGACTGGGCACCCCATAGCCTAGACTTGAACCCTCTGGACGACTGGTTCTGGGGGCTGCCAAGGGCTCTGTCTATGCCAACCGCCCTGCCACACTGGATGATCTGAATTTTGAGGTGTTAGACTACCTCCAGGCAGTGCCACATGAGATCTACAGGAAAGTTGGACAGAACTTTGGAGTCAGGATCAATGCCTGTCTGAACCACGGAGGGGCACACATCGAGAACATCAATTACAAGGTTTTTGCGTAAATACCAATTTCAGACCTTGGACTCTCACTAACTCCAGCAGTGACTTACTGCAATAGCAATCAGTAATAAAAACTAACATGTCATAAGCTTTCAAGAAATGTTTAGTTCACGTTCCTGTGGTTTCTGTTTCTTTGTGAATAAACATTTAAAGTTGCATCACACCCTGTACACATTACATATATGAACATTAAATGGAGTATTGCAACTGCCACCATTAGTTGGTTGGCATTAAAGATCAGTGTCTTTCACAAAGAGTAGGTGAGCCATCACCAGCACCCTGGCCAAGGTACACATTAGTCCCCTAACTACCAGTGGAAATGCGATGAAAAACCACCCGGTGTAATCCTTGCACCTTGCCATGAGACTGTTTTGGTAGCACTGTATCTGCCTATATGTTGTTGTTCATCTTTCGGCTGCTCCCGTTAGGGGTCGCCACAGCGGATCATCCGTTATGATCCGCATACTGATTTGGCATAGGTTTTACGCCGGATGCCCTTCCTGACGCAACCCTGGTCGCCTCTTACGACACAGGGATAAGGATTGGTTTCGCCATGATTCCGGGCTGCCCTACACCCTCTCATAGCGCAGCCAGCGCAGAGCCCCCGTCCTCAAGCGATCCTCCAACCAAGCCTCCGAGTAGCCGGATTACAGGTGCACGCCACTACGCCGGTGTATCTGCCTATATATATATATATATTATATATATTATATATATATATAATATACAGTATATATACATATATATATTTATACAGTATATATTACATATATAATTTATACAGTATATAATACATATATTATATAATATATATATTATATATATATATATATATATATATATATATATATATATATGAAACGGGGAAAGCAGCACAATAGCAGAATCCACATAAATAAGTAAAAATTGATGGAACTCCATCGTGTAACTTGAGCGATATGAGATTATATGCAACTGTAAAGGAGATCTTTCCATTAATAAAAAGTATTAGATGGTTATATTTCAGAATATATGTAATTCATGGAAAGAAGGGCTACCGGCATTTGCACATAAAAGGCTGAACAATCTCCTTTGCCAAGAATCGACCTGGCATGTATAATTTAGCAAATCCTCGAGACAGTTCTGTGAGGGTGCAGCTACCAAATGCTGAATCAGCACCTTGGCGTAAAAGCTCTTAATGCTTCCAGTAATATTTCCCAGACTAGCGTCATCCCGCAAAGCCATGCACAAATGCCGAGGCAGCTTGCTTCGACCACACTAAAATGCCTCCAGCGTCAACAGTGCTAACCACCAGGCAATTTACAGTGAGCCATGTCTTATGGAAAAACAGGTGAGCGTTAAATCAGCCACCTCCCCAGATAGTCTTCTTGAAATCCAAACACGACTGATATTAGCTGTGTTGGTGCTCTGGTCTAGTTCCTATTGACACCGTGGGTGAAAGATTTAGCTTTTCAGTTTTAGTGAAGCAAAATAGAGGTTTCCACGTTAAAACCTGTCTATTGTAGGCCAATCATCCCATCTCCCACCCTCGTTCATCCCCATAAACACAGCTTTGCACCCCCCCTCTCTTTCTCTCTCTCTCTCTCACTCTCTCTCTCTCTCTCTGACCAGTGCAGCGATTCAACTATCCACTGGCACTCCATTTCAAACCCATTCAATTATTTCTCACAGTCAGCATTCATGCCCTTTCCAGCTTTGTCAGGTGATTGAAAAAGTTTCCTCGATTTTTCTTTTTTTCTCTTATCCAGAAACAAGCGACTGATTTAAACAGCTTCTTTCCTGCGATATAATCTAGCAATTTATCAATGCTGATCTGCAGGCATATTGGCCACGGCTTGACACGGAACAGATACCACGCTCGCTCATGTGATGGCATCGCGTTGCACGTTGAGAATCGATGCGTGTAAAGCTACACCTCCATGACATCCGCATTTTGGAAGTACGGATGCGTTCAGATCAACAGACAAATAATGATGTACTCGAACTTTTCTTAGAATGCCATTTTTCTCAATGGACGACATCTTGAAACCTCACGTGCCTGCCATTTGCTCAGGCAACTTGCGGTTCTCAATGCGTACACCAATGTTGACTTGAGCCACTTCAAACGTTCATCTTCTCCTGACATAACAAGCTCTCCCAGGCACGACAAACTCATCAATGGCAGACAGTTAGTCAAGTCGAGTTTATATGCACAAAGCAATTCAGTTCCAGAAGGGACCACCGTGGTAAGTATCGAGGCCTGCCAATTTTCTGGGTGGGTGGGTGGTCAAGTGCCTAATACCATTCTCAACATGGCAGCATGATGCTGGCACTCGCCTGCACACAGCATGGTCACAAAAGAGTAGATCAAACCCCATGTGTCAACAACACAGCAGGAGATGAGGACATTTGCCTCGAGATTACTTCGCAAGAATTCCCAGAGCAAAGGGAAGGAAAATCCATCATATCCGTGACTTCCTGACCAAGACTCCAACTGTACTGTATCTGCTTGTTGACATGCTACATGGTCTTCAGAACACCCTACAACACCTTTTTTTAAAATTTTATCAAACAGAAGGCTTGCCAATGCACCAGATGATTTTCTCCTCCTCATTCTCCGGATGTTGCTCATGTCTGATTCACACTTGAAAGCAATTATTCAACATCTTGTGATGCAACTGTGATGACAATTGGTGTCATTCCTGGTTTTTTATCCCTTGTCATCATTCTTCGTCAGCATTCTCATCTACCTTTATGAATGTGAATTCCTCTTCATATTCCTGCTCCACTTTCTCCTTTTTGTATTCCTGCGACCGTTTAGGTCATCAAGATTTCTCAACTTTGGACATCCCAATTTTGCTTGTTGGAAATGATAGCAGTAGCTTTCTGTGGTTGTCTGCAATTGCTGTGCAGTACAAAACAAATCCTATCAGTGTTCGCAGATGTATCGTTGTCCCGGGTTTATATCCCATGCCTCAGGACTGGATGGGTTTGGTGGAGATGCTAGCCTCAGAGATGGTCCGGATCTCTCCGGGGATGTCCAATGGATTCCATTGAACTGCAGCGATTGAGTTCCATTCAGTGACAGCTTCGTGGAGCCAGTTGTAAATGGTTCTGTATCGAAGGAAACGCATCCCTTCAGAAGGAATTGCATTTCTTGCCCATTGAATAGCCTTTCACTGTGAGGAGCCGTGCTTTCGGCTTTTTTCTCATGGGTGTGAAGCTTCAACCTGATTGTTTACGATGCGCATTGGCAATGAGAAACGTGCTGGTGGAATTCAAGGGTCCCGTATAATGTGTGCATCACATTAGTACACGGAGCACGAGTGTAAAGGGCCCAAACGGGCTGTGTGAAGGTACATTAATAAACATGACTTCTGTGCCATCTGCCCAGTAATTGCAATAGGAACACACCTCGACAAAACTGCCAAGCTAGAAGAAAAGCTTTCTGGGAATTGGCAGAGGCCGTGCGCCAAGCGTGGTGCCACATCATGTATATTTTATTGTTTATTTGTTTATTTGTTTGTTTATTTATTTATTTATTTATTTTTAACCATCATCACTGTGCTGTTATACTACTAATAATGTAAGCGCTTCATATTGTACAAATAAATGTGCTCTGTGCATCCAATGCTCTTAACGTTATCTTTATAGCACAAGCCTCGGGACATCTCAAGGGGATGGGGATGGGCCAGACATTTGCCTGGGGGATGGCCAGACGGAGGCCCCTGGAGTACCAGTGGAAAGTGGACGCAGCGACGCGCTGCTCTGGCGCATGCTCCCATACCTGACCTGACCTGACCTCGGGGCAGAGCGTGATGCTTTGGGCAAACAAGATTGTGATTCGCCCGAAATGGGTCAACGTTTGCGATCCCATTAAAAGAATGGATTTCCTTACTTTTGGGGCCTATCCGTGACGGATTTATCTTAAATCTGCACTGACCTACCAAACAGGAGAATAAGTGACATCTCATTCTCCCTGTTAAAATGTTTCTTACCATTTTATCCAGGACGATGTCTCGAAACACAAAGGAAAACGAGACAAGTAACTGAGATGGTTGCCATGACAACACAATTCAGCCAATCACAGCCGTGATCTCATCAGGTTGAGATGATGGCATGAGGAATATATATATATATATATATATATATATATATATATATATATCTGTCATATCCAAACTAAATGTTCAACGGTTTTTGAAATATCGCGTACACAAAAGTACACGGACGGCGGGTCGGACAGTTGGTCTGTTGGATGGAGCTCATTTTAAATGTCCCTTCTCTGACCTTGTCAGAGGGACAGGAACAAAAATGAATTGTTTTTGGCGTAAAATTTAATAAAGCAAAAAAAAACTTCCATCATAGACATTGAACTTAGAGCAGTGATGAAGGACGTTGCTTGTACTCTGAACATCAAATGTTTTGAGAATCTCTTTTGGGCTATTTGGTGCAGGTTAAATGGAAAAAAAAGGTTTATCTTGATGGAGTCCTCACTCTTTCCTTTACCATAAGGCATTTCAGAAAAAAAAATATTCGAGGATGTATCCACTATTGCTACTTCTTTCACGAGCTCAAATAGTCCTACTTTCTTGTGGGGTCGACTGCGGAACGTTTGTGGCAGAAGTCTTTCACAAACTGGCTGGCCAGGCCTTAGGTTTGACTGAAGGTGGCAAGATCAAGTTGTATTTTGTTCAGGGTGCTGGCGATAACTCGCCTTCTCGTTGTAAAAGACACAATGGGTCGCTTTCAACAACCGGTGCTGGTAAACGGGTCCTCCAGTTTAACATCCATCCGATAGACAGCGCATATGTTGATGCCTCACCCTGCATGCGACACACCCCGATGACGGTTTATCGCTGGGTTACAATTTGAACCCAGCGAGACAGCTTCGAGGTAGATGTAGAAACCCCTAGGGCCGAGGCTATCCTACCAACCATAGAACATTAATATTCATATGAAGATTTATATATATTATTACAGAACATTAATAAATATCTGTCTATACAAAGCACAACATGTGTGTATTTGTCTGTCCCCCTTCATCAGGATGATTTACGAATGGCTTTAAAGGTCAATCTTTTAACACGTCAGTGTGTTCATTTCAGTCTCTTTTTCTGGATAAAATAACTCGAAATACATTTTTCATAAAAGAGGAATTACGTCTTTTCTTTTGGATATGTAGACGGTGACTTGCAATCGAGCTTCAAGGGCGGTGTATAGAAGCGTTTTAAAAATATCAATATATACAACTCACAGGGAGGTCAAATTCGCTGCACACGATGTGCAACACACACATAGAGTAAAACGAGTGTTCATTTACATTCGTAGGATGTCTAATAAATATAGAAGATATAAGCACACCTGACGCTAGGCCAAGGCTTCAGACTTTAGCACGCTCACAAGGCTGTACTGTCGAAATGAAACGTCCCAGAAGGTAATGAAAATTGGGTCACATTTGTACATGTCTTGTTTTAAAAGAACTCGTCTTGCTATGAAATATCATATTCTCCAGTGTCCTTGAATATTTTGAATAAAATAATTCCAACCCATCATTTTTGATGGCTCTATATACTCGTGTATTAATAATATGGGTGTGTGTGTGTGTGTGTGGCTTGGTGCCGGCTTTGTGGTTAGGGTGGCTGGCTTGGGATTTTAGGGTCCTGAGTTTGAGACCTGTTGGCTAATGAATTAACACCAGGTGGGGTTGACTCAGCATGCCATCCTTCTGAGGTTGGCAAAATGAGTAACAATGAACTGGTATGGGGGCACAGTATCAGCAGCATCATTGTGCCCCAACAAAATGAAAGCTACTTGGCATCTAAGCTGCCACATGCAAGATTAATAATAATATGAAGAAGCTGTCCTGACACCATCCACACATGTAACTTTGATGCGTATTTCAGATGCTTCGTGAAGAATATTATTAATCATCATTTATTAACACAATTAGGCTACTCATAATCACTTATTAAACAAGAAAGAGCAATCAGAGATTTCAGACCATTGCCAGGACTTGTTTTGTGTATTTTTGTGGTCTTTGTGTTCTGGTGTGTTATGCAATTAATAATTAATAGACATAAATTGAGAAGTGCCATTTTATAACTGCTGGCAGTGATGACCGGGTACCAAGACGTCGCGCTTTGATGCAACTCCTCTTTCATCGGACACCTGACCCTGAACCATGACGTTTTTTTTTCATTATTATTCAATTGAATTCAGGATGTGATTAAAATAAGTTCAATTCAAATCAAATGGAAGACCAAATAGGTACAAGTCCTGCATTGGAGTAATCGGAAGGAACCCAAACAAGGAAAAAGCAAAGATGAAGTCATCAGGAGGAACCTGGATAGGATTCACATTTCAGCTGCTACTCCTCTACCCCCAAACCCACCCAGGCACAACCAAGTGAGCCTAATTCTAAAAAAAACATAAAATAAAAAAGAACCCAGATAAAAAAAATTAAATAATTCTCGCTGCCAGACAATTTGTCCGATCAGGTTGAAATTTAAAACCTATATATGATTCCCATCACGACTGGATCACAATTGTGAAGTTTCATGTCGATTGATGAAACGGTTCAAGACAAATAATTTTTTGAAAGATTTTTGCTAAATCCAACAGTATACGGCTGCCAGGCCATGTGACCTATCAATTTTTCGTGAACACCCTGGTATCCACAAGGCTTGGGGAATATGTGTGTGAAGTTTCTCCTCGATCTGTCCAACTATTCTGGAGAAGTACATTTTTGTAGGTTTTAGGGTAAATCCAATATGGTAGGTCAGGCCAGATCAGATCTGTGACTTGCTAAAGATACCATGTAAACCTGTACTAACCTGCTTCATGGTCAGGTTGTCAGCAAAGAACCATCTCCCCCACCAGGTTTCCTGGTGAGGAGGGTGTATAGATATGGACACCCAGCAGGATTACAAACAAAACCTGACAAAGGGTAGAGGAGCTCCTTGTGAGCCAACGGCCATCTATATCTGGTGTCCAACTGTGTCTGTGAATGTCTTCCTGCAGTGGGTAACCTTTCCTAGGTGGTTCGTGGCAGGATTTGCATTCCGACCACCATGAAAACACTTCCCTCCGCAAAACACATGAAAAATGCAAAGAAAACTGAAAACCCACTCCGTGGGAATACCTTCTGCACAGCTGCCCTTCACAGGGCAGCTCACCGGATGATGGGATTGGTGCAAAGTCTTCTGGAATGCCACTCTTTGATGACAGGAGGAAAAACATGGGGTAACCTTCCTGGGTTGGATTGCGGTAGTGTGTGTCGGCGTGGTGCTGAGGTGTTGTCCACCAGATGGCGGTCTCGTTGGATTAACCTGAGGTGGTCTCTTCACGTGGGATGCTTGGAATGTCCTATCCCTAAGAGAAGATGATCACCTGTCTCTGCTATCATCTGGGCTCCAGCGCTTGAACATCGGTACTGCAGCACTCTCTGAGGTTCGGAGATCAGATAGTGGTGAGATAATGGCGGGTGGTTACACCTACTACTGGTCGGGTCACTAAGATGATTACCATGCCCAAGGAGTTGCTCTAGCTGTGTCCAATAAGCTGACTCCAATGATAATTGAGGTCAACTGAGGATTCCTCACTCCGAGGGTGTCATTATGCCTGGTGTTGGCTTAATTGTTAGGGTGGTGGGCTGGGGATCCTAGGATTCTGAGTTCAAATCCCACTTGGCTGTTGAATTAATACCAGGTGGGGTTGACTCGACCTGTCATCCTTCCGAGGTCGGAAAAATGAATGCCAGCTTGCTGGTATCCTCTGTTGGAGTGGCGACCCATCCAGGATTGTGCCCAATAGCCAAGGGGACTGCTTAGGCAGCACCAACGTTCTGTACAGAGTATGGTCCCAATGGATGGATGGGTGTCATTTCCCTGGTCTCTGTATATGCTCCAACTGAGGCGAGTGATGTCACTGTGAAGGATGCATTCTATGCTGCACTTGAGTCTGTGGTTGAACATTGGCCCCAGATGAGATACTCTTCTGGTCTTGGGGGATTTCATTGCATCAGCTGTTACTGATAGGGATGGCTATGAGGCATGTGCTGGTCCCTATGGGTCTGGAACTGTGAACCAGAATAGCACTAAGTTACTTGACATTGCAAGAACTCATGGACTTAGGGTGGCTGGTTCATGGTTTCGGCATCCACAGGCTCATTGCTGGACTTGGCATTCCAACGCTGGTGGTGTGGCAAAGAAGATTGACCATGTACTCATTGATGGTCACTGAAGGATGATCTAGAACTGCAGGGTCTACTGGAGTGCTCAGTTCCTCAATACCGACCAAGCTGTTAGACTACCATCAGGTAGTCATGTTGCCAGCGGATGTCTTGGAACCCACCATCAGGTGAACAGGATCATTGTCTCCCAAGGGATACTGGATACCATTGATCAGAGTCACAGAATCAGACTTAATGGCAGAGCTGAGCTGTTCAGCGAGCTGAGGTATAAAACTGTACGTGCACTGAGGGCAGACAAGGAGGCCTACATGCAAGGAATCTGTGAAGGGGTAGAGCATCACCTGTGGATGAGTGATTCTCATCCTGATTACAGAGGAATTCATGCATTGCGTTCTTCCAAGACCATCCCTTGATGTGCTGCAATTAGAACAGAGGGTGTTGGGCTCTTGAGAGAGGAATCCGAAGTGAAGGCCCACTGAGCCGGTTACTTTGAGCGGCTGTACCAGGCTGACCCACCGGCTGTTGGGTTGGTTGTCAGGGGTATAACTATCCCCACTGCTGACCATACAATCAACTGTGAACCGACTTCGTTTGTGAAAACAGGCAGCGGTGAACCAGTTGAAAGAAACGTGGGTAAAGCCCCGGGGATCTGTGGCATCCATGCTGAACTCCTCAAGGCTGGTGGAAATGTACTGGTATAATTGCATGCAGTTCTGTGCTCTGTTTGGAGCACAGGCATCATCCCAACTGACTGGAAAAGGGGCGTCGTTGTCCCTCTCTGGTATGGGAAGGGTGATCTGAACAACTACACAGGGGTAATGCTGCTCTCAGGGTTGGGCAAGTTCTTTGTTCAGATAATTCTTCATGGAGTTCGCCACCATCTGCCCAAGCACCAGCACCCAGAGCAGTCAGGCTTTACACCACAGATGTCAATGATTGACCATATCCTTGCTCTCCGGGTCCTCACCGAGTGCAGATGAGAGTTTCAGCAGGGGCTGCTTGAGCCTATGTTGATCTGTGCATAGCATTCGATTCAGTGAATTGGGATGTTCTCTGGAGGATTTTTGGTTTTTGCGGGGTGCCACCAAAGATGATTGATCTGATTTCTGAACGATGCGATAGTTCAAAGAGTGCTGTCAGATGTGGTGGTTCCACCTCCGACTTATTTTCAATTGTTACTGGAGTTCATCATGGGTGTGTACTGGCCCCTAATCTCATCAATGCTTGTATGGACTGGATTCTGTGGAAGTTGTCAGAGAAATCAAGCTGTGGTGCATCGCTTGGGAATGTCAAGATCTCTGACCTTGAAGTTGCAGATGATGCAGTCATCCTTGTTGAAACACTGGATATCCTTGTGGGGCCCTCAATGCACTGAATGACGAATCAGAGCCATTGGGACTATGGTTTCCTGGGTCAAAACAAAGACACAGGCTTTCATTGACATCTTGGATGCTGCCATTTTGTCTTTACCTGTTTGTGGTGAGGATATTGAGGTCACGGAGTGATTCACTTACCTTGTCAGTGATATTCATGTCTCTGCAGGTTGTCAGCTGGAGGTCAACAGACATCTGGTTTGAGCCTGGGAGTCATGGATTCACTGGATCATGGGGTGTGGCACTGTCGGTTCCTATGCAGCAAGAGGAAAGTCTGAGTTTTCAGGTCCTTTGTGCTTCCAGTCTTGCTTTTCAGATGTGCCACTTATAATCTGACAAAGGATCTGAGATGAAGACTTAACTCCGTTGGTACCAGGTCTCTTCGGAGAATTCTTGGCTATCGCTGGTTGGACTTTGTGTCCAACGAGCGGTTGCTGAAGGAGCATGAAATGAGATTTGTTACCTGTGTAGTCCGTGAGCATCAGCTGCGGCTGTATGGACAATTGGCTGAATTTCCAGATGCTGATCCTGCTCACCAGATTCTCTCAGTGAGGGCACCTCGTGAGTGGAGGAGGCCAATGGGCTGACCTCGTGGTTGCAGCAGGTTGATCGGCATCTCAAGGAGATGGGGATGGACCAGGCATCTGCCTGGGGGATGGCCAGACGGAGGCCTCTGGAGTACTGACGGAAAGTTGAAGCAGTGACGCGCTGCTTCAGCACATGCTCCCATACCTAACCTAACCAATATGGCTGCCAAACTCCGTGACCAATGATGTCATAGGTGTGAACCTTTTGTTCCTTATGGATAGGCGGTCATACCTGTAAAGTGTCACCTCAATCTTTTCAGCCATTTCAGAGAAGCAGATTTTTGAAGGTTTTTTTTTTTTTTCAAAAATAATATTGCTGCTGAACCACGTGACTGGTGACGTCCTCAATTTTTCTTTTTTCTGTGCACCAATTTAGCCCTAAATGTCCCTCAAAAATTTTCAAACTGAATCGATGTAGCATTCCACTTATGCAATTATGCCGTCATAACGAAGGCACCTATGACATCATAAAAAAAAAATCAGACTTATTCCCCACGAGAAGTACTTGCCATGTGCCAAGTTTCAATTTTTCCGTTGGTGCGGTTTTGGAGATACGGAGGTCCAAAGTTTTTCCTTTTTTCCAACATGGCTGCCACACACACCACATGATCTATGATGTCATAATTATTAAAAACATTCTACATGAGCCGTTGCTCCTATGTTGAAAATTTCTTGTCAATTCGACAAGTGGCTCCAGACAAAAACTCGTCCTGTGCAGACAAGCAAACAGATAGACACACAGACAAATAGACAAACAGACCCAAATGCAATGCCTGCTCCCCTGGCGAGGGTAAAAAATTACACGAAAAGACAATTATGACGAAAAGACGAAAAGACATGACCTGTCAGACTTCCACTTCCTGTTTAGATCACGCTTTCTGTGAATGGAGTTAATGACATGAAGAGCTAAATATCCCACTATTTCAATGAGGTAATGAATAAATATGTAATGACAATATAACAATTTACCCTTTTGATTTGAAGAATGGGAATAAAGGGAGAGGAGGGTGCGATGTGTGGTTGAGGACAACTTCAGGACATTCGAGCTGAACAGAGAGTGCGCCAATATCAGAGATGGATGTATTATTAGTTGGTGATGTACACACAAGACAGGTGACCGTGATGGGTGGGGAGGTGGTTTTGAAGGCTTGAAGCGGAGACAGGATTGATGCCTCAGGGTCGAGAGAGGGTAGGTGAGGACTTGGTTTTGGGAGGTGAATGTTGAGGACTTGGGGTTTGTGAGATTGATGTGGGGGGAGTTGAGGGCTTGAGGTCACGTTTTGCATTCCATGGAATTTCCATGGATCCCTGCTAGATTTTTATATCTCATATATATTAATATATCACCAAAGAACATAAAGCCAGTCATGTTTGTACCCCAGAAATCACAAATGAATATAAAGAGTAGAGCAAACCATCGATGATGTGATTGTTGGTATTTTTTGCTTGAGGTTGGGTACAATAAAACTCCCCTCAATTGACCCATCACACTGACACATGACCGGAACCAAATCGTCACCTCCGGAATAAAAACGGATACATGCTGAGGCTTGGCCGAAGGAAACCCGCTGGGAAGTGGGTGAGTCACCTGAGACCGGATCTGCTCTTGCTTGTGTATCATCCGATTATCAAGGTAGATCTAGTTGCATTTTTGGTTGGATGTACCTGTTTTCTTTGTTTTAAAAAAAGGTCACCAACAAAAACAATGTCATTTGATTAACTCAGTTGAGATGATCCATGTTTCAGTATAAAGGGCACAGCCAACCAGCATATCAAACCAAACTCTACTCCATCAATTTGAAACAACTAAGAACGAGCAGACTCGGGCGACGTTTGAGGACTTGGGGTTTGTGAGAGTGATGTGGGGGGAGTTGAGGGCTTGAGGTAATGAACTAATTTCCTGAAGTCTAAACTCTTGCTCCAAAGCATAGCCATTTTTATATCCCATTCGCAACTTGATTCCAGCCACATGCTGAAGCATGGAATTTTTTCGGGTGTCAGGATAAAGCCACGCCATCGTCATTGGGTTTCTGCTGCTTCCTACGTTACAACTGGCATGATATTACAACTGGAATGCTCGCTCTTCCACGAGCTTCAACTATGTTTACAAAAATATATAGAGTAACAATAATATATATATATATATATATATATATATATATATATATATATCGTATTTCATTCATGGACATGAGTGGTGATGTAAGTTTCCCTTCTCCACTGCTTACAGGTTCTCTGGGTGGTAGTGTGTGTGTTGTGTGTGTGTGTGATGGTCGCCTGGTTGTGTACTTTGTGAGCAAGTCTACGCAGCGCTGTGGTTGGGGTATGTGCCTGCGTTATGTGATGAAAGAAGTGCTGTGGACTGGCTTGGTAAAGTTTCATGTAGTGTCGGCCTATACCATGTCATTTTGGTGTTGTCTGCTTACCTTTTTTTTTTTGTTTTTTTTGTCCTTTTTCCAATTTACACAATCCCATTCTTACGGAATTTATTCATGGATTGTATTGTGTCGAGATGTCAGTTGTTTCACTAGTTAGGCCAAGGACCGGTGGTTTGTCGTTCTCCTACCAATCCTCAAGCACCAATCGCTGCTGTTTGTTTTTTGGGGATGGTACGAAGTACAAGGGTTTCCCTTTGTCAAATTTGCGTCCAGATTGAACATATTTCCATGAAATTGTTATTTTGGTATTTTTGTTTTGTCGTGACACCACAAATGATGCAAAGAGGCTTATAACCTCCTCCAATTTGAGCACCTCACATTATTTTGCCAATTATTTCTGAGAGTTCTGGGTAATAAGATCGAACACATCACCCAATCAAAACCAACTCCTTGCATTTCACAATGTTAGGTTTCTTAAATCCAGGTTTTCTTCTTCATTCATGTACAGCACAACGCTGTGGGGTGGCATCATTGGCTGAGGGCATGCCTGTGCCGCTGGTTAGAGCAGGAATTTGTAATTTGTTCATGGTGCCGGCAATTGCTTGGTTATTCTTCACGAAAGACACTGTGGGATCTTTAACGTCCACCAACTAATGCCTGCAGATGGGACGCCCAGTTTTACATTCTATCCGAGGGACGGCACACACATTGATGAATCACCTTGCCTGTGACACACCGGGATGACCGTTTCTAGCTGGGTCGGGATTCAAACCCAGGCGAGACAGCTTAGAGGCAGGTATGCATACCTCTCGGCCATCCTGTGAGCCAAATCCCAGTAGTAAACTCCTATTGTAATGATATCATAACCAAAGGATATGCTGAAATGCATTCCTCCAGCGACACTGGTGAAGGGCTATCCACGAGACATCTCAGCTTTGACCAAGATGTGAAGTTTCTCATTTCCTCTCCATCTCAAATTTTTTTCGATGATGCAATTCATGGCCAAAATTATGTGGACTCCTGCTTCTCCAACATCTCATTCCAAAATCATGGGCATTCATATAGAGTTGGTCCCCCCCTTTGCTGCTATAATGGCCTCCACTCTTCTGGGAATGCTTTCCACTAGATGTTGGAATATTGCTGCGGGATTTGGTTCCATTCAACCACGAGCATTAGTGAGTCGGGCACTGATGGTGGGCAATTAGGTCTGGCTCGCAGTCTGCATTTCAATTCATCCTAAAGGTGTTTGATGGGGTTAAGGTCAGGGCTGTGCGCAGGCAAGTCAAGTTCTTCCACACGGATCTTGACAAACCATTTCTGGATGGACCTCACTTTGTGCACGGGGGCATTGTCATGCTGAAACAGGAAAGGACTTCCCCAAACTGTTGCCACAAAGTTGGAAGCACATAATCGTTTCGAATGTCATTGTATGCTGTAGCATTAAGATTTCCCTTCACTGGAACTAAAGGGCCGAGCAGGAACCATGAAAAACAGCCCCAGACCATTATTCCTTCTCCATCAAACTTTACAGTTGGCACAATGCATTTGGGTAGGTAGTGTTCTCCTGGCATCTGCCAAACCCAGATTAGTCCGTCAGACTGCCAGATGGTGAAGCGTGATTCATCACTCCAGAGAACACGTTTCCACTGCTCCAGAGTCCAATGGCGGTGAGCTTTACACCACTCAAGACGACGCTTGGCATTGCGCATGGTGATCTTAGGCTTGTGTGCGGCTGCTCGGCCATGGAAACCCATTTCATGAATCCCTCAACGAACAGTGTTTGTGCTGACATTGCTTCCAGAGGCAGTTTGGAACTCGGTTATGAGTGTTGCAACCGGTGACAGATGTTTTTTCTGCGCTATGTGCTTCATCATTCGGTGGTCCCGTTCTTTGAGATTGCGTGGTGTACTACATCGCGTCTGAGCTGTTGTTGCTCCTCGACGTTTCCACTTCACAATAACAGCACTTACAGTTGATCGGGGCAGCTCTAGCAGGGAATAAATTTGATGAATTGACTTTGTGGAAAGGTGGCATCCAATGACGGTGCCAAGTTGAAAGTCACTGAACTCTTCAGTATGGCCCATTCTACTGTCAATGTTTGTCTATGGAGATTACATGGCTGTGTGCTTGATTTTATATACCTGTCAGCAATGGGTATGGCTGAACTAGCCGAATCCACTAATTAGAAGGGGTGTCCACATACTTTTGGCCATGTAGTGTATGTACACAGCATGAGTTGCCTTTTAGCTTTTAGCAATACAATGAGCTTTAGCTCTCTCCTTGCATGCCCCGAGTCATCCACGTCTCGGTGTTATTCCTGCCTGTTATGTTTTTTGACCATCGAGCGAAAGTCTTCGTTTTTTTTTGAAGTCCAGAAGATCTGACACCAACCGTGTGCTTTGTGCTCTCTGTGTTGCTTGTCTGCCCTCTATAATAGATTTTTATAGCTTTGACTCACGATGAAACGGAAAGTCTGATAATCTTTCCCAAATGAAGAAAGGGAGGTTGATATTACAGTCAAGATTCCAGAGGAAATGTAATTTGAAAAACAGTTGATATCTGCAGTTGTTTAAGTTGATATCTGCATTCTCAAAAAGATTTTTTTTGTTGGAAGGACCTGGATTCTGATGGGTAACCACCTTTCTCATCAGTCTCAGTGAAAGATGCTCCTTTTGAACCTCCCGCACCCCTTCCCCTCATCTGTGTTCTTTTCTCCAGGTGAGACAAAGCAGCTGAACGGGAACCGGTGCAAGGGAAAACAATTACAGGTACTCAGAAAACATAGGCAGTGGCACAAAATGGCAGCGCTGCCTTTGTTTCCTCACGCGTATTGATTTCATTGTTCTGTTTGTCTATCAACCCACACCAGACGCAAAGTGCTTCTTTCTGTTTTTTTTTGTTTGTTTTTTTCCTGCTTTTCAAAAATCTCTCAAATGCCCAGCAATAAACTTTTATCCTGATATTTCACAAGATGAGGCATCAATGTGTGTGCCGTCGCTCGGATGGATGTTAATCCGGAGGACACATCTGCCAGTGTTGGTCATTGGTGGAAGTTAAAGATCTTGTATCTTTTGTGAAGAGTAGTTGAGTTATCTCAGGCACCCTGAATTCCAAGCCTTGTCAACCGGTTTGTGAAAATGATTGCTGCTCAAGGGCAGCGGGTGCACTGCTATTTTATCACTTTTTGTTTTTTACACAGGCAAAGCTTGTGCAAGACCGAGAACACTGATCACAACACAACAGAATAAAAGGAACAGTGGAAAGAGGGGAATATCACCAACAGCAGGGTTGAAGGATAAAATCGAGGGGAACTTGGACAAATAATGTGTGTGGGTAGGAATGAGGGGTAGGGGAGGTGCATGGGGTGGACAAGATTGAACAGGAGTTTGGCAGTTGGGTGGAAAGGGGGTGGGGGGGGAGTGGTTAACAAGGGTAAAAAAAGGTAATGGTTTTGGATGGGACATGATCTGAGATGGTGGTGAACAGTTGTCTTAAAGACCGAGAAGAAGGAGGAGATTGAAGAGAATGTGGAAATTGGTTCCATAGGCTGGAAAAAAAATGAGGGAACAATGAGTGGAGGTAAGCAACAAGTGATTTGGGATTTTGGGGGTTCTCCAGAAGGGGGTTGATGGTGGACCGTGTGCACCCTGAATATACTTACAGGGGGGGGAGGTGTGGGAAGCAGAGGGTGCAAGACAACTTTGTGTTTATCATTACCTCCACCACCGAAGATGGACGAGGCTGTGCGTTTGTATGTATGAACAGATTATCTCAAAAAGTTGTGGACAGATTCAGGGACAGGTTGGGTGTGGGACATGGACGAAATGATAAATTTTGGTGAAGATCTGAATCCGGAGACAAGAATTTTAAAAGTTATTCTTCACCACTGAGAGATATGGTCAAAAGCAATATAGAGCGTGATATCTCAAAAAGTTATGGACGAGTTATGATAAATCTACTGTAGTTGGATGAGAACAAGCCGATTCTATTTTGGTCCAGGTCCGGATCCAGATCCGGCCCATCATTGGGATGCAAATCGTAAACTGTTCAGCCTGGCGGAGTGCCGTTCTAGTTGCAAATCTAACAGGGAGGAAAGATAACTCGGTCAGTAACGCATGCTTGGTTTAGAGCTGTGTGGTCCTGAGGTTGATTCCGAGGAGGTGTTGATCGGGTAAAAGCAGTAGATGCTGTATCATTGAGCCCAAGGCAGAAAGATTAAGCTGACCATTCCTGAGACTTGTAAAGGTTTAAACTCCTAAGGTATCCTTCACAGATAGTGCACCAAGGGCTGGTAGCACAGCTTGTATTACATGTGCCAAGCAGAAGGTTGATCAACCCATCTCATGCAATCAAAAGTGGTCGACGACTACTCCGGCTTCTCCTTCCCACTATTTCTTCTTATTCTACTTTCACAATCTCAATTATTCCCACTTTCTTGAAGGGTTAGCAGGGAAAGCTTTTTGGGCAAATATTTCAGGAAGCAGCTACCCTGATGTTCAACTGACGGCATCAATTTGTAATTTTTGTTCACTGTGCCAACGATAACCTGCCTACTCTTTATCAAATACACTGTGGGGTCTTTAACATACACAAACACCCAGTTTAATGTCCATCCGAGGAATGTTACACCTTGTGATGCGAACAACACCTTGTCGGCAAAGCACTGATCTGACAGTTTATAGATGTGTCGGGTATCAAACCCAGACAATGCATCTCAAAAGTAATTTTGCTACCTCTGCATCATCCTGTTGGATGATGAGTCTTTAATGGCCATAATTATGCCCTCCTCATGGGGCTGGCCTTGGAAAGTTTTTGGCCCAAGTCTATCACAAACCGGCTCACACAGCCTGCTGCTTGAATAAGTTGATGAAAGCAGCAGTTTGTAATTTGTTCAGGGTGCCGGCAGTACCTCGACTACTCTTCACGAAGAACACTGTGGGCTCTTTAATATCCAACAACAATCATTGCTGGTAGACGGGTCTTCCTGTTTCATATCCATCTGAGGGTCGACTCACACAATGAAGACTTCCTCAATGTGAAACACAGGGATGATAGTTTCTGGCTTGGCCAAGATTCGAATCAAGGCAAGAAAGATCAGAAATGAACCATTTGTTGTGTGAGCTCCCATGCCAGATCAAGATAAGTATTTTTTTTGTTTGTTTATTCTTTTGCATATTTTATCGAGATTTGTGTCGGGATTGTGGGTTTTGTGCCTATAAAGGTCGCAGTTGTGTTTGCACCAGTTTAGTGGGTGTTTGTATTAGTTTATTCGAAAAGGCAGGTGAGGCTTTGTGTTTAAGTTTAGTGTTTAAGTTAGTTGGGGCCTTGGTGATATGGTGTGTGGTGGGGAGGTGGGAAGGGGTACAGATAGAGTGAAGGAGAAAGGAAGAGGAGGACATGACATGTGATGCTTCATGTGGGCCACATCAAGAATATGGGGAAGCAGAAGGTACTGTTGCAGTAAGTGTGAGGAAATAGCCCACTTGAGGATAGTTGTTAGAAAGTTGAAGGAATGGATAGATAATTTGCATAAAGTAGCAGAATGTGAGAAATTTGTGGAAAAAAAAAGTTGGTAATGGTTGTGGAATAAGTTTGCTGAGTAGATTGGCAATGGTGAGGTGCAGTGAGTACTGGCAGTGGTTGCGGGGTACAGCAATAGAGATTGGAGGAATGAGGTCCAGTTGACTGTTTTTGTGGGTGATGAGACTAATAAATGTGTCGATTCTTCATACTGTAGGAAGGATTGTAGACATAGAATTCTGTGTATTTGAAGGAGCGGGTGTTAGGGACATTGAAGGAAGGATAAAGATATTTGTATCGGGTCACGGCAGGAAGAAGTTGGTTGTGGTACACCGAGGTGCGAATGATGGAGGGAAAGTTAACTCAGTGGTTTTGAAAAATAGATACAGGATATTGGGTAAGCGGCTGAAAGTAAAGGGTTGTGAGATCATGTTTACTGGGATTCTCCCAAGATTAGGAAACAATATAGAAATTATGAGCAGAGCAATAGACACCAACCAATGGCTGGAAGAATGGTGTAGGGAGGACGGTTTTACATTTAGGAAGCAGTGGGAATCATTTAGGGGACAAAGGGAGTGTTTCCAGAATGATGGCCGTATGTTAAATAGAAAGGGGGCAGCAAGGTTTGCATTGGGAAATGAGGAAGGAATTCAGGCTTTTTAGGTCAGCAGAGGGTGGGGAAGCTATTAAGGAAGGAACAGATGATGTAATTGGGATGAGTAAGGCCAGGCAGGAAAATAGAATTTCAGGAAGGGAAAAGTTAAACATTCAATGCCAATACCAAGAGTTTAAATAATAAGATGGAAGAGTTTGAAGCCAAAGTAGATGGTGAGGAGTATGATATAATTGCAGTGAGTGAGACATGGTTTAAAGAGGAGAGTAACTGGAGGACAGGATTATAAGGCTACAAGATGTATCGGTGTGATAGGAAGGAGAGAATAGGAGGAGGAGCAATCTGGTTAAAGGACAGCATTGCATCAAGAGAAAGGGGTGACATTAAGGAAGGAATAAATGTTGAGGATTCTGTATGGGGAGAGATTAGAGATTGTAAAAACAGTAAGATACTCGTAGGATGCTGTTTTTTATGGCTCGGGTGGGAAGGAAGAGGAGGAAGAAGGAGTACATGAGGATTTCAAAAGGGCATGTGGTAAGGGAAGAGTATTGATTATGGGGGATTTTAACTTGCCAGGGATTGATTGGGTCCAGGAACAGGGAAAGGGCAGAGCAGATGAGGATTTCCTAGTTTTAGTCCAGGATTACTTTTTAACCCAATTTGTAGATAAGTCCATTAGGGGGAGTGCAGTGTTCGACCTCCTTTTAAGTAACGATCCCAATATAGTGAAGGAGGTGGAGGTTGGGGAGCATTTTGGATAAAGTGACCATAACATTGTGTGTGCAAGGATTCTGTTCAGGGTTTGAGTTCAGGATGGTAGAGCAATGGTATTATATTTCAGTAAGGCTAACCTTGAGGGTATGAGGAGAGAGTTTGGTGATGTAGATTGGGAGACTCTAACAATGGGACAAACAGCATCAGAGAAATGGGAAACCTTCAAGGACCAAACATGTAGAGTGCAGAGTAAGTACATTCCAATGAGGTGTAAAACTACAAGTACAAAGAGACCAGGGTGGTTGAGCAGTGAGATAAGGAATGCGATAAAGGATAAGCAGAAAGCATTTATTACCTCCGCCACCAAAGGTGAAGTAGGTTGTTTTCACCCCTTTCTGTCTGTTTGTTTGTATGTCTGTCTGTTTGTGTGCAGGATGTCTCAAAAAGTTGGGGACGGACTGGGATGAAACTTGGTGGACAGGTTGGGTGTGTGACCAGGACAAACTGATTAGATTTTGTTGAAGATCTGAATCTGGATCTTGATTCGAGAATTATTTAATTTTTAAAGTGATTCTTCACTATTGAGAGATTCGGGCCAAAAACGATATAGTTCTGTATAGCATGATATTTCAAAAATGTATTGCGCCCGATATGTTCTCGTGGATCAGGTATTACGTGGTGGAGGTATGCGCTCTACCGAGTGCCCTTCTAGTTGGTTATAAAACAACAGGACTGGAGTTGGATTTATAGCAGTATCAGAGTAATCCGAGGCAAGTTGAGAAAGTAACTCGGCAAGCCAGAAGAGAGCATCAGAAGGGCATGGCTAAGAATATTTAGCACCAGCAGATATACCCGACATTGTGGGGGAAGAGAAATGTGAATAAATATCACTTTGTTGCCAATCACAAAGATTGATGAATTGATTGGCTGATTTGAGCTCTCTTTCAATTTCCACGTGCGTCCATCCCTGAATACATCTGAAGAAGAAGACGACGACTGAATACAAACGGCTTTGCATTTTGAATGTGGATGAGCTTTGCATTTTTTTTTGATCTTCTTCTTTGTGTGTTGTTGTATATCATTCAAAATTAAGCATCGAAAAAGGCTGTCATAAAGATCCCATTTACAATGACCCCCTCCTCGCTCCTTACACTGACTAATTTTATTTTTGTCCCCAAATTTCATTTTTTTCCCCCAAAGTGGCAGGATTTGCAGGGACGGGATGGGCGGGTGCTTTCTAGTTTTATACAAACCCAAACCGACATCACGACAACTCACATTTTTAAACCATTCACCACCACCCACCCCCTGCCCCACCCGCTCTCCTGCCCCTTCTCAGTCCATGGAGCACTCCTGCATTCTCGATAGATTGAGCCCTCCTGCCCCCCCCCACCTCGTGGCTCTCCTGACCCCTTCTCAGTCCACAGAGCTCTCCTGCCCCAAGCCTCACCGGCTCTCCTGACCCCTTCTCAGTCCATGGAGCTCTCCTGTCCCCCCCCCTCTCTCTTGGGCAGACAAAACTACATGCTGTATTAGTATGTAATTGTGGGAAGTAATTTACCAATGCAATGGCGTTTGAACAGTAATATTGAATATTGACTGAGGGCTTGCCATTGTGTTGTAGGGGGAGGAGATGGGGAGGAGGACAAATTTACACATGCGGAGTACTTTAACCTCAGTGTTGCCCAGATAAAAAAAGGAAATTGTAATACCCTCTGCCACCACCACCACCAGGTGGCGCTACGCAATACATAAGGCATTATTTGAGTGTATTAGGGGTAAAGAACAGGTTAGGACAAGTGTGGGCCCATTGAGGAATAGTATCGTGAGAGTGGTTGGTGAGGAAAGTTAGATGGTAGGATTATTAAACAGCTATTTTCCTTCAACATTCACACAAGAACAGTCAGAAGAATTTGCTAATCGTTGAGAGTATTTATCAAGGAGGTGAGGAAGGGCTTTTACAGAAGATCCAGGTTGGAGTGGAGGACGTAATGGAACAGCGAGGAAATCTAAGAGTAGATAAGGCTCCGGGTCCTGATAATATTCACCAGAGAGTATTGATGGAGGTGGCTGAGCAGGTAAGCGAGATGTT
>CM068960.1:18233755-18251860 GCA_035128595.1 Eptatretus atami
ATTTATTAAAAAAAACAAGTGTTGAGGCTCGTGGAGGAGCTCGGACATAGAATGGACCAGAATGCAACAGAACAGAAAGAACAGGTTGTAAGAGGGGGACAAACAGAAGGAGATTTGGAGGGATAATAGACGTGAGGGAGAATGATGGATGGATAGTCAAAAACAAGATGGATATACAGTCAAAAACTCTCAGTCACAGAAGTGGGAGAAAAAACTCGAAATTCAGAAAGAGGTGGGCTTGAGGAGGGTTAACGGATTTATAAAAAAAGATCATTGTTGTGGATGGAGGTGACCAGAGATGATGGTGAACAGTAAGAATGTGGAAGTTGGTTCCAAAGGTAGGAAAACCAGAGTTGGTGTCAAAGCCACCCAATGCTCGCCTGTTTATACATTTATCGTTTTTAAAAGACTAGTCTAATAATATTTTTATAAAGTATTGCAGTGAAGTCTGATCCAAATAATTTTAAAGCAATATATGTATTTGTATATTGTAATCAGTAAAAAATAGTGTGGTAGATAAAAACAGAAAGGAAAAAAAATGAAAACATGAACATGACAAAATCTTCTGATGTTGCGGGTTTTCCCGATGATGCGTTCAGGCCAAATCAAGTTGTTGTCGTCAGTCTCCAGTCTATGTTTAGATTCACATTAGGTTTCAAAACTGGTTTTGACTCTTCGTGAATTAAAAACTCACTGTAAAAGTCTCTCTCCTGCAGAAAGTCAATTAATTTCCTGACTCATCGCAGAGAGGTTATTCTTCTTACTTGGATCGACGTGGTTATTTATCTATATGGTATTTATATTTACGTTTATTACCTTGCATTGTTAACCGAAACTTGAAAAACGTTGAATGAGCGAGGTAAACCACAGCTGAGCTAGAAAAAGTTCAATCCACACTCCAAGTGTCTTCCCTGATCGCCGCGGCTGTTTGTGTGTTTCCCTGCTTTCTTCAGTGATGAGTTTGCGACCTCAGAATATATTTAGAGAGATATTGATTTGGTAAGAGTACGGTATGAAGAAACAAGAGGTCCACACGAGGAATTCAAAACTCACAGAGGGGCGAACTTTCTCGCTGCAAAAAGTCAACAAAGGCTTTCAGAGGTAGGAAATGCCAATGGCATGGATGGTCGGGTGTTTTCTACTGTTCAGATTAGACTCAAAGCAAGATCAATCACTTTTTGTGGCTAATTTTCGGACGTTTTTGCGCTTGGTTTTTTTTGTGCAACATTTGCGGCTTATAAACCAGTGCGGCTTGTGTGTTTAAATTCCAGATTTTTTAAAATTTAGGGGATGCGGCTATATAACGATGCGCTCAATGGTCCGAATTTTATGGTACTGCCTTGCCATGAGAAATGCATCTAAAAGAAAAAGTAATATGTAGTGTTGGGAGTTAGAGTGCGGACAGAACGGATGGAAAACAGCATCCTGGTTGCCATGGCAACCACTTTAGATGACGAACGTATGTCATGACACACCGTCTCCACAGTCTGTACTATGTACCAAATATGAACGTAAAGTGAAAACTGGGAGTTAGAGTGATGGCAACCACTTGATGAGAACGTAGTCTGGAACAGCTCAAGCTTACTAGTACATTGAAACGTGAAGTTGAAACTTGTTAGAGTGCGGACAGGAACGGATGGAAAACAGCATCCCGGTTGCCATGGCAACCACTTTAGATGACGAAGGTATGTCGTGACACAACGGCTCCACAGTCTGTACCTATGTACCAAATATGAAACGTGAAAGTTGAAAACTTTGGAGTTAGAGTGCGACAGGAACGGACGGACAGACAGACGGACGGACGACCGGTATCACATAATACGCCCCGATATATATATATATATATTAATATATATATTTATATATATATATATATATATATATATACATATCGGGCGTATAAAAAATAGTGTGGTAGATAAAAACATTAGAAAGGAAACTAGAGGGGAGCACTCGGGAGAGTGGCAAAACCTCCGCCGCCAATACTGCTGGGTCACTCAAGTGAACCTTATATCTTATTCATTAAATATGTCAACAGTGCTGACAGTTATAGTTCTTTTCTCCAACATTTTTTTTTTGGGGGGGGGGGGGGGTTGGAAATCACTTAAAACGTGTAGAAATGCAAAAAAAAAAATCGAAATTTTGTTGAAAAAAAGTTGCAAAAAAATTTTTTTTCTCTAACAATTTTTTTTTAGGGGGTGGGGGTTGTAAATCACTTAAAACATGTAGAAATGCAAAAAAATTTTTTTTTCTCTTTGGGGGGTGGGGGTTGGAAAACTTAAAACATGTAGAAATGCAAAAATTTTTTTTTTATTTTTCTCTAACAATTTTTTTTTGGGGGGGGGGGGGGTTGGAAATCAAAACATGTAGAAATGCAAAAAAAAAAAAAAATTTCTCTAACAATTTTTTTTGGGGGAGGGTTGGAAATCACTTAAAACGTAGAAATGCAAAAAAAAAATTCTCTTTGGGGGTGGGGGTTGGAAATCACAAAACGTAGAAATGCAAAAATTTTTTTTTTATTTTTCTCTTAATTTTTTTTTGGGGGGGGGGGGGGTTGGAAATTACTTAAAACGTAGAAATGCAAAAAAAAAAAAATAATTTCTCTAACAATTTTTTTTGGCGGGGGTGAGGGTTGGAAATCACTAAAACATGTAGAAATGCAAAAAAAAAAATTTTCTCTAACTTTTTGGGGGGGGGGGGGGTGGAAATCACTTAAAACATGTAGAAATGCAAAAAAAAAAAAAATTTTTCTCTAACAATTTTTTTTTTGGAGGGGGGTTGGAAATCACTTAAAACATGTAGAATGCAAAAAAAAAATAAAAATTTCTCTTTGGAGGGTGGGGGTTGAAATCACTTAAAACGTAGAAATGCAAAAAAAATTTTTTATTTTTTCTCTAACAATTTTTTTTTGGGAGGGTTGGAAATCACTTAAAACATGTAGAAATGCAAAAAAAAAATTTTTTTTTCTTCTAAATTTTTTTGGGGGTTGGAAATCACAAAACGTAGAAATGCAAAAAAAAATTTTTTTTTTCTCTAAATTTTTTTGGGGGGGTTGGAAATCACAAAACGTAGAAATGCAAAAAAAAATTTTTTTTTCTCTAACAATTTTTTTTTGGGGGTGGGGTTGGAAATCACTTAAAACATGTAGAAATGCAAAAAAAAAAAAATTTTTTTCTCTAACAATTTTTTTTGGGGGGGGGTTGGAAATCACTTAAAACATGTAGAAATGCAAAAAAAATACATTTTTTCTCTAACTTTTTTTGGGGGGTTGGAAATCACTTAAAACGTAGAAATGCAAAAAAAAAAAAATTCTCTAACAATTTTTTTTTGGGGTGGGGGTGGAAATCACTTAAAACATGTAGAAATGCAAAAAAAAAAAAAATTTTTCTCTAACATTTTTTTTTTTTGGGGGGGGGGGGGGGTTGGAAATCACTTAAAACATGTAGAAATGCAAAAAAAAAAATTATCGAACAATTTTTTTTGGGGGGGGGGGACCAAGTCCAAAATCTAATGGCATGATCCTTGGACCATACCTAACCCCCCACCAAGTTTCGTCGAAATCCGTCGAGGAGTTTTTCCGTAATACAAAAAATTTAACATTTTCACGCTCACGCTGACGCTCACGCCGGGGTATCGCTATAGCTCTCTGTTCTTCGAACAGGCGAGCTAAAAACGAACTCGTAATGCAGGTGAGCAGTGATTCTGAGCGCTGCTGGTAGACTGCTTGTACACTCGGTGGGGACAAAGTACGGAAAGAGCAGAGGGTGCAAGACCAGGACAAAAGGGGTAGAAGACAGAGATATCACTGATCTGAGTGCGATGGCAAAGTGGACACCTCCTGTGTATTTCCTACGATTCCTTTTGCAAACATCTTCTGCATATTATAAAAAAATTGGACTGCCTCTCCTGAAGCTCACCTGGATCAGGAGCAACAGTCACTCAAACCCCCACATACCCCAGAGACCCTGAATTGTTTTTTTTTAATGCCATGAACAAACTTCAGTAAATCATGAGTGATGAAGATTTTGGTCACCCAGGCAAAAATGCTACAGTTAGAACTACAGTATGTGAGAGTAGAAATCTCATATACTATAGTAGTCTGCAGAGAATTACTACAGGAAAGGAATGCTATTTCTGCCTGGGCAAGTTTCATTCAAATTGTGTGTAGTTTGGAGAAGAGAGCAAATACCTATTTTTGGGGTCAACCCCCCCCCCCCACACCCCCACCCTCCATGTTCAAATCAACACCCGTGCAGTGGTTCCCAGTCCTGCCCAACATCCCACCCCAGAAGGCAAGAATGCTGAGAGAGTTTGACTGAATCAAAGCCAACCTAGAGCTTCCAACCCATGAAGAACTGCAGAATCTACCAAATATGTAACTCAAGTCACACAAACCTTTCTCGGGTTCTGCAAATATTTTTTAGTGATGTGGGGTTTAGCACAAAGGACAAGCGGTACAACCTCTGGACAGACAATATTGCTAACAAATAACTGGTGAGTAATCAAACAGAAGAGCCTCCAGGTTTTGACCTCCCCCGGAAACAGTGATCTGCACACAACTCGATCCGGACTCTCCATGCAAGGACATCACACCACCTCCACAAATGGAATTTCAAAGACAGTCAGATCAGACGATTCATCACATTGCGAACGAGCGTCACCTACAGAAATTTGATGAAGGATTTAGAGCAATCTACCGAACAACAGACAGCGCCGTGACTTAGCTGTGCAACCCAGACTTAGATCTGTGAGTTGTAATTTGTCATACGCAAGATTTGATTCAACCATTTTCTTTACCAAATTGAAGCTATGGAGTGCAGAATCACTGCACTTGTTAGTTTTGACGAAATATACGGGTCTGGTCCATCTTTGACATGAGCATCAGGTGGTGCCCTACCATCTCATGTCATCCCTTATTCCAATTCTTACACCCGTGATCCTTTCTACCCTAAATTAACTCTCTAACCCTAACCCAAACCCTCTCACTTGCAGGTAGCTGTGTTTCCTCAACTCGTCTGTCTGTCTCCTCTTTTCCTGAACGTCAATTCCATTGCTTATTGTGTCCAACTATGGCCCCACTATCAGTACATTCCCACTTAACCTCCGCAACCTCGCTCTTCCATGAGCCTGGATGTTGTATATAAAAATATCTTTCATGGCCAACTCGACTTCAGTCACATTCACCATGTGAAAGCTTTCATTTTTAGGGGGATAATGCAGCAACAATTTTAAAACCCACAACTAAATCTGCCGTGTTGGTATATTTGGCCTAACAGTGTCTGTCCGATCAATCGTTAAGCTTACAGCAATGCCATCCCATTGACATTGACATTGCAATGTCATTGGGATTGAAAGTAAATGGTGCAACAAGAATAATCCCTTAAGGGACATTGATCCCATAAACATATGATATGTGCAAAGACGGATGAAGCTTTTGGACAGTTTATTGTCTCTTTTTTTCTTCTTCTTTTTTTTCAGATTCATGTCAAGCTTTTCAAATTAATTACAATCGTCCTTCAAGTTTTTCTCTGCATGAGGACAAGTCTCCTCAACATCGGAACATCTAATTCCATTGACAACCGACTGACGTGAAAGGCCACGACACGTCGTGTCGAAGAATACGACCCGTTGAAGTCAAACCATGTTTCTATCAAGTTAAGCTTTATCAAAATGTCTGTTCTTCACATTCAATTACTTTTTCATTTGGAGGGAGTATTCCCACTGGCTTTTGGCTAATTCATCAGCACAAATTATCCTCGGCATGGATCCGTGGTGCAGACTTCAAAATCTGCCCATCTCGCTGCCCCGCAAAATGCCACCACCCTGTAAAGTTCAAGCAGTTTGTGTAAACAAGGTATCATGCACTCTACTTAAAGATTACTTAATGGTACGCTTAATGACTATTTCAATGTCTCACCGACTCCCATAAACTATGTTCTGAAGCCGAGTGCAAATTAACATCACAGCTCGTTCAAGAGTGCTTCAAAATAGAAGAACGTCTCTTCATTAAATGGAAAGGCCAACATGTGGGTAACTGAATTCCTGTTTGATTATCCCGCAGGACGGTTGTTGATGTTTGAGCCTGGCAATTGTTAGTGGAACAAGTGGCGTGGGAGGCGGCAAGGGAGGGGGTGTTAAATAAAACTGGATGTGATAGTTGGTAAGACTGCAGTCATGCAATCAGACGTGTCTTACTACTTCAAATATTTGTCAATATTTGGTGCATGATATCAACTGAATCTTCGCACATGCATGCTTATATTTATGTATGTGTGCACACACCTGCACAAACATGTAGAAAACACACACACACACAATAAATCTCTGAGGAGGTGGTGGTGAGCTACCTTCTTAAACTGCCGCTGTCTATGTGGTTAAGGTGCACCTACAATGCTGTTAGGTGGGGAGTTGCAGTATTTTGACCCAGTGCCAATTAAGGAATCACATGGAAAGTGGTGTCTGTGGTTGATACAGCAATACATGTCCAAGTTGGGATGGTGTGCTACTTAAACAGTACCTTGGTTTGACCTTGATCTTAAACAGGACCTTGGATGTGAAGGTGTTCCATTTGAACCTGCTGTCCTTTCCACTTCAAGGTGGTGGAGGTCTTGGGTTTTGGAAGTATTGCCAAAGATCAAATATGAACAACGATTGCATGTTTTTAATTTTGCGTACATATCATGTACACACGATGACAAATCATGTGTACAGTATATTCTTGCAGACTGTATGTCCAAAAAAACGTTTTTGACAGCATAAGTTACCATTTCACAACATCATCATTCTCCATGGGAGTTCAGGTCATTTGATCATTAGAGGCAATTTTGCTGCAAAAAGCACATACTGTGGACATTGATCTGATGTACTAACTTAGAAACCTCAAATAGGTTATTACAGCAGCAATTTCATGGAGGTTGCCTGGGTGTTAGGCCTATACAGCTTGCATCAAATCAAGAAACCGTTTTCGCCACAGCCACCTAATGTATCCGGAGATATTCAGCGAAGAGAGAAATTATCTGAGAGGTTCAAACAAGGTGACAATGTATGCTTCAAGTGGGAACAAAGTTGCTTCACCTGGAATCTCATAAAGGAATTTAAAATGTCCCATGTATTGAAGGGTTGGGTTGCCATCACTCTCAGGAAAACTCTGTGTGTGTGTGTGTGTGTGTGTGTGTGTGTATGTGTGTGTGTGTGTGTGTGTATGTGTGTGTGTGTGTTAGACATGGCCTTCCCCGAATGTAATCAGCTTCTGACAAGTAATATGCCGTTAGTCTGCAATAACATTGAATAGGCCTCCCCTCTCGGGGCTGTCATTGCTGCATCTCGTCTTGCATTGCTGATGCAGTGTGATATTAATCCCTCCTGGCATATGGATAAAGCAGAGGGAATATTCATATCCCACTTGACTAGCAGTGGAGCCTGGCAGTCCTACAACTGCCGATCTGATCTTGGTATCTCCACTGAGTCTGCCCTTCACTCCTACAGCCATGCCTGGTCACGTGTGCTCATCCAGTAACTTGCGCCTCGTTAAGGTTTCCAAAGGTGGTGTAACCGTACATCTTCACTCCATTCTTCTCTGTTTCTCCTTTCTGTGTAATCATCTCCTTGAATCTGATCTATCGTGCTCTTATCATCATTCTTTTAAAAAGCATCTGAGCAAAATTTCACAGTCTCTCTTTTTGTTTGATGAGGATTTCTATTCTGGCTGACGTTTCCCCCTCTGTCAACCTGTAACATTTTCTATATCCGCCGTTCTCACCTATCTATCATCGTGATGTAAGTCAGCACATGTATGTTTTCTGGTTTCCTCATTTTGTTCCTATTAGTTTGGGCTCCTTGTCCACCTCTTCCTCCTCACTTTACTTTTTGGACATTGACCTCCGATTCATAAAAGTCTACAATTTCATCAGGCCTTTACAACCATTTGATGAATCTCTTAAATTCAGAATTTTTTTTGTTTGTTTTCCTTTCTGCAATGCCTTTTGATGGAATGGGTTACATTTATCATTAAACATTTATAGATCATGATGGATTGCCATGAAAGGAGTCTAACGAGTAGCACTACCAAGCACACAGAAGCTCATTCCTCACCTGCCCATTCATGTCCGATACGCAATGCATGTTGCATTGCTTCCAAATTAATTAAAAAGAAACGAAAAGAACGTTTATCACATTGTTAAATGTCACCCAATTAATTATATAATGCAGCTTCTGAAAGCACTTACATAAGGAAAGAATATTTACAAGTCAAATACAAATTTTACAACAACATGGCTGTAACAATGCTTTCTGGGCCATGGCATAAGATAGTCTCCGTTCATTTTAGACTGCTGCGAATTTGTTTGAAAAACAACTTCCATGACAGAAACCCGTGGTTGATTGAGGTTGTGCCTTATGGTGGCTGAGTTGTTTTGAGTTTGTGCATTGTGGTTTATGTTCATCCTTTATGTGACCTCTAACCACTAGAGTGTGACTGCTAACCTTTAGATTTATATACATCTGGTATTAAAACAAACCACTCTATTGGGGGTTATCTCGACTCCTGAATGTTTGTGTGTGGTGTGTGTGTGTGTGTGTTGTGTGTGTTGTGTGTGTGTGTGTGTGTGTGTGTGTGTGTGTGCCTCGATTTGTATAGGGCTTCCGAGGCAGTTTCATTGGCAAGGAATACAGTCCTGGATGGGTTGCCACTCTAATGCATGTTACCCCCCAAATGGTTATTACCCCAATGCACAAGTATTCATTTGGGGGATTGAAAGGATGAGGGGCTGTCAACCACACCTGGTGTTAATTCAATGATTAACAGGGGCTTGAACTCAGGATTCTCAGGTCCAAGCCAGCCACCTTAACCGCTATGCCAACACAGGCAGGCATCTAAAAATATATCACATTAAAAAATTCTGGATAGTGACCTCTGGAGTGTGACCTCTAACCTTGTGGTTTAAATACATTTGGCATTAAAACAACTTCAGCCTCATGAAATCTTCAGTATCATGTCAAAAATCTCCAAAACTTAAAAAAAAGAAAAATAATGGAATATATAATAAAACTATAAATTGAACCCCCCTCCCCCCCCTTCCCCTGAAAAAAAAATCCAAAATATATAACCTTAAACATTCTGGGGAATGTAATCGTGAGAGTGCGACCTTTAACCCTTATGGTTTAAATACATTTGGCAAATAACAAACCTCATTGATGTCTAGTCTCCGGCTAAACTCGTCTTTGTGGAATCAAGAAAGTGGGAAGGCGAGGTGGTGTTCAAATCAACTGGCTGAAATTTTCTCTCCCTCCTCCTCTCCCCCATGAGAAGCAACAGCAGTGGACTTGATTTGAGAACATTGGGATTAACGCCATCTGGGCCCATCATGAATAAAAAGTTGAGGCTGAATATATATTTATCTATCTTGTAGGGAGTGTAAGACAGAGTCCAGAAGGCAGGGGTATGGTGGGGGTATGGTGGGGACAGAGCGGGATGGGTTTAATATCCGAGATTTTGAGGAAAACACAAAGGTGAAACGTTCTGCCTTATCTCGAGAGAATTTGAGGGGAGTCCAATTGAGGTGAGCTTGGGGATGGAACAGCATACCCCAGAGATGGACATGACAAGGCAGCACCATGACGAGTTTGAGAGTTCAGCCTTGATTTGAGCAGGACAATATTTTCTCACTTCTTGTGAGCCTGAGTTGGAGTGAGATAAAGTTGCCTTCAATAGGGTTAATCTTCCATGTTGAGAAGGCAATCTGCTTCATTGCACCCAGCTCAGCACAGAATTCGCTGTACCAGGTCCATAAGGATGAATAGGATAGCGGCAGATCGGATGGGATAAACCAGAGAGAGAGAGAGAGAGAGGAGAGAGAGGGGAGAGAGACGAGAGAGAGAGGGGAGAGAGAGGGGAGAGAGAGAGAGAGAGAGAGAGAGAGAGAGCTCTTTGTGAAAGGATTCCCAGGTGGAATCAATATTAGCTGCTGTGTAAATAACAGCCCAATCCTTATTTGAGAGAGCAAAGTGTAGTCCTTCCAGTTCGCCTGTGCACACTACCAGATTGTAGTTTTTATTTAAATATATATTGAACAACCAAAAACCCCAGAAAGATTTTTGCAAAGGAAATGGTCGGGTCGTCAAAGGTTGTGAAGAGCTACAATTTTCCAACTTGTTTAATCCTCCTGCTTCTTCTCCACTGTCGATATCAGTGGTGGGCAATCTAAGATAATCAGAGGGTTGTCGGTCCAGCCAACGTTACAAACTTCAACACCTTGTGAACAAACAACTCCAAGGGCGACAAGACCCCCTTTTACCATAAGTACGAGTAAAACGGTACTTTCAAAATCAAGATGAAGAATGCCATGAAGGATTGAGAACACATCCTCCTCCTCCTTCATATGCAGCACCAGGCTGCAGGTAGCATCATTGGCTGAGGGGAAGGTGTGGCTATGCCATCGATGCAATATCCCTATTACCAGTACACTGGCACTCATTTTGCCGACCTCAGAAGGATGACAGGCTGTCAACCCCACCTGCAGTTAATTTAACGAGTAACAGGGCTCAACTCAGGACCCTAAGATCCTAGCCAACACCAGGTTGAGAACACATCATTACAAAAAGAAAAGCATTTAAAGTCACAAATTTACATTCATCTGGTCTTCAGAAAGTATTCACACCCCTTGAATTTGTCACCTTTTGTTTCTATTATAGCCTGAATTTAAAGTGGATTAAATTGAATTTTTTGTCAACGATCTTTACAAAATATCCACAATGACAAAGTGTAAACGTGTTTTTAGAAATTTTTACAAATTAATGAAAATCTGAAATGTGTTGGTCAATAATATTCAACCCCTTTGCTATGACACTATAAATTGAGCTCAGGTGCATTCAATTTCCTTTATCATCTTGAGATGTCTCTACAATTGATTGGAGTCCCCTGTGCCAATTAAATTGATTGGACAATATTAGAAAGAAACACACCTTTCTAGATAAGGTCCCACAGTTGACAGTGCACGTCAGAGCATAAATTCCACCATAAGTCCAAGGAACTGTTCATAGAGCTCTGAGATATTAATTGTGAGGAGTAGATCTGCGGAAGGGTATAAAACAATTTCTGTGTGTTGAAAACCCAAGAGCACAGTGAGCTCAATCATTAGGAAATGGGAAGAATATGGAACTACACAGACCCTCCTAAAGTTGGCCGTCTGACCAAACTGAGCAACCGGGCAAGAAGGACCTTGGTCAGGGAGGTGACCAAGAACCCAATGACCAGCTGAGAGCTACAGAGCTCCTTGGCCGAGGTGGAGAACCTACCGGAAGGACAACAAGTCTCTGCAATACTTACACATCTGGCTTTGTAGAATGGCCAGCCGGAAGCCACTCCTGAGAAAAAGCACGTGCCAAAGGATGACCAGCGATAGCCAAGGATTCTCCGAAGAGACCTGGTACCAAAGGAATTAAGTCTCCATCTCAGATCCCTGGTCAGAGCAAGTGTCACATCCAGAGAGCAAGACTGGAAGCACCAAGACCTGAATCTCGGACTTTCGTCCTCCACACAGGTACCGGCAGCACCACACCCATGATCCAGTGAATCCATGACTCCCCAGCCCGACCCAGACATCTTTACCCTGACTCACAAACCTCATACAGCAGAGCATACGCATGCAAGAACTATCATCTGCACATACGAGTAAGTGAATCTCTCTGTGACCTCAACATCCTCACCACAAACAGGCACAGACAGAAGAGCAGCATCCAATATGTCATTGAAAGCCTGGATCTTAGTTTTGACCAAGGAAACCTGTAATCCCAGCGCTCCAACTCCTCATTCAGCACCTCGAGGGCCCAAAAGATGTCTCAAGTTCCGCAAAGATGACTGCATCATCTGCAAAATCAATGTCAGAGATCTTGACATTCCCAAATGATGCACCACAGCTTGAATCTCTCTGACATCCTCCCAGAATCCAGTCCATACAAGTGCTGAAAAGTGTGGGCCAGAACATATCCCTGATAACTCCAATAACAATATAATAAGTCGACGTGGAACCACCACACCTCACAGCACTCTCTGAACTTTCGTTTAGTTCAGAAATCAGATCGATCAGATCAGTTTTTTTGGCAAACCCGATCAAGAATTATCCGAGCAAAGACCTTGCCTGGCACTGAGAGCAGGTCACCCCTCGGTCGTTGTTGCAGTCTTGGCGATCACCCTTCCCTTTCCAGAGAGGGACAACAAGGCTCTCTTTCAGTCAGTGGGATGATGCCTGTGTTCCAGCAGAGCACAGAACTGCATCAACGACACAGTACAGCATTTCCACCAGCCTTGAGAAGTTCAGCATGGATGCCACAGATCCTGGAGCTTTACCCCATTTCAACGTGTCACCGCAGCCGTGTTTCCACAAGCGAAGGTGGACCACAGCTGATTCGAGGTCAGCAACAGTGATTGTAACACCCCTGACGTCCAACTTGACAGCTGGTGGATCAGCCTGGTACAACCGCTCAAAGTAACCGCCCAGTGGCCTTCACTTCGGACTCCTCTGTCAAGAGCCTATCACCCTCCGCTCTAACTACAGTACACCGAGGATGGGCTTGGATGAACGCAATGCGCAAATTCCTCTGTAAGCAGGATGAGAATCACTTGATTATCCCTTATCTGTTGAGTTGGACTTATCCAACTTATCCCAAATACATATCCCTCATCCTCGAAACGAACATTCGTGACATCCAATTCCTTAGATTGGCACTTGTCACTCTAACATCAATATTTGTGCCAATCATGCATCCAAAAATGAAGGGAGAGATGCCAAGGGGGGCAAGATGGAAATAATGACAAAGAAAGAATAAGATGGGGACGTGTCGAGCCACTGCACACCTTGCACGATCTCCTCATCAGACTTTTGCAGACTGCTAACCTCTTCTGCTTGTGTGCTCCCACTTTTATCTCTGACTTCCCCTCTTTCCTCGTTGCCCCACCCTCTCATTGGTGGATTCTTGGCACAGGGGGACCCTCCCCTCCACTTGTGATTGGCACATTTGCCATCCCAATCCTGTGGTAACTCCGGATTGTCTCTCTGCGGGCTGGGTGTGGAGCACTGCCGGGAATTGGTTTGGGCGCACTGTCACCCTTAATGTCGATGAATGTGCCACCTGATGCAGACAGCTTCGCATGAAGGCGGTTTGAGGAGCTTTGTTCATAGGTTGGGGGAGAAGGGCAAGGCGGGATGCACTGACTGCAGGGAGTAAATGGCTGAGAAGCACATTTTATGAGCGATGTGGTGTAGAAAATGGATGTAGACTAGAGCATAGATTCAGAAAATAGCATGTGTTGGACACCCTTCAAAACATTCTCAACAAATATCTGCTTACATGCACACAGGACACTTACCGAAACAAAATACGACAAAATAACTAAAATTACTCGATGAGAGTGACTCTTTACCCCCTAGAAGCCAGAAACACAACAATATTTAAATAGGTTGCCGCCCACAAGCAGCTCACAAGTCAATGGTGGTCCACCGTTAATCGATACCAAATTGTTACAGCTGGAGTGTTTGTCCTTTTTTTTTCTTCTGTTTTGGGTTCTTCCTTCTGTTCCTACTTCAGACTAAATAATTACTGGTGGATGGAGGTTATGTTTTCACCCCTGTCTGTCTGTCTGTCTTTGTCTGTGAGTAGGATATCTCCAAAAGTTTTTTTTTTTAAGCTATTCTTCACCATTGGAAATGGGGCAAAAACCCATATAGAGCACATTTCAAAAAAACAGTGGAGGAAGTATGACAAAACTTAGTGGATGAGTTAAGAAGGTGACAAGAACAAGCAAATTAGATTTTGGTTCAGGTTCGGATGCAAATCCAGCCTATCAGTGGGGATACAAAATGTAAACTGTTCAGCCTGGCAGAGGTATGTTCTCTACCGATTGCCATTCTAGTTACCCCGCACACGGGAAGCGAAAGCGGAGTTAAGCAATTGGTTCATGTCCGTCTGTCTGTCGTATCAGTTTATGATCATCATTTTATGATTGAGGAACAACTTGTTGAAATTGAATTTTGTTTTGAACATGAATCGGTTAACGAATATGAAGACAAGTCTTTCATGATACCGTTCCTTGGCTCAGAATTCGTCCCAATTGCACATCCACAGAGAGGAGTGAGATAGTTCCTCCGTCTGCCTGCCTGACGGTCAAACAAAATTGAAAATCATTCGAAACAGGAAAGTTAATGTGTTTAAGGACCTCACAATGGACATATGACAGGCGCAAAGAACTAGTGTAACGTGTTAGATCGGGTGGCATAACCAACAATGCCTCAACCGTGGAAAACCCTGGAATTTGTTTATATTTATATGCTTTCAAACCTCTTTAAACCTATATTTAAATTGAATTATATATTTGAACACTAGAACACAAATCTCCTTCATAATACTTCCAAGAAAGTCCAGTTTTACAGAACTTTGATTTCAAATAAAATAAAAGTTCAATGGGGGTGGTGGATAACGGTGATGTTCGGCATGCTTATGGACCGACTTCAATAGCACTAGTGACTTAACGTTTAGACTTTTTTTAATTTTACGATTCTTAAAGTCATTGATGCGGTAAAAATTTAAGTAAATTTGAAGTAACTGCATCGGGTATCGTGTTCGATGAACTGTCTAATTATTTATATTGTTGGTGTCATTAATTGAAACTTTTTTTTCCCCAATATTCATTCAGGAAAACCTTTGGTGCGTTCAAATTAAGCTGACATTTTGTTGTTGTTGTTGTTTTTTCATAATTACATAATAATAATTGTTTGTTTATTTTATTACCTCCAATTAACATTTTATAATCACATCACCATTTGAGTGAGACATGCTTGTCTGTCTCTGCTTTTTGTTAAACTACTCGTGGCTTTTTCCTGATTATCTGCAAACAATTATATTATTGTATTTTAACAAACAGCCTACACTGGTGTTTTTGTGGAGGCTTTGTTCAGACGGGTTAACAAAAGTTTACAAACAGCAGACAAACCCAACACTTGTAATTTTTTTTTAAATGTTTTCAAGTTGTCTGTCCGTACGTACGTCCGTCAATGCTAATTTTCTCTGTTGTCTCTGCAACTGCTTATCCGATTGACACAAAATTTTCACCATAGGTGCGACTACTCATGTAGAATGTGTTAATGATATGTGTGACGTCGTAGGTCATGTGGGGTGGCAGCCATCTTGGAAAAACGGAAAAACTTTGGACTTCTATCTCTGAAACTGCTCCATTATAAAAATTGAAACTTGGCACATGTGATGTTCTCCACATGGGAAACAAGTGTTTTTTTGATGATGTCATAGGTGGCTTCGTTATGACGTCATAATTGCATATGTCGATCGCTTTATCAAATCAGTATGAAAAATTTTGAGGGTCATCTTGGGCTAAATTATGTGTGTGTGTGTGTGGGTGGGGACACGGGGGGGGGGCGGGCGCGGGATGGACAATTGACATCATCAGTCATGTGGTAAAGCAGCCATATTGTTTTTAACATTAAAAACCTTCAAAAGTCTTTTCTAAAATGGCTGAACAGATGGAGGCAAAACTTTACGGGTATGATCGCCTATCAATGAGGAACAAAAAGTTCTCCACCTATGACGTCATAGGTAACATGGTTTGGCAACTCATTTTTTTTAGAATAATAAACCTTTTAAAAATTTTCTTCTCCAGAACGGCTTGACAGATCAAGGGGAAACTTCACACACGTTCCCCAAGCCATGGGGATACCAGGGTGTTCATGAATAATTAATAGGTCACATGGTCTGGCAGCCATATTGGATTGAACAAAAATCTTTTAAAACTTCTATCTTGAACTGATTTATCAATCAATGTGAAACGTCACAATTATGATCCAATAGTCATGGGGAATATATGTTATAAATTCCAACCTGATTGGACACATGGTCTGGCAGGCAGAATTATTTAATATTTTGAATCTGTGTTCAGGGATTTAAATCAAACTTGGAACAAGTATGTATATAATGATGTAATAATGTAGGCGGAGGCATATTTGGCAATATTGTGGTGTAGAAGAGAGCACTTCTAGTTTTTGTATAATTTGAAGGATAAAATGTTGAACAACATTCACTTAGTACTTGAGAATCTTTAATTGCAATTCAGTTTACTGGTGACTTAGTTTGCCTGAAAGAAAGAAAAGTGCCTCATAAGCATTGTATATTGCTCTAAAGGCTTCAATTAAGCCCATCTTCTTATGGGGTTGGCTGGGTAAAATCTTTGGCACATCTTTCACGAACAGATTGACCAGGCCTGGTGTCCAGGGTGCCAGAGATAAACTTACCTACTCTTCACGAAAGACAGGTGGGATCTTTAACTTCCACCGACCACCAGCGCTTACAGACCGGTCCTCTGGCTTAACCTCCGGCCGAGGGACGACACACCCATGAATGCCTTGTTCTGCCTGTGAAACACCAATATGACATTATTATAGCTTGGTCAGGATTGAACCGAGGCGAGAGGCGAGTGTGCATACTTCCAGCCTATCCGGCCAGACGTCTCACATAAACTGCATAAATAATCATAAAAGAAGAGCAACAAAGATCATTTAATAAAGGTCATTTGAGGATGTGAATGTGTGCTCTTTATTAAATTGTTTAATTCCTCAATATGCAAAAGTCAAATTATTCTTCCGATGAGAAAACGAATGAGGCTTTGCAAGTAATTTTCCGAGTTGCATAATTTTATTCCCATGACGCTGCATCCTCGTAGTAAATAAAGAAAGGTCAAAGCAAAGAGTAATCTGTAAGAATTTTTATTGAAATCTATAAAATACATTTTCTGCCTTCTGGTGTAAACAAAAGGGCTAACATTTGCTGCGCAAGTCAAGACTTTACAGCTGCTTGACTGCGCGCTCAAATTAAATTGTGAAACTGGCCAGAAATTTTTCCAGATGTTGTATTCCGGTGTTTATTATCATACTAGGGGAAAAAGACGGTCAAGATGACAGGTGCACAAAACTCAACACACCACAGAAGATTACCATACACACAAAAGTATTGAATTACGTTCGATTAATTATTTGCAAGATAATCAGTCCAATAAAATTGACTTTCCCTGTGAGGATTAGTTGTTTGGGAGTATGTGTATGAAGTAAACTGTGTATTTCGTTGACAGTAACACACACACCACACACACCACACACACACACACCACACACACACACCACACACAACACACACACCACACCAACACACACACACACACCACACATTATCTCTCTTTTCAAAACAACAACTTGAGAGTTCGTAGAAACGATACCCATGCAGTGTTTAATTATATATGAGGGCCTTGTCGCTTGCGAGGGTTAGGACTTCATTGACATCTATAAAACCTATTTTGCATTGACATGTACAACTACCAGCTTCGCCCCCCCCCCCTTGGCTTTCTCCACCACGCAACCTCACATTGCTCGTTTCCTCCGTTCCAACCTGACAGATCTCCCAATCCGGGCCAGTGCCGATAAATGGACATCTATTTAAACTGAATCTTCTCCCTTAGGATGTCACTGACTCCTTCATGTCACCCTTCAGGACTGATCTCATATACTACACCCTGATATCAATTCAGCCTGGAATGAACGGACTAATTCCAGTATGGCCCTGTGTGTGCGGTGCCAAAGAGTCCACCAGCATCTGAAATGGTGCAGGAGGGTTGCGGCACCATTCTTCCACGAGAAAGTCAATCAACTCATACCTGTTTGATGGAGGTGGAAAACGATATCTCAGGTGTCGTTTCAGGATATCCATGAATGCTCAATTGGGTTTAGATCTGGTGACTGAGAAGGCCATAACATATGGATAACATCAGTGTCATGCTTATCAAACCATTGCATTCAAACCACACATGCTCTGTGGATGGGGGCATTGGGAGTCTCCTCTTGCAGCTTTGACCATAATTAAAGGCAACCAGGCCTGTGCAGCTATTTTACACGTGACTATAAACATGCTGGGATGTTCTTGGCTTAACTAACAACTGTGCCACACCTGTGTGGAAGCTGCTGCTTGGTCTCCCTCATTTACCCAGGTCTTGCCATTTATTTGATCACTACATTGTATATGTATGTATATATATATATATATATATATATATATATA
>CM068960.1:18252434-18284065 GCA_035128595.1 Eptatretus atami
ACATTGCCACGATAAGTACAATTGTGTTGCCGTTGGTTGCACGTGTTTCTGGATCGACACAATTTCTAAACCGCGTGGAAGTAGAATGGAAGTTGGATCCAGCTTGTGGAAGCCACAAAAGTGGAAGTTAGTTGAAACATCTAAAACGTGAGGTTGAGTCAGTGGTGATGCCTGAAATCAGAAAAAAATTAGGAATTTCCAGCGAAGTGGAAGTAGAATTGGAAAGTTAGATCCAGCTTTGTGGAAAGCTTAAATTGGCCAAATTGGTAGTTATAGAACACAAACACTCAAGTTGGATTCCAGTCTTAAATAAAAATTGAAATTTCCATCAAGTAGAAGCTTTTAAGGAAGCCCAAACCGTAACCTATCTCTTCTGTCTAAAATTGACCAAATCAAATCGAATTTTTTATAGTTGTACTTATGGACATTATCAGCAGCTTCTAGGAAATGAAATTGCGGAAAAAAAAATAGAGAAAAATAATATAATTAGTTCAAGTGGGGCGTGCTCCGCCCACAGGGGCGTGGGACGCCCCTCATACAAAAGACACAAACAAGACCATGATATCTAGCTTGTGTCCAAGTTTCATCAGATCGATCAAACGTCACGGAGCTATTATGCCTCTGGAGAGATTCACAAACAGACAGAACACAGACACAGACACAAGCAAAATAGTGGTTACTGCTGCGGCGCGCGATAACCAACAGAAAAAACATAGGTTACCCAGCATTGTAGGCTTGGTATACTAAGTTACCGAGGCTTGTGGGTGTGGCACCCTAAATATATATATAATATATATATATTATATATATATATATATATTATAAATACGTTATAAATTTAGTGAATCAATGATAGATGGCAAAAGACCTGGGTAAATGAGGACCACTGCTCACAACAGTGCTTGCAAAGGTGGCAGTTGTTAGTTAGTCCAGAGACAGTGCCCAGCATGTTTATAGTCACGTGTAAAAATCAGTGCAGCAGGCCTGGTTTGCTTAATTGAGTCAAAGCTCAGAGGAGACTCCCAATGCCACCCACACGAGAGCAGTGTGGTTTGAATATGCAATGGTTGATAAGCATGACATGATGTTATCCATATGTTAATGGCCTTCTCAGTCACCGATCCTAAACCATATTGAGCATTATGGATATCCTGAAAGACACCTGAGATAATCGTTTTCACCTCATCAAACCGGTATGAGTTTGATTTGACTTTCTCGTGGAGAATGGTGGCCGCAACCCTTCCTGACCATTTCGATGCTGGTGGCTCTTTGCCACCGCACAACAGGCCATACTGAAATTAGCCGTTCATTCTCAGGCGTAATTGATATCAGGGGTGGTAGAATATTATGAGCATCAGCTCCTGAAGTTGTGCATGAGGAGTCACAGTGAATCCTATGAGGAAGTTCATTAATAGATGTCAATTTATCGCACGCCTGGCATTGCGGAGTATCTGTCAGGTTGGAACGGAGGAACGAGCAATGTGAGGTGCTGACGTGGTGAGGAGAGCAAGGGGGGGGAGCGGGGAGATAGGATAGTCATGTACTATGTCAATGCAAAATATGTTATTATAGATTCAATGAAGTCCCAACCCTCGCAAGCGACAAGGCCTCTTATATGATACTTAAACTGAGGGAATCTCTTACTCGGCAATGCGTTGTATTGTTTTAAGAAATTTAGAGTAAGCTATCTAGTGTTAAGATGAGTAGTGTGTGTAGTTGCTGTGTGTGTGTGTGTGTGTGTGTGGTGTGTGTTGTGTGTTGGTGTGTGTGATGGCGTGTGTGTGTGTGTGGTGTGTTGTTGACTGTCAACGAAATAACACAGTTTAAGGCTATCATACACAATTGTTGCCAAACAACTAATCTGCCCCAGGGAAAGTCTAATTTATTGGACTGTATTAGTATCTTGAAATAAATTAATCGAGAGCGTAATTTAACTTTTTGTGTCATGCAATCTTCTGTTGGTGTCGTGAGTTTTGTTAGCACCTGTCATCTTGACGTGCTTCCCGTGTTGATATACAACACGGAATTTACAAATCTGGGGAAAAATTTCTGGGCCAGTTTTCAACATTTAATTTGAGCGCGGCAGTGCAAGCAGCTGTAAAGTCTTGACTTGCGCAGCAAATGTTACCCTTTTGTTTACACCAGAAGGCAAAAATGTATTTTATAGATTTCAATAAAATTCTTTACAGATTCTCTTGCTTTGACCTTTCTTTATTACTACGAGTGATGCAGCCGTCATGGGAATAAAATTATGCAACTCGGAAAATTACACTGCAAAGCTTCATTCGGTTTCTCATCGTGACAGAAATAATTGACTTTTTGACTATTGAGGAATTAAACATTTTAATAAGAGCACACATTCAATCCTCAAATCCTTTATTAAACATGATCTTTGTCTGCTCTTTTTTATATGATATTTATGCAGTTTATGTGAGACGTCTGGGCCGGATAGGCTGGAAGTTGGCAACTCGCTCTCGCCTCGGTTCAATCCGAAGCGCAAGGCTGATAATACATGTCATATATGGTGTTTAACAGGCAGAACAAAGGATTCATGGTGGGTGGTCGGGTCCATCGCCGGAGGTTAGAGCCCAGGAGGACGCGTCTGTAATCGCGCTTGGTGGTCGTGGAAGTTAAAAGATCCCACCCTGTCTTTCGTGAAGAGTAGCCCGTAAGAGTTTAATCTCTGGCACGCCTGGACACCAGGCATGGTGGCAATCTGTTTCGATGAAAAGATGGTGCCAAAGATTTTTACCAGCCAACCCCCATAAGAACGATGGGCTTATTGGAAGCCTTTTAGAGCAATATACAATGCTTATGAGGCACCTTTTCTTTCTTTCGGCAAACTAAGTCACCAGTAAAACTGAATTGCAATTGAAAGATTCTCAGTTATAAGTGAATGTTGTTCAAATTTTATCTTCAAATTATACAAAACTAGAAGTGCTACCTCTGTCTACACACAATATTGCCAAGATAGGCCTCCGCCTACTTATTACATCATTATATAGATACTTTGTTCCCAGTTTGATTTAAAGATCCCTGACCAGATTCAAAGATATTAAATAATTCTGCCTGCCAGACCAGTGTCAATCAGGTTGGAATTTAGAACATATATTCCCCATGACTATTGGTATGCATAGATTGTGACGTTTCACATTGATTGGATAAAACAGTTCAAGAATAGAAGTTTTAAAAGATTTTTGGTTCAGATCCAATATGGCTGCCAGAAACATGTGACACTACTTAATTTTCATGACACCCTGTATCCCCATGGGCTGGGAACGTGTTGGAGTTTCCGCCTTGATCTTCAAGCCGTTCTGGAGAAGAACCATTTTTAAAAAGGTTTCTTATTCAAAAAAAATGAGTTGCCAAACATGTTTACTATGACGTCATAGGTGGAGAAACTGTTTTGTTCCTCATTGATAGGCGATCATACCCGTAAAGTTTTGCCTCCATCTGTTCAGCCATTTTAGAAAAGACTTTTGAAGGTTTTTAATGTAAACAATTGGGCTGCTTTTACAGCATGACTGATGATGTCAATTTCCATCCGCCCCCCCCCCCAACCGACACACTACACAGCATATTTAGTGCCCAAGGATGACCCGTCAAAATTTTTTCATAACTGATTTTGATAAAAGCGATCGACAATATGCAATTATGAGTCATAACGAAGCACACCTAATGACATCATCAAAAACAACACTTGTTTTCCATGTGGAGGAACATCACATGTGCCAAGTTTCCATTTTTATAATGGAGTCAGTTGTCAGAGATAGAGAGTCAAAGTTTTTTCGTTTTTTTCAAGATGGCTGCCACGCCACAATGACCTATCGACGTCACACAGTATCATTAACACATTCTAATCATGAGTGAGTCGCAGCCTATGGTGAAAAATTTTGTGTCAATCGGATAAGCAGTTGGGCAGAGACAGGACAGAGAAAAATTAGCATTGAACGGACGTACGTCGGACCAGACAACTTGAAAACATTTAAAAAAAAATTTACAAGTGTTGGTTTGTCTGTGGTTTGTAAACTTTGTTAACGCCGTCTGTAACAAGCCTCCACAAAAAACCCAGTGTAGGCTGTTTTGTTAAAATAACAATAATATAAATTGTTTGCAGATAATCAAGGAAAAGCCACGAGTGTTTTAACAAAAAAGCAAGAGACGACAAGCATTTGTCTCACTCAAATGGTGGATGTGATATAAAATGTTAATGTGAGGTAAATAAAATAACAAACAAGTTATCTATTATGTTAATTATGAAAAACAACAACAACAACAAAATGTCAGCTATTTGAACGCACCAAAAGGTTTTTCTGAATGAATATGGGGAAAGAAAAAGTTTCAATTAGATGACACGAACAATATAAATAATTAGAACAGGTTCATGGCGAGACACGATACCGAATGCAGTTACTTCAAAATTTTACTTAAATTATTTTAACCGGGCATCAATGACTTTTAGAATCGTAAAATCTAAAAAAGTCTAAACGTTAAGTCACTAGTGCTATTGAAGTCGGTCCGATTAAAGCATGCCGTATATTCACGTATCCACCACCCACATTGAACTGTTTTTAGTTTTATTTGAAATCAAGAGTTCTGTAAAACTGGACGTGTTCTTGGAAGTATTAGAGGAGATTTGTGTTCTAGTGTTCAATATATCATTCAATTTAAATATGGTTTAAAGAAGAGGTTGAAGCATATAGATATAAACAAATTCCAGGGTTTCCAACGGTTGAGGCATTGTTGGTTATGCCACCCGATCCTAACACGTTACACTAGTTCCTTTGCTGCTGTCTAATGTCCATTGTGAGGTCCTTAACAATTAACTTCCTTTTCGAAGATTTTCAATTTTGTTTGACCGTCAGGCAGGCAGAACGGAGGAATATCTCACCTCTCTGTGGATGTGGGCATTGGGACGAATTTCCTGAGCCAAGGAACGGTATTCATGAAGAGACTTGTCTTCATATTCGTTAACGCGATTCATGTTCAAAAACAAAATTCAATGTTCAACAGTTTTGTTCGATCAAATCGATAAAATGATGATGCAATAACTGTATAGACAGGACAGACGGACATGACGAGTTCAACAATGCCCGCGAACCATCGTCGCCTCCCGGCTTGTTGATTCTTTATTATTATTTTTTGTGTTATTCCACCGGTGATTTTCGGGGGGTTTTTTTCCTTTTTAATTGATTTTCTCAGGAACTGCAAGTGCGATTGACACGAAATTTTCACCATAGTATGTATCTTTTTTAAAGCATACATAATTGATAATTATGATGTCATAGGTCACGTGGTACAGGCGCCATCTTTGAAAAACTGAAAAACTTTGGACCTCTGTATCTCTGAAACCGTGCAATGGAAAAAATTGAAACTTGGCACATGTTAAGAACTCCCATGGTGAACACGTGTGATTTTTTCATGACGTCATTGGTGAAGTGGTATCCCGGTGAAAATTCGACAGGGAGAATGCTGCATCGGAAAAATTTGAAATTTCTTGAGCATCATCTATACAACAATTCACTCGAGAGAAAAATTTATTATGACATCATAGGTCACTTGGTTCGGCAGCCACATTGCTTTTAATTTTTTTTTTTATCTTCTTCTCCAGAACTGCTGGACAGATTCAGGCAAAACTTTACACACACATTCCCCATGACATCCTTTTACAAGTTTGTTAATTTCTAATTGATAGGTCACATGGTTTGGCAGCCATATTGAATTTACCCAAAAACCTTCAAACATCTTCTTCTCCAGAATGGCTTGACAGATCGAGGGGAAACTTCACACGCATATTCTCCAATGGGAGGGGATTTGAGTTTGTTAATGAATAATTGCACGGTCACATGGTTTGGCAGCCAGATTGGATTTATGAAAATATTTAATGTTTTCTCTGAAACCACTTATCCTATCGAAGCGAAACTTTACAACTATCATTGACCACCATGGCTGCATGTACGGTAAAATTATGACATCACAAATCACATGGTTTGGCAGCCATCGTGGATAGAAAAACACACCTTATCTGATTAACACGAAACTTCACAAGCCTGATCCTCTACCCCATTAGAGGCAGAATTTATGTTTATGTTGTCATTGGCCACGTGGTTGTTCAGCCATATTGAATTGAAAAATAAAAAATAAAAAAGCCTTTTTCTCTGAAACGGATGAACAAATCGAGGCAAAACTTTATAGTATGACTGCTTTTCTATGGTGAACAAAAAGTTCCCCCTCCTTTTGATGTTGATCACATGGTTTGACAGCCATATTGGATTGAAGGAAAAATATTAAATAATGTTTACTCTGGAACCGCTACATTAATCAATGCGAAACTTCACAGTTAGGATGTATCAGACATGTGGAATGTCTGTTTTTAATTTCAACCCACTCCACCACATAGATTGGCAGCCATATTGGATTGAAAGAAAAATATAAAATAATGTTTTCTCTGAAACAGCTGTATCAATCAATGTGAAACTTCAGAGATATGATGAAGGAGACATGTGGAATGCACTTTTTAAATTTCAATCCAATTGGCCACAAGGTCTGGCAGCCAGACTTATTTAATTATTTGAATCTGAGAACTTTTAGAAAAAAAATTTTCTTGCATAAGGATCACTTGGCTGTGCCAACATGCATTTGAGGGTACAGGAGTTGTGAATAAATTCATACCGATGATGGCACCAAGAGAAATGGTCAACTGCGTACATAATAAATGGATGGAACGTGGCCTGTTCCTTGGTGCATAACTTGTGAATTCCACATCATAGAGAAACGTGTGAGGCGCCATTAGACTCAGGAGAATCCCGCTTTACCCTCTGCACCGATGGTGTCCACATTTATAACTTTGTGTTGAACTAATTTAAACACCAATGCAATTGATACCGACGATGTATTCAGGAAAAAGGGCTAACTGCTGACGTAATAAATAGATTGAATGCGGTGTGATACTGGGTCCATAACTCATCAATCACACATAGTGGAGAGATGTATGGGGTGGAGTATTACTCGCTTCGTATTACTCAGTGAAGTTTCAGATTACCCTGTGGACCCATGGTGACATTTCCCACACATTTATTACTTGGTGTTCAGGTAATTTAAAACACCAATGCAATTAATACCGACGATGTCCCCATGGATGGGTGAGGGGGGGAGAGACGATGCCCTGGGACATGACAGTCTTGATAGGGAGAGGAGATAAAGGGATTCCATTTCATGCCACACGTTGACTGCGAGTAGAGGAAGTGAAGTAAGCCATGTGTGGACTTGGCCTTGGATGCCAGAGGCAGAGAGTTGGAGAGTAAGGCAGGATGCCAGACTGTATAAAAAGCACGAGATATTTCCAGAGAGACTGCCCTGAACTCGTGTCTGACATTGAGGTCCTCCATTCATTGTTGGGTGAGAAGGAGCAGCATGCCCAAGGTAGAGTGACCTGGTCTGACACCAAATCGGTGATCTGAGATGAGGATGTGGGAGAAAAGGAGATTTCATATCAACTGCGATGATGGATTCCATGATATTGTTGATGATTGGAAGTAAGCTGATACTGTAGGTCTCTCTTTAAGGGGATCAGAATTTGCACCTTTTTAATGTTATGCAGTGACATTGACGGATTTGCAAGTGGATGGAAGATGACCTTGTGCAAATGATCAGGTGAAAAGGGCAGAGAGAGGAAGGGAAAGAGCAGCAGAGCAGGTTTTTAGGATACGTGAGCTGATGCCATCCAGTTCAGTAGCAGAGACAGAGTTAGGGGTTGAAATAACCTTCTCCACCTTCTCGGGTGAAAAGACCCAGAGTGCAGGAGCAGTTGGGTATGACAGGGAAGGATGGGTACCGAGGTTGAGGGGTTGGGGACACCAGATTTGGAAGCGAACACAGAATTGAGACATTCAGCCTTCTCATGAGTGGAGTCGGCTCTGGTGCTATTTGAAGTGAGGGAAGCAATGGAAGGGGAGCATACACGAGAGATGGGCTTAGCAAGGCAGCACCAGGTTTTAGAGGAGAAAGATAAGTTTGAAAGTTTATTCTTGAGGTTGGACAGATATTGTTTTCTGGCTCTCCTGAGAGTGGACACACTTATTGGAATGCACTGAGATTGCCTTCAATGGGATTTGCTTTTCAGGAAGAGAAGGCAAGTTGTTTCAGTGCATCTCCATCACCATAGAGCATCTGCATCACCGTGCTAAGTTTTGAGGATTCAGTGTACCATGGGTAGGAATCAGGGCAGGATAATTGAAGACAAGATGGGATGAATATATGCATGAGTGAGAGCATGATTTTGTGGAAGAATTCGCAGGCTGAATTAACATCAGGGGCAGTAGATATGGGAGACCATTCTTGAAGAGCGATGGCTGCTTGCAGTCCCTGCCAATCTGCCCAAAGTGAACTGCCAGACTTACCCGCATTGAGGCAGCTCTCTGATCATAGCCAGAGAGATGTGACTTTCAGAAGAATATTATCAGATGAACCAATTGGAGCAGAGGAAGAGCCGGAGACAATTGCGGGAAAATTTGTCATCTCAAGTCCAGAATGGAGGATTTGCCATTGTATATTGGGAGAAATCCCGGTGGGAAAGTTCACAGATTGAGTCAGTCCCACGGAGTCGCAAATGTCCTTTGCTGAAGTGCCATGGCTGGTGAGAGAGGTATCAACACCCAACCAACTTGCATGATGACAATTAAAATCACCACATATGAGGAAGAGATAGTTGTGATGAGTGGTTAAAAGTTTGTCCATGTTGTTTGAGAGAGAGATGAAAATGGAGTCATCACTGTTAGTAGGACGGTACAACACACAGATGAACAAGAGGTGGGAGCGGAGGGGAAGTCACAGCCAGAGGTACTCTTGTGGGCTGGGAGATGTAAGATGTACAAGAAAATTGATAAATTGAGTTCTTGATGTAAAGTGCAATTCTGTCACCAGGGCATGGTTCAGGCCTATCAAAATGAATGTGACAATAACTGAAGAGAGACAGTAAGGAGTCAGGGACGTCCTGTGAGAGGAAGGATTCTGTTAAACAGATGTCCTGTTTGTCACCAATGGCTTGCATTGAGAGATCTGTCAGGCTAGAGCTGAGACTTCGTATGTTTGAGGTCCACACAGTTAAGGATGGGTGAGGGGGGAGAGGAGGCATTGGGATGATGCAGGATTTGGGGGAGGCATTGTGGGGGCAAGGGAAGGCTTTGGGCAGGGGGGGTGGGGATGGGTAGATTTTGAGTGCTGCTGGAGTGTGGGGAATGATTTTGTGTTGGAGGGTGTGGAGAGAGGGTTAGTTAGTGTGAGGGGGTGTGGGAGAAGGTTTGAGTGTGATGGGGTGTCGGGAAGGTTTGAGTGTGAGGGGTGTGGAGGAAGGTTTGAGTGTGAGGGGGTGTGGGGAATGTTTGAGTGTGATGCGGTGTGGGAGAAGGTTTGAATGTGACGGGGTGTCGGGGAAGGTTTTATAGGTGTGGTGAGGAGGGATGCAGAAGGGGAACATGAAACTTTGAGGGATGGTGTGGGGGTGGATGCATTTTCCTAATTCCAAATTCCAAGTTTGACAAACGGAGAAAAGATCATGGGATGGGAGATTTTAAGAAGAAGAGACATATATCCTGGTGGAGAAGAACACCCATTTGTGAAGTGAGGGAGATACAAGGGTTGAAATGCATTCATTAAAATGATTTATTTTTTTTTTTCTTTTAAAGAAGAAGCGTTTATGTTTAATGTTGATTCAGTTTGGAGAGAAGAGGGAGAGGGGGAAATGTAGGAAAACAGCAACAGAAGGAAATTCAATAAACATGAGAATTATTATGGAGTGAAATATAGTTTGTGTGTTTGTTTGTTTGGAATCTTTGAAGTGAGGAGAGTAAATAGAAATATGAAATAGGATGGGATAGAGTTGATGAAATAGAAGCAAGATACCCGGGAAAACACCCAGGGTAAAATTCAGCGGGATACACATACTATCCATACCTCCATTGTGCACAATTTTTTGTTTGATATCTCTTCCTCTTTATCTTTACCTATTTACGGAAAATCCTCTTTATTTATTTACTGATGAATATATATATATGTGTGTGTGTGTGTGTGTGTGTGTGTGTGTGTGTTTGGTTGGTATCTCCATGTATGGGTTCCAGAAAGTACAGTAGAGCACTCCCAGGTCTGTGTGTGTGTGTGTGTGTGTGTGTGTGTGTGTGTGTGTCCGTGTCCGTGTCCGTGTCCGTGTCCGCGTGTCCGCATATGGGGTTTCAGAATGTGGAATGGAGTCCTCCCAGGGTGGACTCAAAGTATCCACCTTAATTTTAATAAGGGGTCACGATTCATGGACCAAGCTGTGAAGTTTACTTTTCTCAAAGTTTTGTGCCGAGGGTTCTCTTCAGGATCGTTACTGAGTCCAGGATGGCTTCCAACTGTAGTTTGTTTGCAGTGATATTCCCGGGGTTGGTTTTTATCCCCCGCCGCGTAGGAAGGGGGTTATTATTGTCACCCAGGTCGTCCGGCTGTCTGTCTGGCTGTCTGTCCGTCCGTCCGGGCGTCAACATTTATAGCTGTGAGTGCGATAACTCCTAAACTGTTCGCCATATCGATTTGAAATTTGAGTCACACATGAACCACCTGAAAAGGAAGAACCCTATTCGATTTTGGGCGTGGCCGATCCAAGATGGCCGACTGGGGAGGCCATCTTTTAAAAAAATGTTTTTTGTAATAAATGGAAAACCGCTTATCTGATTTCAATTATTTTGTTACTACGTTCCTCACCCCTGGGGAACTTTTTTCGAGATGATGACCAAATGGTGTCTTGTTCCAATTCACCTCCCTCATTATCTGGAATATGTATGACCTTTTTCATTCCAATGGCGGGGATTCCCCATTCTCATGGTATATTTAATATCTCCCTGTGAGGTTCTTCGTCATTACTACCATGAGGTTCTTTTGCCATCACTGGTACAACTTTGGCATTCTTCAGCTTCCAGGATCTTTTCACTTCATTGCTGAGTGTCTTGTTATTTCGTCTATTTTGCTTCATTTCTGCATCGTTAGTCCAAAATCACCGGTATTTAACACCTTAGTATAGCATATGCCTTCTATCTTTTTTTTGCTACCTCAGTATGATATCTGGTTCCATGCTTTGTTTTGTTTTTGATGTTCATCCCAATGAGGTAATAAGGTCGTACTATGAGCGGTACTTCTTCAATGTTTTCAGTGATTGCTTTTGGTTCATTTTCCCACAAATTTTCTGTAACTGGAATATCAAAGTTTTTGCAGATGTGCGAGCGGATTACTTTACAAACTCTGCTGTGTCATTGTGTGTACAGCTGTTCTGATATGTTTTTATATTTTTCTTCATGTTCAGTCATTAAGCATCACATATCATTCTCTTTGCTAACCCCACCTCCACCCATCACCTCACCTTTTTTTCTTTCCCCCTCCGCTCTCTCTGTCTGTCCCTTCCTCACTCCCCTCCTAATAAATTGCAGCACTCTCCTCTCACACCTCTCTCTCTCTCTCTCCTTCTCTTCCTCTCTCTCTCTCTCTCTCTTTCTCTCTCTTCTCTCTCTCTCTCTCTCTTTCTCTCTTTCTCTCTTTTTTTCTTTCTCTTCTCTTTCTCTCTTTCTTTCTCTCTTTCTTTTCCTCTTTCTTTCCTCTTTCTTTCTCTTCTTCTCTCTTCTTTTCTCTCTTTCTCTCTCTTTCTCTCTCTTCTCTCTCTTTCTCTTTTCTCTTCTTTCTCTCTTTCTCTCTCTTTCTCTCTCTTCTCTCTCTCTCTCTCTCACAGCACCCTCCCTTCCACAACGAATAGCAACGTTTGGTGAGGAGTCACTCTCCAACCTCCCCCAAGCTCCGCCTCCTCCCCCCCCCCCGCTCTCTCTCTGTCTGTCCCTTCCTCACTCCCCCCTCCAAATAAATTGCAGCACTCTCCTCTCACACATCTGTCTCTCTCTCTCTCTCTCTCTTCTCTCTCTTCTCCTCTCTCTCTCTCTCTCTCTCTCTCTCTCTCTCTCTCTTCTCTTCTCTCTTCTCTCTCTCTCTCTCTCTCTCTCTCTCTCTCTTCTCTTCTCTTCTCTCTCTTCTCTCTTCTCTTCTCTCTCTCTCTTCTCTTCTTCTCATCTCTCTCTCCTCACCCTCCCTTCCACAATGAATAGCAACGTTTGGTGAGGAGTCACTCTCCAACCTCCCCCAAGCTCCGCTCCTCCCCCCCCGCTCTCTCTCTGTCTGTCCCTTCCTCACTCCCCCCTCCAAATACATTGCAGCACTCTCCCTCTCACACCTCTGTCTCTTCGCTCTCGTTGTCTCTCTCTCTCTCTTCTCTCTCTCTCTCTCTCTCTCTTCCTCTCTCTCTCTCTCTCTCTCTCTCTCTCTCTCTCTCTCTCTCTCTCTCTCTCTCCTCCGCTCTCGGCACCCTCCCTTCCACAATGAATAGCAACGTTTGGTGAGGAGTCACTCTCCAAGCTCCCCCAAGCTCCACCTCCTTCATCCTCTCTGCCTCCTCTCCCCTTCTCACCACACCTGCCTCCTTTCTCTCCCTCCCTCTTTCCCCCCCCCCTCCCCACTTTTGTTGTCCCCATCAGCGAAGTGCCTGTGGTATTTGCTTGTATGTATATATGTATAATGGATATATATATATTATATATTATTAATATATATATATATATATTAGTTATATACACTTTGTATGTGTGTGTGTGTGTGTTTGTGTAGTGCATACATGCAATCCCCTGGAATGGCATGTGGGACATTGGATAGTGGATACCTTAGCTCAAACAGGCATGAAGTTTTTCATTGGACTATTCATTCCTGCAGTTGTGCGAGGCAGACCTGTGCAACCGATCCTGAGATGCTTGTGGCAGGATGATTTGTTTTTTTTATTTTGTTGTCCTCACATCTCAGCTGCCAGCTTTATTTCCACTAGCAGTGTTGGCACATTTGACTGTCGACTATGCTTTCACGATACCTTTGTCCCATCCATTCATATTGAACCAGATTCAAAAATTCATGAATTTTTTTTTAGAACCCTGGCCATTTTAATGTGAAAATATAATGAAAGACCATTTAATACTTGTCTTGCATCAACTTGCAATATTGCTCCGATGACTAAGGACAGAGGCCACAGTGGTTCTTTTATTCTATTACTCCTTTGTTGGCTGCATTGTTTTCCCACCGGTCTCCGGCTTTGTTCCAGGGGACTCAGCGGAGTTTGGAGATGTCAAAAATGAAGAAACAAAATTCTGCATTTGGGGAACCTTGGCATTGGAAGTGATTTGAGATTTGACCAATCACATCTTACGGTCTATGCGGGCTTCCCCGAGGGATTGCAAAAACTTGATGAGACTGGGTTCCCTTAAGAGCAGCATACAGTTAGGTAACGTGGTTACCAGATCAAAGCCTTGCCTTTGTTTCTTCAGAGCGCGACACGAAGATCCCAGGTGTAATTAACGAGGCAGCTTGTGGTGGCAATATTTTTCAAACAAATTAGATTAAATGCAGCTTCAGGGGCCAGGAGCTTGGTTTAAAAATAAAAATGACTCTGCTGTCTCCACGACCATCCATCATACTTTATGGTGGTCGAACACAAGTAAACGTCCACATCAAAAGTATTGTTTTGGGTCCACCATATATGCACTTTTGTTATCTTTGCAAGTGGTGAGCTCTGTGTGTGACTTAACAATACTGTTTCATGTCCTTTTAAAACTTATTCTGTCATTGTTTTTTGATACATTTTTCAAGCTATAAAACGTTACATTGAATATTATTTTTTATTATCCAATGTAACAAAATGTAGGAATACAACAAAACCGCAGTTAGCTTCAGATGTGATATCATCGGTGCATCCATTGTGCACAATTTATTGAGTTTGATATCTCTCTTCCAGTTACAGGTCATATTACTCTGTCACTCTGACTGGAAAATCCTATTTATCTATTTACTGATGACTCCACCTTCTGCCATAACATCTATCATCCTTCAGAAAGACAGGCAGCAGTCCCTTCCATCTCCGGAGACTTTGATAGTATCATGACTTAACAATTCCCCCTTGAAGAAGTTCAGTCACTAAACTTTTAGGCCTCATTATCAGCCATGATCTTTCTTGGGGAAACCATACTTCCAAGTTGGCCTTCAAAGACAGTCGCTAACTGGACATTCTCCATCATACAGAGTCCTTCCTTACCACACATGAACTCTTTTCCACTGACAAGGCCTTCATCCAGAGCTTGATGGAGTACTGCTGCTTTCCCCTTTGTGCTGGTGCCCCTGTCTCACACCTTGCTCAGCTTGATGCTGTGAGAGTGACAGGAAACCAAGGCTTTCTATAATTTTATTTAATATACTTAGTTGAGGCTCATATAAGAGCTATCACACAGAACATATAACAAAGGGAGGAAAGGAGGGGGCGAGAGAGGGAAGCACAACAACAGTCGGCAACAGGGACACCAGGAGATCTGTGGAGGAGAGAGGGATAGAGTGGGATACACGGGGTAAAGAAGATGGACACTACAGGGACTTTCAGTAAGGAAAACATGGAATTTGAAGGAAGTGGGTTTGGGGTGGATTAACGGGGGTAGAAAAGATCAAGATTTTGGATGGGGGAAGATATGAGATGGTGAAGAGCTGTTTTAAAGACCTGGAGGGAAGAGTGGGATTGAAGAGCATGTGGGAGTCTGTTCCAGAAGTGGGGAAAAAGAGGAATGAAAGAGTGAAGGTGAGCAGTGATTTGTGATTTTGACAGTTTCACCAGAATAGGGTTGCTTGCAGATGTTGAGCACCCTGCAGAAATATTAGTGGGACAGAGCACAGAAAGATGAGGGGGTTCAAGGCTGGAGAGGAGTCTGTGGAAGACAGAATAACCACTCACCTGCCTGCGGTGAGAAAGTGAGAGACCCAAAGACTCGGTTTCATCGCGGGAGATACCAATGAACCTAAAAGCCTTGGCTTCTATAACATGAAGCTGAGCTAGGTGTGAGGCAGGAGCACCAACCCAGAGGGAAGAGCAGTACTCCATCAAGCTGTGGATGAAAGCTTTGTATGTGGTTGAGAGCTCAGACGTGCCAAGGAAGGACTTTGCATGACAAAGGACGCCCAGTCAGTGACTGACTTTGGAGGCCAGCTTGGAAATAAATGTGGCTTTCCCAGGAAAGATCATGGCAGATAGTGAGACCCAAAAGCTTTAGTGACAGAACTTCTTCAAGAGGATTGTTGAGAAAGTGGATGGGGGAGGAAAAAAGGGGGGGGGGTTCCAGATGTTCCCTTCAGTGAGACATAGTGAGAGTGTGAGATTTGTCAGGATTGAAAGACATGTTCCATGTGTTTATCCATCTTGTGATTTTATCTAGATCCGCAGAGAGTGAAGAGGCTGCTGCCTGCCGATTTGAGGGATGAAAGATTGTACGGTTGAGGGTGGAGTCATCAGCAAAGAGATAAAGAGGATTTTCCAGAGTCAGAGAGATCATTGATGAAAACCAGAAAAAGAACAGGGCCCAGAACGCTACCTTGAGGAACTCCAGCCTGGACAGGAAGAGGGGATGAGAGAACTCCATTAGGGCCATACATTGGCTGTGACAGGAGAGGAAGTCTGTGAGCCATAAGTGGAGATGGCCTTGGATACCATAGGAAGAGAGTTTGGTGAGCAGGGCATGATGCCAGACCATGTCAAAAGCACGTGATATGTATAGGGATCTGGTTCTGATTTCTTGTCCGGCATTGAGAACCTCCATCCATTGTTGGGAGAGCAGAAGCAGCATATCCAGGGTAGAGTGACCTGGTCTGAAACCAAATTGATGATCGGAAATCAAGCAATTGTAGAAGAGGAAGGATTTAATGTCTGAAGCGATGATGGATTCCATACCTTGCTGATGTTTGGGAGAAGGCTGATTGGTCTGTAGTTGCAGGGATCTGTTTTTGCATCTTTTTTATGCAGGGCAGTGATGTTTGTTGATTTCCAAGTAGATGGCAGATGACCTTACGCAAATGAGAGGGTGAATAGAACAGACAGAGGGTGAGCAAGAGCAAAGGAGTAGGATTTTAGGACACGTGGGCTGATGCCGTCTGGACCGGTTGCAGAATCTGAGTCGCTTTTTGACAGCAAGCTCTTCACTTTGTCAGGAGAAAAGGACACAGAGTCCAGGGACAGCTGGGTGCGACTAGGTAAGGTGGGTACATAAAGCGATGGGTTTCGGACACAAGATTTAGATGCAAACACCGAGTTTAGGCATTCAGCCTTTTCCCGTGCGGTGTCAGCAGTGTGGTCATTTGAGGTAAGGGAGGGGATGGAGGGGGAATATACACCACAAACAGATTTGATTAGACGCCACCAGGATTTGGAGGAGGGAGAGAGGTTTGAGAGTTCAGACTTGAGATTGGAAAGATGTTTTCTGGCTCTCCTGAGGGAACATACACACTTGTTTCGAGCTTTATGGAAGGGGGGGGTAAGGAGAGTTGTTGAAAGTGTGTCGGGGATTGCAGAAGAGCTAGGGGAGGGGGCCAGATGAGGAGGAGAAAAGGCTCTGTGGTTCTGAGTTGAGGTTCATTGGGAGTAATATGAGAGGGGGGAGAAGGCAGTTGAGGATTTGAGGAGGTGGAGTGATGAGATGGAGGAAGAGAGGCAGGGGAAGAGGCAGCTTTGTGGATGTGGGGGGGGGCAACTCTGAGATGGGTGAGTGGAGTGGGGGTGAATGGAGGGAGAAGGATGAGTGGAGGGAGTTGAGGGAGAAAGGTGAGGGGGAGTTTTTGAGAGGGAGGGGTCAGAGGGGTGAATTGGCACTGAAGTTGGAAAAAAAGGATGATTGAGGGAAAGTGAACATGCATTGCAACCTGGGGTTTTTAAAATCGTTAGTTCAGAAATGCGATTAAAGCCATTTCTTGAGGGATGCAATAAAGGCAAGTTAGGAGAATGGAGAGTAATTAGCACGTTAGCACGTTAGCAAAGGCAAATTATCATGTTGGGGATAAGGGGGAATTTATATATACCTGTGAATTTATGAATATTGCCTGGCTTGCCTTTGCTGATTGCTCCTGCCATTTCTCCATTTGAATTACCCAACTGTCTTTTCTCCTGTCAATTTCCTGCTTATGTAATAAATTAATGAAAGAGTTGATATCATGTCTTGACTTATCCTGCTTGGGTTTGATATGAGATAGTGCTCCTGGGGAAATTGGCCCAAGTGATTAATTGGTTTGATAGATGATATGGTGCAGCTTGTGATGCTGGTTCGCTCAGCCAATTAATAGTCATTACGCTTTTACAGGCATGGTTTTCCATCTGCCTCATTTATCTCACAGGTACGGTGAGCCGACCCTGAGTGCAAAGATCCGGCCAGAGTTGAGTGATGTAGAGGGCATCCGTGGTCTTTTGACAGATGGGCTGGACTTTCAGATTATATGACCTACATCTGTAACAATATATACGTGTACTGTATACATAACCTACTTTTGTTCATACTGTGCTTGAACCCATGAAGGCATCAAATCAATGATATTCCTTATGACAGCCCATCCAATATTTGCCAAATATGGAGTACATTTTGTTGCAGCCCTTGTGTATTCCTTGCGAGAGATTGGCTTTTCTGCAGCTCCTGATTCATGTTCTCGGACTTGCTTGATTGCGTTCACATCAGTACTCTGTGTTGCCCAGGCAAGAAGCTCCAGCCCATTCCATCTCTTCCAGCCAGATGTGGTTCTGGATTGTATGACAGCACCTGGCACCATCTTTCTGTAGAAATGTTTTCCGTCCTGCGCAAAATACTAAGCTTGTGTACAAACACCATTTTACCAACCATAGTTATTACATGAGAAAATTTATTTGACATAATGTGTCATAAAAGTGTTGTAGGGAAATTAATCAGCAGCCACAGATAAAGGCCATTTGGCCCTCATGCTTGTGTCGTATGCAAAACCAACACTTCTAGCTACTGGATGAACCATTGATGATGCAGCCAATATGGCACTGGTACCATGAATATACATTCCTTTGGTACTGGTACACATTGACCTACTTTTCTCAAAGCATGCTGTTGGATCAATATTTTGCACAGGCTAAATTTAACCATAAAATCGTGCAATACAATGGCATGCCAAAAGACAGCATGCTCAAAAGCCTTAATGGAACTCAGGTTCTCTTTTCTCAATTTCAGAACAGTATGGCACGAGCTGTTTGTTTGATTCAAAACGTCATTATTCAGGATGGATATATTATATCCCTCTCGCAGGATGTCATAAATCCTATGTAACCCCAAAAAGGTTCCTGCAAAACGGTCTCAGCACGCAAATGATTTCACCGAGCAACATCAATATTCCCGATCTATCACGACTTTGGAGTCGAGGTCAATATTTGGACTCTATTAAGGAATATCACGGCTCGTTAGATTCCAGCTTTTCCCAAGAGTGTTTTGGCAATACTGTACTCTCAAAGGCTAGACAGTTGGGTAAAAGCCAAAGCGAATATTTTGATTTAATACAATTAATTGTCGTGAATGGGAAGTGCTGAGCTGGGGGTTTTTATTTGAACATTGCACCTCGATCCCGCATTTGCTTTTACGATGCTTTTCAAGCACATTTATCACTACTGCAGTAATTCATTGCCTTTTATCCCCATTTTGGTAATTTATGTTTAGGTTGAGTTGATCCCTTTTTATTTGTGCCATTTGGTGAAAGCTTAACATGAAGAAAAGGAAGTGATGTTTTTCAATAATCGTTGTGCACATGCAATGGGAGGATAATGAAAGAGTATTAAGAGAGATATACAGCAATGAAGACTCTGTGCTTTGCTTTGCTCTTTTTGTGCTGCTGAGGATTATGTCATAACCCAATCAAGACAAAAAAATTGAGCCCTTCGGGAAAGGAAAGAAAAATGAGCTAACAAGCTTCCTTACGGTGGGACAAAAAAAACCCTGGAATTTATTGTTTATCTATTTTATTTCATTTTTTTTTCCCGCCAGAAAGCTCTGTGCAGCTCTTGCCTTGAACTTTCTGGTTTCTTGCATGATTCGTATAGGTGAAGCAGGTCAGGAGACAATACTTATGTTTTATAGAGCTGCTAAAAAGAAGACCTTTAATTAACACGAGATGGTGTTTGTTTATTTATTTATTTATTTTTTTAACAAGGTCGGTTCATTGAGTAACTGTTACATAACACACACACACACACACACACACACACACACACACACACACACACACACACACACACACACACACACACACACACACACACACACACACACACACACACACACACACACCAAGCCAGAAAAGGTATCTCCCACTCACCTTGAAAAAAACTTCCAAAAACAGGTGTAAATAGAAGATGTCATGCACCAAACCGAAACAGCAATGAATACAGCCCCAACAATTGCAAAAAAGACAAAATGAAAAACACAAGATGAAATACCAACAGATATATTAATAGTATAATTCAAAAGAGGTGGTGTTAACATTGTACAATAATTTAGTGAGGGCCATATCTAGAATATTGTGTGCAGTTTTGGTCACCACAACTCAGGAAGGACAGAGATACCATGGAGAGGGTTCAGCGTTAGGCTACTAGATTGATTCCCGGCCGAGCTAGACTCAGCTATGAGGAGCGGCTGAAGGAGACAGGGCTTTATACATTAGAAAGAAGGTGGTTCCGAGGAAATATAATAGAGATGTTGAAGATAATGAAAGGTAGAGATAAAATAAGTGCAGATTAATTATTCAACAGAGTAGACAGTGACAGAACCAGGGGCCATAGCCTGAGAGTAAAGAAGAGGAGAGTTAAGATGGTAGTAAGGCAGGGGACTTTCACTCAGAGAGTAGTTAAGGCATGGAATGGTCTCCCTGGAAAAGTAGTGGCAGTATAAACAGTAGATAAGTTTAAATTAGAATTCGATAGGTACCTGGAAGTTATGGAGATAGAGGGGTATGGGGATGTTGATAAGACTTTTAGGTAGTTTTGAGTATTGATGGGTGATTGTGTATGGAGTGCTGTTGGTGGGGGTCTTGTCAAGGGTGGTTGTGTGGTTGATGTGTGTGTTTTAATAAAGCCCATGCCCCCTCCCCGAGGGGAAGAAAAGGGGGAAAAAATTACAAAAAATCCCCCAAAAAACGACGAAAAACTACAAAAATACCAAAAACAAAACAAAACAAAAAATTAATTTCATTAATTAAAAACATTTTTTTTGCATTCTCTTCCTTGGATCTTGTGTATATGGCTTGGTGTGGTGTTCGCACAGGCATGATTGGCTGAATGGCCTCCACCTGTGTTGGATTTCCTTGTTATTCCTTGTAAACAAGGAAATATAAAAAATAGGACCACTGGACCTGCAGCTTTTCTGGGCCCTGGCATAATGTTATAACTCAAATTTGGTAGCATTCTGACAGGTGGGTCTGGAGAAGAAGATTTTTGAAGGAATTTACGTGATTTTACCAATAATTGACTTAGTCGGCCATTTTGACAAACTTCCGCTCAAGTGATTGGCATGACCTCCACAATTTAATAACCCGACCATGGCTAACGTTGGAACTCACATTTGATAGCATTCTGACTGGTGGGTCTGGAGAAGAAGATTTTTGAAGGAATTTACGCGATTTTACCAATAATTGACTTAGTCGCCCATTTTGACAAACTCCGCTCAAGTGATTGGCATGACCTCCACAATTTAATAACCCGACCATGGGCTAATGTTGGAACTCAAATTTGATAGCATTCTGACTGGTGGGTCTGGAGAAGAAGATTTTTGAAGGAATTTACGTGATTTTTACCAATAATTGACTTAGTCGCCATTTTGACAAACTTCTGCTCAAGTGATTGGCATGACCTCCACAATTTAATAACCCGACCATGGGCTAATGTTGGAACTCAAATTTGGTAGCATTCTGACAGGTGGGTCTGGAGAAGTAGATTTTTGAAGGAATTTACGCGATTTTACCAATAATTGACTTAGTCGGCCATTTTGACAAACTTCTGCTCAAGTGATTGGCATGACCTCCACAATTTAATAACCCGACCATGGGCTAATGTTGGAACTCAAATTTGATAGCATTCTGACTGGTGGGTCTGGAGAAGAAGATTTTTGAAGAAATTTACTAAGTCGGCCATTTTGACCACCTTAAAGTCACGTGATTGGAACGAGCTTTGCAATCCCTGTTACCAGTCAGAAGAGGAACATTGCTGCTAAATTTCAGCCGGATCGGCCTAGTGGTCAAAATAGGAGACGTACGTGATGACATTACCCTATCTGGAATTTCAATTCCAGATAAGCTAAAAACTCATGTCAGAACAACTGTACGTACAAAGGCACAACATGGTATGTAGAATAATCCACTTGCACATCTGCGGAAATTTCAATATCCCAGGTCCACAAAACTCATGGAAACACAAAGCAAGAGCAATCATTGAAAACAAGGACATAATACTCACGTATGACCTGTTGATACCATCCAGCGTGAGCATGGAAAACAAAGCACTGCAACCAGAACTGGACATATAACTCAAATACAAAAAGGAAAAGAAGGCATTGCCAATTGAGGTTTCAGTACCCAGTGATTTTGGTCCAAATAACACAGAAATCAAGAAAATGACCAAATATCAAGACCTCAAGAATGAAATGAAAATATCCTGGAAGCTGAAGAGCACTAAAATTGTATCAGTGGTAATTGGAGTAACGATAATGATAAAGAAGAACTTCACAAAGATCCTACAAACCATCCCTGGGATCATAACCAGAAAAAACTATAGTTGGAGCCTGTCCGGGGATCAGTGACATTCCTAAAAAGAGCCCTCGGAACAAAACAGAATAACCAGCCATGCATCACGATTGTTCACCAAAACTAAGGCCTGTATGCACCGGTGCAGAGTCCACCACCATCTGGAATTCTGCAGGAGGGAGGCAGCACTATTCTTCCACGAGAAAGTCAATCAATTCACACCTGTTTGGAGTTGGAAAACTCTGTCTCTGGCGTTGTTCCACAATATCCCATAAATGCTCGATTGGTTTCACATCTGGTGATGGAGAAGGCCAAGGCATATGGATAACATCAGTGTTATGCTCATCGAACCACTGGGCGACCGCACGTGCTCTGTGGATGGGGGCATTGCCTTCCTGGAAGACAACCTCCCACCAGGAAGGAAATTCTGCAACATGGGGTGAAGATGATCACTCAGTACCAGTTAAATAGCGATACACATTGAACCTGCCTTCTAAGGGAATGATTACACCCAAACCTTGCCAGGAAAATATGCTCCACAACAATACAGAACCACCAGAACCCTTCATTGCTGGAACCAGGCACTCGGGTTGTAGAATTTGGGATCTCCATGATAGCTATGTAATAGTTCCAGCAGATAAGGCTGCTAATAATTTTGTTGTGATTTGTAAAAAGTTTTATGTAGAGGTTTTATTAATAGAGTTAGGCATTGATACGGCTACTTTCACTGGTATAGGAAATAGCACATATGTTCCTTGTCATAAGTTGCTCCAAGATATTATCTCTGAGCATCAGGACGTTTTAGTTTATCCTCGGCTTTTCTGGATTCCTAAGCTTCATAAGAACCCGTACAAATATCGGTGTATTTGAGGTGCCAGGCAGTGTTCTACCAAACAGTTATCGGTTATAGTTAACTCAGACGGACGGTAGGTGATGTTGTTAGGGAACAGTTCAGGATATACTGTTTTGCAATTGAGAAGAATTCTGGTATTAACACTTTCTGGAGCATTAAATCTTCCTCAGAGTTCTTAGATTGGATTAGATGCCTCAATATCAAGTGAGTTTAAGTTTTTGATTTTTCAACTATATATACAAGTTTGGATTTCGTACTATTGAGGGATTCACTCTTCAAATATATTGACAAGGTTTTTTTTTTTTAACTCTTTACCTCCGCCACCGAAGGTGAAGGAGGTTATGTTTTCACCCCTTTCTGTCCCTCTGTCTGTCTTTGTTTGTGTGCAGGATATCTCAAAAAGTTGTGAACCGATCTGGATTAAATGTTGTCGACAGGTTGGGTGTGTGACAAAGACGAACTGATTTGATTTTGGTGAAGATCCGGATCCAGATCCGGCTACTAGAATTTTTAAGTGATTCTTCACCATTGAGAGATCGGGCCAAAAACGATCTGTAGCACAATATCTCAAAAACTTGTGGATGGATTCGGAAGAAATTTTGTGCACGCATTGTGTGTTTGACAAGAAATAATTGATTCAATTTTGGTGAAGATATGGATCCAGATCTGATAATTTTAAAAGTGATTCTTTACCATTGAGAGATCGGGCCAAAAACGATACATATTTCAAAAATGTATTGGGCCCGATATGTTCTACTGGATCAGGCATTGCGTGGCCGAGGTATGCACTCTACCGAGTGCCATTCTAGTTTAACTTTTGTTTTGTGATCTTTAACGAGAAGGCAAAAAGCAATAACCTGTGATGGGTTGTTTTTCCTGCTTGGAACCGAAGGCATTTACACGACGTGTCGGCTTCATGCAAGTAAACATTCTTGTGAACGTCGTTGTGAACAGCTAATGAAGGCTGCTGGGGATTGGGATGGTCTGTTGGTTGGTTGGTTGGGTAGGTAGGTAGGGTGCTGCAACAAATGTTGCAACAACAACAACAACAACAAAAAATGGCTGGCATTATATGAGGCCTAAAACAATCATTTGATTTGTTTGCCAATAATCCCTTCAGATAACAAGGACATGTATTCTTTCATAATGAAGGTATAATTTTTTAGATAAAAGTATAATAATGAATTATTTTTCTCTCTCAGGAGGAGAGAGAGGATTAGACCGGCTTGATCCTTGTCATCTTCCCTGGAAGTGCCTCCGTGGATTCATGCAAATGTAATTATTTTGGATAGATTGACAAGGGTCCGATCAATGGAGCAAGGTAAGGTGTAAATTGTTTATTACGATTTGATTCTTGTACTAAATTGTTACAAAGCCTTTGATAAAGCTATATAATTGCACAGTTTATATTGAACAGGTGAGCTCAATTTGAATCTGTTGCACATCTTCGCCTGTAATAGTATTTGCTTGTTCTTCCTCGATGTTGCCTGGACAATATCCTTTCTTGCTGCTTCTTCTTGTCAATGGACTGTTGCCGTGATCCCTCCAATGTTGACCATTGATTTTTGAAGCGATGAAAGAAAAGTCTTAGAAAAAGCGATTCCTTCATTCTGCATAAAAATTCACATGGCCATGACGAGCGACAAAGCTTTGTAGAAGTGTTCCACCATCGTTTGGTCACCATTGCATGTAAAATGTCACTGCCAAGCTTCAGAACTGTGCACCGCAGTCTTTTGGCACAATCGTCTTCTTGTCGCACAATGTGAGACATCCTCACCTGACTCTCCTCCACTCTTTCTGACGTCATGCCCATCAATCATCCACTCTGGGGGTGTGGTTTGCTAGTTGTGACCCCTGGAGGCGGGGTTTCTTTCCTGCCTGGACGTGCAGCTCGGTTGTTGTTTTAAGGACGTGATCCCTTTTTATTGCCGGTCTTGAAATGCAAAATCATTGGAAAGGGCCACAGGGTGTAATCCCATACTGGGAGAAATTATCCTTCAACCCTACCTTATTTAACACAGCACCATCCCCCGTGTGGTGACACCTCACACTTAAGCTCACAGTTTCCCTACTTAATTTACATCGACATGTCTCCTACACATCCACGGACCAAGGTACTCGATACAATCCTATCTTTCCAATGAAATTCTTCCATCTACCCCACAAACATAACAATATCCTTCATTCCTGGAAAACCTCACTGTCTCACGCTATCACTCCAGAAGGATTATCAAACTAACCCAACTTTCTATTTCCATGGGTGAAACCAATATAACATTAATTGAGGTATGGTAACCACTGTGGGAAGCTATAAGAAGGTGACGTGTTGTGTGTTAACCCTTCGATCATCAGAGCAACAAAGGGATAACAACTGAAACGTCCACTTCTCCTTGCCTCCCACAGCAGTTAACATACTGCGATCAACGTCCTGCTGATTTCATCGATTTTTTGTTTTTAGTTTTATTTCTATTTTTTCTACCCATCAAATGCAAATCGACACCCACATTCATGAGCAAGACTTGTTCTCCATTCTCCCTTTTACCTCGGTCAGCCATTGGAAGAGGTTCAATCTCTTGAGCTTCTAGGCATCACCATCAGTCATTAGCTGTCCTGAGCTGACTATATAGCAAAGCTGGCTTTCAAAACCAGCAGGAGATTTGGGATCATCAGTCAATCCAAGTAATTCCTTGAAAAATCAGAACTACTCAAAATCTTCATAGCCTTTGTCCTTAACTCAATGGAGTACTACTATCCTTTATTATGAACTTGAACCTCAGCATCACATCCGTCTCTTCTGGATTCTGTGGAATTGAAAGCTCTTAACATTATTGGAATCTCCCACGACAAGGCTGAATCACAAGGTCTGCTCCTCTCACAACACAGGTCGGTTGGTGGCCTCTGCTTTTTTTCTTTTTTTAAATCAATATCTCCTCTGGTTTAGCTCCTACTGCTTTCTCAGCCCTCTGACCCTCCCTAGCAATTCCAGGATGTGCATGTTCTTCCAGTAGGTCCCCTCTGGTTAAACTTCCAAAATCCAGGCTGAGTGCACACTTCAACGCTCTTGTTTCTCCTATCTGTGGAACCACCTTCCAAAGGATGTCCTATCACGACTCTTTCCTCCAGTGTTTCAAGCATATAGTGCACCACCATCTCATGTCATCCCACATCCTTACCTACAATGTTTATTACCTCCATTAACCCATCCCAATACAACCCTCTTTCTTTTCTTTTACAGTGTTTTCTCCCTTCCTCTCTCACTCATATCATCCATCACTTGCCTCTTTATTGAGCCTCGATCTTGTGGAGACAAAAATAAAACGTTTTGAAGTCTTGCTTTGAAGAAAACAACACAATACCTTGTAAAAACGAGGCACGTTGTCTTTGAATGACAAATCATAAACAAGTTATGATCCATCTCACCAGTTAATGTGCTTGCCAAGCGTAAACTGAGAAAATTGTTCAGAGCTTAAGGCAAGACCTCCCTCCCCACACCACCCCCATCCTCCCTGTATATATACATCCTTCTCAGTTGTTTCTTCAATAAACCTCACGTTTTTCATTTGAAATCCATACTGTCAGCCCGAGAGCCCTCTGGTGCTGACGTTCGGGATACTGAACATATAACAATGACCGAGAAGGGTTATATTGGGTTGGAGAGAGAGAGAGAGAGATGAGGAAAAGAGAGAGAGAGAGAAGAGAGAGAGAGAGAGAGAGAGAGAGAGAGAGAGAGAGAGAGAGAGACAGAGAGAGAGACAGAGAGAGAGACAGAGAGGAAGAGACAGAGAGAGAGACAGAGAGAGAGACAGAGAGAGAGGACAGAAGAGCAGAGAGAGAGACAGAGGAGAGACAGAGAGAGAGACAGAGAGAGAGACAGAGAGAGAGACACAGAGAGAGACAGAGAGAGAGACAGAGGAGAAGACAGAGAGAGAGACAGAGAGAGAGACAGAGAGAGACAGAGACAGACAGAGACAGAAGAAAACAGACAGAGACAGAGACAGACAGAGACAGAGACAGACAGAGACAGAGACAGACAGAGACAGAGACAGACAGAGACAGAGACAGACAGAGACAGAGACAGACAGAGACAGACAGACAGAGACAGACAGACAGAGACAGACAGACAGAGACAGACAGACAGAGACAGACAGACAGAGACAGACAGACAGAGACAGACAGAGACAACAGAGACAGACAGCAGAGAGGGACAGAGAGAGACGAGAGAAACTGGCCCCAACATATTCTCCATTTTGCACTTTTATCTTATAAGCTTTGCAAAAGAAATCCGTTCTTCAAAAATGCTTTATATTGTGCTTCATTCTCATTATTAATGCCTTTGCTTGAGAGCTCATGTAGCTTCTCCGTGCATTTGACGCATTTCTCATAACTCTGTTATTACGGTGAGGGCAATTTATCATCCTTATGTCTACTTGGTGTCACATCCCCTAACTAGTGTTGACATAAAAAGAAGAATAAAAACACCCAATACATTGACAAACAAACCTTCAGACACATTATTGCAAAAGAAGGCGAATAAATCTTTCAGAACATCCTACAAGGGAGGGGAGGGAATATTGCACGTCGTGTTTAGCGATTTCATTTGACACAATGAAGTTTGGGGGCAATATAGGATGCAGTGTCATCATAAAGAACAAAATGGAGAGTCAAATGTCACTGCTTATAACGCATGTTGCTCGTGCAGGAGAATACTGAAAATGTGTTGAAGGATCCAACTAAATCCAGCATTGTGTGACCAGTGGATATGGATGTCCTGATATCGTGCCGGATTAAGCCTCGGCTGGCCCTTGGCACATTTGAAATTTTAGAGAATGGCCTGAAAATTTTAAATTAGATCTCGGGCTCATGGAAATGGACCCCAGACAAAAGATCAACTGATTCAAGAACAAAATATTTAATACAAAAAATGACAAATATTTAATGTGAAAATATATTTTTGGCCCAAATTTTTGGCTGGCCCTAAGGCACAACATGCCTTGTCTGCCTAATGGTTAATCCAGCACTGCCTGATATAACTGCGTTTGGATAAAGTAAACCTGGTGCCACAAAGTAAATGGATTATGATCCTTCACCGCTTCTCCCCTCTACCAGATTGTGCCGATGGGCCCTATTCCATCACAGCTTCCGCACATGCAATTAGCATTCGCTTTTCATGTGAGTTTTGCACACGAGGTGCCTGAAGACTCTTTACTGACATTCCTCCAAGCGTATGGAACACATTCTGGTCAATGTCATAAGTAGCTGCTGTGTGTCGACCAAGTGGAATCTCAAGGCCTGTAGTACTCGTGCCTGCATCATCTGCAGCAGTTTGCGGTGACCTTGAGATTTCATGTAACTGGCAACTTGTACTTATTATTTGCAGCCTGACTATATAAACTATCAACCTGGTGCTTCGCTTGCAGGACATTGCAACAATGACTGGTACTGTCCCTCAGATGGGATCGTTCAGCTTTGGATTTCCGGTTCTGGTTTGATCCACACGTAGGTCGGTTCCACAGCTGCTCCTTCCACCTGAATCGAAGTTAAATTTTTCGAACCGGATGCATCATTTTTATGTTTTTCTGTTACATTTTCGGCTCTATGTGCTGTTTGTATTTTCATCGAAATTTTTTTGGTGATAAATCGTACCTTGTCGATATTTGTTCGTTATTCCATGCAGCTTTGGCCTTCTCGGATAGCCGGAGCTTTATCATCCCAGCTTTGAGGTTGACTTGTCACCCTCTTGCTCTTTTCTGTTTTTTCCAATTTTTTTCTCCGTTCTCCATTTTAAACGCCCCTCGTCCCACCAGGTCTTCAAGACAGCTGCTCAGATCATCGCCAATCCAAAACCATGATCTTTTCTACCCTTGCTAACACCCCCCTTCCCGCCCCTCCAACCCTACATCAAGCCCTTCTCCTTCCAAATTTCCAGTGTAGCCCACATGCATCCTTTCCTGCATCCACATCCCCAATCCTCCCGACACCCATTGTTTGTCCATGTCTTCCTCTATCTCAGCCTCCAACTTGGCTGATGGTGCCCCCCCCCTCCACCCCCCTCTACTGTTCATTTTGTCCTGTTACATACTGATCCATTCGGTGTACTAGCTCTTCCACGAGCCTTGACTATGATCTGCGAATCTGTCTGTCAGCACCGGTCAACGGTGGACATTAAAGATCCTTTCAATGAAAAATAGGTAAGTTGTCAATGGAATCCTGAACAAATTCCAAATTTTCTACCCAAACCTACTGCATCAGTCGCAGAGGCGCTGAAATGATGCAAAGTCTGTAAGTGCTGCACACGGAAGAATATAAATGTGGAAGCGGTTCGGGCGGCGACGCTGTTTGACTGCATTTGAATGGACATATGGCACTGTATAATCGCTGCTTCTCAGCTTTGCTCAAGGCCATATCGGGTTTATTAATTTCCTTTTTGGATTTACAGTTTAAAAGATTTTTCATGAGCGAGGTCGTCGTAAGACAATCACGATGCTATAATCCCCATAATTGAGTGTTCATTTATGCTTCTTACCAAGGTGAGGATGAAATTGTCAGCAATAAACAGTGTATCTTTTTGTGTCTGCTCGTCCGTTTACTTGTCCGTCTATCTGTCCTGTTGTCCAGGGACAGGTCACCTATAAATCGTTCACAACACTCTTCCGTCTATACCTATTCTTCACGACTTTCTCTACCCGAGATATCAGCAAACCGAATATAATTTAGACTGGGAAGATTTTTTTTCTTTTCTTCCAAATATCATGGATCATTATCATTATCACCAACAATGTCAAGGACGAAACCAGAAATTGAGCCAAATTGGCACCAAATAAATATTTGTTTGTAACTTCAAATTGAAACTTTTCACAATTCCCCGCAGCATCCGCAAATTAACATTTCATTCTTATTCTCCTCTCTCTCTCTTGCCTCGTTTTCCTTCCTTTACCTGTCAATGCCACGTGACTTCCCATGGGCCTCCACATCAAAGCAGCCATTGCAGTTAATTTGCAAAGGCCCTCGGCTCGGCGTTAACCGGTTTGCACCAGCAGGTTGTTTGCGGCCATGACCATGGTGTGTAAATGCAGTCTGTCGACTCATTGTCTCACTGATTCATGTTTAAAGATCAGACCCTTCGCCATATTGACCATGTTTTTATATGCTTGAGGGAATTGTCAGAATCCTTACTTTGGTACTGAAATTACTTTGACCACTGTCAAATACATTGAGCTTCAGCTGCTATTTTGATATTATCTATGGGATTATGTATTGAAAACGGTGGAAATTTTGATCACAACACCCCCGTCCACTACACCCTGCTTTGTATGCCCCGTATGTAATCTTTCACTCCCTTCCCACTTTATTTCGGATTGCCCTTGTCTGTCATTCCCACATGAGCATGAAGCTCCTGATTCTGGGATCCGAGGTTTAAATCCTATCTGCTGTTCCTCTCTCCATTATCTCACTTCATGTTTTTGTTATTCATACAGTATGAGTACACTCTCTTCCTTACACCTCGTCCGTTGAAGTTGAGGTCAGCAGAGCATGTACATTGTACAGCATGTACACGTGGCCCGAGTCCTTCACAAACTGGTTGGCCAGGAAGGAATTTGTCATTTGTTTGGAGTTACAGTGATTCCTCACTTCCTCTTCACGATAGACAGTAGAATATTCAATGCCCACCAGCTCATGTTAACAGACGGGACAGCCGGCTTAACGTCCATCAGAGGGAATGGCGTGCTTTGTCATACAACACTCTGCCCATGAAGTACCAATCTGATAGCTTGTAGTTGGGTCAGGAATCAAACGCAGACTAGGTAACTCAAAGTTAAACTACATAAAAGTACATTAACATGTTCGAATATCCTTGTCCTATGTAAAAGGTCTCTGTGATCATGAAAGTATTTATACAACCTCTCCCCTTTGCTGACATACAACACGTTGTCCCAATAGATAATATACATTGCGAGCTCAAAACGTTATGGACTCTTCCGCAGTCACCGAGAGCATGTTGTCTCAGGAGGGTGGAACTCTGTCCCTTAGGGATGGTTGATGGAAGGAGGGGTTGAGTGAGGGGTACTCAGCAGCTGAAGGGGGGGTTGCAACCCCCCCAAACCCCCTCTAGATCCGCCACTGCACATTATGGACCCACAAAGCCCCAACGATCAGATTTGTTGATTTGAGATCCAGAATCATCGTTGCATGCTTGGCAGAAGCACGGTCGCTCTGACTTCATGATTATGTTCGGGTCACCCGTACTTCTGGCAGCGTGGGTGGTCATAGTTCACTTGTTAGTTTTTGGTGTAGATGCCCTCTTCTGCCAATTGACTAATTAAATAGAAGAACTTCTTTGAAGAGTTACCCTATCTCCTTTGGGAATGGAATGGTCCAGTGCTGACCTCCTCTATATTGTCTCCGTGCATAATTTCTAAAATTCCAGTACATTTATTAAAGTGTTTTTTTCTGTTTGTGACAGTCTATGGTACATGGTCCTTAGAAAGTGCAGAGCCAATCCTTGAAACGGCTTGCCACAGGTTGATTCAATGTAATTCCATGTCAGATACCCAGAGATGTGTCTGAAACTCTGCCGACCTCGATATTGACCAGCACAACTAACACAAAATGGAACTAGAAGGGCACTCAGTGGAGCGCATACCTCCACCACACAATTAGGCCAGGGAATCTAGTGATATACCCACCACAAATTGCAATAGAAACCATTCAAGCTGTTTTTTCACTCTCAATATACCATAGAATGACATACTAAAAGTCACCGAAAATCCAAGTAGGGGAACATGTTTATTTTTCAAGATGGCCGCCAAAACTGATAATTTTAGAATCAGCCCTATATCAGCAAGTAATAGTGCTAAACATATATGTGAAACACTTAGGTACATGTTATTGGACATAATAAACCCATTTCTGACATTTTTAATCACAGTACTTCAAATTCAAAATGGCCGCCAAAACTGACGGTTTGAGAATCAGCCCTATATCAGCAAATAATTGAACCAAAAATATTATCTGAAACACTTAGGTATATGTTGCTGGACACAATAAACGTATTTATGACATTTTTTAAACTGGTCACACACTTCAAATTCAAAATGGCCACAAAAATGTCTTCCAAAATGGCTGC
>CM068960.1:18285966-18297008 GCA_035128595.1 Eptatretus atami
GACTTTTAGTATGTCATTCTATAGCATACTTGGAGTGAAAAAACACTTGAATGGTTTCTATTGAAATTTGTGGTGGGTTTGGCGATATATTTTCATCGATTCCCTGGCCTAAATGCCTGATCCAGTAGAACATATCAGGCCCAATAATTTTTTTAAATATCATGTAATTTCTCAATGGTGAAGAATCACTTAAAAAAATTAAATAATTCTCGTATCCGGATCCAGATTCGGATCTTCACCAAAATCGAATCAATTCGGTCTTGTCACATGCCCAACCTGTCCACCAAGTTTCATCTGAATCCATCTGCAACTTTTTGAGATATCCTGTACACAGACAGACAGAGACAGACAGGGGTGAAAACATCACCTCCTTCCACCTTTGGTGGCGGATAACCCGACTGGCATCAAATTTAATCCATAGATTATTACGTGCCACCTGTGTATCGGCTTTCATGCTTCAGGTCAGCAGAGACGATTTTCATAAATGTGTTTCATAGTTCACATTCAACATGGATGCATTTGTCCAATTTGAATGTCTGCCATGTTGAAACTCCAACATGTATTCAAATGCGTTTCATCGCAGACATTCAACGTGGACACATACATTGCTGGACTGCGCTGGACTGCACAACAAAGAACAGATGTCAATCTGTCATGTGTGCACACTACAGATTCAAAGCCTTGTATACTTGTTTTTTAACTTCAAGTGGCTGTGAGGGAATATCAGTTATTTTGTAAATATGCAATTCAATGCTGCTACTTTGCAAACACATTGTCAAAGTGAAAGGCCACAAGTGGCTTTCCAAACAAATATAACTGAACAAACATTGTTATTACTCCGAGCACACGAAGCGAAAAGTGGGGTTAAGCAATTGGTTCACTCTGTCTGTCGTGTTTACAAATGTCAGTTTATGATCAAGGAACAACTTGATTCCAATTGATTGTTATATTTTGAACAATAATTGGAAAACAAACCTGTGGTTTAACGGTACCTTGGCTCTGAATTGGTCCTGATCACACATGTGCAGAGAGGAGTGAGATAATAGTTTTACTCTGTCTGCCTGTCTGGCAGTCAAACAAAATCATTCCAAATAGGAAACTTACTGTTTGTAAGGACGTTATAAAGGACACAAACAACAGGGCACGAAGAACTAATATAACGTGTTAAATAAGGAGATGTAAAAGATGCTGCATCAATGGTAGCAAACGTCTTTTTTTTTCTACGAATTAAAAAATCACTATTTTATTTCAATTTCATTATATACCTGAACTCGACAACACAAATTGCCTTGTTGGCACTTTCAAACCCCTTACATTTAGCAGTACTCGGACAAAACATTATGGCATTTTACATCATCACGACCAATCAAATTTGCAGCTCGCAGACACCGCCCATGTCCATCTTTCTCAAAACTGCTTGGGGTAAAGTATTCTATGAACTCTCTAGTTTAACATTATATTTCTTCGGAGAATAAATGGTTTCAATGGAAATTGCATTTTTGTTCAAAGTTGGACATAATTTTTTTCTGCGATAACATCTTCTACTACTACGACTACTTCATTGTAAATACTTTTTGGAAATACATTTGGAAACACTTGAAAAAATATTGGGTTTTTGGTCACCCACCCTCCTTATCTGTCTTGGTTGTGATTTTCTCTTTAAAATTCCTCACCTTGTCTACTGCAGTTCTCACCATGAACTTGCAGACATGAAGAAGCTGAGTGACATTAAACAGGAATATTGTGTCCGCCTGAGATTTCCTGTACCCTGAGCAAGCCTCTAAGTCTAAGGCCTTTCCAACAAAAGTACTACTACTATTATTACTACTTTTAATGGCCCCAATTATTCTTACCTTTCTGTGGGGTTGACCATGGGGTTGGTATGACCCATGTTCTTCGCAACCCGGCTGACCAAGCCCTGTGTTTGAATGAAGGTGATTTGGATATGAGTTTGTAATTTGTTGAGGGTACCGGTGATGACTCACTGACTTTTTGGGAAAAAACGCCGTGGGATTGTCCTTCCAATGGATAGCATACATATCGATGCATCGATGTGCATACGAACACGAGGGTGTATTGTTGGCTTGAGATTCTCACCCAGGCAAGAAAGCTCATTAGTGGGTGTGCATACCTCTGAGCTATCCTACCACCCCGTAAAGCATGTAAGATTGGTCCAAAGATTGGTCATGAACCGACTGGCCAGGCTTGACGTTCAACAGAAGCTGGATATGGCAGGAATTTGTAATTTGCTCAGCATGTCAGGGTTAACCTGCCTTACTATTTGTCGTGCTTACTCTTCCTCATCGAAAGACGCCGTGGGATGTTTAAGGTCTAGCAGCTAATGCTGGCAGACAGGTCCCTAGCTTAACGTCCGTCCAAGAGACGGCGCGCTAATAGATTGATGCAACGCTCTGCCTACAAAGCACCAAACCGACAGTTTATAGTTGGATCAGAAATCGAACCCAGATTAGACAGCTCTCTGCATCATCCTGAAGCACTCTTTTTACTGAATTCTTCAGATCAACAGTGCTGTCAGTTTTCATAAAAATGGCCTTGCACATTGCATTCCTCAAGGAAGGAAGTAGAAAGAAAAGGATAATAATCGTGTATTTTGGTGTTGTTTCTCATTGTACCATCTTTGACACTTTTAATGGATTATATCGTTGATGAAACATTTTAGGTGTACTCCGTGCTCTGCACAACAATCTTTTGTATTTTTTGGTGTGGATTTTATTTTACGTGTCTTCTCATTCAAAATTCCCTGATGGACATGAATAACGGAGCCCTCGGTGCGTTTGGGGGCATTTTCATGGTGAAGATTCCAATGGTTGGGGGGTTTTCATTGCCTTTCTAGTTGGAGTGATATTATTTGGATTTTATTCAAGGGGTACCAGCACACAAAGGTCGACTCCTCTGAGAGGTGCCACGGAGTCTTTGAAGTCCATCAGGCGAGTACTGGCAGACTTTACCGCCACCTTATTGCCTTGTCCAAAAATATGAAAGTAAACAATGTCTACTGTTGTTTTTAAAGATACTGTAGGGTCTTCATGATGTAATTCATTGCCTTTGGAGCACCACAATGGCATCATTATATCTGGACCTATCCCGAAGGAGTTGCATCCAGTCCAGAGAGCTCAGTGACAAGTGCCCCAACTATATATTTTTTATCCCCATGCTTTTTGAAATAAACGGGCGGAGGAGCATGTTGTAATTGGCTCCGTCTTTCCATTCGTCCGTCCGTCGTGCTATATCCTCCTAAACGATTGGGCAGGAATTCACCAAACTTGGTAGTTGTGATCACAACATGGCAAGAAGGTGAAAGAGCAGTTACATTTTTGGCCCTGCCCCCCGGGGTGGGGTCAAAAAACAAAAACTGCAATTATGGGCACATTTTAAAACATTTTTAATGAAACTTTGTGTATATGCAATCAACATTGGGGAAGTATGAAATATGTTCCAATTATTTGGGATTTGACTCCTGGTTCATGCCCCAGTGGGTGGGGACTTAAGATCGCAGTGGTAAAAACAGGGAGGGGGAGGGAATTAAAAAATTCAAAGTTGATATTTGGTCATTCCTGGTAGAACTTTATGCCATCTTTCAACTTTGCTTTCGGTGGGAAGTATGGCGGTTTGTGATGGCGCACCATCAAATTCACTTTGGTTTTGTTTTTATCGATATGTTTTTTTTGTACAATATAGAGGCTTATAGAGAGCAAAGGGAAGATCGATGATAAATTGCGCCGAACTGGCAGTCGAAGAAGTGGGGCCATATTTAACCCAACAAACAGGGGAATGAATGAACTAGAAAGAGGAAATGAAAATGAATGAACTAGAAAGGGGGGAAGTGGGGGGGGGGAGGGAAGAGGGTCACTAATATGCAAAAGATGGTTGGGTTAGGCAGGGTAATGTGAGTAAAAGGATTTCTGGTTGGGATGGGAATAACTTAAGCTGGTGGTGCATGACCTTCTTGAATCCTGGAGGAAGAGTCGGTTTGAAAAGCCTCAGAGAGGAAGTTCACAAAAAGGGACAAAAACGAACAAAAGAGTCATGGTGTGTACACAAGTGTGATATTTGAGAGTTTACTTGGAGGGTTTTTTTTTGTCTGCAAGAGCGAGGCTCATGGAAGAGCAAGGTTCAACTGCCAGTGGGGTACTGGAAATGTGGTATGCAGTCAGTCTGGTTTTGGATTTAAGCAGGATGGTGTTGCTGGAAGAATCCATGTATCCTGGAGTTGCTTGGGAGGGTTGGAGGACAGAGAGAGACAGAGACAGAGACAGAGACAGAGACAGAGACAGAGACAGAGACAGAGACACACACGCACGCAAAGGGAGCGTGCTGAAAATGGACAGAACAAAACAGAGACCACTGACATGTCTGCAGATTAAAGAATGGACCTTGTGCTTCAGCCATGTATTTAGCTACAAAAGCCTTGTAGGTTGTGAGTAGTTGTGTTTGCCCTTTTGTTTGTTTTTTATTTATTTTTTTGAACAACAACAGCTTTATTTAATATGTATTAGCACGTTTCATACTCGGCATGTTTCATAATGAAAGGTTTTATTTTCGGGTATCTGTCATTTTCAGTTGTATTCCAGCTGTACTCATGTATGCAGATTGAATCGATTAGTAATGTAATCAAATGTGCAATGTTGCATTATGCAATGCATTTGATTAAATTACCAAGGATTGTCATGCAAATGGGGAACATACTGCATAATTATTGCTTGTTGGTATTTGTACAAAATGTACTGTAAATACAGCCTGTTTCACACAATGATGCGCAACTTAACTCGAGGTATGTCCGGTTTCACGATTGTCGAGATGTGGTGGAATTGCATGATAATTTCTCATTTGTAGTGAAAGCACGTATTAATCTATACTCCAGGATTCTGAAATTGAGACATGTTGCTTTGGTCATGCAACCATACCGGAGGTGCGCAGATTTTTGGACGATGGAGCGAGCACGTCTTTCCAAGTGGGTCGTTCAAAATGTTCGATAAACTAGATACTCGCAATAGTCCAAGACGTGCCAAAAATAACTATAACGAGGTATGTATGTATTTATGTGTACGTGTGGGTAGAAAATTACATACAAACACACACTCACAGTGGAGTGCAAAGGTACGAGTTCAGCAGGAAATGTATTAATTGAGACGTGATAACAAAATAAATCATTGTAATGAAATCTATACTAATCAATGTCAGTGTGTGTGTGTGTCTCTCCATAACTCCAAACCATGAAACCGAGCATCCTGAAACTTTGCATGCAAACAAAGATGACTCCAAGTAAATGTACGAATGAAAATTAGGTGTTTGGGGTAATTAAAACACTCCTTTTGAACATAATTACCGGCCTTATTTAATTATGTCCTACATCAGGTGCATCCTTCGTCACCTCGCTGTCCATAGCTGGGGTATTAATTTGCCATTTTTTTTTTTGCCTGCTCAACAATGCCTTGACTTGGAACAGGCCACAGCAGTTTCTTGACGGTAGAGTTGTTTTTTATTATCTCACTTTTATCACTCATATTATTATCGAATGCCTGTTCATCATAGCTACAAATCGCTGGATACATTGGAATGTTTATAAACACCAGATATGCCAGCATTCTGGCTTTATTTCATTTCCGCACATGACGTGACCTCGAGAATATCTCAAACTGAGCTGAATTACTAACGTTACACTCTGGAATTGAACTTGGCAGCAGTTCAGACTGCTAAAAAGAAATGTTAATTTGTCCAATTTGGGCATTGCTTGACATTTTGTGCGTCTCTGGGAGGTGTTCAATATGACCGATTGGCAATCACTTGCAAGTCTCGCGTTCCTTATCAACCATTTTGTTGGAGTGCTTACTTAGTGCTTATGCACTCGGCCACACTGCAAGCTGTACTGTCCCTCTGCACTGTCAATCTGCACGACTACCTACCTGCTGTGTTACACCCCGCAGTGTCGTGCGGTGCCAAGCCTGCTGTTCTTAACGGTTGGATGGAGGGAAGGGATGGATGGATGGATGGATGGATCAACAGATTTTCATCCCTCACTCATCCCTTTCTCGCTCTTGCTCTCCCCTCCTTCCCCCCCCCCTCTCTTCTCTTTCCTCCTCTCTCTTGCTCCTCTCCTTCCTCTCTATCCTTCCCATCCTCTTTTCTCTCCATCCCTCCTCGCTCCTCTCCTTGCTTCTCTCATGTTTCCTCACCCTCCTCGCTCCTCCCTCTTCTCTCCCCCTCCCTCTCTCTTAATATTTTAATATTCATCAGCAAGGCGACGGGCTGTATTTGCTAGTATGTAATAAATCATTGCAATATGAAATCTCCGAGTTGCCCATTCTACATTTTCACCACACCATACAGTAAACCTACTTGGTATTGCTGTATCATTAAATCAATCTTGGAAACCTCACATTGCACAAATAGTCTGTCTCTAAGAAACTGGGAGTCCTGGTCAGATGTCGAAGATTCTTCTCATCTGAAACGTTGTTCCAATTATATAAAGGATTGATTGATCCTGGTGTGGAGTACTGCTCTCAACTGGAAGCCTGGCGTTGGCTTACCTGTTGAGGTGGCTGGTTTAAGATCTTAGGGTCTTGAGTTTGAGCCCTTTTTGAGCCATTGAAATAACACCAGGTGGGTTGACTCAGCCCTTCATCTTTCTGAGGTCGGCAAAATGAAAGCCAGCCTACTGGGGTAAGAGCCATTTGAGTATCCTGCGTCGGTGTGGTGACCCTTCCAGGATTGTACTCATTCACCAAATGAAACTGCCTCGGCAGCCCGATGGGCCTCACCGCGTGAAAGGAATGGTTGGTTATTATTCTCACATCTGGTGAGGTTCAGCTGACATACTTACTTAACAGTCGAGTCTAAAGCAATCCGACTTATCGACCTCTCCAATATGACCTCAAAACTCATTTTGCTTGAATTATGCCGTAATGTTGGCTCTTTCCCTTTTTCATAGACATTACTTTGGTTTCTGCTCCCGAGAAATGGTTGCTTGTATACTTCTGCCATCAGCTGGACCACAAAATACTTGGCAAGCCATGATGTCACATGATTGTTGTGTGGCCGTTGAGAAGTGGGTGAGCCATTATGATGTTTTTTCTTTATCTTCACCATGAAGCTTTGGAATTCTTTACCTCCTCATGTCTTTCCTAACAGTTATAAACTGCCCTTTTCAAAAGGCAAGTTTTCCAGTCCTTAAAACGCAGATTCTTTTTCCTTCTCTTCACTTCTCTATTTCTTCAGTTCTTTTTTGCTTAAGTTAAGGCCTGGCCTTGATGATGACTATACAGTGCATGACTGGAGCCTTCAACATAAATTTATATTTATATATATATATATATATATATATATATATATACATATATATATATATCTATATTAATATTTCGGCACGCCCCTTTTTTGTTCCACCATCAGATTTTTGTTACTGCATGAAATGAAACAAGCTTTGACATATATAGTAATGATATTATTGTCTTCCTTAAGAGGCCCCTCAAAATTCGTTTGATGATTATGGTAGTTAAACAGTTCATGTTCGCATTTGCAAAATGGGAGAATTATTGCACAAAAAAAAGAATAAAAATGTTTCCAATTTTTTAGAGGACACTAAGATGAGTTCGGCTCATAGAATCACGCTCCATTTGGGGAGAAAACAGTTGAGTTCATTCCTGACGAATTTGCACTTTCCATGTGCCGTAGTTTCTTCACAATACCATGACTTTCTGACTCAGTACAAAGTATTTCTTTGCTTTTTATACATGGTTGCCGTTTTGAAATTTTCATCGACCGATACCCGCTGCCCAGCCGACCAACTGCCAACAAAGTATCGCCCGGTCAGTTACGGTTAAACCCAAAATCATGATCATCGTTTTAGTGTGGAGGTGAGTACTGACAGTGTACTTGGGTCTTTTCGCGGGTGGGTGCGGGATTGAGCACGTGCACATAAAATCTGGCAACCCAACTTGAATTGAACAACAATGGCGCGCTTGATCCTTGAAATTTGAACCGACAGAAATAGCCTTCGAGCCTTCAGTGCTTCAGTGAGCCTTGAGTCTACCGCTCCGTAAAAGTACTTCTTCAACCGTCTCACAAGTAAGAGTTCGATCGTGATGGCAGATGCCAATAATAACAAGGAATATGAAGACTCCTCAAGTCACTCCTCTGATTAAATTCTGTTGCAAGCATCCCCCAAGTCCAAGCCCTAGCCTTGATCCTAACAGTGATATTGAACATCCTCATAAAATATATTTCCATGAAAATTTCAATTGAAATCAGTCCTGTGTTGTTCACTGCTTGACCATCAGGAGGTTGCATGGTATACCATTTCCCATTCCCTATTACCTACTAGAATTGAATTCAAATGCTTCAATATGCACAAGGCGAAACTTCATTCACCCTTTATGAATATGTAGACGAAACTGATCCGGCCTTTTGGATCACTTTAAGTAGGGTGCCCTGTAATTTTAATGCGCTCTATGGATCCTCCGGAACTCACGAATGGTTCACGTTGTGTAGTCACTAAACTACGTGGTAATGTCATCGAAGTGGAGCTCCTGTGGGACAGTCGAAGGGGAAAACCTGAATGATAATCAATGGATAAAAATGATATAATATATTGTTTAAAATACATTCATGCTATCTGTCTTTTACCATATGTTGCCAGTGACGCCGTCTAAGACGGGCACCTTTACTAGTATTGTATATATATATATTATATATATATTATATATATATATATATATAAATACATACTGCATACAGTGCGTATAGAAAGTCGTTTCCCCTTTCAAATTTTTCACCTTTTGTTGCCTTAGAGCCTGGAATTTAATTGCATTAAATCAGACTTTTCCCACTCGTCCATTTGCCACCGTATATGTTCTGTACTCACTTGTTGTAATGAGAAGTGTATTGTTTTTTGATGGTTTTGTACTCACATGGGCTATAGAGAAATTTGGCTTGGTTGCCGGAGCGGCAACCTTGGGGAACTCCGCTAATTTGCATAAATCCAAGATGGCCACCACGGATGGGGGTGGAATATAAGTTTTCAACCAATTAACTTACATCACGTGTGATACCTCTTTTCCGTATAATTTTGACCTGAGGAATCGATTTCTGAGGTCAATTTTGTGATTCGGGTCAAAGGTCAAGTTCAAGGTCATTTTGCCAAAAATGAAATAATATAATAATAAATAAATTTTCAGAGCGATGGTGGTCAAGCGTTTATTCATTAACGGCGATCACTCCATTCATCATCAGAGCGGAATGCGAGATCAAGATGTTCAGTTCCTCGTCATCTTCCACATCTGCTTCTCCTTCCTCTTCCATTTCATCTTGGTCTTCGTCTCCTGTCTTGAACGGGTTGAAGCAGGCGTCATGACAAACACAAGCGCAATACACAGTGCATGATATCTTTCCATGGTGACAGCTGCAACGTTCAGTGCCACACGCCTTCACCGCCGCCTTACAGCTGCACCGCACTACATCCATAAGATCTTGGGGTCCTGGGGCTGATCGGAGGTTGCTGGTACTGGGGTGCCATCTTTTATTTCCACCCATACTTCGTGATGTCAAGTTCAGGTGGAGCCTGCTGGTCAGCAGATTTTGCGAGTATGGTCTGCATCCTGGCTTAGCGCGGCCATACTCCAGCATACCTGCAGGATGTGGTTGCTGGAATTCATGTGAGAGGACATGGGTAGTGCGTCGACCATTGGGTGTGAATACCTGGAGATTGAAGTTGTCAAACTACGCGAAGATGACGCCGACGGTTCTACACAACCCATGAACTGGTGGAGAACCTGTGAATTGTCACCTAGTGGACAAGCGGCCGATTTTCGGAATCTCAGGGCCTCATCGTACGAGGTCGTGAAGCCATGCTCATGAAGGAGTTTGAGAAGTTCGGAACTGCCATGCCGGTGCAACAGTTTGACGGCCAGTCCTAATGTTGTCTGATTTCTGGTTCCTGTAAGGTGACTCTGAATTGACTGGCTCAGGCTCAGAGATTTATTGGTCACTTTCCACCGGAGACCAGGACCGAAACCAACTTTAACAACTTGGGCTGGTCGCCTTGATTGTGTTGGCCTGTGTAAACTCTGATAGGTCGTAATTGGCACTGTTGTATTGACCGACCGTGCCTCATGCTTGATCTGCCTCACACGGAAGCAATGCTCCTCTCATTCGTATCGTCTATCTTAACTATCTTGAGACTTTTAGCAACGAACTCACGGAAACCACACATGGTAGCACAGCCATCTACCCGAACAACGATAACATCCTTACTCATGCAGTCAGTCGACTTGCTAAACATGTCACATCGAGCGAGCTTGCCACCTCGATCGCGAGTACAGGGAATGCAGTTCAACACTATTCCATATTCTGGACCTGTCTCGGTTCATGTACTCAATGACTTCCTTCAGAGCATTTCCATCTGCACTACAGTTGGCAAATCAGCATATGTGGGGACTTTCGTGAAACTGTTACAGCAGCGGACGTGGTACTTGCACTCAGCAGAAGGTAGATCAGAAACAAAAGCAAGGTGCAACTTGACCCTTCTCGGACATCATCATTACGCTGCTCAGCAACATCAAGGAGCATATCTTTCATAGTTGGGAGTGGGTTACGTTCTGTGTCAAAACGTTCTTTGGTCATATACTCACGAACGCGGTCCATCTCTCTGGGTGTCTATCATCAATGGGTAAACATTCCTCACTACAGACATACAATCACGTTTGTATTCAAACACACCTTTGTCAGCTACCTTAGTATGAGACTTGTAGTTGTCCTTACACCCTCATCTTCAGCCTTTCTTTTCTGTGACTTTCTCACTCTCTCAATTTTCTCTTTTGATGTATAAGTACAGTTGCAACCTTTGTGGCTGGCTATGCTTGCCGCATCTGCCACCAACATCAATAATGTTCTGTAGCTTAGCCTGCAGGTCCCCATCACCACGGAATTTGGCGCACGAGATGAGCTTCTTGATCCCGATCTCAGTGAATTTCGTTTCTTCTCCACCTCCGTGACGCACCGGGAGAAGACACCTTGAGTCAACCATC
>CM068960.1:18297172-18323626 GCA_035128595.1 Eptatretus atami
ATAGACCCATGCGAGTACAAAACCATCAAAAATCAATACACTTCTCGCAACAACAAGGTACTCAACCTGGCAACTGGACTACACCTTTATTTACACATCGTAACCCACAACTTCCAAATGAAAAACAAATTCTTCAAATTTCAGAAAATTAATTAAAAATACAAGACTACAATATCTTGGTTGGATAAGTGTCAATCAACCAAGTGAGTTAATACTTGGTGAAAGCAGCTTTGACAGCAATTACAGCTGTGAGTCTGTTGGGATCGATCTCTACCAACTTTGCACACCTTGATTGGGCAACATTTGCACATTCTTCACAACGAAACTGTTCCAGCTCAGTCAAGTTGTGTGGGGAGCGTTGATGGACCGTAAACTTCAAGTCATGTCACAGATTTTCGATTGGATTTCAGTCGGGGCTCCGACTGGGCCACTCAAGGGCATTTATCTTTTTGTTCCTGAGCCACTCCAGTAGAGCTTTGGCTGTGTGCTTTGGGTCGTTGTCATGTTGAAAAGTAAACTTCGGTCCCAATTTCAGCTTTCTTGCAGAGGGCAGCAGGTTTTCTTCTCGGATTTTTCTTTATTTTGCTCCATCCATTTTCCTTTTTATTCTGACAAGTGCCGCATTCCCTGCTGATGAGAAACATCCCCATAACATGATGTTGCCACTACCATGCTTCACAGTAGGGATGGTGTTCTTTGGGTGATGTGCTGTGTTTGGTTTGGTTTGCACCAAACGTTACGTTTTGCATTTAGGCCAAAAAGTTCAATCTTGTTTCGTCAGACCACAAAACTTTTTGCCACATGGCTTCAGAATCTCCAGAGTGTTTTTTTGCATACATCAAACGGGACTCAAGGTGGGCTTTTTGAGTAAAGGCTTCCTTCTTGCCACCCTACCATTCAGGCAAGACTTGTGAAATGTTTGGGATATTGTTGTGACATGCACACAGTTACGAGTCTTTGCCATGGCATGTAGCTCTTTCAAAGTTTCCATTGGCATCTTGGTGGCCTCTCTGATCAGTCTCCTCCTTACTTGGTCATCCAGTTTGGATGGACGGCCTGATCTAGGCAGGGGCTTGGTAGTACCATATACGTTCCAACTTCTTAATGGTTGTCTTGACTGTGCTCCAAGGGATATTCAAGGCCTTTGAAATATTTTTATACCCATCCCCTGATCTGTGCCTTTCAACAACTTCATCCCAGAGGTCTTTTGAAAGCTCCTTGCTACTCATGGTTGAGTCTTTGCTCTGAAATTCACTACCCAGCAAAGGAAACCTACAAGAACAGCTGATTTTATTTCGAAATAATCAGAATCACTACAATTTAACACAGGTGGAGGCCAATTAACTTGGTGTGTGATTTTGAAGGTGATTCATTGCACCTGAGGTAATGTACAATTGCTATTATAAGGGGGGTGGACACTTATCCAACCAAGATGTTCTAGTTTTGTATTTTTAATTAATTTTTTGAAGTTTGTAAAATTTGTTTTTCACTTGGAAGTTATGGGTTATGATGTGCTAATAAAGGTGGAAAAAGTCTGATTTAATGCATTTTAATTCCAGGCTATATGGCAACAGAAGGTGAAAATTTTGAAAGGAGGTGTAGACTTTCTATAGGCACTTTATTTTGTGGTTTATTTCAGAAGTAGATGGGAGGGTTTGCATTCTGGTCCTTTCGGATAGAGACCGTGAGTGTGTGGGATTTGTCAGAATCGAAAGACATCTTCCAAGTGTGTGACCACGTTGTGATTCTATCAATGCCTGAAGAGTGAGTAGAGGCTGCTGTTTGCCTATCTGAAGGATGAAGGATGTCACGACACAGGGTGGAGTCGTTAGCAAATATATAAAGACAGTTTTCCAGAGAGTCAGATGTATTTGATGAAGATTTGGAATAGGATGTGGGTCCAGAATACATACTTGGAGGACTCCAGCATTAACAGGGACAGGAGATGAAAGGATTCCGTTGAGACACATTGACCATAAGACTGGAGGAAGTCAAAAACCCAAGGGTGGAGTTGGCCTTGGATCCCATAGGCAGAGAGTTTGGAGAGCAAGGCCAGGTGCCAGACTGTATTGAAGACTCAATGATACAAATGATACCACAGGATCAGTCCCAACCGAGAAAGATTAAAGGTAAATGTGCTACCTCTGCACCATCCTGCCAGACTTAAACATTTCAAAGTTTACAAACCTCTGACACAAACCAATAATTGCACTCCCCCCTTCCCCATCCCCCTTTTCTGCCATAAATTTTCAATTGGAATGATTTTCAATATTGCTCGACTGCTGGATTAGCAAAAAGACTAAAACATTTACCCCACACCTCTGTTATTGTCATATCAGGTCAGATTAGATCTGTCACATGCCTTAGGTACCATGTAAACCTGTACTAACCTGTTTCATGGTCGGGTTGGTGGCGACTAAACAGTCTCCCCCCCCCCCCCCCCCCCCCCCCCCCACCACCACCAGGTTTCCTGGTGAGGAGGGTGTATGGATATGGACACCCAGCAGGATTAAAAACAAAACCTGTCAAAGGGTAGAGGAGCTCCAAGTGAGCCAAAGACCATCCATATGTAACACCCAACTGTATCTGCAAATGTCTTCCTGCAGTTCAGTTACTTTTTGGAGAAGGTTGGTTGCAGGATTTGCACTCCAGCCAGTGTCAAAAACTTCATTCCACAAAACCAACAAATACAAATAAAATCGAAAACCCACTCCGTAGGAGTACCTCCTGTGCTGCTGTCCTTCGCAGGGCAGTTCACCAGATAATGGGATTGGGGCAAAGCCTGCTGGACCCCCATTCCTTGTGATGATAGGAGGAAAAGCATGGGGTAAACTTCCTGAGTCAGATTGTGGTGGTGTGTGCTGGAGTTGTGCTGAGGTGTCATCCACAAGAGGGTGGTCTCCTTGGGTTAACCTGAGGGGGTCCCTTCAAGTGGGTGCCTGGAATGTCCTGTCCCTAAGAGAGGATGATCACCTATCTCTGTTATCATCTCAGCTCAAGCGTTTCAACATCGGTGATGCAGCACTCTCTGAGGTTCAGTGATCGGATCGTGGCGAGATCATGGTTGGTGGTTATATTTACTCTTGGTCTCGTTGCTCTGATGGTTACCATGCCCAAGTAGTTGCTGTTGCTGTGTCCAATAAGCTGAATCTAATGATAATTGATGTAACACCGGACAACGAGTGTATTATGAGATGAAGAATTCTTCACTCCTTGGTTGTCATTTCCCTGGTCTCTGTACATGCACCGACTGAGGAGAGTGCTCTCACTATGAAGGATGCATTCCATGCCACGCTTGAGTGTGTGGTTGATCAGTGCCCCAGGCTAGATCCTCTTCTTGTCTTGGGGGATTTCAATGCATCCACTGGCACTGAAAAGGATGGTTATGAGACATATGTTGGTCCCTATGGGTCTGGAACTGTGAACCAGAATAGCACTAAGTTCCATGACTTTACAAGAAGTCATGGAATTAGGGTGCTGGTTCATGTTTTCATCATCCACAGACTCATCGCTGGACTTGTAATTCAAATGCTGTTGGTGTGGCAAAGGAGATTGAAAATGTGCTCGTTGATTGTCACTGGAGGATGATCCAGAACTGCAGGGTCTGTTCCTCAGTAGCAACCACAGGCTTGTTGTAGCAACCACAGGCTTGTTGTAGCAACTCTGAAGTTGCAGCTTAAATCTGGGAGAATGGTACCATCCCAGTATCGGCCGGATGTTGGCAATCTCAAGGATGAGAGGGTAGCTGAGGAGTTTGTGAACAGGTTGAGTCAGGATTTGGGGGGGGGGGCTGGGTGCTTTTGGGAATCCTGAAGAGGTGTGGTGTGCCATCAAGACTGACCATCCTTGATGGTGCTGGTGGATGTTTTCAAACTCACTGTCGGACGGAGAAGAATTTTCTCTCTCAAGGAACACTGGATACCATTAACCAGCGTCGCAGGGCCAGGCTTAATGTCAGAGCTGAGCTGTTCAGGGAGTTAAGGCATAAAACTGGATGTGCGCTGAGGGTGGACAAGGAGGCCTATGTGTGAGGAATCTGTGAGGGGGTAGAGCATCCCTGTGGTTAAGTAATTCTTGTCCTGCTTCCAGGGGAATTTGTGCCTTGTGTTCCTACAAGGGAATGTCAAGATCTCTGACCTTGATTTCACTGATGATGCATTCATCTTTGCGGAGACTGGATATCCTTTTGAGGGCCTTCGAGGTGCTGAATGAGGAGTCAGAGCTACTGCGATTACGGGTTTCGTGGGCAAAACGAAAATCGAGGCTTTCAATGACCTCTTGAATGCTGCTATCTTGTCTGTACCCATTAGTGGTGAGGATGTTGAGGTCATGGAGAGATTCACTTGCCTTGGCAGTGATATTCATTCTCAGCTGGCTGTGAGCCAGAAGTCGATTTACATCTAGGTCGGGCATGGAGAGTTGTGGATTCACTGGATCATTGGATGTGGTGCATCGGTACCTGTGCAGGAGGAAGAAACTCTGAGTCTTCAGGTCCTTGGTGTTTCCAATCTTGCTCTACGGATGTGAGACTTGGACTCTGACTAAAGTTCTGAGATGGAGATTTAACTCCTTCGGTACCAGGTCTCTTCGGAGAATCCTTGGCTATCGCTGGTCGGACGTTGTGCCCAATGTGTGGTTGCTGAGAGAGACTCAAATTGGATTTGTTACCTTATAGGCCGTGAGTGTCAGCTGCGGCTGTATTGGCACGTGGCTCGTTTTACTGATGCTGATGCTGCTCACGAGATTCTCTTAGCGAAGGAGCCTCATGAGTGGAGGAATCCAATGGGCCGACCACGTGCCTCATGCTAGCAACAGGTTGATCAGCATCTGCAAGGAGATGGGGATTGACCTGGCATCTGCCTGGGGGATGGCCAGACGGAGGCCCCTGGGGTACCGGCAGAAAGTGGACGCAGCGACGCGCTGCTCTGGCGCATGCTCCCATACCTGACCTGACACCTCTGTGCGCATGCACACTCAGGACGAGATTCTGTACAATTTGCCAAATTGAGAGCCAAGGTATTGCTAAACTGCAGGTTAGTGTGATGATTCATGTTTCATTTCATGTTCTATAGTGTTCAAAATATAAAATTCAATTGAAATTCAGTAGTTCCTCGATCATAGACTGACATCTGTGGACAGACAAACAGACAGACAGACAGACAGAGTGAACTAATTGCCCCCGCTTTGTGCTTTGCATGTGGGGTTATGAGAAATAACAACGAATTTTGATGCAGGCGGAGGCCATTCGCCCCATGACGCCTGTGTGACACCAACACCAGACCAAACAAATCTGTTTCGGGCCACAGATCCAATCACTACACATGTATACGATGATGAAGTAGATGACATCGATGAAAAAGAAAAAGGAGAAACAGAATACAAGGAAAAAAATGGAAAAGGAAGAAAAATATTTAAAAGTTTGTTTCATTAATTTGATGGTGTATGGACGAAAGGAACTGTCACAAATGGAAGCCCATTTGTAACACAGAGCTTGAAGAGAGATTTGGGCAGCTTTGATGTCTGAGCAGTGAGGCATTCCACAGCCAAATCGCAATTCTAAATCTGACAACAGTACTTATTGCATATGGTCATGCACAGGCAAGCACCATTACAACCACTTTATACAATTTTTAAAGTTTTTTTTTTAAGCTTGTGCATTTATCTTGCAACGTACATCAAGCAATGCAAACTGTGTGAACCAGGCAACAAAGGAGAACAGTCTCGCTTGTAATTGTATACATCCTGGTGAGCTCCTTTCAACCCATGCACAATAACTGACACAGACACTGAGCATAATATAGAAAGGAGCACATTTAACAATGTAACTTTCAGAACGAGCTAAATTATCTGGATTACAGAGGGAAGGTCAGGGTACGAGTCTGCATCTAATTCAGGCACACTTCGCTCTTGGCACTCATGTGGCAGGTAGTGGAACTCGACCCGTAAAGTGGAACTAAAACATTGGATTTGACTTCAAACAAGCATATATATGGCTATCTTTGGAAGCTAGGCATACTGGAGGCCGCAGGCCACATTTACTGATCACACAATGGATTCACCTCAATAGTATACACTTACATGAATATCCAGAAAAGCTGCCCTCAACCAGGACAGGAATTTAGAATTTCAATCTAGGCAACACCTTTAACTAAAAAAAGAGCACAAAGGACAAAATCAATGGTGGCTGTGTGGGCAGCACTTCTGAATACTGCACTGGACATTCGATGGGTGTTGTTAGAATGATTTGTACTTGCTAATCTTTTTTTTTTTAAACCTAATGTATTAACCTAATTTTGCAAGAATATGGTTCCTGCATGAGCCGACCTAGCAGAAAGTTACAAAAACACCCTCGATTGTGTAAATCCTCCTTTTCTTCATTTTGGATTATTTTAATAAATCGGGCATTCATTTGGGTGCGTCGACAGGATGTCATTCATTCCAAGGTAATAAGAATAATAACTGGAAGGGCACTCGGTAGAGCGCATACCTCCGCCACGCAATGCCTGATCCACGAGAACATATCGGGCCCAATACATTTTTGAAATGCAGTATCGTGCTATATTTCGTTTTTAAGCCCGATCTCTCAATGGTGAAGAATCATTAAAAAAAATTCGAGTGGTCGGATCCGGATTCGGATCTTCAACACGATGGAATCAATTTGTCGAGGTCACACACACACAGTCATGTCCTCCAAGTTTCATCCAAATCCGTTCACAACTCGAGATGTGCTGCATATAGTTTTTGGCCCCATCTTCAATGGTGAAGAATCACTTATAAAATTCTAGTAGTCGGATCTGGATCCGGATCTTCACCAAAATCTAATCAGTTCGTCCTTGTCAAACACTGAAGATGTCCACAAAATTTCACCCAGATCCGTCCACAACTTTTTGGGATCCTGTGGACAAACAGGCAAACAAACAGACAGAAAGGGGTGAAAACAGAACCTCCTTCACATTTGGTGGCGGAGGTAATAATAACACTAATAATAATATGAGCTCCCTTGCAAGGAACTTTGATGCAGGGGGGGAGGGGGGTTCATGAGGCCCACCAAAGCCTGTGCTATTATTACCAACTTATGATTGCTTGGCCATGCTCTATCCTTTTAAATGCTGAGTGTCAAGTAAGGAAGCAGAAGCAGCACGTACAATTTTTAATTTGAAATCACCGGCATCCCAATCTCAGAGCAGATGCTCTAATCATTATACCACTGAGTCTGGCTGGTGCCACTTCAAAGGTAGTGCACTTACCTTTGAGTTGTCTCATCTGGGTTCAATTCCCAAGCTGAATAGAATGTGTCATTGATGCTTTGTAAGCAGGACATCATATCACAAAGTGTGTGGTTCCTTGGATGGACATTAAGCTTGGCGTCCCATCTGCTGGAATTGGTTGGCGGACTTTCAATATCCCACTAATGGGTTCTAAAGGGTAATTCTAAGGGTTTCTAAAGGACATAGTGGGTTCTGAAGGGTGATTTCAAAATGTTCTAGGGGGTTTTAAAGGGTATAGAAGTTTCTACGTAAAGGGTAGTTCTTAAGGGTAGTTCTGGAGGGTTCTAAAGGGTAGTTCTACAGGGTTCTCAAGGGTAATTCTCATGGGTAATCCAAAAGGGTATAGAGGGATCTGAAGGGTAGTTCTACGGGATAATTCTAAAGGTTCCTAAAGGGTAACTCAAGAGAGTTCCAAAGGATAATTCCAAAGGGAAATCCTAAAGGGTGGATCTAAAGGGTAATTGTTATGGGTTCTGAAGGGTAATTCTATTCGGTTTCATTTGTTTCTAGGCTTAGCCTATTTCAGATTACAAAATGCCAAACTGAACCTCTCACTTCGGACATGGGTGTGATATAAAAAATTTTTTAATTTTAATTATTTTTTAATAGTCCACAGGAACATTTTCTGTTCAAAAAATTTATATATACTAGCGATACCCGTGCACATGCACGGATAGCAGTACAACATAGCTGGTAGCAGACGACAGACCGTACACGGGGATGACAAAAATATGCATTGTGCAAAATGCAAGTGGTACTATGGAACGCCAAGACTTCCCAAACATTGTCGGCATGTCCGCTAAGTGCCACAGCAATTTCATAGGGATCGTGTGAGACGGCGAGCCGATTTTTAGTGTGCAAGCTTGGTATTAAAATAGAGATATATATATATATATAATATATATATATATATATATATATATATATATATATATATATACATATATACATACTATATATATATATATATATATGTATATTTATATATAAATATATATACATATATATATACTATATATATATATATATAATATATACATAATATATATATATATATACGAGTTTATATATATACGAGTTTTATATATATATATATATATTATATATAATATATAATATATATATTTATGTATAAAGATATAAAATATATAAAAATATATATATAATATATATATAATTATATATCTATATATATAAATATATTATGTATGTATGTATGTATATATATATATATATATATATATATATATATATAATATATATATATATATATAACTCGTATATATATTTTGGGTATATTTACCCAACCAAAACCAAAACCAAAACAGATATTTTGGTATAGAAACGGATATTTGGAACAACAGAACTTCAATATGGATACAAACAAACACGACATAATAGTGACCGAAGCTTCTCGTGCTGCATTCTTCAGGTAAGATCGCAGCAGGTGAAGGAGGAAGTGAAGGCGCGTGCTGATATGTTCAGGATATTGAGCCGAGGTCGGAACTCGTTTCATTATGTATGTTGGAAGCAACCTTCATCCTCACCACCGATCAAATACTATGTCGTCAAAAGGAATTTGTACGATCTCTGTGTCTCTTTCAGCATGGAAAGATCAAGGGAAGTACGGTAAAAAATGGTGAATGGACCTTTGGGGAAACCCATCCCCCTCTGTCCAGGATGTTGTTGCAAACGTCAATCATTGACGAACTCTAATCCAGCCAATGGGAGCTCGAGGTGAAGACGATGAGCCAACCAATGAGCGTTCGGATTAACCGTGACGTCATTACGGTTGAACCAATCAGTGTCTACCTTATAGAGACTTACGCATGTAAGCACGTGCCTTCACTTCCTCCTTCACCTGCTGCGACCTTACCCTGAAGAGTGCAGCACGAGAAGCTTCAATCACTATTATGTCGTGTTTGTTTGTATACATATATATGTATGCCCCGGTTAGAATAGGTGTACCATATCCCTGTGTGTCGTAAGAGGCGACCAGGGTTGCATCAGGAAGGGCATCCGGCATAAAAATCTATGCCAAATCATTATGCGGACAACAAAACGAATTTCCATACCGGATCGGTCGAGGCCCGGGTTACCAACGACCGCCACGGTACCGGTGGTCAGCAGGGTACCAGTGGAAATTGTGCTACTGCTGGGCGAAGGAGGAGAAGAGACGGGGAAGGCGAGTCCGGAGGCAGTGGGAGAGGGGAAGAGTAGAAGTGTGCAGGTGAGAGTTGGAACTCTGAATGTTGGGACGATGACTGGCAAAGGGCGAGAGTTGGCTGATATGATGGAGAGAAGAAAGGTGGACATACTGTGTGTAAAGAGAACAAGTGGATGGGGAGAAGGCTAGGAGCATTGGAGGTGGTTTCAAACTGTTCTACCACGGTGTGGAGGGAGGAGAAATGGTGTCGGGGTAATCCTGAAGGAAGATTATGTCAAGAGGGTATTGGAGGTGAGGAGAGTGTCTGAACCGAGTGATTAGTGTGAAGTTGGAAATTGAAGGGGTGATGATGAATGTCATCAGTGCATATGCCCGCATATGGGGTGTGAGATGGAGTATAAAGAAGATTTCTGGAGTGAGTTAGATGAAGTGGTGGAGAGTGTATCCAAGGATGAAAGAGTGTGATTGGAGCAGATTTCAATGGGCATGTTGGGGAAGGGATAAAGAGGATGAGGAGGTGATGGGTAGGTACGGTCTCAACGAGAAAATTGTGGAAGGGCAAATGGTGGTAGAGTTTGCAAAAAGAATGGAAATGGCAGTGTAAATACGTATTTCAAGAAGAAGGAGGAACACAGGGTGACGTACAAGAGTGGAGGAAAGTGCACACAGGTGGATTACATCTTAAGCAGGAGATGCAACCTGAAAGAGATTAGAGTCTGTAAGGTGGGCAGGGGAGAGTGTAGCTTGACCGCATCGATTGGTGGTCTGTAGGATGATTTTGGAGGTGAGGTTGAGGAAGAGAGTGAGGGCTGAACCAAGGACCAGATGGTGGAAGCTGAAGGAGGAAGACTGTTGCGTGAATTTAGGGGAGGAGGCGAGACAGGGTTGGATGGTGGTAAAGATGGGTGGGATGATTGGGCAACTACAGCAGAAGTGGTGAGGGAGATAGCTAGGAAGGTACTTGGTGTGACATCTGGACAGAGAAGGAAGATAAGGAGACTTGGTGGTGGAACGAGGAAGTACAGGAAAGTATAAGGAAGAAGGGGTTGGCGAAAAGAAGTGGGATAGTCAGAGAGATGAAGAAAGTAGGCAGGAGTACAAGGAGTGGCGGTGAAAGGCAAAGAGAGAGGTGGCAGAGGCCAAGAAAAGGCATATGACGAGCTGTATGAGAAGTTGGATACAAAGGAAGGGGAAAAGGATTTGTACCGATTGGCAAGACAGAGGACTGAGCTGGGAAGGATGTGCTGCAGGTTAGGGTGATAAAGGACGCAAATGGGAATGTGCTGACAAGCGAGGAGAGTGTGTTGAGAAGTGGATGGTACTTTGAGGAGCTGATGAAATGAAGAAAATGAGAGAGAGAGAGGTTGGAAGAGGTGGATAGTGAATCGGAAGTGGGTGGATCAGTAAGGATGAAGTGAGGACTGCTATGAAGAAGATGAAAAGTGGAAAGGCGGTTGGCCCAGATGTATACCAGTGGAGGCATGGAAGTGCTTGGAGAGATCAGTGGGGTTGTTAACCAGATTGTTTAATAAAGTCTTGGAAAGTGAGAGAATGCCGAGGAGTGGAGATAAGTGACTGGTTCCGATTTTCAAGAACAAGGGTGATGTGCAGAGCTGTGTAATTACAGAGGAGATAGTTGTTAAGCCACACCATGAAGTGTGGGAAGAGTAGTGGAAGCAGGTTGAGAGGAGAGGTGATGATTTGTGAGCAGCAATATGGGTTTATGCCAGGAAAGAGCACACTGATGCGATGTTTGCTTTGAGAATGTTGATGGAGAAGTATAGGAAGGCCAGAAGGAGTTACATTGTGTGTTTGTGGATTTAGAGAAAGCTTATGATAGGTGCCAAGAGAGGAGTTGTGGTATTGTATGAGGAAGTCGGGAGTGGTGGAGAAGTATGTGAGGGTGGTGCAGGATATGTATGAGGACAGTGAGACAGCGGTGAGGTGTGCGGTAGGAATGAGGACCGGTTTAAGGTAAAGTGGGATTGCAACCAAGGATCGACTCTGAGCCTTTCCTGTTTGCAATGGTGATGGACAAGTTGACGGACGAGATCAGACTGGAGTCTCCATGGACTATGATGTTCGCGGATAACATCATGATCTGTAGGGAGAGTAGGGAGCAGGCTGAGGCGAGCCTCGAGAGGTGGAGGTACGCACTGGAGAGAAGGGAGAATGATAGTCAGTGGAGTATGACGGAGTACATGTGCGTAAATGAGAGGGAGGGTGGTGGTATGGTGCGGTTGCAAGGAGTTGAGGTGGGGAAGGTGGATGGGTTTAAATACTTGGGATCAACTGTCCAAAGTAACGAGAGTGTGGTAGAGAAGTGAAAAAAGAGTGCAGGCAGGATGGAGTGGGTGGAGAAGAATTGCAGGAGTGATTTGTGACAGAAGGGTAGCTGCAAGAGTGAAGTGGAAAGTATATAAGACGGTAGTGAGACCAGCTATGTTGTATGGTTTGGAGGTGGTGGCGCTAACAAAAAGACAGGAAGCGAGCTGGAGGTGGCAAAGCTAAAGTGCTGGATTCTCGTTGGGAGTGACGAGGATGGACAGGATAAGGAATGAGTATATTAGAGGGACAGCGCAGGTGGACGGTTTGGAACAAAGTGAGAGAGGCGAGATTGAGATGGTTTGGACATGTGCACAGGAGGGAAGCGGAGTATATCGGGAGAAGGATGCTGAGGATGGAGCCGCCAGGCAGGGGAGAAGAGGAAGGCCAAAGAAGAGGTTCATGGATGCGGTGAGGGCGGACATGGGGGTGGTTGGAGTGTCAATGGAAGATGTGGAGGATAGAGCGAAATGGAGACGGTTGATCCGCTGTGGCGACCCCTAATGGGAGCAGCCGAAAGAAGAAGAAGAAGAAAGATATATATATATATATGTATATATATATATATATATATACCACATTGTTGTTTCTGGAAACCGCATGCCTCAAAGGCAGTGCACCCAATGTACAGTGATCCCCAGACATTATTTCATTCGTACACGTGCAGTTAGACCTTTCCCTCATGTCTAATAGGTAAACGGGATGAAATGCATTGTTGTGGGTCTCAGAGTTAGGTCTGATTATATCTCTTTCTTCCTTTCGCCATCAGCAATGCCACCGTAAGGTAGTATGAATGTCCTCCGGAGGCCAACAAAAGCATCACCACCAGATGGCAGACCCGTGTGCAGCCGTGTAACTACCATCACTGTACGGGAAGCGCATGGCGCACATCTTTGTTCAGGTCTGTGGTGCTGGTTCACATCGGTGTCTTACCATAGATCTTGCTCGACACCGTGGCCACCAATATCTCCGCAGACGTTGGCATCTTCTCGCACCTCCGCCGCATGGCTAACAGACGAAGCAAGCACATTGATCGAGCACCAACGCAGTGCGCTGGGGGCCCAAGCAGGCATGCAGGGCTGATGCGGCCCTCGGCCAGTCGCCAGGCATGGCCAGGAGTTCGGTTGCAAGGCGATTCTTATCGCGGGGTTCGGAGCGAGACGATTCCGCAGCTCGGCCATGTCTCGCCGGATGTAAAATAAGGCCGCTTCCAGCCGTGGCAGCCGGGTCGCGCAGTCGCTGGGGTCCAATGGAAGCGCCCGATTCAGGTGACGACGCATCATTCGGGTCGTCTCCCCCACCCTGCATGATGGATCTTATGAAAAGATCGCAAAGCCGTTCGTGAGTGCTCGCCTTGCTTCAAAAGCTGTGATCTCTGCATTTGCCTGTTGCCCCACCTTCCTCGCCTCCCTTCTCGCTTGCTGATTCCCACTTCTCACCCACCCACCTGATTCTGACTGCCTCTCGCCGTTGGCACAACCCACTCACCTGGCTCCATCTAAAGTCCTTCCTCACGCCAGACGACCTCACCCATTCTCTGAACGCTGCGCCGGCTGCGCTGTACGCGCTGCGCCGGCACCATAACCAAGCAGATGACGTGCCAACTCTCAAGGAGGGATCGCTCAGCAGAGCGTCCCCCAAAATACTTGGTAGCACAGTCGGTAAACCGTGCAAGGTATTACGAGACCGTTAGCCTCATCTCCTCTCCTTTCTTCCAATTAACTCCTCTTCATCGGGTTTGGTGTGTTGTGTGTGTGTGTGTGTGTGTGTGTGTGTGTGTGTGTATGTCATGGTGCCTGTCCTTGCTTAATTTAAGAGTGCAGAAGAATTATATCGGGATAAGTCTGCTCTGTGTCTGCTTTTGTAAGTTGCTTGTTTGTTGTCCACCACACATTTCTTTCTATCCCTGCTTAAGGCCCTGTCACACCTTGACGTTTTAGCCAGCGTATGGCAAGGTATCAAAATGTATGTAAAACGCTGATGTACGCTGAACTATTGATGTTTTTTTCCCAGTTTTGGACGTATTCATGATGAGTTGGACGTATGCATAACGTATTAGTAACGTACACAGAACGTTTCGATAACATATAGATAACTTATATCAACGAATGCTGAGCGTGTTGTCGGCGTTCACAACCTATGCCCAACGATAGTCTAACTTAGCATAGCGCGGCAGCGTATCGCCGACGATCACGTGGCGTAGCCTATTAAAAGGCTGGCTCGACGATTCAAATCATAACCGCACTAGACATCGAAGTGTCAAGCCGCTGTCACACCTTACGTTTTAGCCAGGTATGCGACGTATGAAAAATTTGCCGAATACGCTGGCACACGTCGAATACGTTATGGGTAAGTTTTGTATACGTTAAGAGCAGCCTGAAGCACGCTGGCATACGTTGTAGTACGCCGAGTACGTCGACAAATTTTCAGCATGTTGAAAAATTTCGACGTATGCCAGCGTATGACACACGTTCCGCATACGCTGGCCATAAGTTGTAGGCACGTTACGCGATCGTCGACACACGTTACTTGTAAGTTACTCATAAGTCGAAACACGTCGAGGTAATGTTTAGCGTCAGTGTTCCAGATTCCCTGGTTTTTTTTTTTCTTTTTTCTTCGGCATGACGTGATGTTGACACTTCGATTTTAGTGCGGTTATGATTTAAATCGTTGAGCGGCAGCCTATTAATTATATTATAGTATAACGCACTAGAAATCGAAGTGTCAACATCACTGTCATACCAAAGAATAAAAAATAAAATAAAATAAAATAAAAACAGGGAGTCTAGAACACTGACGCTAAACATTACCTCAATGTGTTTCGACTTATGAGTAACTTACAGTAACGTGTGTCGACGTGTGTCAACGATCGCGTAACGTGCCTACAACACGTTACTCATAGGTTAGAAATAAGTTCGGGTACACTAAACATTACCTCGACGTGTTTCGACTTATGAGTAACTTACAAGTAACGTGTGTCGACGTGTGTCAACGATCGCTAACGTGCCTACAACTTATGGCCAGAGTATGCGGAACGTGTGAGTCATACGCTGGCATACGTCGAAAAATTTCAAGCATGTTAAAATTTGTCGACGAGCTGGCGTACTAGACATATGCCAGCGTACTACGACATATGCCAGCATACTACGAACGTATGCCAGCGTGCACTTAATGTATACACAACTTACCCATAACATTTTTAGACAAATTTTTCATACGTCGGCATATGCTGGCTAAATCGTCAAGGTGTGACAGGGCCTTTACATACAACAATAAACTACATTCACTGTGCCACATGCCTTTCCTCATCTGCCTGTTATTAATGATTGTGTAGAAATGTTCCCAGCTCGTTTTTGTCTTTTCTTTCATTAATCCAGCATGGTCCGTATCCTAGCCGAGCCGGGACTTTATTCCCGACGATCCGTTCTTTTCGCCAATACGTTCCTTGCCAGTGTCACTCGGCTGCATCTGATCGGTAAGGTGACCGGTTCAGACAAGGCGTACCGAGGGCGTGTCCCCCGGTAATTAGTTTACTGATTATTTTTAGGTAACCGGATAAACCTTAGACGGAGGACCCTAAGTCACGTGGTTTAGTTATTGGCGTTCATGTCGGTTAGCGACCCGCCGCATCTTTGAGTTATCCATGTGTGATGGCCTGCGATTCCAGAGAGTCTGGTGGGATCCCAAGATAGCTTCCCTCCCTCGTGCTTTCTCACCTCGCCCCTGGCCACAACAATATATATATATATATAATATATATATATAATATATACATTAGTTTATATATATTATGATATATTGTAATGGTTATGGGGTGGGGGGATCATTTATTAGTTTTAACGTGCGGACGCAATTTGTCTTCGCATTGTTTCTGAACGTTTTACCTCCCCACCGAAGGTGGACAGAGGTTATGATTTCACCCCTGTCTGTTTGTCGTGTTTCTGTGAGCAGGATAAGTCAAAAAGTTGTGGATGGGTTCGGATGAAATGTGGTGGACAGTTTGGGTGTGTGTGTCACAGAGAATTACTTCAGTTTTGGTGAAGATCGGATACTGGAATTTTTAAAGTCGTTCTTCACCATCGAGAGACAGGGTCAAAAATGATACAGTGGGGAGAACAAGTATTTGATACACTGCCGATTTTGCAGGTTTTCCCACTTACAAAGCACGTAGAGGTCTGTAATTTTTATCATAGGTACACTTCAACTGTGAAAGACGGAATCTAAACAAAAATCCTGAAAATCACATTGTATGATTTTTAAATAATTAATTTGCATTTTATTGCATGAAATAAGTATTTGATACATCAGAAAAAACAGAACTTAATTTGGTACAGAAACCTTTGTTTGCAATTACGAGATCAGACGTTTCCTATATTCTTAACCAGGTTTGCACAGACTGCAGCAGGGATTTTGGCCCACTCTCCATACAGATCTTCCCAGATCCTTCAGGTTCGGGGCTGTCGCTGGAACAAGACTTTCAGCTTCCTCCAAAGATTTTCTATTGGGTTCAGGTCTGGAGACTGGCTAGGCCATCCAGGACCTTGAGATGCTTCTTACGGAGCCACTCCTAGTTGCCCTGGCTGTGTGTTTCGGGTCGTTGTCATGCTGGAAGACCCAGCCACGCCCCATCTTCAATGCCTTGTGAGGAAGGAGGTTGTTGGCCAAGATCTCGCGATACATGGCCCATCCATCCTCCCCTCAATACGGTGCAGTCGTCCTGTCCCCTTTGCAGAAAAGCATCCCCAAAGAATGATGTTTCCACCTCCATGCTTCACGGTTGGGATGGTGTTCTTGGGGTTGTACTCATCCTCTCTTCTTCCTCCAAACACGGCGAGTGTAGTTTAACCAAAAAGCTCTATCTTGGTCTCATCAGACCACATGACCTTCTCCCATTCCTCCTCTGGATCATCCAGATGGTCATTGGCAAACTTCAGACGGCCTGGACATGCGCTGGCTTGAGCAGAGGACCTTGCGTGCGCTGCAGGATTTTAATCCATGACGGCGTAGTGTGTTACTTATGGTTTTCTTTGATACTGTGGTCCCAGCTCTCTTCAGGTTATTGACCAGGTCCTGCCGTGTAGTTCTGGGCTGATCCCTCACCTTTCTCATGATCATTGAGGCTCCACGAGGTGAGATCTTGCATGGAGCCCAGACCGAGGGAGATTGACTGTTATCTTGAACTTCCTCCATTTTCTAATAGTTGCGCCAACAGTTGTTGCCTTCTCACCAAGCTGCTTGCCTATTGTCCTGTAGCCCATCCCAGCCTTGTGCAAGTCTACAATTTTGTCCCTGATGTCCTTAGACAGCTCTCTGGTCTTGCCCATTGTGGAGAGGTTGGAGTCTGATTGATTGAGTGTGGACAGCTGTCTTTATGCAGATAACGAGTTCAAACAGGTGCAGTTAATACAGGTAATGAGTGGAGAATGGGAGGGCTTCTTAAAGACAAAACTAACAGGTCTGTGAGAGCCGGAATTCTTACTGGTTGGTAGGTGATCAAATACTTATTTCATGCAATAAATGCAAATTATTATTTTAAAACCATACAATTGATTTCAGGATTTTTGTTTTAGATTCCGTCTTTCACAGTTGAAGTGTACCTATGATAAAATTTACAGACCTCTACGTGCTTTTAAGTGGGAAAACCTGCAAAATCGCAGTGTATCAAATACTTGTTCTCCCCACTGTACATAGTGCGATGTCTCAAAAAGTTAATCGACGGATTCAGGCAAAAGTTAGAGGACATGTTGCGTGTGTGACGAGGAAGAAGTGATTCAATTTTGGTGAAGATCTGGATCTGGCCTATCAGTGGGATACAAAACGTAAACTGTTCAGCCTGGTGGAGGTTTGCACTCTCCTGAGTGCCGTTTTAGTTGTATTCTGTGTGTACGGATAAGTTTCCATGTTTCTTTTTGCATCGCTAAGATAGGGCATTGTAACCTTCAGTGGCCACAGAAGGGAACGGTGTTCTGCCAGGTGTCTCTTACTTCAAACACTCGGTGAGGCAGGGCAAGTGAGGATGGAGTCGCATGGCATTTTCCCTCACATCCATGAAGGAAGAAAGCTCCTCCCTCACAGTTATCCATCAACATGGGGAAGCTGGGCCTCAGACCATTCCCTTTCCATGATCCATAGAGCATCTGGGTCGCTATTGAATTGTTGTCGTCAGGATGGAGACTTGCCGCAGGGGAGGTGTGAAATATGCACCAGGTGCTGGAGATGGAAGAGTTGGTTCTGGTAAATATTGCTCTGGGTTCTCAGACCAGATATGAGAAGAGTTCCCTCATGTGGGAAACTTCTGGCTCGTATTGATACCCGTTACCTGCCTGCCTGCTAGTTCTCTCACTCACCCAGTTCTGTGTGAATGGTTATTGTGTGTGTTCACCCTGAAAACAGTTAGTTCAAGATTTCCATTTTTCGTCCAAGATTTCCATTTTTCGTCCAAGATTTCCATCTTTCATCCAAGATTTCCATCTGTGTTTGTCCTGTCCATGAATAAATATTTATTTATTTTTCTTTTGTGAGCCTGTGCACATGTCTGCCCACCATATTTCCCATGAAAACCGTTTTGGTTTTATCGAGTACCCCTGGGGGATTAAACTGGATTAATTACCCTAATCATATAAAAGCATGGTATTTTGCCTAATTTGGAGTACAAAGTACATTCTCCACTCGGGCATGCTTTGTCCTAAAATGCTACAAGCATGGTCAATTACGGAGTTAATCTTCGGCATGGTTGCAGGTCTCCACTACAATTGTGGTAAAGCGTTTGACGTGGGGGGCCCCAAACAAGTCACATGTATGGGGGGCCAGACATGTGCCAATATTGTAGATATTTTGAATGCTGACATAAAGACAGATGTGTGTAAGCATGAAGATACCATCTTAGTACATCCCCATGCTGGAGTTAATCTATGCATTCTGCATCTCTTTGAACAAGAGTTATAATCCACATTATCATAAAGAGGTAAATCAGAAAGACTGTTGATCCTAGCACAACCATTTTAAAAAGAGCTTCCTTAAGCTCTTTCACCAGTCTGAGGCTTCACAAGTTCTCATTGATAACCACAGCACATCGGTGCACTTTTAGAATCTGTTGTTACGCACACCATGTCGTTCAATCAACAGTGTGTAAAAATATGAAGGTTGCACAGTCATTATAGTGGTGGAGCTGCGCCACTAGTGCAATTTAAAATATGTTGGCTTAAGAACGAAGGAAGCTGATGGTTGGTTTGCCATTTCCAACCCAGTGGGATCCTCATTTGAATCTGCGATCACCATGTTACAATACAGAAGTTGTCAACCTAGAATCCCATTGATGGAACTATTTGGAATTTTCTTTTCTCCAGAAAAGTTGTCACAACAAACAACATTTCGTTTTTCAAGCAAAATCTATTCATACACATCAAAATTTTTGAGGGTTATACGCTGAACTAACCAGATTATGATGGCATGCTCATGGGCAGTTTTAAACTCTGTCACAAAATAATCAGAAAATTGATGCTGATGATTACCAAAGAAACTAAATTTCCACTTACACAAATTGTCCTTAATCTTCAGAAGGTAAATTAGTTACCCATGGAAATGAGTAAGATGGGTCCAATTACAATGGCTTTGAAATTGCCACAAAGGCCACAACATAGTCAGAGTCAATTGAAACCCTTGGCTGCCATTAATTTGCTGTGAGCACACCCAATTTACACAGCACTGTGCAATTATATTATATATGTATATGTATGTATGTATGTATGTATGTGTGTGTACACACACACACACACCGTTCTAATTATATTTTTACCTTTTCCAAATTTCTCGACCGGAACGTACAGTTCAATCACACCTTATGCTTCATAAAGACCAAGGAGCTTCCCGTCCAGTACATTTTATCCAAGTTTCTCTCTCAAAGGCAAATTAATTGGGTAACACCACCTTACCTTCACACCGTGTTCCCGAACATATTGCCATCATTTTTTTCTGTGACAACACAGGTCCTGTGTTTGGGCCACGGCGTTCCGAGTTGGATTCCCAAAATCGCTCTCCACAAATCTCAGATGATGTCTCTTGAGATACAAAAGAGACCTGCCCAGAGTCAGCAGCATCTCTGATTCATGGAATACCCGTTCCTTTGGAGATGATGTGAAGCGGCCTGGTTGTGTCGATGCTGTACTATCTGCATTGAATCACTCGCTCAATCTTCCTGGACTCAAACGGCTCTGGAGGCTCCTTAATGTGCAATTTGGGTGACATTTTAAGAAGACATCAGATCATTTCGAAAGTACAAGCTGCAAAGCCTGTTCTATCACAGTCAAGGGCCTGTTTCTTTGTTTCCACCGCAATCATTTCAAAACTTTTAATTGATAATGAAATTTTATACAGAATATATCTTCGTCCCAGCCGCCTTCCAGCTTTATACTCGAGAAAAATGCCTAAGGGTCGCCATCAACTCCTTCCAAACCGATGCTCAAAGAAGACATCCAAGAACACACTGCACCATTGATTACAAAGCATTTATAAGAATAAGAAAAGGCATTTTAAGGTGCTGTATATGTCATTATTCATGTTCTTCTCTTAAAAAAGAATCCTTTTGCTTTATCGTAATTATTTTATTCTTCCTTTGCAGCTGAAGTTTCAGGAATTAACCCTTCATCAGAGGAAAAGAGGGAAATGTGGGTTATATGGTGTTTGGCACAGGTCAAAAATTAAAGGGACTAGGTTATAGATAAAGGGCATCCATGTGTTATGTAATGCGCAGCCAGGTGGATGGGTTGGTTGGCCCAGCATTTCAGTACGATTTGGGGGAGGAGGGTGTTGAAAAAAAAAATGATGTTGTGTCATATCTGGACAGCCCCAAGGGTCAAATGTGGGTGGATGGAGGGATAGCACAGTGTTGTGCATGGATCAAAGAGTGAAGCAACAGCATCTAAGGAGAGGGATCAAAGATCAAGGGTCAAAGTTCAAAGGGAATGGAAACATTTATTAAAGCATGATAAGAGAAGAAATCAGGAGAATGAAGAGGCAGGTTAAAAAAAACAAACAAGATGAAGAAAGAAAGATAAATATATATTTTTTTATAATTCCATTCCGAAAAGAAAAGTAAATGCAAAATGAACCATTAATGCTGTTGGCTGGAAACATGACGAGTTTGAAAAGAAAAATAGGGCAATGACCAATTCTCCATTTTTACATTTCCTTTTTGACAAGTCACCATCAAATGAGAAGCAATGTCGATGTGGACCTTTGCAAAAGTACCGGCTCATGCCAAATCACATTAGCCCTTATCCATTGATAATGGAGTGTTTGCACTCTGTCCCCAATCCTGCGAGCTACACACATTTTTGTGGTTTTGTGTTATCTGGGCAACATGCGTCTTCTTAGCAAGATTAATTGTAATTGTTGTTATCCATCTGCATCAAGTTTCAGGAGGTAATGGTGTGCTAGAGAGGAGAGGAGATTGGGACCATACTCTGTGCAGAGCGTTGGTGTTGCTTAAGCAGTCTCCTTGGTTATTGGGCACAATCCTGGACGGGACGCCACTCCGACACAGTATACCAGCATTCTGGCAATCATTTTGCTGAACTCGGAAGGATGACAGGCCGAGTTAACCCCACCTGGTATTAATTCAACAGATGAGTGGGATTTGAACTCAGGACCATAGGATCCAAAGCCCGCCACCCACCCCAGGCATATATAGCCAACACCAGGCATATATGCTAGAATCCCAACTTAAAGTTAGACTTTCCTCGAGTTTCCATATTGTTTGTTATGGTCTATTCGGCTATTTACCGCCGAAGGAAATCGTTCAGTTATCTGTCCAAGTTGGGCTAACCCGCCTTGGACACGACAACTGGTGTCAAAGCGGGAATTTTCGACTCCCCCACCATGACAATTGGCATCGGGGTGTGATTTTTGAATCCACTGGGACCACGATATTGTGTCAGAGTGAGCAAAAGCTTTAAAAAAGAAAGAATTGGGAATCTAAATTATTTAAGGATCGCCTCTCTACCATTGATGGAGGTACAAATTGTAAAGTTAATTGGTGTCGGGAGAAGAGAATGATTGGACATTTCAGGGAATTTTTTTTCTTTTCTGAGAAGATTAAACGCACATGGGAAATGGTGGATGGGCACAAGATGGCGATGATCGTGCGAGATAGTGACCATGAAGGAAGCGAGCTGGGGGTAGAGTTGAGTGATGACGATAGGGTAGGGGCCTCCCCCGTCCCAAACGACAGTCCCCCCTCCCCCACAGTGGTGGAAAATGAGACGCAGGGAGTGGGTGCGACGACCATCCAGGCCATGTGTGAGATGTTAATTAAAATCCCTCTCAATAGAGTGCAGCCTGTGTGGCTGCTGGTTGCATCATTGGTTGGGATGCGGCTATGTCACTGATGCAGTGTCCCCCTTACCAGTGCACTGGTACTCATTTTGCCGACCTCGGAAGGATGACAGGCTGTCAACCTCCTGGTGTATTAATTCAGTGGCCCAACGGGGCTTGAACTCAGGACCCTAGGATCCCAAGCCATCACCCGAACCACTGCCAACACCAGGCGTTAATTAAAATGGATGAAGGGAATAATGAATGCATGAATAAACTAGAGGGGGAGCACTCGGTAGAGTGCAAAACCTCCGCCGCCAATACTGCTGGGTCACTTAAGTGAACCTGATATCCTATTCATTGTAGGTCAAAACGGATCAGACTCTACTGAACCACGATTGAATAAACTAAACTAGATCGACGCGCATGTAGAAATGCCAAAAAAAGAAAATCTAAATTTTTTTGAAAAAAAAGTTGCAAAATTTCTGTTTTTTTTTTCTCTAACAATTTTTTTGGGGTTGGAAATCACTTAAAACATGTAGAAATGCAAAAAAAAAATTCAAATATTTTTCAAATAAAATCGAAATTTTTTTGAAAAAAAGTTGCAAAATTTTCTAAGTTTTTATTTTTTGGACCAAGTCCAAAATCTAATGGCATGATCCTTGGACCATACCTAATCCCCCCACCAAGTTTCGTCGAAATCCGTCCAGGAGTTTTTCCGTAATACTGTTCACAAACAAACAAACAGACAGGGGTGAAAACAGTAACCTCCATCCATCTTCGATGGTGGAGGTTAACTAAGTAATGAAATGAAGGAAATGTTTGTACGATTGGGAAACACAATTGATGGAGTAGGGAAAAGGAATGACATGTAGGGAAGGAGTGAACAAATGAATGGACAGGCGAGTGAATCGAGGGGAGAAATTGTTGGAATGGAAAACGAAATTGATGAACAAAGGAGTGAAATTGGGGAAATGGAGAAAAATGCTATTAGAAGGACAGGTTGTTGGAATGGAAAATCAAAGGAGTGAAATGGAAGAATTCGAGATGAAATTGGAGACTCATTTTGGGGAAAAGTTGGAAGAAAAAATTGGGTCAACAAATAAAATAATTGACAAAGTAAATGAGGACCTAAAGGGCCATGGCGCTTGTGTGGTTGCCAGAATGCAACAGCAGGTGGAGGAATTGGGATTTTGTAAGCGCCAGGGTGGTGGTTTGGCTGAGGAGGTGCAATAGTTGGAAACGCGTGTAACAGAACAGGAGAGGGTGTAAGCTGATAAAGGCTTGTGGCAGTTACAATTGACTGGGGAAAGGATGGATGAGATGTTACAGGAGCGGCTGAACACCATCAAAGGAGAGGTGACAGAACCAAAAGTTTCTGTTAGTCTCAATGGTGACGTGAATGGTTCTGTTGAGACCATGCTTGGGCTGACTGACTCGTACAAAGCCAATGGTGAAACTAAACTGGACTTGCTGCACTTTGGCATTGGGGATGTTACTGAAAAGGGTCAAACAGATTTGGCAGAGCCATTGTTTTAATCATTTGCAGAACATGTAGTAGAGGAGAGCGACAGTGACATTGACGTGACAGATACCAAACAGGTGGCTGATCTTGAGGCAGTCGAAGGTGAGCTAGCTGATGTCGACTCTGGAGAGAGAGAGTTGCTCAATTTGAAAAAGTGCAAGACAGTTTGGCAGTCACGGATGGACCTCGAGGAAGAGCAGGATGCTTGTCAAATGGACAAGTGGGAAAGTGATGTTTTTGAAAGGAATTTGCAGAACCCATCGCAGAGTTCAGACCCTGATAGTAGTTGTGAAGGCCAATTACTCACTGTTTATGAATCATGTGAAAGTGATGCCAAAGCAGAAGGTTTTGACGAGTCAAGTGCTTCTCGCTGTTGTGATGCAGATGGTACAACTGTCTTTGACAGTGGATCTGCAGAAATACTTTTTGATGATTGTACGGTAGGAGGTGACTGACACATTGGATACTGTGAAGGAAGATGATATTGAAGTTGTGAAGGTGCTGGGGAAGAAAAGTGATTTCCTGAAGCAATGCTTTCTGAACTTGGCACTTACAGGAAGGCAAGTCCTGAAGTTTGTTTTGTCGAGCCAGGATTGGAGCATTCCCAAGAAGGATGTGTTGAGGAAGAGAGTTGCAGCAATGGTAACTTCCTGTTAGTTGAGCGGGAGGCTCATCTTGAATCAAGCCGGGGTTAGTCAAGTGCAGACTTTGAAGAGAAACATGCCCACATTTGCATCATGGGCACCCACCGAGAACAAGGCGTCAACACCTTCTGGAATGTCACAGGCACTCTCTTCCTTTACAGCAACTCTGTTCTCAGCTGGAGGTTTTGCAGTTTGCTCCACAAGCTTTGGCGTGATGGACACCGCAATGTTCTGCAGCATTCCTCGCTTCCAGTTGCCCAGCTGGAGGAGCTTGGTCTCGTGCAGAGCTGCTTTCATGACCATTGCGGTCGGCTTGTGGCCACCTGTATCGTGTTGATCATGGGGAAAGTTGACTTCCACATTGGGCTGCCAGTTTTTCCACCTGGCTTGGTGGTGATGGATGGGGAGCTTGGCACTGCGGGAGAGAGTGGCATTGGCACCGTTTTTTGGCTGACAGTGGAGCTATTTGTCGAAATGGACATTGAGCTCAGCCCTTTTGAAGCAGGTATTGCATCATTGGATTTATCGTGCGCTGTCTCTGTGACACAGGCTGGACAGTGTCATCTGGCGCTTCTCATCCAGGTCATGCCAGATTCGAGTCTCCTTGTCTCCCATCCCATGGAGATGCAACTGGGGTGCGATGGGAAGCAGGGGCCGGACACGAGGGAATCTGTGCTGGCTGAGCATGTAAGTCCAGTAGTGGTGATTCCAGGTGAGGAAGAGTCAGAACTTGAACCGGAACCAAAACCACAACCTTTGCTGATTCCAGAACCTAGCATTACAGAAGGACTCAATGAAAAAATCTGCTGATAGAGAGCTTATGCCAGGAGAACAGGGCATTGCATACTGAACTGGTCATTCAAGAGTGAAGCCCAGAAAGTGGTGAAAAGTCTTGGGAAGAGAGTGTGTGAGGTCGAAGCTGAGTTGGACATCGATCGCAGCTGTTGGGAGCATGTGGCAGGGTGATGCCCTAGCCTTGCAAGCTGAATTGGATGACCTGCGCTGGCAACAAGCTGAACAAGCACAGCAATGGCTCACTAGGGCTGAGAAGAAGGTGCGGGCAAGTAAATGGCGGTCTGGGAAGATGAAAGAGAAAAATAAAGACCTGTATGAGGCTAACGCACATCTCAACTCACTCCAACTCTGATTGCAGGCAGCTGAGCAGGCGAGCGTAACAGCCCAGGGTCAGATGAGGGCGGTGGAGAGTGAACAAGAGCAACTGCAGAAAGACTTGGCAGGGCTTGGAAAGACATCGGCGGGAAGAAATTTGGAGCTTGACGAACAATCACAGCAGAGTGGAGAAGAACTCCAGCTATTGCAGAAACTCTTAGCTGACAAGACACAGGATGAGATAAATTTGGGTTTACCAGATCCTGAATGCAGGCTTCTGGGAGTGGATGAGAGAAATTTGGGCCTACCAGATCTTGGAGGGGGGTGCAGGGATCTGGGAGTTGATGAGAGAAATTTGGGCCTATCAGATCCTGGAGGAGGATGCAGGCTTCTGGAAGTGGATGAGAGAAATTTGGGCCGAACAGATCCTGGAGGGGGGTGCACGTATCGATCCTGTTGCCTCTCGCAAGAAATTTTATCAATGCAGTTCCTGTGGCTGCCGGCTTGGTTCACTGGTATCTCCTCATCGAGGTTGTGCTTAAAGTCTACAACTGCACCCAATAAGCAGCCAGGTTGCCTTCAAGATTTTGGAATAATAGGCAAATTTAGAAAAAAAACAAACAAGGGGTATGGAATCCAGGGAGATTAAAAGCAAGGAATCCACATGGGAGGATTGGAAGGGTATGAGAAAAACTAGAAGGGGTGGATGATACTCTTGGACCCGACCAACCTGCGACGACTTGCACTAAGGGAAAAGTGCTTTGATGCGTACTGTCTCAAGGGTTCAGTTTTGCTTAGAAATTAGGACATGGGTAATTGGTATGGGAGCGAGCGAGAGTGACTCAATGGTCGGAAAAATGGATCGGGTTGGAAACCAGAATTGTCTTGTGGTGTGATGTCTGTTATGTGTCAAGAATTGAGTTGTGTTTGGAGAATGAATGCGAATTATAAAATGTATGCAGACCATTGCAATGTAAGAACATGATCAACATTTTTGCATTACAATGTCTGAGAATTGATTGACATGTTGGATTGTGTGGGTGAGGAAGATATGTTGGTCTGCAGGAATAGATCAAGCTCTGGAGGAGCGGTGACTGTGCCCCC
>CM068960.1:18326045-18348856 GCA_035128595.1 Eptatretus atami
GACACTCCATAGCGGAAAAAAGAGGACACTCTGAAAATAGAGGACACTCCGTAGCGGGACACTGAAAAAAGAGGACACTGCGGAGAGGGACACTCTCAAAGAAAGAGGACACTCTGTCGTGGGACACTCCAAAAAAAAAGAGGACACTCCGTAGCGGGACACTCTGAAAAAAAGAGGACACTCTTTAGCGGGACATTGAAAAAAGAGGGCACTTTGTAGCAGGACACTTTGAAAAAGAGGACACTGCGGAGAGGGACACTCATGAAAAGAGCTTCCCTAATTGTTGAGCAATCGTATTGGCAGTCTCATTCAGTGTGTTCTGGACCTCAATTTACTGACTGAAAACCACCGTTCTTCCAGTCGAAATACTTTAAAAATAGTGTGCTTGTCCAAGTCCACATGAGATTGTAAATCAACAGCACCTTTATTTTCCATTGAGATGTACCAGCTCCACATACCAAGCACTCGGCTTCCCATTTTTCTCAACCGCTGCGAAAACACGGGAATTTTGTCTTTAGTTCTGCAGTGAATTTACACTTTCGTTTTGGCATTGTGTTTGGTGGTAGTAAAATACAATCTATATATTACTAAAACTCTCATCTTGTATGTATGTATGGATGTATGTATGTATGTTCCCAAAATACAGACAAAACGGTACACGATAGTGCAAAAGTTTTAGGGCCAGCTTACTCACCATTTTCTTGCGGTGTGCAGCATCAAGTTTCATTGAAATCGGGCAAAGAAAAAAAATTATTAAAAAATCAATTCCCGATTCAGTCAAGTACTCTTAGGGAGTATTTGATCAATGCAAACAACCTCAGCGGTATAGTTCGCTGGAGCAATCTTTTGTTTTTTTTCTTGAAATGTTTTTTTTCATCAACCGCTGTCACAACGGGAACCCAACGGGTTCACGGGTCGTCTAGTATCCAATAAAGAGCTCTTAAAGAAAATCAAACAAGTGTGTATGGTACGGACTCAGAAAAGACACTGAATCCCAGACTGAGCAGGCCATTGGACAATCTCGCTCACTGTGAGGTTGGGTTGCCAGATCTGAAAAGTGTAAAATATCGAATTGGAACCTTAAAATTAGCCTATTTACAGAAAGATGATCGTAAATTCAAGAAGAGCTGTGCTTTACTAGCCACCATTGTTCACAGCCTCATTGTAAGCATGAAGACCACACACTGTGAAGTTTAGAATCCCGTTTTATTAAGAGTCAAAGGAAACTAGTCAAAGGTCAAGATCATCTGAAACCTGAAAAACACCTATTAAGTCACAGTGAGAAAAATGTATCCGCCAAATTTGTGATATTTTGCTATTGTCCCACTTGTTCACCTCCAATAGAAACTCAGTCACATGACTTGTACTTCTTTGTTGACGGAAAGATGGTTGCGTCTGTGTGGCTGCAAATGCATTACTGCGATTGCAAACTTTACAGACAATGGAAGTGACGTCATGAAAGTTAATGCACATTGCAATCGATGCTGTTAAGTGGTACACCTGCATGGAAAACCTGTGTGACGTAGGTCACAACCTGCACAGCAGAGTGAGAAAACCTTTGTGAAATGGAAACTGCAAATTGAAGGTTGAGTACTTTCTGTACTTGCCAGGATTATTGTATATTTGCAACTTTTGCACTTATTGATCGTACATTGTACAAGGGTTGAAATCGTACATGTACGATAATTACCCCACGTCTGGCCTGATGTGTGGTTAGACAGGAAGTGGACGCATGATTATTGATGGTCGAACACGTCCTTTACACCATGAGGGAGTAGTGACTTTACGGCATGACATTCATGAATCACCCTGCCTTTGAAACACTGGGATGACAGCTAATAGTTGAGTCGCGATTAGGACTAGACAGCTTAGAGGTGAGTGTGCATACTTTTATGCCATCCTGTCAGCCTATATATACACTACATGGCCAAAAGTATGCGGATACCTGTTCAAATTAGTGGATTCGGCTATTTCAGTGACACCCATTGCTGACAGGTGTATAAAATCAAGCACACAGCCATGTCATCTCCAGACAAACATTGGCAGAAGAATGGGCCGCACTGAAGAGCTCAGTGACTTTCAACGTGACACCGTCATGGGATGCCACCTTTCCAACAAGTCAGTTCATCAAATTTCTGCCATGCTAGATCTGCTCCGTCAACTGTCACTGCTGTTATTGTGAAGTGGAAACGTCTAGGAGCAACAACAGCTCAGCCACGATGTGGTAGGCCACACAAGCTCACAGAATGTGACCGAAGAGTGCTGAAGCGCATATTGTGGAAAAATCGTCAGTTGCAACACTCAGGCCTAAGTCACATTTGCTCTACGGCGAGGATACGGCGGCCGTACGCCCTCTGAATTTGACCAGAAACGTGCGGCGGATGCAGAGTTTCTGCGGTGGCCTCAGGGTGGCCCTACGTCGTATGGCTATATTTTACAGGCCGTAGGGGTCGCCATGGAATTATAATGCGGAGTTATAACTTTTTCATTTCTTCGTTCACCGTAGCAATTCGACAAACCGAAAAAAAACTGGTAAAAAAAAAAATTAACCCATTCGTTACCGTCCGTCTGGCCGCACGTTCGCCTTAGGCCCCCTGCGGTCGCCTTGCGGGCACCTTGAGGCTACCTTGCATCTGCCTTGAAAATTATATGGCCGCCGCAGGGCCCCCTTAAGGTCACCGTGCAGCATAAAATCAAAGACCGTACGGCAACCCCACGTTTTTGGTCTCACAATTTCTAAGACCTAAGGCCTAAGTCACATTTGCTCTATGGCGAGGATACGGCGGCCGTACGCCCTCTGAATTGACAGAAACGTGCGGCGGCCGCAGAGTTTCTGAGGTGGCCTCAGGGTGGCCCTACGCCATATGGCTATATTTTACAGGCCGTACGGTCGCCGTGGAATTATAACGCGGAGTTATACGTTTTTCATTTCTACGTTCGCCGTAGCAATTCGACAAGCCCAAAAAAAAACTGGTAAAAAAAATAATAATAAATTAACCCATTCGTTACCGTCCGTCTGGCCCACGTTCGCCTTAGGGCCCCCTGCGGTCGCCTTGCGGGCACCTTGCGTCTGCCTTGAAAATTCTATGGCCGCCGCAGGAACGCCCTAAGGTCACCGTGCGACATCAAATCAAAGACCGTACGGCACCCCCACGTTTTCGGTCTCCACAATTTATAAATACGCCGTGCAGCTCCCTGAAAAATAAAAACATATGTGACTGCTACATTGTGTTACCGTGGAAATACTGCGGCCGCCGTATAATTTGCTAGTGGCCGTAGATTTTGGAGACCCCACGGCCGCCGTGGCAAATGTGACCTAGGCCTCACTACCGAGTTCCAAACTGCCTCTGGAAGCAACGTCAGCACAAACACTGTTCATCAAGAGCTTCATAAATTTGGTTTCCATGGCCGAGCAGCCACACACAGGCCTAAGATCACCATACGCAATGCCAAGCGTCGGCTGGAGTGGTGTAAAGCTCACCGCCATTGGACTCTGGAGCAGTGGAAATGTGTTCTCTGGAGTGATGAATCACGCTTCACCATCTGTCAGTCTAACGGACGAATCTGGGTTTTGCGGATGCCAGGAGAACGCGACCTGCCTGAATGCATAGTGCCAACTGTAATGTTTGATGGAGGAGGAATAATGGTCTGGGGATGTTTTTCATGGTTCGTGCTAGGCCCCTTAGTTCCAGTGAAGGGAAGTCTTAACGCTACAGCATACAATGACATTCTCGATGATTCTGTGCTTCCAACTTTGTGGCAACAGTTTGGGGAAGGCCCTTCCTGTTTCAGCATGACAATGCCCCCGTGCACAAAGCGAGGTCCATACAGAAATGGTTTGTCAACATCCGTGTGGAAGAACTCGACTGTCCTGCACAGAGCCCTGACCTCAACCCCATCAAACACCTTTGGGATGAATTGAAACACCGACTGCAAGCCAGACCTAATCGCTCAACATCAGTGCCCAACCTCACCAATGCTCTTTGGCTGAATGGAAGCAAATCCACACAGCAATGTTCCAACAGTGGAAAGCCTTCCTCGAAGAGTGGAGGCTGTTATCGCAGCAAAGGGGGACCAACTCCATATTATTGCTCATGATTTTGGAATGAGATGTTGGACGAGCAGGTGTCCACATACTTCTGGCTATGTTGTGTGTGTGTGTATGTATATATATATATATGTCCCTACCTGCAAAGCTAAACCTACTTGCAAAGCTCTTAATACTGGAAATTAAAAGCTGGAGTAAAAAGGGGTTTCTCTGCACAAGATGTTTTATTTCGTTGTTCAAGGGGAACCCAAACCCTCAGAACACCTCAACACCTATCCCTTGATACCCTACAAAATAGGTATCTTTTTCCGATTGTTGCGAATTATAATGTAGGTAAATTTGCAATTATTAGTCGAAATCTTCTTTTTCTTCAGATTCACCATGTACGTCGTACACGGATGTACATGGAAGTGGACTGACTGCTAGATCCACACTGTCTCGGGGTTACATCACGGTACGATTGAACTGAAACGGCAAATAATTTTCGATTTTCCACAAGTATGTCTCGTCGATACATCCTTGGTGGTTGCAATAATACAAACCAAGATGGTTTCATGCTACACCAATGTCCAAAAGACCTGAAGTTTGCCAGAAATTGGACGAGGTTTGTCCAAAATAACCACATGTGGATCGGGCCAACAAAATGTTCACTTACTGAGCATTGTTATGAGACAACAGAGATGGCTAGACCTTGTGGTTATCCGCCACATTTGAGAGAAGATGCCCCACGATTAAAAACAAGAAACAGCTGTTGCTCGAAACGAACACCATCTCCACTCAGCTACCAACACATGTTCACAGACGATTTGATTTTGTTCCCACAAGAGCACCTTTAAATAATTATCTATTATCAACACAAATTTCTACAAATCAAATGAACCACCATCTATTTATAGTGGAGAAAAAATATGTATGAATAATATCCTACTCCTCTTAGAGGATTTGATCTAGGACACTCAAACTTTCAGGGTCCCACACCCCTCCACCATCCCCCATCCTCTATAGAGGGACATCGACACCTCACGGACATGACAGTGGGACACGGCACAGACACAAATGGCATCCGAGGAAAGTATGAAACAGGAGGATCCCATAACACACAAGACATTTGGTCAGCCTGCGACGGTGGGACAAAGCATTTGTCGCCTATTTTGTCCATGGTGTCGGCTGTCGGGTGGTGATGGGTATTTGTGCTCGAGAAATATATAAAGATATTTATCAATTAATATAAAATCACTCCCTTATAAACCGATAATTGAACGGAAAATTAACCCCCACCGAGTTGAAGTGATTATGTGACCAGCGTTTTCATCTTTACGACCACTTCACGAAAAACACACAAGGCTCAAAACGATATGGCTCCACAATTCCCCCGAAAACGTTTCCATCACTAATTTTGTCTCCATCTGTTTCTTTAAAATCCCATTGATCACTTTCAACATTCTGAGAACCCTCAGTGTTGGTCATGACGGTGGAATCAGAATCTGAATCCGAGCCCGACTGTTTCTCTATGTAAAGCCACCGTTCGGATCAATGTGGCTTCCAGGTGTGACGTCACTGGCGAAATCGAAAATCGACACTCCCGGGCTTTTTTGACACCGTGAGAATGGCCAAAAAATTTCAATTTTAAAAATATTTTTTACCTTCAAATTGGACCATGATTAATGAATCTCAATGGTTTTCAGAAGAAGAAAAAAAAATTGCGTTTGGCTTCCCCGTTAAATGCACGGAATTGTGGGTAATCCAAATTGTGATTTGACAAACCGATTACCGATAGTACCTGACGTCACATTTCTGACGTCACATTTTAACTGACGTCACATTTCCCAAGATGCTCAATGGTTTTAACCTCTGAGACGGCACATGAATGTGTGACGTCATTGTAAACCTACCCATTGTCAGTGCGTAGCACGGTCAACGCACGAGCCATGAAATCGATCTGTAATGAAAGAAGTGAAGATTTTTTATTTAGTGTTTACAACCAATTGCGTTTCTGTACATTCGAAGGGAGTGGGTTGCCTCGATGAGTATGCCATCATTCACAGGGGGTGTTATAAAGCAGGTGTCTTGTCTGGAAGCTTTCACTTGTGGACGTTTTTAAAAATAAAAAAATCCCACTACCTTTCAAAAAGTGCCCTAGTTAAATGTTAAACTCGAGCCGTGACTGCTGCTGGGAAGATCAATGGCAAACCACCTGGAGTATATTTATTTGGTGAGTCTGCTTCAGTTGCTTTTGGCACTTTTGATGTCATGAGCGGAATGATTCTGTATGGTAATGTAAGGTACAGTGGGGGTATGTCCCACCTCCCCTTCGCTTTTATAGTACATATGGTATACCTGGGCTCTTGTTTTGGTTTATGGATTTCATTGTGTTTAGTTTAGTGCACTCCGTTCGTCAAAATAATCTGGCAATAAAAATGAATTTAAAGCAAGCACATTTACCTTAGATCAATGTTATTGAAATAATGACATGTGTCCTGTTTGATTTGTGGTCATAAAGTTTTCCAAGGTCAAATAAAACATTTTTAACGTATATTTTGGCTTACCTGTCGATCTGACGTAAGATGTTTCTCTTTGGATGAAGCACCTTTTGGAGGCAACACACCTCTGCGTGTCATCGCAAGCTCTGCTGGAATGGCGTCCTGAAAACGTCGTCGTGTGTCATCACCTGGAAATTGTGTGACACCTGAGGTTCAGGTGCGTGGTGTAACCATACGAGGCGTGTGCCGTGACTGACATGCTTAAGGTGCACATTTCACAGAGTTTCAGGTAAACAGCCTCGAAAGAGAATTCATCTTCTCTTTTTTTTCGCATTTACAGATGCTGACTATTACTTGTTTAACCACCACGATTATTCCCACTTTCTTGTCGGGTTAGCCAGGGGGACGTTGTTGCCTGAGTGTTCGAGACAAGCCTGATGGAATAGCCAAGCTTGAGGTTCGAGTGAATGTGAGGGGAAGTTGTGATTGGTTCAGGGTGCCAGTGGTAACTTGCGTACTCTTTGTGAAACACGCCATGGGATTTTTCAGGGTCAACCAACAACCAGTGCGGGCAGACAGGTTCTCCGGCTTAACGTCGATCAGAGGGGTGACCCACACCTTGAAGCCTTGCCATTTATTTGTTTATTTATTTATTTATTTGTATACAGCCTATGACTGCTTGGCTGCATAATTTTATGGGGGGCACGGCTGTGCCGCTGATGTAGTACTCCTGTTACCAGTAAGCTGGTACTCATTTTGCCGACCTTTGAAGGATGACAGGTGAGTCAAACCACCTGGTGTTATTTCATTGGACAAACAGGTGCTTCAATTCCATCCATCCATCCATCCATTGGGACCATACTCCATGCAGAGCATTGGTGCTGCCTAAGCAGTCTCCTTGGCTATTTTGCACAATCCTGAACGGGTCGCCACTCCGACACAGGACACCAGCATGCTGGCACTCAGTTTGACAACCTCGGAAGGATGACAGGCAGAGTCAACCCCACCTGGTATTAATTCAACAGCGAAGTGGGATTTGAACTCAGGACCCGAAATCCCAAGCTCACCATTTAACCATTAAACCAACACCAGGCTTGCCTCACCATTAATGCTTACCATGAGTGTTTATATAACAGCTGAAAGACTAGTACGCGTACCTCCGACTCGTACGCATACCAGCAGCATTTGCATCGACAGTCTGCCTTGTTTTTCTTTGCTAAAAACATGAGTATTGTCTTGGCAAACCCCAAATATTCGTCTGAGATATGGAACAGGAAAGTTAAAAAATGATGGTACTGCACCACCAACTTGTAAGCTGCTGAGCAGGTAAGGCTCAGGTCAGGTCAGAAGTTTCGCCACCTGAATCTCTGCAGGGTCATCATGCACCTACTGTTAGAAATCCTCCAAATGGGAAGGAAGGCTATCACGTGATGTTCAATATGCAGAATGTGAGAACCGATATCCATATGCAAATCAGAAGACCGCAACCCCTCACCCCCCCCCCCGCCCAGCCACCACCAACCACCTCTCCACTCGGGAGGAAGCTGAACACCTAACATACGACACCTGCACAGTCCTGGTTGAAGAGCCCTCCATGATCGAAGCACCCGATCTGAGCATGGCCTGCTAGGAAGCTCTAAGAGCTGGTGGTGCTGCCAACGACAACCGGTGTTCTGCAAGCTTGGAAGGGCAAAGATCGAGCACATGGACATGCCATTTCATCGCATGAGAAAGGAACGCTACAATCGAGGTGTTGAATCATCACCCTTCCGAGTTCATCTCGAGTGGAAATAATTTATTTCAAAGTTAAATCTGCGATTTCTCAGACCCTTGTGACTCGGCCATGCGCTCCGGTGTGGGACCCTCTCGGGTGAGCCAACGAAATTTCGATACAGGATTGTTTACTTTCCGTTTGCAATATCATTACAGGCAAAGGTCACAAATCATATTCCAGTTTTGTGTCTCCTTTGAGTTTTCCAACACCTTTCACCGTTGCCTCCCTTGTTGCTATCCCTGAAGCCGACGAGCATATTCATATAAACATGCTTTACGTGGATCGAGTTTAATGGCGATAGATGAGTTCTTCGAACAGATTCGGTTTGAGTTTCATGGTTATCAAGAGGCATCAATGGCATATGAAAGCTGGAAGCTATGGATAATTACCCGAAAGGAGAATGTTACCTCTGGCAAGGTAAGGTTCTCAGGTGCAAACAGAAATGCCCCAGGAACTATATATAATACGAGGATTATACAAGCGCTGAAGATTGTGCGCACGACGAAGCGGTGGCTTCTCACATGCCACTCACATGCCACTCACATGGAATCAGGCAATGCAGACAATACGTGGCAGCACCAAATGTTCCTTGTCATCGAGGGAGTGCACTGAACCCCCCCGGAGGCAGTTGGTGGAAAGCATGCTTTACATCTGCTGTGAGTCGTGGTACGGGATTCGTGTTGTACAGGTTGACAATATATTGGGGTACCTGTAACTATACCTCTCTATTGTGTGTTACAGGTACCGTAATGCAGCTGTATCTCACTGTATAAAGGTGTGGTGGTGTAATTACTGTAATATGAAAAGGTGAGTTACTATGTATTGGAAGTCAATAGTGGAACATGTGACAAACATTGTGACAACACACATTGTTCATGTTGATTACATGTTTAACGTGTTGTTGGTTCTTAACTCCACATGTAGGTTTCAGAAGGTGGAACGGAGCCCTCTCAGGTTTGAAAGTATCCGTGTGTGTGTGTGTGGGTGTGTGTGTGTGTGTGTGTGTGTAATATGGTGATTTCAGACACAAAGCCGCTGAGCTTGGAGGAAGTGATGCAATTTCCCCCGGATACTGGTGCCAACATCGTTATAATGTCGCTTTTCTCTCTGGACTCAGAGGGGCAATTTCTCCCCACTTCCCACCTTCCTCCAACTCCCCCATGGATCCAACCTGTGGGGTTCATTCATGCTCTATCCTTCAAATTCTGAGCATCAAAGTTAGGAGCAGCACGTATCAATTTTAATTTCCTTGGTCCAGGGTCAAAATCGAACTGCCGACCTCGCAGAATCGGAGCGGACGTTCTAACAATTATACTATTTCTATCTACCGAGTCTTACAAAATTTACCCCAAAATTACCCCTATTCGCTAAAAGCTTAACCTTACCTTAGTCTGCACACAAAAACTACATATCGCACAATCCATCGGTGTCACTGTCTCTGAAAGCAGAGAAGCAGTCACAGTCTGTGGATGTGTATCAAGCAGGAATAATTATTTGTTTGTTTACTTCTTTATTAACACCTTTCTCTTTCACACAGCCCGTTCAAAAATGTCCCACATCGCGTGAGTCTCACTCGCTGGGTTCCATGTGAATTATGATTGACAGAAATGTGGTTTCAGTAATTAAGATGAAATTGAAGCAATTTTGAATTTCAGATGAAATTTCCAGAAGGGCTCAAGGGAAAAGTGGTGAGGAAGCTTTAAGGTCTTCAGAAGTGAGGATGTCAGTGTGCCGCATTGGTGTTCGAGATTACCTTATGGAAGCTTATTTGGGGTGAGTGGAGGACTCGAACATTGTGAACTCGGAGGGATCCATGCCAGAGATTCAAAGCCAACATATTGTATTGCCAATGCAAATACATGAAGAGCTACCACTTCATGAGAACAACATCGAACTGAATGTAAAGAAGAAAAAAGAAACGTACGAGATTCCAGAATGTATTCTTCACTTTTGGTTCAAATCATGGCCACAACAAAAGTCCTGATCAGGGAAGCCAGGTACTTGTGGTTCTACTTTCATATTGTGTCACATGATCACCTGCATCAGGTATACTATTAAAAATGTCGATTTACAGACTGCAATGGTGAGCATGATTGGTTAATATCCATGTCAGTGTTTGAGATAGTTTATTGTATAAATGTATACGGATTGTTCTCTGTTTGTATTCGTTGTTCTGGATTCTGCTGTTGCTGTTGCTTATGCAGTTTTCTCAGGAGTACCTTGTTTGCTGTGTGTATATCGTTGAGAACCTTCGGCCAGGCCGCTTGTTCGGGATGAATCAGATTTGTCAAGGCTTTGTCTCTCTGGACGAAGATTCCTTCTGCTGCACATAAGCCACCAGGTCCTATTAATTATTATTCCTCCAGGGGTGGCTTGGTGGTGGAGTGAATCAAACGTTGCTGCATTGACTTCATTGGTGTGGGTTCGATTCCCTTGGCTACACAGGGTGGAAATTTACACACCTTGTGATGGAGTCGAGGATTGGTTCTGATTGGCCATGGACATGTTAAAAGAGTAGTCAAGAATCGACCACCACCACCACCATAGTTCTGATATGACTGGCCATTGTAATACGTTGTACTGTCTTCGTGGTATCGTATGCTCATTTTACCATGACTCAACTGAATACTGGGAAAAAATAAAATGTGCAATACGCCAGAGGTCATTGGGAACATAGCGAGACATTGCTGGACACAAGTACCAGACAACTTGCCGACGAGGTGGCATGCACACCTACTTAGCTCAGCCTGCCAATCTTCGGCATCATCCTGTAGGACGACCTTCTTACAAGGTTCAAGGTGTTCGGAGGTATCAAAATATCCTCCTCGATATCCAAACATCTACCACATACGTCTAAATGGGGGCATTAATCACACAATTTTATGATCGATGCCATTCAACAAAGAATCTGTCATCGCATTCAAATCGTGAGAATAATTGGCAGGAATTCCTCATGAACTTCGGCGCATTTAAATTATGTCTGCTATTTATAATACGGTTTTAGAAATATCCTAGTTGACAGGTTTGATAAGAAAAGGACAGTTGTAGAGCCATTACGACAGACAAAGGATGTAACAAAACAAGACCAAATGAATGCAAGTAGTTGGAAATACCATGAAACATTATGGGAAGTGTCATGGCTTTCGGAAAGGGTTTTCGCTAGGAAGGGAATGTGGTGGAGGTAGGTGAAGAGAGAACACTGCTCCTAGATATATTCTACTACAGTTCAGCTACATCTCCATTGTAATAATTATGCTCTTATGGAATGCTTACTGTATGCAAAACATCGAGACCCATAGTCCTTAAAGTTGATGTGTTCGTTATTGCAATCTGAGCAAATACCTCATGATGCTGGGATCCCAGGTTCAAGTCCCATAAACGATGTTGTTTCCTTGTAATTGTGTTCTCATGGGGTGGCAGGATGGCTTTGATGTACACACTCTCACCTCAAAGCTGTCTATCCTGCATTTGAATCCTGACTCAGCTATAAACTGCCATCCCAGTGTTGAATGTTTCACATGAACTGCCTTTTTCGGATGCGGTTGGCAACCTACACGTCCTTGTAACTCAAGTAAAGGTTTACTAATTTCATTTTCCTGCTACAATATATGTAGAATGATGTGGGGCGACATTCCCCTGTCAGGAAAGGTTGACCAAGTTCCACATCCAACCCCTCCCCACCCTCAATAACATCCTCTGCGTTGGGTTATGCTCAGTATCCTGAATATCCACAAAACAGTTCTCTCCAACCTGATGGTACCGCGGGCTATTTCTTATATAAAACTAGAACGGCACTTGGTAGAGCACATACCTCTACTAGACTGAACAGTTTACGCTTTGTATCCCACTGATAGGCCGGATCTGCATCCTTACATGAAACAACATCAAACCGGCCTGTCCTTATTACCTACCCAACTCATTCACCAAGTTTTGTCTGAATCCGTCCACAAAGTTTTGAGATATCCTGCTCACAGACAGACAAAGAGGGGTGAATACATCACCTCCGTCCACCTTTGGTAGCGGAGGTAATAACATTCAGCACACTGAAAGAAACGGTTGGGGAGGATTTATTATTATTCCAGGGGTGGGTTTGATATTACTCCCACCTTTCAAGATAGGGCCATCTAACTTCACCTCACAGAACAAAGTCTTCTATGAGCTTAATATGTATATATATATATATATATATATATATTATATATATATATATATATATATATATATATATATATATATATATATTGTTACGGTTCTCGGAACTGTATGCATAAACAATACAGGTGTCCCAAGTCAGTTATTCCATTACTGTACGTGCAGAGATAGATCCTTCCTTGAGTGTAGTGGAAGGAGGTGGGGGGGGGGGGGGTGCGTTGCGATGGGCTTTTAGTTAGGATTATAAATCATTTTCTCCCCTTTTATTGTATTTCCAGTTTTATTTGAACCATGGTACCTTCATTCGCTTGCCTCGCACCCTCGCCTCGCTTATCACAAGCGTGCGAGGCCCCTATCCAGAGACTCGTTTTCCGAATCAGAATCCTGACGTTCGCTGTGGCAGTTCAATCTCGGCTTCCACCTTCCCAGACCCGGACATGTGGTGTGGGCGGGCCTTGCCGGCCTCTGGTGAGACCCCGCCCAGGAAGGCGGACCGCATGAAGGCCCGGTCCAGTCAGGATGGACGATGACGTCGGCTTCGCCATGGCTTCACCCCCTAGCTCCGTGATCTATAAGATAGGAAGCAATCCTCAGAGTGCTAGGTTGGTTCTGTTCCATGAGTTTGTTGGTTGGTTGGGACGGTCGAAGGAGGTTGCGGTAGATGGATTGGAAGCGTGCAGTTGTTGAAGGGGTCGTTGTTACGGAGTGTCTGCCCACGTCTCACCTCGGCGGCCCGCCTGTTGTGCTGGTCCGCGCACACCCGACCTCGACCGGATCTCTCGTCGGGTCCTGTCTGCTGCCCCCTTCCCACCTTGGACTCCACGCTCTCCACTCAAGCTCCTCCACGGACCCGAACTCCACACGGGCAGCTGTGGTCCGAACTGTACGACTGTTGTCAGGTGCCACACCACGGAGCACTCCTTCCCCCAAAACTCTCAGGTACCGAGAACTGCGACCTCAACTCCCTCCCTTCCTGGCTGCAAAAGGGTCCCCTTTTCTTTTCGTTGGGCTTGTTTTGTCTGAGTGTGTGTCTGAGAGTGTGGCGCCTGTCTTTTAAGTAAAATTGTATAAGATCTTTGATTGTTGTAATTCTTGCTTTTATTATTCTCGCGTAAGTCTGCTCTGTGTTCGCTTTGGTAAGTTGCTGTATAATTGTCACCCTACATCTCTCTCATCTTCCCCCTGCATAACATAACCAATAAACCTTGTTCCTGTGCCACATGTTTTTACTCGCCAAGTGTAAATAAATAATTGTAGAAATGTTCCCAGCTCGTTTTTGTCTTTTCCTCCATTGGTCCAGCATGGTTCAGATCTAAGTTTAGCCGGGTCTTTATTCCCGATTATAATCCGTTCCTTTTAGCCGGTACGTCCTTGGCAGTTCCACTCGGCTGCATCCGATCCGGAAAGGTAGTTGGTAGAGTTGGTCGTTGGTAGTTGGATACTCTACCATAGTCGGTAGAGTGATCCGGTTCGGGCAAGGCGTACCGAGGGTGTGGTTCCCTGGTAGTTGAAACCGCGTGGTTAATTAGGTAACTTGGTTCTAGACAGGAGGACCCTACGCCACACGGTTGAGGTATTGGCATCCACGGTCGGTTAAGCGACCCACCGCGTCACGGAATTATCCGTGAGCGACGGCCTACAATTCCGGGGAGTCTGGTGGGAGTCGACTTAACTTCCCCCACCTAGCGGTCGTTCTCGCCACCAGACCCCGGCCCGCAACAATATATTCAGAAAAATTATTTTAAAATTTGAAAAACCAATCACGTTGAGATTCTGCAGAGATCTCAAAATGTTGAAATGCACAGGAGCACAACCTACTTGATATTTTGATACAAAGTCAAACACTCGGAGTTCCAACGTTTCAAATGCAGAATGCGGGGACTAAGATAATTATTCAGTACTAGCAGGATACCCGTCTTTGACAGATTGGAGATTGTAGGCTTATTTTATGTGAGAACGTTCGAGTATACTACATTCCTGCTTCGTCTACCATGTGCACATATGAACAAACTCGTTCCAGTCCCAACTCTGGAGCATCTGTCATGAAGCTGGCCATGTGAAACAAATGGTTGGGCTAGATAGAGTCCTGCTTGGTGCAGTGTTTGTCCTTGTGCCTTGTTTATCGACACGACGAATGATAGAGATAGCGGGAATTGGAGCCGCTTTAATTTTGAGTGGTTATCGAGGAATATCACATTCTCTCCTGAGAACCCTCCAATGGAGATCGTAGCTTCCATGAGATTTTTCATCAGCTGCCGCATGACCAACTGAGTTCTGTTGCACAATTTTGAGTAATCCAGATTGTGAAGAAGCTTGATTGCTGTCTCGACTTTCAATTTCCATGCTTGAGGTGGTATGCCCAGAGGATGTAGTGAGTTCAGAAACACAACAGGGTAATGAATGATTTGATCCATGTCCGGAACAGTGTCAATGGATTTATAGGCGACTTCTTCACTGGGCACACGTTCCAATGTCGTTCATTCAGTGTATGAATGACGTCGTTTCAAGGGGCTCGTATTGCCCGTTGTGACAATCAATCAGTGTCTCCATAACTTTGTGAAAAATAGGGGATATACCCTTGGGCAATCAACTGGTAGAATAATGATACCAAGGAGGAAGTCAACGTGGGACAGAATCAACAAAATGTACCAATGAACCAACGTTATAGAAAATACCTATTTTGGGGAGCACCCCCCCCCTGTACAGCTCCGTAGAACCAGTTTCTTATTTAATTATTATTTATTTTTTAATGCTGTGAACAAACTTTGCAATACTGGGTGATGAAGGTGTGGGTCGTTTCATCGAAATTGTGTGTGTAGTTTCTGAGAAGTTTCAAGTGTTCATGAACGGACAGACTGATGACTGACGGACTGACGACGTGCCATCCCATAAGCTCTCTGGAATTGCATTCCAGGTGAGCTAAAAATTGGGAAACGCACTGTTTATTAAATTGTTGTCGGAATTCACCACTGCAGCCAGATTTTTATGAAGGGGGATGCCGTCACCGGTATCGGGCTCGATTTTCCCGTCACCAATGTCGAGCAGAAGAGTGGTGAACTGGTGTGCACTATGATCTCCTCCTAAATGCAAGCGCATACTGGTACGGATCGTCGTTTTTTTCAACACTTCGCCACAGCACTAACGATTTTAGACTCGCATTGACTTGATCGGCTCAAGTACTACACCAAAGTATGGGCTAAGCTTGGTCTGAAATCACAGGCAAGAATAACTGTCACTCCGCATATGGTTGTCCTGTTTTTCAAATGATCTTGGAGAATTTCGTCAAGTGCTATGAAAGCACGCTTGTATGGCATGGTACATACATCCCACGTGATCAAGTTACAGCGTTTGAGGAGCATACCTAGTCCAGAATCATTTTTCACATGGCACATCACTTTGTCGACCATATCCAGATTGAGGGGTAATTTGAAGGTGGAATGCTCCGTTATACTGCCTTTGTGCAGCATAAACGCAATGCCTGACGATACTGGTAGGAATACAAAATCAAACACACACACACACACACACACACACACACACGACTGATTTTCTGACCATCTGGATCATCAGCTGGGCACCGCTATTCATCAACGTTTCAATCCCTGAAACCACAATTGACAACAAAATATAAATTTATCAAAAACTAATTTAGTACAAACGTGTACAGTGGATGCTAAAGACCGTGGAAAATTACACAGCAGTCCTTATCTGTGTAGATAAGAGTCTGGAAGCACCTCCAATAACTACAATTGCAGGAAAAGGTCGGATCGTAATGCTACAGTACCAAATGAGTTCCAGAATAATGACATAAAATATGATTCATCCTTGTAGTAGTAATAGTGGGGCAACTTTGCTAAATATAGCATAACAATTGTGCATTTTGTGAGGAAAGCACCAAATTTGGCACACTAGTAGCCTATCATATTATGAACAGATTTGGATATTGGGCCATCTCAAATTCAGCCGCTGATGGCTGTGGCAGCCATTTTCCACTGCCATCAAAAATTTTGAGATGGCCCAATGTCCAAATCTGTTCATAATATGATAGGCTACTAGTGTGCCAAATTTGGTGCTTTCCTCACAAAATGCACAATTGTTATGCTAAGTTGCCCCACTATAATAGAAGAAGACAAAGTGGAATGATCGTTTACCTTTCCCTGAATAATTTTCCTTCAAGGGGTCAACACCAAGCCACTTCTGAGTCAGGTGATTACCTTCAAACGTCTCACGTTAACGTCTTCAAAGTCCTGAAATGAACACTCATTCACCGATATCCTCGAGTACACCTGCCTAAAACATACTCCGTACATAAATATAGGTTGTTATCAAGGTGATTTTGGCATATTAGCCCTGATGGCTAAGATTACGCTGAACACACAGAAACGTCTCTATCTTTTTATGTATGTATATCGCCAAAGATCTATTGCCAGTTAAGTATTAAGAGTGATGAAATGTAAATTCGGTTGATAACAGTTGTAATAAGCTACAACTGGATCTTTGACCCTTACCTGGGTATGATTACCTCCTTCTGGAGTGTGGTTGCCTCAATGAACCCTTTGGCCAACCGGTTCTTGAAAGGCTTTGATCCAAAAACTTTCTCCAGCCGACCCCACAAGAAGGTGAGAATAATTAGAGCTGATAGATGTTGCAGTGGAGACCATTGCATTTTTATCTCTTCACTTTAAAACTTTAACATTTGCAGCAAAAATGGACCAATATTTCTGAAATGTTGTGGAGCAGCAAGTTCAATATCGCTGTGCTATGTGACCTTCTTAATTTGCAAACAGAAAATCCAATGGATTGAAACACCATCCATTGTTGTTGTTTCTTATGTAACATGGGGCTGCTGTTTGCATCATTTTCTGGAAGCATGGCTGTCCTGCTAATGCAGTTCCCCTGTTACCAGTAAGCTGGTACTCATTTTGCCGACCTTGGAAGGATGACAGGCTGGGTCAACTCACCTGGTGTTATTTCAACAGCACGACAGGGGCTCAAACTCAAGACCCTAATATCTTAAGCCAACCATCTTAACCGTTAAGCCAACACCAGGCTTACACTGTACAAACCAATACACACAGCTGGGAAACACAGTCACACATCATTTGTAACAGAATAACATAACATCACACACATACTTGCTCACCTCGGGGTTAACTGTTGAAACCAAAACATCAACTGTCCTTATAGCCACTTGTTCAATAAGCTTGCAGGCCAATGTTAAAATGTACCCTACCTTGGGGATTAATCTATACGTGAGTAAAATTATTATTTTGCACCACTTTTCAAACACTATGTCTCTTGTTTTCACCTTTCATGGTATAAAAAAAACTTTGCCCTTTTCACCTTTAGGCATTGTGCCGAAAGCTGACATTTTCTTCTGGAGCTTAATGAGAATCGACTGTCAGAGTGGAAAGTAAACCAGGTCTACCTTCCCAGCAGCTATTACTGACCTGACATCAAGGTAGTAGACATGTAAATGAAGTTGTGCTTCAACTGCAGAATTCTGAATTTTTTTTTGATTAAAATTGGCAAAATCACTTCAAATAATGCAGTATTTGTGATATCAGAGTTGTCTCCGAAGCATTCAAACACATTCTTTGTTTAAGCTGATTTAGGATATTTAATATGTAATTTTGAAAATATTAGCAGGTTGTCTTTGGATTATGATTTGATCGTTTTGAATGACTAAATGACATGGCAGATTTTTAATCATTTGAGACGGGTGTTTAAAATGTTCTCTAAATGTGTTCTCAATCACAATACTCCCAGACAGTAGGGTTTTTAAATTTTCAACAAATAAATACGAGCAATAGATGGTCACAACCATCCTTGATCATGTTGTGGAATGTCGGCTGAGGCCCTCACTTTTTTTTTTCTTCTTCTGCCTTCACTATTTCACCTTTATTCACTTTTAAATTCGCTTTCTCTGCAACCGCAACTACTTAAGCGATTGATACAAAACTTTTAATATATCAGAGTGCCAACCCTTGGATAATTTTTTTTTGAACAAAGTTACCTGATTATTGCTGGAAAATGTGGCCGGCATTCTAAAAAAAATCTGTTTTCTGTAGGCATGGGTTGCAGGGTATTTCACATTGCAGGAATAAACAGTGTGTCAGTGTGTGTCAGTGTGTCTCCTCCATAACTCCAGAACCATTAAACCTATCAGCCTGAAACTTTGCATGCTTACGAAGAAAATGCCAAGAAAGTTCATGAGTGAAAATTGGGTGTTTGGTTTGATTAAAACACCCCTTTTGAAGATGATTAACGGCCTTATTTAATTATATCCTTTATCAGGCGCATCCTCAGTCACCACTCTCTTGGGGGACTTAGGTATATCCTTGAGTAACCTCGCTGTGGTCTGAAAACGCCATGTTTTTTGGCCTGCTCAACCATGCCTTGACTTGGAACAGCAGGCAGATCTTTGCCATGAAGATAGCATGGGTTTTAAATGTTCCTGCCCCAGGTCTCAAAGGTATGGTGTGTGTGTGTGTGTGTGTGTGTGTGTGTGTGTGTGTGTGTGTGTGTCGTTGATTGATACCTAAATATGTGGGAATCAGAATGTCGAATGGAGTCCTCCCAGGGCAGGCTCAGAGTATCCTCCCTCATTTTGGTAAGGGGTCACAATTCATGTACCTAGTTATGGGTTTAAGGGGGTATAAAAATATAAATCGTGACCCCTTACCAAAATGAAGTTTTGTGCCGAGGACTCTCTTCAGGATCGTCACTGAGCCCCTGACAGCTTCCAGCTGTAGTTTGTAGTAATATTCCCAGAGATGGTTTTTAATATCGGTGCGAGGTTCGTCCTCATTATTCTCGTAGCTCCAACTATCACTGGTACAACTTTGGCATTCTTCAGCTTCCAGGATCTTTTCACTTCATTCTTGAGGTCTTGGTATTTGGTCATTTTCTTGATGTCTGCATCGTTAGTCCAAAATCACTGGTATTAACATCTCAACTAGCAATGCCTTCTTCTCTTTTTTGCACCTCAGTATGATATCTGGTCGCAATGTTTTGTTATCGATGTTCATGCTCCATGTAATGGAATCATTAGACCTAATGAGTGAGTTTCCATGTTTCCAGTCTGTGCTTTCGGTTAATGTACCCACAAATTTTCTGGAACTGGGATATCACCATCTTTGCAGATATGCCAGTGCATTATTTAACAAACCCTGTTGTGTTGTGTGTACAGCTTTTCTGACATGAGTTTATTTTGTGTGTTCGGTCATTAAGCACCACATATCATTCTCTTTGCTAACACCACCTCCCTCCACCCCTCACCTTTCTGTTTCTTTTTTTTTTTTTTTCCTCCTACCTACTCTTCCCACCTCCTACCTGCACTCTATAGTAATGTTTGGTAAGGTGTTGCTCTCCCCCTCCCCCTTTCCTTGCTTCCCTCCCTCCATCCTCTCCTCTGCCCTCCCCATCATCCTCTCCTTTCCCCTTCCTCCATCATCTCTCTTCCCCTCCCTCTGTGCCCTTCTTCCCCTCCCTCCGACATCCACTTTTCCTCCCCTCCCTTCCCTCCGTCCTCTCCCTCCTTCCCTCCCGTCCTCTCCCCTCTCCCCCCTCTCCTCCTTCCTCTGTCCTCTCCCTTCCTCCATTCTCTCTGCTTCCTACTCCCTTTTCTCTCTCTCCCCTCTTTTGCTCTCCTCTCTTTCCCCTCCTTTCCTCCTCTCTCTCCCCTCTTTCCTCCTCTCTCTCCCCTCCTTTCCCTCTCTCTCCCTCTTTCCTCCTCTCTCTCTCTCCCCTCCTTCCCTCCTCACTCTCCCCTCCTTCCCTCCTCTCTCTTCCATCCCTCTCTCTCCCATCTCTCTTCTCTCCCCCATCCCTTCCCTCCTCTACCCCCCCCCACTTACACTTAACAACCCCATCAGCAAAGCGATGGGTTGTATTTGCTAATTTGTCAATATATGGCATGTAGCCTTGGGGTTCTGATATATGTGATACTTTTAAATGACTGCAGCTGTTGAGGAACCTGGATATGGTTTGAAGCAGCAGAAGGCTTACTCTGTGTAGCTTTTGTTGGTTCTGTTATGTATCTTTCATGGCTGGAATGGTATTGGGGTAACTAATTATATGAAGTCCTACCTGCAGCTGGGAATAATTGATTCTGTGAGAGCTGATTTGTTGATCCCTCCAATTTTCAGGTGAGAGACATGATTGGACCTTTGATGGACTATATGTATATTTTTATAACAGCTGTCACCTCTGATAACTTTTCGAATGCCTCCGTCATAGCGAAAATAAGGATGAATCTATTGCTTTGATTTTATTATGAGCATCACAGTTTGACATAAAACACAATTTATTTTTTTAAGAAAGATTTTCCAACTTTTCAAGACGATGTCAATCGAGTGCATTATAACACTGGAACTTATGTTTGTGAACTCTCAGTCATTTCAGGGATTAAGAAGAATAAATTTCATGGCAAAATAATTTTTTTAAAGATGATAATTTCTCTTTTGCAATCAACCTGCCTTGCTGAGAATTACTGTGAATGCATTCTACTTAATTAGCAACATTGCTGAGAATCCTTTCCATCGTTTTACTCTCAGGAAATTATACATCTCTCGTAATAGCTGAGCTCATTTGAGGAACAAAGCCTTTTTCAAATGATATCTTAATTCCACAATGGTGTAATTACAATTCCTTTTTACTGTACAGCAGGTGTAAAAAGTGATTCTTTGACTGTATTACTGGTGTAAATAGCCTCCTTTTATTTGTTTATTTACTTTTTACAAAGAAAACAAATGCAGGTGCAATTTTTATTTATATTTTTCTCTTTGCCTCTTTATGATACACACCAGCACATTACTTGTTGGTGATTGCATCAACCCCCCCCCCACCTCTGCCCACAGGACGCGCACACGTACGCACACACAAACACAAGCACACAACAAACACACACACATACACACACACAGTTATATTTTTACTGTGAGTAAACCACACATGCAGTTCTTCTGACAACTCCAACAAAAAAAGATCTTAGCCCCCTCATCCCAACTCTGTTCCCATCATTGCTCAACCCCTCCCCGCCCCCTCCACCCCAAGTCCTCACCCTTCCGCACCAACCCAAAGACATTCCAGCCTTACTGTCTCATGGCAAGCTAAGTAGCCTTATTTATAAACTATACTGCCCTACCCCCCCTCTCCCACCCACATGGCCGCCACTCCCATCTACGATAATAGTAAGCTCCATACGACAGCGCTCCCTTTCTTTCGTCTGACTGACATGCGCAGAAAAAGGTAGCCACATCTTTAGCGTCCCATCCCTGCACCTACCTCGGTGGGCGGTCAGATCAATTAACAAAACAAACACCCTGGATGGCAATTACACTCAATCAAGTCATACACACATCCACACAAAGCGTTGTCAGTAGACTTGTAAGTAGTGCCGCTCGTATTATGCTACCCCAATAGACCACTGCCAGCTAATCAACATCGAGCGCAGAGACCCCGGTCAAGGTGATGAATTACACCTCCTCATCTGTCTAGTCCTAGTCGCGAGCAGTGTATCTAATACCTCGCCAAAATAACTTGATGGAAGGATCAGACAAAGCACTGGAAAAAGAGCAAAAATCACGTGGTAACCGTGTTACAGTAATAAGTGCACAGACACGCCCCAGAGTTTCTGAATATGTATGTCATACAAGTATGATAGAAGCCAGAATGCGCCGTGAGTCTTCACTAAAGTCGAGTGATGAGTCTGACGCGTGAATTTGCAAGACTGTTCCCAGCTCTAGTAGAGTAATGTGAAAGCTCTAGCAAGTGCGCAGTTCCTAGTTTGTGAGTAATATAAAGACAGATACGTCGCTCCCAGACCCAGGGTTGAACTCGGCACACATGCACGGACACACTGGGAGGGCCTCTCAGGTTGCAGGGGCAGGAAGTACCATCAGGTTGGAGAGAACTGTTTTGTGGATATTCAGGATACTGAGCATAACCCAACGCAGAGGATGTATGAGGGTGGGAGGGTTGGATGTGGAACTTGGTCAACCTTTCCTGACAGGGGAATGTCGCCCCACATCACTACATTATCTGTGAGGCAGGAAAATGAAATTTAGTAACTACTGTACTTAGTTACAAGGACGTGTAGGTTGCCAACCCATCCGAAAAGGCAGTTCATGTGAAACATTCAAACACTGGGATGCAGTTTATAGCTGAGTCAGGATTTCAAATGCAGGATAGACAGCTTTGAGGTGAGAGTGTGTACATCAAAGCCAATCCTGCCACCCCATGAGAACACAATTAACACGGAAAACAACCTCGGTTTATGGGACTTGAACCTTGGGATCCCAGCATCATGAGGTATTTGCTTCAGATTGCACATATAACGAACACATCAACCTTT
>CM068960.1:18375880-18389008 GCA_035128595.1 Eptatretus atami
TCTATAGATAGCTGCCTCCATTGTTTAATGGTAAATCTATGTAAATGCGCTGTGATTTATTTTAATAGTTAGGTCAGAACAACAAAGTAGAACCCTCTCGTCACGAGATTCAGCAAGTAAACAGCCCCCACCCCGCGTTTGGGGGGGGCCCGAGGCGCATGAGTCCGCCGAAGCGAGGCGGGGCGAGGGAATAAGAAAGGACCCTCTGCTTGGCTCACCCGAGTTGGTTGAGGGTTGTTGAGTCGGGTGGTCGTTGTGTGTCGAGTCGTGTGGTTCTTGCTCTGCTTCGTGCCTGGTTCGGCTGGCTCTTCTTTGTGCGTGGAGCTCTTCTCGCGTCTCTGCTTGGTTCCCGGTTTGGTGCGACTCCTTGGCCTCATCTTGGTCGCTGGTTCTTCGGGGAAGCGACCATCGGGTTGGAAGGATCGGCGCCTCGTCTCACCAGCACGTGGTCCCAGAGCGGAGGGGATCCGCCGGAGCTCGGAAAGGATCGCGGCTCCAGTGATGAATCCAGCTCGCCCACGCTGGTGCCCGGTCCAACAGCTTGAAGACCACACGAGTGGAACGGTCCGAGGCAGTCCCTGGGCTTCAGCTCATCTGTCCTCCGAGCTGAAGTCCGCATTAAAGGCATCAGCCACCATTTTTGGGTGTGTGTGGTGCTATGTGTCCGTGGGCCCGTCTAACAAGTAGAGAACTGTTAAGTGCTTTTGTGGCTGTAATGATTGCATTGCCTTTCGTATAGTCGGTTTAAATCTGCTCTTACGTGTTCCTAGTTCCCCATTATTATTAATAAATACCCCCTTGTTGAATGTAACAGCTCTTCTGTGTTTCTTTCATTGGTTCGACATGACGCGTGTTTGAGATTAGTGTTTGTACTTGTTCATTTGGCCGGCCCGACTTTGGTAATTCGCTCGGTTAGCCGGATCCAGTCGCGATAGCGACTCGATTCGGCAAAGTCGGCGAGGGTGAACTTCCCCTGTAGTCAGACCACGTGGTACTTAGTAAATTGAAGTTGGCAATCGACCCTACCCCACGTGGCCTATCCATGTGAAGATCGGTCGATAGGGACCCGTCAGTTCCGAGTTATCCGAGGCGACAACCTTTACATTCCTGGCGATCGGTCGAGCCGCTCGTGGCTCCATCTAACGGTCTGCTCATGGTCGACCCCCGGCCGCTAAAACAAATATATATATATATATATATATATTATATAATATATATATATAATATATATATATATATATTGTTACGGATTTCAGAATCAGATCCGACAAATGCATACCAACATCCAGGTCCTCAGATAGTTATTTCCTTCAATGCATGTCCAGGATAGACCCATCCCCATGTCTGGTGGATTCTAAATGTGATGTATTGATAAGGGTAAAGAATAGATCCCTTCTTTATGGGAAGCTTTTCTCTTTACGACAGACACATTCATGCATGCAGATACCCGTTTTTTCACTGACGCTGAGACCCACCTTTTTCTTTTCATATCGGGCTGAACAGTGAAGTGATATTGTTGTTGACAGTTTTATGAGAGCTTCACATTTGTGCTCTGTAATTCTGGCAAATGGCTGCTTTTTGCTCGCCCAGCACCACAGACATGGCCTCGTAAGCGAGGAATAACCGCGGGATGTGCAGGTTGTTACACGGTAAGGTGCGCAAGTGGGGCGGGTTGATTTGGGGGGAGTCTGTCGCCGAGACAGGCCTCCTATAAAAAGAGTGAGAGGTCAGTGCCGTGTGGGTCAGTCGACAACAAAGTGAGGCACGGTCAGTCGACAACGAGTCAGTTTGTCAGTCAGTTGGCGGCAGTTCATCAGTGCCAGTCAGATGGTCGCTTCATCGTTTCATCAGATGGCTGCTTCGTCAGTTCCAGTCACGACGTCGCTTCATCGTTCCAGTCAGATGGTCGCTTCATCAGTTCCAGTCAGACAGATGCGCTTCATCATTCCAGTCAGATGGCTGCTTCGTCAGTTCCAGTCAGACGGTCGCATTCGTCAGTTCCAGTCAGACGGTCGCTTCATCAGTTCCAGTCAGACAGAGTGTCGCTTCATCATTCCAGTCAGACAGATGGTTGTTTCATCGTTCCAGTCAACAGTTGCTTCGTCGGTTCCAGTCAGATAGTCACTCTTGGCGTACCTGATCCTTGGGGGTGACGTTGACTGGTGTTCAAGCCTGTTGCGAGTGGTGCGTGCAAGGCTGGGGTGCTGGCAACAGACAAGACAGCTCAACATTTGAGGACGTTTTTGTTTCAGGGCGACTTCTCTTTGGTAAGCGAGATGATTCGTCTCCCTCCCCCCCCCCCCCCCCCCCCCCCCCCCTGAATGATCTGCTGGGTACCCTTGTCTGTGTTTAGTTGTTAAGTAAGTCAATCCCCGATAAGTATCTACTCTTGTCTCTTTTCCTATCACTTTGATTGTTTTGCCTGATTAATTATTTATTTGCTTGCGATCATTTTGATTGATTTGGAATTTATTTATTTTACCTCATGTAATAAAAAGTTTTTTATTTATTTATTTTCTCATTAATAAATTATTTGTTGATGTTCCAACTGTCCGTGCTTGTCCTTTCCTTCCATTGATCCAGTATTGTCCGAACCATAGAGACTGGGAGGTAATTACAACACGACTTGACCAATAATAGTCGGCACGCACCAGCAGTAAACGCTCGGCCGCCTAATTAAGATCTAATCAAGATAAGATTGGTGCATTGCTGAGGGCGTGCTCCCGCTCAGAAACCACGGACCTCGACTTAAACGCATAATTAGACGGTGGACACTGGAACTCATGGTTAACTGGGTGGCGTTCGTGGTTCGAAAGCAACCCACCATACCAGAAAGTTAAATGTGAGTGGTGGCCCCAGGTCCGGTTCTTCCGAGGACAAACGGGAATTAAACCCCTCATAATACTCTCAGTACCCATGGCCCGGCCTAACTATATATATATATATATATATATATTATATATTATAATATATATATATATTATATTAATATATATATTATATGTATATATCTACTATATATACATATATGTCTATGTTTATATGTAATACATATCTATCTATAATGTATTATTTATCTATCATCTATCTATATAATATATATTATATATATATATATAAACACAGATATCGATATAAATATGGAAATATAGATTTTTTTATATTGTTTTGTACACCTTGTCAAGGCTCGTATGAGAGCAAACAACAACGCACAGCAAGGGGGCATGAGAAGGACAAAACAGTGAGAACAGAAATATTTGGAGATCTGTGGAAAGGAGAGGATTGACAGGGAACATGGGGTGTACAAGGTGGACACTACAGGGACTTTCAGGAAAAAGCAGGGATTTGAAGGAGTGGGTTTCGGGTGGACTAACGGGGGTAGAAAAAAATCAGGATTTGGATGGGGGACAATAAGAGATCTTGGTGACAGCTGTTTTCAAGGCCTGGAGGGAAGAATGGGATTGAAACGAAGTGAGGGAGTTTATTCCAAAGGTGGGGAAAAATAAGAATGAAAGAGTGAAGGTGAGCAGTGATTCGTGATTTTGGTAGTTTTACCAGAAGGGGGTTGCTTGCAGACCTTGAGCGCCTGCAGAAATAGGGGTGGGACATATCGCAGACATAGCAGGGGGTGAGTGAGAGCGGAGAAGGACAGTTGAAGACAGAAAGACACCGACCTGCCTGCCGAAATGCCTTGGTTTCCACTGAGGTGAAGCCAGAAATGTGAGAGCAGGAGCACCAGCCCTGGGAGAGAGCAGTCCTCCATCATGCTGTGGACGAAAGCTTATGTGTTGAGGAGCTCAGGTGGGCCGAGGAAGGACTTTGCAGATGGAGGATTCCCAGTGGTGACTGGCTTTGGAGGCCCGGTTGGAAATGTGGCTTTCCCAGGAAAGATCTTGGCAGATAGTGAGACCCAGAAGCTTGAAAGAAAGGACTTCTTCAAAGGGATTGTTGAGAAAGCAGATTGGGGGGGGGGGGGTTCCAAACGGTCCTTTCAGAGAGACGTCGTGAGAGTGTGAGATTTGTCAGGATTGAAAACATGTTCCACGGTTTGAACCAGTATGTGTTTTTACCCAATCTGCATCGAACGAAGAAGCTGCTGCTTGCCGGTCTGAGGGATGACAGAGGTACGGCAGAGGGTGGACTCATCAACAAAGAGATAAAGAGGATTTTCCAGAGAGTCGGAGAGATCATTGATGAAAACCAGAAAAAGAACAGGGCCCAGAACGCTGCATTGAGGAATTCCACCTGGACAGTAAGAGGGGAGTTTGCTGAGCAGGGCAGGGTGCTTGACTGTGTCAAAAAGCACGCGATACGTCTTGGTATATGGCTCTGATTTCATTCCGGCATTGAGTACCTTCATCATTGTTGGGAGAGCAGAAGCAGCATATCCAGGGTAGAGTGACCTGGTCTGAAATCAAATTGATCATCAGAAATCAAGCCATTGGAGAAGAGGAATGATTTAATGTTTGAAGCGATGATGGATTTCATAACCTTGCTGATGATTGGGAGAAGGCTGATTGTCTGTAAATGCAGGGATCTGTTTCGCACCTTTTTGCAGGGCAGTATGTTTGCTGATATCCAAGCAGAGGGCAGATGCCTTGAGCAAATGAGAGGGTGAATGAAAGGAGAGGGTGAGCAAGAGCAGAGGAGTGGTTTTATGACACGTGGGCTGATGCGTCTGGATCATTTGCAGATTCTGAGTTGAGGTTTGACAGCAAGCTCTCCACTTTGTCAGAAGAAAAGAGGACACAGTGTGCAGGGACAGTTGTGGAGACTGTGTAAGGTGGGTACAGAAAGCGATGGGTTTCAGACACAAGACTTTGATGCAAACATCGAGTTAAGGCATTCAGCCTTTTCACGTGCAGTATCAGCAGTGCGGCCATTTGAGGTCAGGGAAGGGATGGAGGGGGAACATACACCAGAAGCAGATTTGATTAGACACCACAAGGATTTGGAGGAGGGACAGAGGTTTGAAAGTTCAGACTTGAGATTAGAAAGGTGTTGTTCTGCTCTCCTGAGGGTAGATACACACTTGTTCCGATCTTTATAGAAGGAACTGAGATTACCCTCAGTTGGGTTTGCTTTCCATGAGGCAAAGGCAAGTTGTTCAGGACAACTGCCTCACCACAAGCTTCATGAACCATGGGCGGAGGAAGGGAGGACAACTGAAGACGAGAGGGGATAAGTCTGCGTATTAGTCAGGTTCACATGTCAGTAAATTAATTTCCGTTCAAAATCTTGGTAGATTAGACAACCTATACATTTTCGGAAACGTTATGACATGGGAGATCTAAAAATACATGTTTACATTTGCGGACATACCTGCATGGCCGCCACTTTGAAAATCCAAAATGGCGCCACGGCGGCTTGTCCGAATGTACAGATTTCGGCTCTTATACGTTCGAAATGTATAGTGTTAATTACAGATTGAACGGAATTAATTACTGACAGTGAACCTGACTATCAGGTTCACTATGTCAGTAAATTATGTCGGAGATATTTATAGAGTGTGGTGAAAAAAGGGCTTGGACCACCAAGAAAATTAACATTTTTATTGTCACATTGGCATATTTAAATAATCAAAGGTGTTCTCATTATCATGTTTTATTAAAGAAAAAATGAATTTTATTTTGCAATATTAATGCATGAAATTTCAATATTTGATTTGACCATCTATTTCATGCAGAACAGCAGATCTCCATTTTGGAACCTTTCCTGCAATTTCTGGAAAAACTCCATTTGGAGGTTATTCCATACCTTCAATGTTTCCCATAATTCGTCTTTTGATATATATTTTTTTTCATATTTCTTCCTGTCCAAATCATCCCAGACATCTCTTATGATGTTAAGGTCAGGTATTTGATGGGACCATTTCAATAGTTGTAGAGTTCATGAATCTGCTTTTCTTTGTAAATAGTTTTAAACAGATGTTTGGTACTACAGAACTTTAATATGATACAAACAAACACGACATACTATTGACCGAAGCTTTTCGTGCTGCACTCTTCAGGGTAAGATCGCAGCAAGTGAAGGAGGAAGTGAAGGCGCGTGCTTGATACGCAGGTCTCAATAAGGTAGACACTGATTGGTTCAACCGTAATGATGTCACGGTTAATGCGAATGCCCATTGGTCGGCTCATCATCTTCACCTCGAGCTCCCATTGGCTGGAGCAGAGTTCGTCAATGATTGACGTTTGCAACTGCATCCTGGAGAGAGGGGGGATGGGTTTCCCCTAAGGTCCATTCACCATTTGTTGCCGTACTTGCCTTGATCTTTCCATGCTGAAAGAGACACAGAGATCGTACAAATTCCTTTTGACAACATAATATTGGATCGGTGGTGAGGATGAAGGTTGCTTCCAACATATGTAAATGAAACGAGCTCCGACCTCGGCTCAATATCCTGAACATATCTGCATTGTACTGGTCTGCACAGATACGGTTGGCAACCAGGTGCTGTGCAATGGCAGACGAAGCAGGTACAGTGGCGGTGGTTGCTGGATATTTCTACATACTCGCACTGGTTGTGTTCTAACCCTCACAATCTTTCTACGAATCGCCAAGGGGACGTGTTGTTTGATCCGATCAGCCAATCTTAGTGTTGTGCGGCCCACGTACCGAGCTTCACATTAGTACCTAAACTCATAAATAACATTACTAGTTTGTGAGGTGGCTAGCACATCCTTGTTGACTGACGTCAGCAAACGGCGAGAGGTAAAGATTACTCGGGTTGCACAGCCAGAAACGTGTTGGACACAATATGTTTGACTGGTACTGCAAACCTTCGTGATGATTGCCCTTTCCAGGGCATCCTGATATAGACTGGACATTTATCCGGACCAAACTTCCGATCTTTTGTCTGTGTTTAGAAACTTGTGTATGTATCTCTTAACTATATGCTCAGGATAACCATTCTCACCGAGTATATTCATGATTTTGTCAATTTCAGCAGGAAGATTACAAGGTGAACAAATCCTCTGTGCTCTGTTAACCAGGATATTGATCAAGGCATTCTGTTTCTCGTGGAGCTGTAGGAGCCCACCGAGTATACTGCCCTGTGAAAGTCGGCTTCCGGTAGCCAGATGTTGTGAAACCAAGGTTGGATCTATCAACCAACACGTCCAAAAATGGTAACGTGTTTAACGATTCCAGGTCCGTGGTAACTTCAGCGCTGGATGGGAGAGTGTTGAGCCATGCATGGAAATTGTCACATGCCATCCGAGACTCAAACAAAGCAAAAATGTTATCAACATATCAATATACGATGGGGAAATCGACCCCAGTAACTTCCCCCAGATTGGGAAGCAACCTTCATCCTTGCCACCGATCCAATATTATGTCATCAAAAGGAATTTGTACGACCTCAATGTCTCTTTCAGCATGGAAAGATCAAGGGATGTACGGTAACAAATGGTGAATGGACCTTAGGGGAAACCCATCCCCCCTCTCTCCAGGATGTGGTTGCAAACGTCAATCATTGACGAACTCTGCTCCAGCCAATGGGAGCTCGAGGTGAAGATGATGAGCCGACCAATGGCGTCGGATTAACTGTGACATCATGGTTGAACCAATCAGTGTCTACCTTATTGAGACCTGTGTATAAAGCACGCGCCTTCACTTCCTCCTTCACTTGCTGCGATTTTTACCCTGAAGAGTGCAACACGAAAACTTAGGTCAGTATTATGTCGTGTTTGTTTGTATCTATTTAAATATGTTTTAGCGACATTTTGCAGTGTTTTAGGGCTCGTTGTTGTGCAATGAAAAAACATAATCGCCAATTTGTCCCCTTCCTGATGGGACACCATTGTCAGATCAGGTCAGATTAGCTCTGTGACTTGCTACAGGTACCATGTAACCTGTACTAACCTGTTCCATGTCGGGTTGTCGGCGACTAAACCGTCTCCCCACCACGTTTTTTGGTGAGGAGGGTGTTTGGATATGGACACCCAGCAGAATTAAAAACAAAACCTGTCAAAGGGCGGAGGAGCTCCTTGTGAGCCAACGGCCATCCATAACTAGTGCCCAACTGTGTCTGCGGACGTCCTCCTGCAGTTGGGTTACTTCTTATTAGGAGTGGGTGCAGGATTTGGACTCCGGCCACATAAAACCTTTCATGCCGCAAACACAAAACGCAAAGACATCTGAAACTCACTCCGTGGGAGTACCTCCTGTGCAGCTTCCCTTCGCGGGCAGCTCACCGGATGACAGGATTGGGGCAAATCCTTCAGGACCCCCATCTTTGATGATAGTAGGGAAACCACAGGGTAAATTCCCGGGTCAGATTGCGGGAGAGTGTGTCGGAGTTGTACTGGGTGTCATCCACCAGACGGCAGTCTCCTTGGGTAACCTGAGGTGTGTCCCTTTTGGTGGGTGCCTGGAATGTCCTATTCCTAAGAGAGGATGATCACCTTGTCTTTATCATCTGAGCTCAAGCGTTTGGACATCGGTATTGCAGCACTCTCTGAGGTTCGGAGACCGGATTGCAGTGAGATCATGGTGGGTGGTTCACCTACTATTGGTCTGGTCACTCTGATGGTTACCATTCCCAAGGAGTTGCTGCAGCTGTGTCCAATAAGCTGACTCCAAAGATAATTGAGGTAACACCGGTCAACGAGCGTATTATGAGACTAAGGATTCGTCTCTCCTTAGGTGTCATTTCCCTGGTCTCTGTTTATGCTCCGACTGAGGCGAGTGACCTCACCGTGAAGGATGCATTCTCCGCCACACTCGAGTCTGTCGTTGATCAGTGCCCAGACGAGATACACTTCTAGTCTTGGTGGATTTCAATGCATCGACTGGAACTAATAGGGATGGTTATGAGACATGTGTTGGTCCCCATGGGTCAGGAACTATGAACCAGAATACACTAAGTTCCTTGACTTTGCAAGAAGTCGTGGACTTAGGGTGGCCGGTTCATGATTTCAGCGCCCACAAGCTCATCGCTGGACTTGGTATTCCAATGCTGGCGGTGTGCAAAGGAGATTGACCATGTCCTCGTTGATGGTCGCTGGAGGATGATCCAGAACTGCAGAGTCTACTGAGTGCTCTGTTCCTCAATACTTACCACAGGCTTGTTGTATCAACTCTGAAGTTGCACCTTAAATCCAGGAGAAGGTACCATCCCAACCTAGGCTGGATGTTGGCAAGCTCAAGGATGAGAGGGTAGCTGAGGAGTTTGAGAACAAGCTGAGTGGAGATTTGGGGGTCTTAGTGCTTTGGGAGGTCCTGAAGAGTTGTGGATGCTTCAAGACCACTATCCTTGATGTTGCCAGTGAGATCTTGGAACTCACCGTGGGCAAAGAAGAATTTTCTCTCAAGCGACACTGGATACCATTGACCAGAGTCGCAGGGCCAGCTGAATTGCAGAGCTGACTGTTTAGGGAGCTGAGGCAAAACTGTACATGCGCTAAGGGTGGACAAAGGCTATGTGCGAGGAATCTGTGAGGGTAGAGCATCACCTGTGGTTATGGGATTCTCGACCAACTCCAGGGGAATTTGCGCATTGTGTTCCTCCAAGCCCATCCCTCGGTGTACTGCAGTTAGAGCGAGGGTGGTCGGCTCTTGACAGAGGAGTCTGAAGTGAAGGCCCGCTGGGCCGGTTACTTTGAGCGATATACCAGGCTGATACACCAGCTGTCGATTTGGACGTCAGGGTGTTACAAACCCTGTTGCTGACCCTCCAATCAACTGTGTCCACATTCCGCCTGTCGAAAAACAGGCTGCGGTGAACCGGTTGAAATGGGGTAAAGCTCCAGGGATCTGTGGCATCCATGCTGAACTTCTCAAGGCTGGTGGAAATGCTGTACTCGTGCCGTTGCATGCAGTTCTGTGCTCTGCCGGAACACAGGGATCATCCCAACTGATTGGAGAGGCCTTGTTGTCCCTCTCTGGAAAGGAAGGTGATCGCCAAGACTGCAACAACTACGAGGGTGACGCTGCTCTCATTGCCGGGCAAGGTCTTTGCTCATAATTCTTGATAGGTTCGCCACCATCTGCTTGAGCACCAGCGTCCAGAGCAGTCAGGCTTTACACCAAAGGGGTCAACGATTGACCGTATCCTTGTTCTTCGGTTCTCACGAACGCAGATGAGAGTATCGGCAGGGGCTGCTTGCAGCCCATGTTGATCTCTGTTAAGCGTTTGATTCAGTGAATCGGGATGCCCTCTGGAGGATTCTTGGTCTTCGTGGGGTGCCACCAAAACTGATCGATCTGATGTCCTAACTCTACTCTGGTACTAGGAGTGCTGTGAGATGTGGTGGTCCATCTCTGACTTATTTCCAGTTGTAGCTGGAGTTCGTCAGGGGTGTGTACTGGCCCCACACTTTTCAACACTTGTATGGACTGGATTCTAGGGAGGATTTCAGAGAGATCGAGCTGTGGTGCATCGTTTGGGATGTCAAGATTCTGACCTTGATTCGCAGATGATGCAGTCATCCTTGTGGAGACTTTAGACATCCTTTTGGGGGCCCTCGAGGTGCTGAATGAGGAGTTGAAGCCCTGGGATTATGGGTTTCCTGGGTCAAAACTAAGAGCCAGGCTTTCAATGACATCTTGGATGCTGCTGTCCTGTCTGTGCCTGTTTGCCTGAGGATGTTGAGGTCCTGGAGAGATTCACTTACCTGGCAGTGATATTCATGTCTCTTTGGCTGTGAGTCAGAGGTCAATAGACGTCGGGTTGGCCTGGGAAGTCATGGATTCCCTGGAGAATGTGGTGTGGCGCTGCCAGTACCTGTGCGGGAGGACGAAAGTACGAGTCTTCTGTCCTTGTGCTTTCAGTCTTGCTTTATGGATGCGAGACTTGGACTCTGACCAAGATCGAGACAGAGACTTAATTCCTTTGGTACCAGGTCTCTTCGGAGAATCCTTGGCTATCGCTGGTTGGACTTTGTGTCCAACGAGCAGTTGCTGAGAGAGACTCAAATGAGATTTGTTACCTGCATAGACCCTGAGCGTCAGCTGCGGCTGTATGGACATGTGGCTCGTTTTCCTGGCACTGATCCTGCTAACCAGATTATCTCAGCGAGGGAGTCTCCTGAGTGGAGGAGGCCATTGCCGACCTCATGCCTCGTAGTTTGCAGCAGGTTGATCGGCATCTCAAGGAGATGGGGATGGGCCAGGCATCTGCCTGGGGGATGGCCAGATGGAGGCCCTGGAGTACGGCGGAAAGTGGACGCAGCAACGCGCTGTTCTGGCGCATGCTCCCATACCTGACCTGACCTGACCATGTTGAATTAAGATCTGCTTATGCTTGTCAGCATTCATTGTCCTTTAATGTCACCAAATCACCAACTCCAGAAGCATAAATATCCCGAAACCTGACCAGAGCCTCCACCATGCTTCATGGTGGACTGTCGACATACTGTATATCCTTTTCCTTCTCCACAATGCTCCTTCCAGCATACGCCTTCTCTTTGTTCCATTAATTTCAAACTTTGATGCGTCACTCCAAAGTACCTTTCCCCACCGATTGGCATTCCAACTCTGATGTTCTTGGCATTTTTCAGTCTCTTGGCTTTGTTACCCTTACGCAAAACATGCTGGTTGACAAAACTCTCCCATGGGACCACTTTTGTTAAGAGACCTGACGGTAGATGAGTTCACTCCAAGACTCAAAACCTCCCTGCTCAAAGCAGTGTCAGCTACTACATCACAGTATCAGCTCCAATCAAGTCCTCATAAACTAGCTATTCCATACCAAAATATGGTGGATGCATCTCAGATGCTGCCTTTTGGTTAGCACCATTGCAGCAAGTGCTGTTGTTGTGCAGGACTTCGCAACATTGTACAGTGTAGCGTGCTATCGGATATAAACCCACAAGGGACAGTTTGCCAACTTAACTCGTGGGTGGTTATTGTGTGAGTAACTCACTACATGCTGATGAAGGACAGTGAACCAAATCCATCCATGGTTCGATTGCCTTTCCAAGTGTGTGGCTGGTATTGCCAAAAATAAGAGTTTTAAACTTAGCTCAGACTTTCTCGCTGCTGCATAGTGTAGCATTTAACACTGCTTTTAGCAGTAGGCAGTTCTACCTCTTCACAGACTGCAACTAAAGCTGGAAGTTACATTTAAACTGAAAAATAAAAATTCTATTCGAATTTTTCTCTCCCTGTTCAAGTATATACATGATGGCAAACAGTCGAAACCCATTGACCTTTTGGTATCTACTGATCCTTACCCTCTGGTATTCTTTCGTAGTCACTGGTCCTTTGACCTACTGATTTTTTATTGGTATTTTCTACTGGTCCAATTTCCTAGCGATTTTATGGGATTTGGCCTTTTGGTTTTAAATGGAATTTTCGACCTGGGAAGTGACTGTTTTCTTACTGAATCATAAAAAAAACAATTTTTGTTGATAATTGTCATTATATCTCTCTCAGATATTTATAGAGTGTGGTGAAAAAAGGGCTTGGACCACCAAGAAAATTAACATTTTTATTGTCACATTGGCATATTTTAAATAATCAAAGGTGTTCTCATGATCATGTTTTATTAAAGAAACAAAAATGAATTTTATTTTGAAATATTAATGCATGAAATTTCAATATTTGATTTGACCATCTATTTCATGCAGAACAGCAGATCTCCATTTTGGAACCCTTTCCTGCAATTTCTGGAAAAACTCCATTTGGAGGTTATTCCATACCTTCAATGTTTCCCATAATTCGTCTTTTGATATATATTTTTTTTCATATTTCTTCCTGTCCAAATCATCCCAGACATCTCTTATGATGTTAAGGTCAGGTATTTGATGGGACCATTCTAATAGTTGTAGAGTTCATGAATCTGCTTTTCTTTGTAAATATGTTTTAAACAGATGTTTGGTACTACAGAACTTTAATATGGATACAAACAAACACGACATACTATTGACCGAAGCTTTTCGTGCTGCACTCTTCAGGGTAAGATCGCAGCAAGTGAAGGAGGAAGTGAAGGCGCGTGCTTGATACGCAGGTCTCAATAAGGTAGACACTGATTGGTTCAACCGTAATGATGTCACGGTTAATGCGAATGCCCATTGGTCGGCTCATCATCTTCACCTCGAGCTCCCATTGGCTGGAGCAGAGTTCGTCAATGATTGACGTTTGCAACTGCATCCTGGAGAGAGGGGGGATGGGTTTTCCCCT
>CM068960.1:18389344-18400906 GCA_035128595.1 Eptatretus atami
AAGGGGACGTGTTGTTTGATCCGATCAGCCAATCTTAGTGTTGTGCGGCCCACGTACCGAGCTTCACATTAGTACCTAAACTCATAAATAACATTACTAGTTTGTGAGGTGGCTAGCACATCCTTGTTGACTGACGTCAGCAAACGGCGAGAGGTAAAGATTACTCGGGGTTGCACAGCCAGAAACGTGTTGGACACAATATGTTTGACTGGTACTGCAAACCTTCGTGATGATTGCCCTTTCCAGGGCATCCTGATATAGACTGGACATTTATCCGGACCAAACTTCCGATCTTTTGTCGTGTTTAGAAACTTGTGTATGTATCTCTTAACTATATGCTCAGGATAACCATTCTGACCGAGTATATTCATGATTTGTCAATTTCAGCAGGAAGATTACAAGGTGAACAAATCCTCTGTGCTCTGTTAACCAGGATATTGATCATGGCAATTCTGTTTCTCGTGGAGCCTGTAGGAGTCCACAGGAGTATACTGCCCTGTGAAGTCGGCTTCCGGTAGCCAGATGTTGTGAACCAAGGTTGGATCTATCAACCAACACGTCCAAAAATGGTAACGTGTTAACGATTCCAGGTCCGTGGTAAACTTCAGCGCTGGATGGAGAGTGTTGAGCATGCATAGGAAATTGTCACATGCCATCCGAGACTCAAACAAAGCAAAAATGTTATCAACATATCAATAGTATACGATGGGAAATCGACCCCAGTAACTTCCCCCAGATTGGGGAAGCAACTTCATCCTTGCCACCGATCCAATATTATGTCATCAAAAGGAATTTGTACGACCTCAATTGTCTCTTTCAGCATGGAAAGATCAAGGGATGTACGGTAACAAATGGTGAATGGACCTTAGGGGAAACCATCCCCCTCTCTCCAGGATGTGGTTGCAAACGTCAATCATTGACAACTCTGCTCCAGCCAATGGAGCTCGAGGTGAAGATGATGAGCCGACCAATGGGCGTTCGGATTAACTGTGACATCATTATGGTTGAACCAATCAGTGTCTACCTTATTGAGACCTGTGTATAAAGCACGCGCCTTCACTTCCTCCTTCACTTGCTGCGATTTTTACCCTGAAGAGTGCAACACGAAAACCTTAGGTCAGTATTATGTGTGTTTGTTTGTTTATTCATATTAAATATGTTTTGGACATTTTGCAGTGTTTTAGGGCTCGTTGTTGTGCAATGAAACAACATAGTCGCCAATTTGTCCCCTTCCTGATGGGGCACCATTGTCAGATCAGGTCAGATTAGCTCTGTGACTTGCTACAGGTACCATGTAAACTGTACTAACCTGTTCCATGGTCGGGTTGTCGGCGACTAAACCGTCTCCCACCACGTTTTTTGGTGAGGAGGGTGTTTGGATATGGACACCCAGCAGTTAAAACAAACCTGTCAAAGGGCGGAGGAGCTCCTTGTGAGCCAACGGCCATCCATATCTAGTGCCCAACTGTGTCTGCGGACGTCCTCCTGCAGTTGGGTTACTTCTTATTAGGAGGTTGTGGCAGGATTTGGACTCCGGCCACATAACAACTTTCATGCCGCAAAACACAAAAACGCAAAGACATTGAAAACTCACTCGTGGGAGTACCTCTGTGCAGCTTCCCTTCGCAGGGCACTCACCGGATGACAGGATTGGGGCAAATCCTTCAGGACCCCCAATCTTTGATGATAGTAGGGAAACCACAGGGTAACATCCCGGGTCAGATTGCGGGAGAGTGTGTCGGAGTTGTACTGGGGTGTCATCCACCAGACGGCAGTCTCCTTGGGGTAACCTGAGGTGGTCCTTTGGGTGGGTGCCTGGAATGTCCTATTCCTAAGAGAGATGATCACCTGTCTCTGTTATCATCTGAGCTCAAGCGTTTGGATCGGTTGCAGCACTCTCTGAGGTTCGGAGACCGGATTGCAGTGAGATCATGGTGGGTGGTTTCACCTACTATTGGTCTGGTCACTCTGATGGTTACATTCCCAAGGAGTTGCTGCAGCTGTGTCCAATAAGCTGACTCAAAGATAATTGAGGTAACCGGTCAACGAGCGTATTATGAGACTAAGGATCGTCTCTCCTTAGGTGTCATTTCCCTGGTCTCTGTTTATGCTCCGACTGAGGCGAGTGACCACTCACGTGAAGGATGCATTCTCCGCACACTCGAGTCTGTCGTTGATCAGTGCCCAGACGAGATACACTTCTAGTCTTGGTGGATTTCAATGCATCGACTGGAACTAATAGGATGGTTATGAGACATGTGTTGGTCCCCATGGGTCAGGAACTTGAACCAGAATAGCACTAAGTTCCTTGACTTTGCAAGAAGTCGTGGACTTAGGGTGGCCGGTTCATGATTTCAGCGCCCACAAGCTCATCGCTGGACTTGGTATCCAATGCTGGCGGTGTGGCAAAGGAGATTGACCATGTCCTCGTTGATGGTCGCTGGAGGATGATCAGAACTGCAGAGTCTACCTGAGTGCTCTGTTCCTCAATACTTACCACAGGCTGTTGTATCAACTCTGAAGTTGCACCTTAAATCCAGGAGAGGGTACCCCCAACCTAGGCTGGATGTTGGCAAGCTCAAGATGAGAGGGTAGCTGAGGAGTTTGAGAACAAGCTGAGTGGAGATTTGGGGTCTTAGTGTTTGGGAGGTCCTGAAGAGTTGTGGAGTGCCTTCAAGACCAAATCCTTGATGTTGCAGTGGAGATCTTGGAACTCACCGTTGGGCAAGAAGAATTTTTTTCTCAAGCGACACTGGATACCATTGACCAGAGTCGCAGGCCAGGCTGAATTGCAGAGTGAACTGTTTAGGGAGCTGAGGCATAAAACTGTACATGCGCTAAGGGTGGACAAGGAGTATGTGCGAGGAATCTGTGAGGGGGTAGAGCATCACCTGTGTTATGGGATTCCTGACCAACTTCCAGGGGAATTTGCGCATTGTGTTCCTCCAAGCCATCCCTCGGTGTACTGCAGTTAGAGCAGAGGGTGGTCGGCTCTTGACAGAGGAGTCTGAAGTGAAGGCCGCTGGGCCGGTTACTTTGAGCGGATATACCAGGCTGATACACCAGCCGTCGATTTGGACGTCAGGGGTGTCACAAACCCTGTTGCTGACCCTCCAATCAACTGTGGTCCACATTCGCCTGTCGAAAAACAGGCTGCGGTGAACGGTTGAAATGGGGTAAAGCTCAGGGATCTGTGGCATCCATGCTGAACTTCTCAAGGCTGGTGGAAATGCTGTACTCGTGCCGTTGCATGCAGTTCTGTGCTCTGCCTGGAACACAGGCATCATCCCAACTGATTGGAAGAGGGGCCTTGTTGTCCCTCTCTGGAAAGGGAAGGGTGATCGCCAAGACTGCAACAACTACCGAGGGGTGACGCTGCTCTCATTGCCGGGCAAGGTTTTGCTCAGATAATTCTTGATAGGGTTCGCCACCATCTGCTTGAGCACCAGCGTCCAGAGCAGTCAGGCTTTACACCAAAGGGGTCAACGATTGACCGTATCCTTGTTCTTCGTTCCTCACCGAACGCAGATGAGAGTATCGGCAGGGGCTGCTTGCAGCCATGTTGATCTCTGTAAAGCGTTTGATTCAGTGAATCGGGATGCCCTGGAGATTCTTGGTCTTCGTGGGGTGCACACAAAACTGATCGATCTGATTGTCCTAACTCTACTCTGGTATGAGAGTGCTGTGAGATGTGGTGGTACCATCTCTGACTTATTTCCAGTTGTAGCTGGAGTTCGTCAGGGGTGTGTACTGGCCCACACTTTTCAACACTTGTATGGACTGGATTCTAGGAGGATGTCAGAGAGATCGAGCTGTGGTGCATCGTTTGGAATGTCAAGTCTCTGACCTTGATTTCGCAGATGATGCAGTCATCCTGTTGGAGACTTTAGACATCCTTTTGGGGGCCTCGAGGTGCTGAATGAGGAGTTGAAGCCCCTGGATTATGGGTTTCCTGGGTAAAAACTAAGATCCAGGCTTTCAATGACATCTTGGATGCTGCTGTCCTGTCTGTGCCTGTTTGCCTGAGGATGTTGAGGTCTGGAGAGATTCACTTACCTTGGCAGTGATATTCATGTCTCTTGGCTGTGAGTCAGAGGTCAATAGACGTCTGGGTTGGGCCTGGGAAGTCATGGAATTCCTGGAGAATGTGTGTGGCGCTGCCAGTACCTGTGCGGGAGGACGAAAGTACGAGTCTTCTGGTCCTTGGGTGCTTTCAGTCTTGCTTTATGGATGCGAGACTTGGACTCTGACCAATGATCTGAGACAGAGACTTAATTCCTTTGGTACCAGTCTCTTCGGAGAATCTTGGCTATCGCTGGTTGGACTTTGTGTCCAACGAGCAGTTGCTGAGAGAGACTCAAATGAGATTTGTTACCTGCATAGACCGTGAGCGTCAGCTGCGGCTGTATGGACTGTGGCTCGTTCTTCCGGCACTGATCCTGCTAACCAGATTATCTCAGCGAGGAGTCTCCTGAGTGGAGGAGGCCAATTGCCGACCTCATGCCTCGTAGTTGCAGCAGGTTGATCGCATCCAAGGAGATGGGGATGGGCCAGGCATCTGCCTGGGGGATGGCCAGATGGAGGCCCTGGAGTACGGCGGAAAGTGGACGCAGCAACGCGCTGTTTTGGCGCATGCTCCCATACCTGACCTGACTGAATGTTGAATTAAGATCTGCTTATGCTTGTCAGCATTCATTGTTCCTTTAATGTTCACACAAAATCACCAACTCCAGAAGCATAATATCCCGAAACCTGACCAGAGCCTCACCATGCTTCATGGTGGACTGTCGACATACTGTTATCCTTTTCCTTCTCCACAATGCTCCTTCCAGCAATACCGCCTTCTCTTTGTTCCATTAATTTCAACTTTGATGCGTCACTCCAAAGTACCTTTCCCCACCGATTGGCATTCCAACTCTGATGTTCTTGGGCATTTTTCAGTCTCTTGGCTTTGTTACCCTTACGCAAAACATGCTGGTTGACAGAAACTCTCCCATGGCGACCACTTTTGTTAAGAGACCTGACGGTAGATGAGTACTCCAAGACTCAAAACCTTCCCCTGCTCAAAAGCAGTGTCAGCTACTACATCACAGTATCAGCTCCAATCAAAGTCCTCATAAACTAGCTATTCCATACCAAAATATGGTGGATGCATCTCAGATGCTGCCTTTTGGTTAGCAATTGCAGCAAGTGCTGTTGTTGTGCAGGACTTGCAATCACTTGTACTGTGTAGCGGTGCTATCGGATATAAACCACAAGGGACAGTTTGCCAACTTAACTCGTGGGTGGTGATTGTGTGAGTAACTCACTACATGCTGATGAAGGACAGTGAACCAGAAATCCATCCATGGTTCGATTGCCTTTCCAAGGTGTGGGCTGGTATTGCCAAAAATAAGAGTTTTAAACTTAGCTCAGACTTTCTCGTGCTGTGCATAGTGTAGCATTTAAACACTGCTTTTAGCAGTAGGCAGTTCTACCTCTTTCAAAGACTGCAACTAAAGCTGGAAGTTACATTTAAACTGAAAATAAAAATTCTATTCGAATTTTTCTCTCCCTGTTCAAGTATTACATGATGGCAAACAGCCGAAACCCATTGACCTTTTGGTAATCTACTGATCCATTACCCTCTTGGTATTCTTTTCGTAGTCCACTGGTCCTTTGACCTACTGATTTTTTATGGTATTTTCTACTGGTCCAATTTCCTATGCGATTTTTATGGGATTTGGCCTTTTGGTTTAAAATGGGATTTTCGACCTGGGAAGTGACTGTTTTCTTACTGAATCATAAAAAAACAATTTATTGTTGATAGATTTGTCATTTAATAATTATCTAGAAGGGCACTCAGTAGAGCACAAACTTCCGCCACCAATGACTGATCCACGAGAACATATCGGGCACAATACATTTTGAAATAGCATGCTATCCAGTACTATATCGTTTTTGGCCCTTGCTCTCAATGGTGAAGAATCACTAAAAAAAACATTCTCGTAGTCGAATCCGGATCTTCACCAAAATCGAATTCTTCGTCCTTGTTATACACCGAACCTGTCACAAAATTTCTCCGGATCCTTCCACAACTTTTTGAGATATCCTGTACACAAACAGACAAACAGAAAGGGGTGAAAACATAACCTCCTTCACCTTCGGTGGTGGAGATATCAAGGAGATGTACAGTCTGCATTAAGAATGAAAGATGACCATGTTTCTTTATAGACGAAGCTAAAAGAAACATCAATGAATATTTATTGGGAACTTTTTTCAGTGATTCTTAAACACTGCTACATTTGTTACATTTGACTTCTGTGGATGCTGATGAATCACAAGGAGAGACAAACAGCACACTTGTTAATGCTTTGGATCTTCTTTGAACAAATTGCATGAGGATGAGAAATGCGATGTAAGATCCTGCAGAATTACTGAGACTTTAACATCAAGCTCTCCAACTATAATCTTGTGGATATTCGTAATTGATGATCTTGCAATTAGTGTGATATATTGGCTACTCTTGTCGTAGATAATGACTACCCAGTAATCCAGATAAACCGCACACTGACTCCTCCCTAATCCAATGGCCTGACACTTGTTCCGACACACAATACACTGATTAATACTTTAGACACTTAATGCTGGTACTGTCTCCATCTCCAGCACTTTGCGTAACCTTGAACGTCTCATTACCTTTGTGCTAGGTTTTTTTTTTAAAGTAATTAAAATGCTGACAAATCAAAGTGTATGTAAAATGTGAACAACTGTAAAATGGGTTTTATTGATAGCATTAAGCATTGCAGTGTGATAGATAGCGAGATTTTTATTATTCAGGTTGGATGTTGGTCATCCTGAGCATTGATTATCTCATTGGGTTAAGAGGAAAGCTTACTTTCACTTTTATGAACAGAAATATATCAACTGGCTCGAAAAACAAAAAAATATATAAATATTAAGAAAAACAATTGACACTGCTGAAATAGAAATAAATATTCAACAACATTCATAACTATAGACATGACAACATTTTGTTTTTGCTGGTTTATAACTGCTGAGGAGCATGATGACCCTCAAACAGAAGGTCAGATCAAAACACAAATAATGAAGTTAGATGATTGGTCAATCAGTAAATAGAACACTTACTGCTTTGCTAATATAATACAACAATCAACTAGACAGTTCATCGAACAACTTACTCCACGCAGTGTTGAGAAAACGGATATGGGAAGGGTTTTTCAACGATTGCTTTGCGTTTTGCATAAACAAACAGCACTAAACTGTCATATTGGTCTGAATACTAAATCCGTGATCTCACACTTACTCTGCTCTCAGAGAACGAGACAGTGTAATATTTTTGTCCAAGTATTGTTAAACTGGAGGTTTTTGGTAGTGAAAACAAGGTGATTTGTGTTATGCAGTGTCAAGTATATACTTCATTGAAATAAATAAAGGATTTAAAGGCTGCCGACAAAAACGAAAACAAACTTTTTTTCTAAAGTTTGCCGCTATTGATGTACTGTCTTTTACACCACCTTATTTAACACATTTATATTAGTCATTCATGCCTCTTGTTTATGTCCTTATTGATGTCCCTAAAAACAGTAAGTTTCTGTTTGGAATGATTTTCAATTTTATTTGACTGCAAGAGAATGCAGACAGAGTTAAAAAAAAACAACATTATTCCTCTTTGCACATGTGGCTCGGGATGAGATTCTGTATATTTTGCCAATTTCAGAGACAAAGTACTGCTAAACTGCAGGTTCTTGTTCTGATAATGTTCAGATTTGTGTTCTCCAGTGTTTATAATATACAATTAAAATTAACTTAAGTAGCTCCTCAATCATAGACTGATGTCCATAGATAGACAGACAGTGAACCAATTGCTTAACCCCACTTCTGCTTTGCGTGTGTGGTGTAATGACGTTTAAAGTGCTGTGGTGTACATGATGGAGTGGTTACAGTGGCTTCGTTTTGTGAGGAACAATTCAATGGTATCCTCAGGTTTTGGGTTGAAATCCAGATGACGGTAACAGTATTAAGAGTTTACATTTTAAGCATCTGGGTACTAAAATGGGAGAATTATGATGCCACTGTGGAAATGACGATGAAAGTAAACTAATATTGCTCACTAACGACCTTTGGAGAAGAAGTTTTCTGCATGTCCAAGTCTGATCCACATGTGACAACATCACTCTCATTTATTGTGGACTCATAATTCCCTAGGCCCTAGGGACTTATATTTATCACGAATTAACAGCGGAAGGGATGGGGATTCAGACTAGTACATGCAAAGTGCGGACTCAGGAGTAGAGGTCAAATTTTCCACATAGTTTGTATCCATAAATTATGTTTCCCTTTCGGCAAATGGAGCGACACACAAGACTTCCACAACGAAATGCAGCTCAATGCCATTCCTAATTGGATGCAAAATATGATGGCCATCAAAATACCAAGACCTTTTCCATGTGTTTCATGAACTTCTTGAAAGGTAGTGCACAATAAGTCAAATAAGTCTGCAAAGGTCTTGATTTGCAAACTTGCAACAACAGTCAGCTTAAGACTGTATTTTTCCCCACATGTCCTTCTTTTGTATGAAATAAATGTAAACAAGAAAAAGAGCAATCAGAGATTGCAGACCCTCACCAGGATTTGTTTTGTGTAGTGTATTTTGTGTGGTCTTTGGGTCTGGTGTATAATTAATAATAGATATAACTCGAACTGCCATTAATATCTGCTGGCCATGATGACCGGATCAAGACATTCTGCTTTAATGTGACACCGCTTTTATCGGAACGCTTGATCCTGACACATGATGCTTATCATTATTCAATTGAATTTAGAATGGGATTTTAAAAATTCAATTCAAATCAAATGGAAGATCAAATAGGTACAGTCTGCATTGGAGTAATCAGAAGAACACGAACAGTAAAAAAGTAAAACAAAGATGAAGTCTTCAGGAGGAATGTGGATAGGATTCGGGTTTTAGCTGCTACTCCTCACCCTCAAACCCATCCAGGCGCAGCCAAGTGAGCCATATTTAAGGAAAAAAAATACTCAAAAAACCCCCAGATTCAAGAATTAAATAATGTTGACTGCAAAATGTGTCCGACCAGTTGAAATTTAAAACATATATTCACCATCTCTACTAAATCATAATTGTGATGTTTCATGCGATGTGAGAGTGGTTCAAGAGGAAGTTAATTTAAAGATTTTCGTTCAACCCAATATGGCTACCAGATAATGTGACCTTTCAATTATTTGTGAAACCTGGTATCCCAAGGCTTGGGGAACGTGGGAAGTTTTCTCCTCGATCTGTCAAGCTGTTCTGGAGAAGAAGGTTTAAAAAAAGGTTTAGGGTAAATCCAATATGGCTGCCAACCATGTGACCTATGATGTCATTGGTGGGAACGTTTTGTTCCTCATGGATGGGCGGTCATCACTGTAAAGTTTCGCCTCGACCTGTTCAGCCTTTTAAGAGATGATTTTTGAAGGTTTTTTAAATTTTAATATGGCTGCCGAACCACGTGACCAACGACATTATCAATTTTTTATTTTGACCAATTTATCCAAGAGACCTCAAAAATTTTCATACTGATTGGATGTTCTACGTATGTAATTATGACGTCATAACGAAGGCACCTCTGACATCATACAAACAGCATGCTTATTCCCCATGCAGAGAGAGTACTTGCCAGGTGCCAAGTTTCATTTTTTTTTTCCATGTTGTGGTTTCGGAGCTATAGAGGTCCAAAGTTTTTTTTTCTTTTTTTTCCAACTTGCTGCCACACACATGACTATGATGTCATAATTATCAATAACACACTTCTACATGAGTAGTCGCTCATATGATGAAAATGTAATGTAATCAACAGCGGTTGCAAAAAAAAACGTACTCACCTTCTGTGCGAAAACAAACAAACAGACAAACGGACGCAATGCAATACCATCTCCTCTGGCAAAGGTAATAGCTTCTTGATTTATTGAAAAAATTCACAAGGCTTTAATGTTGTATTTTGTTTCTACTTATAGCTTGTCCACACATGATGTGCAAGGTGAAGAAAATATTTTATCTTCTCAATAACAATTACAAACAATGTATTCCTTGCTGTGCTCTGTTCTAAATTACCGCCTCAGATTTCTCAGAATGAATAAGCACATTTCCATCTTCGAGAGCATTAGTGCAAAGCCCATCTCATCAGCAAGAAAAAATAGTTGACCCAAGACCAATTCAAACTAAAGCAGCAGATATCATTTATTTAGAAAGCACCATAGATAATTGGTCTTCAAATGCAAACGCTTTTCTATATGAAAGGAGATAGGATTAGCAAATGAATTTCTAATTCAAGTGAAATCGAAATAAGAAGGGCTGTATAAAAAGAGGTTAATGTGTTCTGGTGTTGCGAAGCAGTCATTTGTTTGAAAATGATGTCAGGCCTTGTTACTCATTAATGCTGCCATGATATTATGATGATTGACAACATGAATTTTTTTGGAGCGGGTAAGTCGCAAGGTATGCTGTTGATCACACTTTGTATGTTTTGTTCTGAAACATGGGCACACGTGCAATACTATTTTAATTGATTTATCTTCATGCACATCATTTGCATGCCATTAAATGATGATGCTGCTTGTTATGCTTGTATGAAGAGGGTTCAAATGAATGTACACTGTTTCTATGACCGTGGCTTCTATGTGTGTGCCATTGTTTTGTCTCCTCAATTTGGTGCTACAGATTATTCCACTTGTTACTTGATGCCTGTAATTTCAACATACAGTCAAGTCACAACCTTGTGTACTAGAACAAAATCTGGTGGGTGATGTAAGTTATTAATGAAAGGAGAAAGGAGTGGGAGGTTGGGGGTTGGAGGTTGGGAAGATGCTAAAATTATTGTAACAGTTTTTGACTAAGGAAAGGTAGAATTACTCCAATTTTATCCACCTGCAAACTTTTACCAAAACTGTGCCACCAGGTGGGTAGTTTTTGTTCATGTCAAACACATCTGGAGCACTGAGCAATTTTGTGTCTGGCCTTCTGGAAGCACAACTGCAAATATCATTGAGTCAACTTTCCATGCAGAACATCGTGTAGCAAGTGAAGGATTGTCTATTTATGTCTGCAGATGAAAAAAAAAACATCTCCATCTCTTGGGTTTCTGTAAAGTGTTCAAAGCGTAAAAGGACAATGTGTCCCGACACCTCAGCCAATTCCAAATCTCTTTCATATTGGCTTATTTCTATGTCTATCTGTTTGGTCTTTATTCTTCCTGACTTTTGATCCTTCATGTTTGTCATTTGTTTCCTTTGGCTGCTGTGGCGTATAACCCATACGTTTTCGGTTATCTGTTATCTTCTCTGCGTATAAGTTAGGATTCTCAAACCACTCATTTTTGTTAACCATATTCATTACCCAAATATTCGTTTTAAAACAAATTATATAATGTGGCATAATCTGTGAAAGTGTAAGCATCAAGTAAGTGATTGAGGGCATATATTATATGTAATCAAATGCAGTTTATTTTTTACCCCGTTCACAACATGTGTGTTGCATACTAATACTGTACACTCCTTTCCTTTTCT
>CM068960.1:18400931-18415976 GCA_035128595.1 Eptatretus atami
AGACGAGACAGTAGAAGACAGAAAGAGGCACCGACTGCCTGCCGAATGCTTGGTTTCCCCTGAGTGAAGCAAGAAAGGTGCAGAGGCAGGAAGCACCAGCCCTGGGGAGAGAGCAGTCCCTCCATCATGCTGTGGAGAAAGCTTTTGTATGTGTGAGGAGCTCAGGTGGGCCGAGGAAGGACTTTGCACGATGGATGGATTTCCAGCGGTGACTGGCTTTGCGAGGCCCCGGTTGGAAATGTGGCTTTCCCAGAAAGTTTGGCAGATAGTGAGACCCAGAAGCTGAAAAGAAAGGACTTCTTCCAGGGGATTGTTTGAGAAAGACTTGGGGGGGGGGGGCGGGGTTTCCAAACGGTTCCTTCAGAGGGAACATCGTGAGAGTCGTGAAATTTGTCAGGATCTGAAAATACGTGCTTTCCACGTTGTGTAACCAGTATCTGTGATCTTTATCCAGATCTTGCATGTGCGATGAGAATCTGCTGTTTGCCGGTCTGAGGGATGACAGATGGACGGCACGAGGGCTGGACTCATCAACACAAGAGATAAAGATGGATTTCCAGAGAGTCGGAGAATCATTTGATGAAAACCAGAAAAAAAACAGGGCCAAGAACGCTGCATGGAGGAATTTTCAGCCTGGACAGTAAGAAGGGGAGTTTGCTAGCAGGGCAAGGGTGCCAGACTGTGTCAAAAGCCACCCGAATATGTTCTTGGTATATTGGTCTGATTTCATACCGGCATTTGTAGTACCTCCATCCATTGTTGGAAGAGGCAGAAGCAGCAATATCCAGCTGGTAGAGTGACTGGATCTAAACAAATTGACTCATCAAGAAATCAACGCCATGGAGAAGAGGCAAAGGATTTAATTAGTTTGAAGCGATGATGGATTCCTAACGCTTGCTGCATGATTGGAGATAGGTGATTGGTTCATGTAATTGCAAGGGATCTGTTTGCACCTCTTTTGTGGCAAGGGCAGTATGTTTGTGACTTATCCAAGCAGAGGCAGATGCCTTATGAGCAATGAGAGGGTGAATGGAACAGAAGAGAGTGGTGAAGCAAGAGCAGAGAGTCGGTATAATGACGTGGGCTGATGCCGGTCTGGATACGGATTGCAGATTCTGAGTTGAGTGTTTGACAGCCAGCTCTCCAACTTGTCAAAAGAAAGAGACAACAGGTCCAAGGGACGTTGGGTGAGACTGTGTAAGGTGGTACAGAAAGCGATGGTTCAGACACAAGACTTTGATGCAAACATCGAGTTATGGCATTCAGCTTTTCACGTGCAGTATCAGCAGTGCGGCCATTTGAGGTCAGGGAAGGTGAGGGGGGGGAACATACACCAGAGCAGATTTGATTAGACACCACCAGAATTTGGAGGAGGGACAGAGGTTTGAAAGTTCAGACTTGAGATTAGAAAGATGTTGTTTTCTGGCTCTCCTGAGGGTAGATACACACTTGTTCCGATCTTTATAGAAGGAACTGAGATTACCCTCAGTTGGGTTTGCTTTCCATGAGGCAAAGGCAAGTTGTTTCAGACACCTGCCTCACCACAAGCTTCAATGACCATGGGCGGAAGGAAGGGGAGGACAACTGAAAACGAGGGGATAAGTCTGCGTATTAGTCAGGTTCACTGTCAGTAAATTAATTTCCGTTAAAATCTTGGTAGATTAGACAACCTATACATTTTCGGAAAACGTTATGACATGGGGAATCTAAAATACATGTTTACATTTGCGGACATACCTGCATCTGGCCGCCATTTTGAAAATCCAAAATGGCCGCCACGGCGGTTTGTCCGTAAATGTAAACATTGACAGTGAACCTGACTATCAGGTTCACTAGTCAGTAAATTATGTCGGGAGATATTTATAGAGTGGGTGGTGAAAAAGGGCTTGGACCACCAAGAAAATTAACATTTTTTATGTCACATTGGCAAATTTTAAATAATCAAAGGTGTTTCATGATCATGTTTTATTAAAGAAACAAAAATGATTTTATTTGAAATATTAATGCATGAAATTTCAATATTTGATTTGACCCATCTATTTCATGCAGAATCGTCATGTATTGGAACCCTTTCCTGCATTTCTGGAAAACTCCATTTGAGGTTATTCCATACCTTCAATGTTTCCCATAATTCGTCTTTTGTATATATATTTTTTTCATATTTCTTCCTGTCCAATCATCCCAGACATCTCTTATGATTGTAAGGTCAGGTATTTGATGGGACCATTCTAATAGTTGTAGAGTTTCATGAATCTGCTTTCTTTGTAATATGTTTTTAAACAGATGTTTGGTACTACAGAAACTTTAATATGGATACAAACAAACACGACATACTATTGACCGAAGCTTTTTCGTGCTGCACTCTTCAGGGTAAGATCGCAGCAAGTGAAGAGGAAGTGAAGGCGCGTGCTTGATACGCAGGTCTCAATAAGGTAGACACTGATTGGTTAACCGTAATGATGTCACGGTTAATGCGAATGCCCATTGGTCGGCTCATCATCTTCACCTCGAGCTCCCATTGGCTGGAGCAGAGTTCGTCAATGATTGACGTTTGCAACTGCATCCTGGAGAGAGGGGGATGGGTTCCCCTAAGGTCCATTCACCATTTGTTGCCGTACTTGCCTTGATCTTTCCATGCTGAAAGAGACACAGAGATCGACAAATTCCTTTTGACAACATAATATTGGATCGATGGTAAGGATGAAGGTTGCTTCCAACATATGTAAATGAAACGAGCTCCGACCTCGGCTCAATATCCTGAACATATCTGCATTGTACTGGTCTGCACAGATAGCGTTGGCAACCAGGTGCTGTGCAATGGCAGACGAAGCAGGTACAGTGGCCGGTGGTTTGCTGGATATTTCTACATACTCGCACTGGTTGTGTTCTAACCCTCACAATCTTTCTACGAATCGCCAAGGGGACGTGTTGTTTGATCCGATAGCCAATTTTAGTGTTGTGCCGGCCCACGTACCGAGCTTCACATTAGTACTAAACTCATAAATAACATTACTAGTTTGTGAGGTGGCTAGCACATCCTTGTTGACTGACGTCAGCAAACGGCGAGAGGTAAGATACTCGGGTTGCACAGCCAGAAACGTGTTGGACACATATGTTTGACTGGTACTGCAAACCTTCGTGATGATTGCCTTTCCAGGGCATCCTGATATAGACTGGACTTTATCCGGACCAAACTTCCGATCTTTTGTCGTGTTTAGAAACTTGTGTATGTATCTCTTAACTATATGCTCAGTAACCATTCTCACCGAGTATATTCATGATTTTGTCATTTTCAGCAGGAAGATTACAAGGTGAACAAATCCTCTGTGCTCTGTTAACCAGGATATTGATCATGGCAATTCAATTCTGTTTCTCGTGGAGCTGTAGGAGTCCCACCGAGTATACTGCCCTGTGAAAGTCGGCTTCCGGTAGCCAGATGTTGTGAAACCAAGGTTGGATCTATCAACCAACACGTCCAAAAATGGTAACGTGTTTAACGATTCCAGGTCCGTGGTAAACTTCAGCGCTGGATGGAGAGTGTTGAGCCATGCATGGAAATTGTCACATGCCATCCGAGACTCAAACAAAGCAAAAATGTTATCAACATATCAATAGTATACGATGGGGAAATCGACCCCAGTAACTTCCCCCCAGATTGGGGAAGCAACCTTCATCCTTGCCACACATCACCCACCAGATTTTGTTCTAGTACACAAGGTTGTGACTTGATGTATTGTTGAAATTACAGGCATCAAGTGAACAAGTGAATAATCTGTGCACCAAATTGAGAGACAAAACAATGCACACACATAGAAGCCACGGTCATAGAAACAGTGTAACATTCATTTGAACCCTCTTCATACAAGCATAACACAGCAATGATCATCATTTAATGGCATGCAAAATGATGTGCATGAAAGTAAAATCAATTAAAGATAGTATTGCACGTGTGCCCATGTTTCAGAACAACATACAAAGTGTGATCACACACCTTGCGACGTCTTACCCCTCCCAAAATACATGTTAGTCAATCATCAATAATGATGCAGCATGTAATGAGGTAACAAGGCCTGACATCATTTTCAACAAATGACTGCTTCGCAACACCAGAACACATTAACCTCTTTTTATACAGCCCTTCTTATTTCGATTTCACTTGAATTAGAATTCATTTGCTAATCCTATCTCCTTTTCATATAGAAAAGCGTTTGCATTTTGAAACCAATTATCATGTGTGCTTGCTTGAATAAATGATATTCTGCTGCTTTAGTTTGAATTGGTCTGGGTCACTATTTTTCTTTGCTGCTGATAGATGGGCTTTGCACTAATTCGTCTCGAAGATGGAAATGTGCTTTATTCATTCTTGAGAAATCTGAGGCGGATAATTTAGAACAGAGCACAGCAAGGAATACATTGTTTGTAATTGTTATTGAGAAGATAATATTTGGTCTCACCTTGCACATCATGTGTGGACAAGCTAATAGTAGAAACAAAAATACAACATTAAAGCCTTGTGTAATTATTTCAATAAATCAAGAAGGCTATTACCTTTGCCAGATATTTGCATTTGCGTCCGTTTGTCTGTGTTGTTTGTCGGCACAGAAGTGAGTACGTTTTTTTTTGAACCGCTGTTGATTGACATTACATTTTCATCATATGAGCGACTACTCATGTAGAATGTGTTTATGATAATTATGACATCATAGGTCATGTGGTGTGGCAGCAAGTTGGAAAAAAAAGAAAAAAAAACTTTGGACCTCTATAGCTCCGAAACCACAACATGGAAAAAAAAAATGAAACTTGGCACCTGGCAAGTACTCTCTCTGCATGGGGAATAAGCATGCTGTTTGTATGATGTCAGAGGTGCCTTCGTTATGACGTCATAATTACATACGTAGAACATCCAATCAGTATGAAAATTTTTGAGGGTCATCTTGGATAAATTGGTCAAAATAAAAAATTGATAATGTCGTTGGTCACGTGGTCGGCAGCCATATTAAAATTTAAAAAAACCTTCAAAAATCATTCTCTTAAAAGGGCTGAACAGGTCGAGGCGAAACTTTACAGTGATGACCGCCCATCCATGAGGAACAAAACGTTCCCACCAATGACATCATAGGTCACATGGTTGGCAGCCATATGGATTTACCCTAAACCTTTTTTTAAACCTTCTTCTCCAGAACAGCTTGACAGATCGAGGAGAAAACTTCCCACGTTCCCCAAGCCTTGGGATACCAGGTGTTCACAAATAATTGAAAGGTCACATTATCTTGTAGCCATATTGGGTTGAACGAAAATCTTTAAATTAACTTCCTCTTGAACACTTCATCAATCGCATGAAACATCACAATTATGATTTAGTAGAGATGGTGAATATATGTTTTAAATTTCACTTGGTCGGACACATGTTCTGGCAGTCAACATTATTTAATTCTTGAATCTGGGGGTTTTTTTGAGTATTTTTTTCCTTAAATATGGCTCACTTGGCTGCGCCTGGATGGGTTTGAGGGTGGAGGATAGCAGCTAAAACCCGAATCCTATCCACATTCCTCCTGAACTTCATCTTTGCTTTTTACTTGTTCGTGTTTCTTTCTGATTACTCCAATGCAGGACTGTACCTATTTGATCTTCCATTTGATTTGAATTGAATTTTTAAAATCCCATTCTAAATTCAATTGAATAATGATAAGCATCATGTGTCAGGATCAAGCGTCCGATAAAAGCGGTGTCACATTAAAGCAGAATGTCTTGGTATCCGGTCATCATGGCCAGCAGATATAAAGTGGCAGTTCGAGTTATATCTATTATTAATTATACACCAGTACCCAAAGACCACACAAAATACACTACACAAAACAAATCCTGGGAGGGTCTGCAATCTCTGATTGCTCTTTTTCTTGTTTACATTTTATTTCATACAAAAAGAAGGACATGTGGGGAAAATACAGTCTTAGCTGACTGTTGTTGCAAGTTTGCAAATCAAGACCTTTGCAGACTTATTTGACTATATTGTGCACTGACCTTTCAAGAAGTTCATGAAAACAGCATGGAAAAGGTCTTGGTATTTTGATGGCCATCCATTTTTGCATCCAATTAGGGATGGGCATTGAGCTGCATTTCGTTGTTGGAAGTCTTGTGTGTCGCTCCATTTGCCCGAAAGGGAAAACTAATTATTATGGATACAAACTATGTGGAAAATTTGACCTCTACTCCTGAGTCCGCACTTTGCATGTACTAGTCTGAATCCCCATCCCTTCCGCTGTTAATTCGTGATAAATATAAGGTCCCTAGGGCCTAGGGGGAATTATGAGTCCACAATAAAGTGAGAGTGATGTTGTCACATGTGGATCAGACTGTGGACATGCAGAAAACTTCTTCCTCAAAGGTCGTTAGTGAGCAATATTAGTTTACTTTCATCGTCATTTCCACAGTGGCATCATAATTCTCCCATTTTAGTACCCAGATGCTTAAAATGTAAACTCTTAATACTGTTACCGTCATCTGGATTTCAACCCAAAACCTGAGTGATACCATTGAATTGTCCTCACAACGAAGCCACTGTAGACCACTCCATCATGTACACCACAGCACTTTAAACGTCATTACACCACACACGCAAGCAAGAAGTGGGGTTAAGCAATTGGTTCACTTTGTCTGTCTATCTATGGACATCAGTCTATGATTGAGGAGCTACTTAAGTTAATTTTAATTGTATATTATAAACACTGGAGAACACAAATCTGAACATTAATCAGAACAAGAACCTGCAGTTTAGCAGTACTTTGTCTCTGAAATTGGCAAAATATACAGAATCTCATCCCGAGCGCACATGTGCAAAGAGGAATAATGTTGTTTTTTTTTTAACTCTGTCTGCATGTCTTGCAGTCAAATAAATTGAAAATCATTCCAAACAGAAACTTACTGTTTTTAGGGACATCAATAAGGACATAAACAAGAGGCATGAATGACTAATATAATGTGTTAAATAAGGTGGTGTAAAAGACAGTACATCAATAGCGGCAAACTTTAGAAAAAAAGTTTGTTTTCGTTTTTTGTCGGCAGCCTTTAAATCCTTTATTTATTTCAATTGAAGTATATACTTGAACACTGCATAACACAAATCACCTTTTTTCACTACAAAAAACTCCAGTTTAACAATACTTGGACAAAATATTTACACTGTCTCGTTCTCTGAGAGCAGAGTAAGTGTGAGATCACTGGGATTTAGTATTCAGACAAATATGACAGTGTCTAGTGCTGTTTGTTTAGTGCAAAACGCAAAGCAATCGTTGAAAAGACCCTTCCCATATCCGTTTTCTCAACACTGCGTGGGAGTAAGTTGTTCGATGAACTGTCTAGTTGTTGTTGTATTTATATTAGCAAAGCAGTAAGTGTTCTATTTACTGATTGACCAATCATCTAACTTCATTATTTGTGTTTTTGATCTGACCTTCTGTTTGAGGGTCATCATGCTCCCTCAGCAGTTATAAACCAGCAAAAACAAAATGTTGTCATGTCTATAGTTATGAATGTTGTTGAATAGTTTATTTTCTTTTCAGCAGTGTCAATTGTTTTTCTTAATATCTTATATATTTTTTTGTTTTTCGAGCCAGTTGATATTTTCTGTTCATAAAAGTGAAAGTAAGCTTTCCTCTTAACCCAATGAGATAATCAATGGCTCAGGATGCCAACATCCAACCTGAATAATAAAAATCTTCGCTATCTAATCACACTGCAATGCTTAATGCTATCAATAAAACCCATTTTACAGTTGTTCACATTTTTACATACACTTTGATTTGTTCAGCATTTTAATTACTTAAAAAAAAAACCTAGCACAAAGGTAATGAGACGTTCAAGGTTACGCAAAGTGCTGGAGATGGAGACAGTACCAGCATTAAGTGTCTAAAGTATTAATCAGTGGTATTGTGTGTCGGAACAAGTGCAGGGCCATTGGATTAGGGAGGAGTCAGTGTGCGGTTATCGTGATTACTGGGTATCATTATCTACGACAAGAGTAGCAATATATCACACTAATTGCAAGATCATCAATTACGAATATCCACAAGATTATAGTTGGAGAGCTTGATGTTAAAGTCTCAGTAATTCTGCAGGATCTTACATCGGCATTTTCCTCCTCATGCAATTTGTTCAAAGAAGATCCAAAGCATTAACAAGTGTTGCTGTTGTGCTCTCTTGTGATTCATCAGCATCCACAGAAGTCAAATGTAACAAATGTAGCAGTGTTAAGAATCACTGAAAAAAGTTCCCAATAAATATTCATTGATGTTTCTTTTAGCTTCGTCTCATAAAGAAACATGGTCATCTTTCATTCTTTTAATGCAGACTGTACATCTCCTTGATATCCCACCACCGAAGGTGAAGGAGTTATGTTTTCACCCCTTTCTGTTTGTCTGTTTGTGTACAGGATATCTCAAAAAGTTGTGGAAGGATCCGGAGGAAATTTTGTGACAGGTTCGGTGTTATAACAAGGACGAAAGAATTCGATTTTGGTGAAGATCCGGATTCGACTACGAGAATGTTTTTTTTAGTGATTCTTCACCATTGAGAGCAAGGGCCAAAAACGATATAGTACTGGATAGCATGCTATTTCAAAAATGTATTGTGCCCGATATGTTCTCGTGGATCAGTCATTGGGTGGCGGAAGTTTGTGCTCTACTGAGTGCCCTTCTAGATAATTATTAAATGACAAATCTATCAACAATAAATTGTTTTTTTATGATTCAGTAAGAAAACAGTCACTTCCCAGGTCGAAAATCCCATTTAAAACCAAAAGGCCAAATCCCATAAAAATCGCATAGGAAATTGGACCAGTAGAAAATACCAATAAAAAATCAGTAGGTCAAAGGGACCAGTGGACTACGAAAAGAATACCAAGAGGGTAATGGATCAGTAGATTACCAAAAGGTCAATGGGTTTCGACTGTTTGCCATCATGTATACTTGAACAGGGAGAGAAAAATTCGAATAGAATTTTTATTTTTCAGTTTAAATGTAACTTCCAGCTTTAGTTGCAGTCTGTGAAAGAGGTAGAACTGCCTACTGCTAAAAGCAGTGTTAATGCTACACTATGCACAGCACAGAAAGTCTGAGCTAAGTTTAAAACTCTTATTTTTGGCAATACCAGCCCACACCTTGGAAAGGCAATCGAACCATGGATGGATTTCTGGTTCACTGTCCTTCATCAGCATGTAGTGAGTTACTCACACAATCACCACCACGAGTTAAGTTGGCAAACTGTCCCTTGTGGGTTTATATCCGATAGCACCGCTACACTGTACAAGTGATTGCGAAGTCCTGCACAACAACAGCACTTGCTGCAATGGTGCTAACCAAAAGGCAGCATCTGAGATGCATCCACCATATTTTGGTATGGAATAGCTAGTTTATGAGGACTTTGATTGGAGCTGATACTTGGATGTAGTAGCTGACACTGCTTTGAGCAGGGAAGGTTTTGAGTCTTGGAGTGAACTCATCTACCGTCAGGTCTCTTAACAAAAGTGGTCGCCATGGGAGAGTTTCTGTCAACCAGCATGTTTTGCGTAAGGTAACAAAGCCAAGAGACTGAAAATGCCCAAGAACATCAGAGTTGGAATGCCAATCGGTGGGGAAAGGTACTTTGGAGTGACGCATCAAAGTTTGATTAATGGAACAAAAGAGAAGGCGTATGCTGGAAGAGCATTGTGGAGAAGGAAAAGGATATACAGTATGTCGACAGTCCACCATGAAGCATGTGGAGGCTCTGGTCAGGTTTCGGGATATTTATGCTTCTGGAGTTGGTGATTTGTGTGGAACATTAAAGGAACAATGAATGCTGACAAGCATAAGCAGATCTAATTCAACATGGTCAGGTCAGGTCAGGTATGGGAGCATGCGCCAGAACAGCGCGTTGCTGCGTCCACTTTCCGCCGTACTCCAGGGCCTCCATCTGGCCATCCCCCAGGCAGATGCCTGGCCCATCCCCATCTCCTTGAGATGCCGATCAACCTGCTGCAACTACGAGGCATGAGGTCGGCAATTGGCCTCCTCCACTCAGGAGACTCCTCGCTGAGATAATCTGGTTAGCAGGTCAGTGCCAGGAAAACGAGCCACATGTCCATACAGCCGCAGCTGACGCTCACGGTCTATGCAGGTAACAAATCTCATTTGAGTCTCTCTCAGCAACTGCTCGTTGGACACAAAGTCCAACCAGCGATAGCCAAGGATTCTCCGAAGAGACCTGGTACCAAAGGAATTAAGTCTCTGTCTCAGATCATTGGTCAGAGTCCAAGTCTCGCATCCATAAAGCAAGACTGAAAGCACCAAGGACCAGAAGACTCGTACTTTCGTCCTCCCGCACAGGTACTGGCAGCGCCACACACATTCTCCAGGGAATCCATGACTTCCCAGGCCCAACCAGACGTCTATTGACCTCTGACTCACAGCCAAGAGACATGAATATCACTGCCAAGGTAAGTGAATCTCTCCAGGACCTCAACATCCTCAGGCAAACAGGCACAGACAGGACAGCAGCATCCAAGATGTCATTGAAAGCCTGGATCTTAGTTTTGACCCAGGAAACCCATAATCCCAGGGGCTTCAACTCCTCATTCAGCACCTCGAGGGCCCCCAAAAGGATGTCTAAAGTCTCCACAAGGATGACTGCATCATCTGCGAAATCAAGGTCAGAGATCTTGACATTCCAAACGATGCACCACAGCTCGATCTCTCTGACATCCTCCCTAGAATCCATCCATACAAGTGTTGAAAAGTGTGGGGGCCAGTACACACCCCTGACGAACTCCAGCTACAACTGGAAATAAGTCAGAGATGGTACCACCACATCTCACAGCACTCTCAGTACCAGAGTAGAGTTAGGACATCAGATCGATCAGTTTTGGTGGCACCCCACGAAGACCAAGAATCTCCAGAGGGCATCCCGATTCACTGAATCAAACGCTTTACAGAGATCAACATGGGCTGCAAGCAGCCCCTGCCGATACTCTCATCTGCGTTCGGTGAGGAACGAAGAACAAGGATACGGTCAATCGTTGACCCCTTTGTGTGTAAAGCCTGACTGCTCTGGACGCTGGTGCTCAAGCAGATGGTGGCGAACCCTATCAAGAATTATCTGAGCAAAGACCTTGCCCGGCAATGAGAGCAGCGTCACCCCTCGGTAGTTGTTGCAGTCTTGGCGATCACCCTTCCCTTTCCAGAGAGGGACAACAAGGCCCCTCTTCCAATCAGTTGGGATGATGCCTGTGTTCCAGGCAGAGCACAGAACTGCATGCAACGGCACGAGTACAGCATTTCCACCAGCCTTGAGAAGTTCAGCATGGATGCCACAGATCCCTGGAGCTTTACCCCATTTCAACCGGTTCACCGCAGCCTGTTTTTCGACAGGCGAATGTGGACCACAGTTGATTGGAGGTCAGCAACAGGGTTTGTAACACCCCTGACGTCCAAATCGACAGCTGGTGTATCAGCCTGGTATATCCGCTCAAAGTAACCGGCCCAGCGGGCCTTCACTTCAGACTCCTCTGTCAAGAGCCGACCACCTCTGCTCTAACTGCAGTACACCGAGGGATGGGCTTGGAGGAACACAATGCGCAAATTCCCCTGGAAGTTGGTCGAGAATCCCATAACCACAGGTGATGCTCTACCCCCTCACAGATTCTCGCACATAGCCTCCTCCACCTTAGCGCATGTACAGTTTTATGCCTCAGCTCCCTAAACAGTTCAGCTCTGCAATCAGCCTGGCCTGCGACTCTGGTCAATGGTATCCAGTGTCGCTTGAGAGAAAAAATTCTTCTTTGCCCAACGGTGAGTTCCAAGATCTCCACTGCAACATCAAGGATAGTGGTCTTGAAGGCACTCCACAACTCTTCAGGACCTCCCAAAGCACTAAGACCCCCAAATCTCCACTCAGCTTGTTCTCAAACTCCTCAGCTACCCTCTCATCCTTGAGCTTGCCACATCCAGCCTAGGTTGGGATGGTACCCTTTCCTGGATTTAAGGTGCAACTTCAGAGTTGATACAACAAGCCTGTTAAGTATTGAGGAACAGAGCACTCAGGTAGACTCTGCAGTTCTGATCATCCTCCAGCGACCATCAACGAGGACATGGTCAATCTCCTTTGCCACACCGCCAGCATTGGAATACCAAGTCCAGCGATGAGCTTGTGGGCGCTGAAATCATGAACCGGCCACCCTAAGTCCACGACTTCTTGCAAAGTCAAGGAACTTAGTGCTATTCTGGTTCATAGTTCCTGACCCATGGGGACCAACACATGTCTCTAACCATCCCTATTAGTTCCAGTCGATGCATTGAAATCCACCAAGACTAGAAGTGATCTCGTCTGGGCACTGATCAACGACAGACTCGAGTGTGGCGGAGAATGCATCCTTCACGGTGAGGTCACTCGCCTCAGTCGGAGCATAAACAGAGACCAGGGAAATGACACCTAAGGAGAGACGAATCCTTAGTCTCATAATACGCTCGTTGACCGGTGTTACCTCAATTATCTTTGGAGTCAGCTTATTGGACACAGCTGCAGCAACTCCTTGGGAATGGTAACCATCAGAGTGACCAGACCAATAGTAGGTGAAACCACCCACCATGATCTCACTGCAATCCGGTCTCCGAACCTCAGAGAGTGCTGCAATACCGATGTCCAAACGCTTGAGCTCAGATGATAACAGAGACAGGTGATCATCCTCTCTTAGGAATAGGACATTCCAGGCACCCACCCAAAGGGACCACCTCAGGTTACCCCAAGGAGACTGCCGTCTGGTGGATGACACCCAGTACAACTCCGACACACTCTCCCGCAATCTGACCCGGGATGTTACCCTGTGGTTTCCCTACTATCATCAAAGATTGGGGGTCCTGAAGGATTTGCCCCAATCCTGTCATCCGGTGACTGCCCTGCGAAGGGAAGCTGCACGGAGGTACTCCCACGAGTGAGTTTTCAGATGTCTTTGCGTTTTTGTGTTTTGCGGCATGAAAGGTTTTATGGTGGCCGGAGTCCAAATCCTGCCACCAATCCTAATAAGAAGTAACCCAACTGCAGGAGGACGTCCGCAGACACAGTTGGGCACTAGATATGGATGGCCGTTGCTCACAAGGAGCTCCTCCGCCCTTTGACAGGTTTTGTTTTTAATCTCTGGGTGTCCATATCCAAACACCCTCCTCACCAAAAAACGTGGTGGGGAGACGGTTTAGTCGCCGACAACCCGACCATGGAACAGGTTAGTACAGGTTTACATGGTACCTGTAGCAAGTCACAGAGCTAATCTGACCTGATCTGACAATGGTGTCCCATCAGGAAGGGGACAAATTGGCGACTATGTTGTCATTGCACAACAACGAGCCCTAAAACACTGCAAAATGTCGTAAAACATATTTAATATGAATACAAACAAACACGACATAATACTGACCTAAGGTTTTCGTGTTGCACTCTTCAGGGTAAAAATCGCAGCAAGTGAAGGAGGAAGTGAAGGCGCGTGCTTTATACACAGGTCTCAATAAGGTAGACACTGATTGGTTCAACCATAATGATGTCACAGTTAATCCGAACGCCCATTGGTCGGCTCATCATCTTCACCTCGAGCTCCCATTGGCTGGAGCAGAGTTCGTCAATGATTGACGTTTGCAACCACATCCTGGAGAGAGGGGGGATGGGTTTCCCCTAAGGTCCATTCACCATTTGTTACCGTACATCCCTTGACTTTCCATGCTGAAAAGACATTGAGGTCGTACAAATTCCTTTTGATGACATAATATTGGATCGGTGGCAAGGATGAGGTTGCTTCCCCAATCTGGGGGAAGTTACTGGGGTCGATTTCCCCATCGTATACTATTGATATGTTGATAACATTTTTGCTTTGTTTGAGTCTCGGATGGCATGTGACAATTTCCATGCATGGCTCAACACTCCCATCCAGCGCTGAAGTTTACCACGGACCTGGAATCGTTAAACACGTTACCATTTTTGGACGTGTTGGTTGATAGATCCAACCTTGGTTTACACAACATCTGGCTACCGGAAGCCGACTTTCACAGGGCAGTATACTCGGTGGGACTCCTACAGCTCCACGAGAAACAGAATTGCATGATCAATATCCTGGTTAACAGGCACAGAGGATTTGTTCACCTTGTAATCTTCCTGCTGAAATTGACAAAATCATGAATATACTCGGTGAGAATGGTTACTGAGCATATAGTTAAGAGATACATACACAAGTTTCTAAACACGACAAAAGATCGGAAGTTTGGTCCGGATAAAGTCCAGTCTATATCAGGATGCCCTGGAAAGGGCAATCATCACGAAGGTTTGCAGTACCAGTCAAACATATGTGTCCAACACGTTTCTGGCTGTGCAACCCGAGTATCTTACCTCTCGCCGTTTGCTGACGTCAGTCAACAAGGATGTGCTAGCCACCTCACAAACTAGTAATGTTATTTATGAGTTTAGGTACTAATGTGAAGCTCGGTACGTGGGCCGCACAACACTAAATTGGCTAGTCGGATCAAACAACACGTCCCCTTGGCGATTCGTAGAAAGATTGTGAGGGTTAGAACACAACCAGTGCGAGTATGTAGAAATATCCAGCAAACCACCGCCACTGTACCTGCTTCGTCTGCCATTGCACAGCACCTGGTTGCCAACGCTATCTGTGCAGACCAGTACAATGCAGATATGTTCAGGATATTTGAGCCGAGGTCGGAGCTCGTTTCATTTACATATGTTGGAAGCAACCTTCATCCTTACCATCGATCCAATATTATGTTGTCAAAAGGAATTTGTCGATCTCTGTGTCTCTTTCAGCATATAAAGATCAAGGCAAGTACGGCAACAAAATGGTGAATGGACCTTAGGGGAACCCATCCCCCTCTCTCCAGGATGCAGTTGCAAACGTCAATCATTGACGAACTCTGCTCCAGCCAATGGGAGCTCGAGTGAAGATGATGAGCCGACCAATGGGCATTCGCATTAACCGTGACATCATTACGGTTTGAACAATCAGTGTCTACCTTATTG
>CM068960.1:18416001-18428248 GCA_035128595.1 Eptatretus atami
CAATCCAATTATGTCATCAAAAGGAATTTGTACGACCTCAATGTCTCTTCAGCATGGAAAGATCAAGGGATGTACGTAACAAATGGTGAATGGACCTTAGGGGAAACCATCCCCCCTCTCTCCAGGATGTGGTTGCAAACGTCAATCATTGACGAACTCTGCTCCAGCCAATGGGAGCTCGAGGTGAAGATGATGAGCCGACCAATGGCGTTCGGATTAACTGTGACATCATTAGGTTGAACCAATCAGTGTCTACCTTATTGAGACCTGTGTATAAAGCACGCGCCTCACTTCCTCCTTCACTTGCTGCGATTTTTACCCTGAAGAGTGCAACACGAAAACCTTAGGTCAGTATTATGTCGTGTTTGTTTGTATTCATATTAAATATGTTTTAGCGACATTTTGCAGTGTTTTAGGGCTCGTTGTTGTGCAATGAAACAAAATAGATCGCCAATTGTCCCCTTCCTGATGGGACACCATTGTCAGATCAGGTCAGATTAGCTCTGTGACTTTCTACAGGTACCATGTAAACCTGTACTAACCTGTTCCATGGTCGGGTTGTCGGCGACTAAACCGTCTCCCCACCACGTTTTTTGGTGAGGAGGGTGTTTGGATATGGACACCAGCAGAATTAAAAACAAAACCTGTCAAAGGGCGGAGGAGCTCCTTGTGAGCCAACGGCCATCCATACTAGTGCCCAACTGTGTCTGCGGACGTCCTCCTGCAGTTGGGTTACTCTTATTAGGAGTTGGTGGCAGGATTTGGACTCCGGCCACCATAAAACCTTTCATGCCGCAAAACACAAAAACGCAAAGACATCTGAAAACTCACTCCGTGGGAGTACCCCTGTGCAGCTTCCTTCGCAGGGCAGCTCACCGGATGACAGGATTGGGGCAAATCCTTCAGGACCCCCAATCTTTGATGATAGTAGGGAACCACGGGTAACATTCCCGGGTCAGATTGCGGAGAGTGTGTCGGAGTTGTACTGGGTGTCATCCACCAGACGGCAGTCTCCTTGGGGTAACCTGAGGTGGTCCCTTTGGGTGGGTGCCTGGAATGTCCTATTCCTAAGAGAGGATGATCACCTGTCTCTGTTATCATCTGAGCTCAAGCGTTTGGACATCGGTATTGCAGCACTCTCTGAGGTTCGGAGACCGGATTGCAGTGAGATCATGGTGGGTGGTTTCACCTACTATTGTCTGGTCACTCTGATGGTTACCATTCCCAAGGAGTTGCTGCAGCTGTGTCCAATAAGCTGACTCCAAAGATAATTGAGGTAACACCGGTCAACGAGCGTATTATGAGACTAAGGATCGTCTCTCCTTAGGTGTCATTTCCCTGGTCTCTGTTTATGCTCCGACTGAGGCGAGTGGACCTCACCGTGAAGGATGCATTCTCCGCCACACTCGAGTCTGTCGTTGATCAGTGCCCAGACGAGATACACTTCTAGTCTTGGTGGATTTCAATGCATCACTGGAACTAATGGGATGGTTATGAGACATGTGTTGGTCCCCATGGGTCAGGAACTATGAACCAGAATAGCACTAAGTTCCTTGACTTTGCAAGAAGTCGTGGACTTAGGGTGGCCGGTTCATGATTTCAGCGCCCACAAGCTCATCGCTGGACTTGGTATTCCAATGCTGGCGGTGTGGCAAAGGAGATTGACCATGTCCTCGTTGATGGTCGCTGGAGGATGATCCAGAACTGCAGAGTCTACCTGAGTGCTCTGTTCCTCAATACTTACCACAGGCTTGTTGTATCAACTCTGAAGTTGCACCTTAAATCCAGGGAAGGGTACCATCCCAACCTAGGCTGGAGTTGCAAGCTCAAGGATGAGAGGGTAGCTGAGGAGTTTGAGAACAAGCTGAGTGGAGATTTGGGGGTCTTAGTGCTTTGGGAGGTCCTGAAGAGTTGTGGAGTGCCTTCAAGACCACTATCCTTGATGTTGCCAGTGGAGATCTTGGAACTCACCGTTGGGCAAAGAAGAATTTTTTCTCTCAAGCGACACTGGATACCATTGACCAGAGTCGCAGGCCAGGCTGAATTGCAGAGCTAGCTGTTTAGGGAGCTGAGGCATAAAACTGTACATGCGCTAAGGTGGACAAGGAGGCCTATGTGCGAGGAATCTGTGAGGGGGTAGAGCATCACCTGTGGTTATGGGATTCCGACCAACTTCCAGGGGAATTGCGCATTGTGTTCCTCCAAGCCCATCCCTCGGTGTACTGCAGTTAGAGCAGAGGGTGGTCGGCTCTTGACAGAGGAGTCTGAAGTGAAGGCCCGCTGGGCCGGTTACTTTGAACGGATATACCAGGCTGATACACCAGCTGTCATTTGGACGTCAGGGTGTTACAAACCCTGTTGCTGACCCTCCAATCAACTGTGGTCCACATTCGCCTGTCGAAAAACAGGCTGCGGTGACCGGTTGAAATGGGGTAAAGCTCCAGGGATCTGTGGCATCCATGCTGAACTTCTCAAGGCTGGTGAAATGCTGTACTCGTGCCGTTGCATGCAGTTCTGTGCTCTGCCTGGAACACAGGGATCATCCCAACTGATTGGAAGAGGGGCCTTGTTGTCCCTCTCTGGAAAGGGAAGGGTGATCGCCAAGACTGCAACAACTACCGAGGGGTGACGCTGCTCTCATTGCCGGGCAAGGTCTTTGCTCAGATAAATCTTGATAGGGTTCGCCACCATCTGCTTGAGCACCAGCGTCCAGAGCAGTCAGGCTTTACACCAAAGGGGTCAACGATTGACCGTATCCTTGTTCTTCGTTCCTCACCGAACGCAGATGAGAGTATCGGCAGGGGCTGCTGCAGCCCATGTTGATCTCTGTAAAGCGTTTGATTCAGTGAATCGGGATGCCCTCTGGAGATTCTTGGTCTTCGTGGTGCCACCAAAACTGATCGAATCTGATGTCCTAACTCTACTCTGGTACTGAGAGTGCTGTGAGATGTGGTGGTACCATCTCTGACTTATTTCCATTGTAGCTGGAGTTCGTCAGGGTGTTTACTGGCCCCCACACTTTTCAACACTTGTATGGACTGGATTCTAGGGAGGAGTCAGAGAGATCGAGCTTGTGGTGCATCGTTTGGAATGTCAAGATCTCTGACCTTGATTTCGCAGATGATGCAGTCATCCTTGTGAGACTTTAGCATCCTTTTTGGGCCCTCGAGGTGCTGAATGAGGAGTTGAAGCCCCTGGGATTATGGGTTTCCTGGGTCAAAACTAAGATCCAGGCTTTCAATGACATCTTGGATGCTGCTGTCCTGTCTGTGCCTGTTTGCCTGAGGATGTTGAGGTCCTGGAGAGATTCACTTACCTTGGCAGTGATATTCATGTCTCTTGGCTGTGAGTCAGAGGTCAATAGACGTCTGGGTTGGGCCTGGGAAGTCATGGATTCCCGGAGAAGTGGTGTGGCGCTGCCAGTACCTGTGCGGGAGGACGAAAGTACGAGTCTTCTGGTCCTTGGTGCTTTCAGTCTTGCTTTATGGATGCGAGACTTGGACTCGACCAATGATCTGAGACAAGACTTAATTCCTTTGGTACCAGGTCTCTTCGGAGAATCCTTGGCTATCGCTGGTTGGACTTTGTGTCCAACGAGCAGTTGCTGAGAGAGACTCAAATGAGATTTGTTACCTGCATAGACCGTGAGCGTCAGCTGCGGCTGTATGGACATGTGGCTCGTTTTCCTGGCACTGATCCTGCTAACCAGATTATCTCAGCGAGGAGTCTCCTGAGTGGAGGAGGCCAATTGCCGACCTCATGCCTCGTAGTTGCAGCAGGTTGATCGGCATCTCAAGGAGATGGGGATGGCCAGGCATCTGCCTGGGATGGCCAGATGGAGGCCCTGAGATACCGGCGGAAAGTGGACGCAGCAACGCGCTGTTCTGGCGCATGCTCCCATACCTGACCTGACCTGACCATGTTGAATTAAGATCTGCTTATGCTGTCAGCATTCATTGTTCCTTTAATGTTCACCAAATCACCAACTCCAGAAGCATAAATATCCCGAAACCTGACCAGAGCCTCCACCATGCTTCATGGTGGACTGTCGACATACTGTATCTTTTCCTTCTCCACAATGCTCCTTCCAGCATACCGCCTCTCTTTGTTCCATTATTTCAACTTTGATGCGTCACTCCAAAGTACCTTCCCCACCGATTGGCATTCCAACTCTGATGTTCTTGGGCATTTTTCAGTCTCTTGGCTTTGTTACCCTTACGCAAAACATGCTGGTTGACAGAAACTCTCCCATGGGACCACTTTTGTTAAGAGACCTGACGGTAGATGAGTTCACTCCAAGACTCAAAACCTTCCCCTGCTCAAAGCAGTGTCAGCTAATACACACAGTATCAGCTCCAATCAAAGTCCTCATAAACTACTATTCCATACCAAAATATGGTGGATGCATCTCAGATGCTGCCTTTTGGTTAGCACATTGCAGCAAGTGCTTGTTGTGCAGGACTTCGCAATCACTTGTACAGTGTAGCGGTGCTATCGATATAAACCCACAAGGGACAGTTTGCCAACTTAACTCGTGGGTGGTGATTGTGTGAGTAACTCACTACATGCTGATGAAGGACAGTGAACCAGAAATCCATCCATGGTTCGATTGCCTTTCCAAGGTGTGGGCTGGTATTGCCAAAAATAAGAGTTTTAAACTTAGCTCAGACTTTCTCGTGCTGTGCATAGTGTAGCATTTAACACGCTTTTAGCAGTAGGCAGTTCTACCTCTTTCACAGACTGCAACTAAAGCTGGAAGTTACATTTAAACTGAAAAATAAAATTCTATTCCGAATTTTTCTCTCCCTGTTCAAGTATATACATGATGGCAAACAGTCGAAACCCATTGACCTTTTGTAATCTACTGATCCATTACCCTCTTGGTATTCTTTTCGTAGTCCACTGGTCCCTTTGACCTACTGATTTTTTATTGGTATTTTCTACTGGTCCAATTTCCTATGCGATTTTTATGGGATTTGGCCTTTTGTTTTAAATGGATTTTCGACCTGGGAAGTGACTGTTTTCTTACTGAATCATAAAAAAACAATTTATTGTTGATAGATTTGTCATTTAATAATTATCTAAAGGGCACTCAGTAGAGCACAAACTTCCGCCACCCAATGACTGATCCACGAGAACATATCGGGCACAATACATTTTTGAAATAGCATGCTATCCAGTACTATATCGTTTTTGGCCCTTGCTCTCAATGGTGAAGAATCACTAAAAAAAACATTCTCGTAGTCGAATCCGGATCTTCACCAAAATCGAATTCTTTCGTCCTTGTTATACACCGAACCTGTCCACAAAATTTCCTCCGGATCCTTCCACAACTTTTTGAGATATCCTGTACACAAACAGACAAACAGAAAGGGTGAAAACATACCTCCTTCACCTTCGTGTGTGAGATATCAAGGAGATGTACAGTCTGACATTAAAGAATGAAAGATGACCATGTCTTTTATGAGACGAAGCTAAAAGAAACATCAATGATAATTTATTGGAACTTTTTTCAGTGATTCTTAAACACTGCACATTTGTTACATTTGACTTCTGTGGATGCTGATGAATCACAAGGAGAGCACAACAGCAACACTTGTTAATGCTTTGGATCTTCTTTGAACAAATTGCATGAGGATGAGAAAATGCCGATGTAAGATCCTGCAGAATTACTGAGACTTTAACATCAAGCTCTCCAACTATAATCTTGTGGATATTCGTAATTGATGATCTTGCAATTAGTGTGATATATTGCTACTCTTGTCGTAGATAATGACTACCCAGTAATCCACGATAAACCGCACACTGACTCCTCCCTAATCCAATGGCCCTGACACTTGTTCCGACACACAATACCACTGATTAATACTTTAGACACCTTAATGCTGGTACTGTCTCCATCTCAGCACTTTGCGTAACCTTGAACGTCTCATTACCTTTGTGCTAGGTTTTTTTTTTTAAAGTAATTAAAATGCTGACAAAATCAAAGTGTATGTAAAAATGTGAACAACTGTAAAATGGGTTTTATTGATAGCATTAAGCATTGCAGTGTGATTAGATAGCGAAGATTTTTATTATTCAGGTTGGATGTTGGTCATCCCTGAGCCATTGATTATCTCATTGGGTTAAGAGGAAAGCTTACTTTCACTTTTATGAACAGAAAATATCAACTGGCTCGAAAAACAAAAAAATATATAAGATATTAAGAAAAACAATTGACACTGCTGAAATAGAAAATAAACTATTCAACAACATTCTAACTATAGACATGACAACATTTTGTTTTTGCTGGTTTATAACTGCTGAGGAGCATGATGACCCTCAAACAGAAGGTCAGATCAAAAACACAAATAATGAAGTTAGATGATTGGTCAATCAGTAAATAGAACACTTACTGCTTTGCTAATATAATACAACAATCAACTAGACAGTTCATCGAAACAACTTACTCCACGCAGTGTTGAGAAAACGGATATGGGAAGGGTCTTTTCAACGATTGCTTTGCGTTTTGCACTAAACAAACAGCACTAGACACTGTCATATTTGTCTGAATACTAAATCCCAGTGATCTCACACTTACTCTGCTCTCAGAGAACGAGACAGTGTAAATATTTTTGTCCAAGTATGTTAAACTGGAGGTTTTTGGTAGTGAAAACAAGGTTGATTTGTGTTTGCAGGTGTCAAGTATATACTTCAATTGAAATAAAATAAGATTTAAAGGCTGCCGACAAAAAACGAAAACAAACTTTTTTTTCTAAAGTTTGCCGCTAATTGATGTACTGTCTTTTACACCACCTTATTTAACACATTATATTAGTCATTCATGCCTCTTGTTTATGTCCTATTGATGTCCCTAAAAACAGTAAGTTTCCTGTTTGGAATGAATTTCAATTTTATTTGACTGCAAGACATGCAGACAGAGTTAAAAAAAAAACAACATTATCCTCTTTGCACATGTGCGCTCGGGATGAGATTCTGTATATTTTGCCAATTTCAGAGACAAAGTACTGCTAAACTGCAGGTTCTTGTTCTGATTAATGTTCAGATTTGTGTTCTCCAGTGTTTATAATATACAATTAAAATTAACTTAAGTAGCTCCTCAATCATAGACTGATGTCCATAGATAGACAGACAAAGTGAACCAATTGCTTAACCCCACTTCTTGCTTGCGTGTGTGGTGTAATGACGTTTAAAGTGCTGTGGTGTACATGATGGAGTGTCTACAGTGGCTTCGTTGTGAGGACAATTCAATGGTATCACTCAGGTTTTGGGTTGAAATCCAGATGACGGTAACAGTATTAAGAGTTTACATTTTAAGCATCTGGGTACTAAAATGGGAGAATATGATGCCACTGTGGAAATGACGATGAAAGTAAACTAATATTGCTCACTAACGACCTTTGAGAAGAAGTTTTCTGCATGTCCACAGTCTGATCCACATGTGACAACATCACTCTCACTTTATTGTGGACTCATAATTCCCCCTAGGCCCTAGGGACCTTATATTTATCACGAATTAACAGCGGAAGGGATGGGGATTCAGACTAGTACATGCAAAGTGCGGACTCAGGAGTAGAGGTCAAATTTCCACATAGTTTGTATCCATATAATTATGTTTCCCTTTCGGGCAAATGGAGCGACACACAAGACTTCAACAACGAAATGCAGCTCAATGCCCATCCCTAATTGGATGCAAAAATGGATGGCCATCAAAATACCAAGACCTTTTCCATGCTGTTTTCATGAACTTCTTGAAAGGTCAGTGCACAATATAGTCAAATAAGTCTGCAAAGGTCTTGATTGCAAACTTGCAACAACAGTCAGCTTAAGACTGTATTTTTCCCCACATGTCCTTCTTTTTGTATGAATAAAAATGTAAACAAGAAAAAGAGCAATCAGAGATTGCAGACCCTCACCAGGATTTGTTTGTGTAGTGTATTTTGTGTGGTCTTTGGGTACTGGTGTATAATTAATAATAGATATAACTCGAACTGCCACTTTATATCGCTGGCCATGATGACCGGATACCAAGACATTCTGCTTTAATGTGACACCGCTTTTATCGGACGCTTGATCCTGACACATGATGCTTATCATTATTCAATTGAATTTAGAATGGGATTTTAAAAATTCAATTCAAATCAAATGGAAGATCAAATAGGTACAGTCCTGCATTGGAGTAATCAGAAGAAACACGAACAAGTAAAAAGCAAAGATGAAGTCTTCAGGAGGAATGTGGATAGGATTCGGGTTTTAGCTGCTACTCCTCCACCCTCAAACCCATCCAGGCGCAGCCAAGTGAGCCATATTTAGAAAAAAAATACTCAAAAAAACCCCCAGATTCAAGAATTAAATAATGTTGACTGCCAGAACATGTGTCCGACCAGTGAAATTTAAAACATATATTCACCATCTCTACTAAATCATAATTGTGATGTTTCATGCGATTGATGAAGTGGTTCAAGAGGAAGTTAATTTAAAGATTTTCGTTCAACCCAATATGGCTACCAGAAATGTGACCTTTCAATTATTGTGAACACCTGGTATCCCCAAGGCTTGGGGAACGTGGGAAGTTTCTCCTCGATCTGTCAAGCTGTTCTGGAGAAGAAGGTTTAAAAAAGGTTTAGGGTAAATCCAATATGGCTGCCAAACATGTGACCTATGATGTCATTGGTGGGAACGTTTTGTCCTCATGGATGGGCGGTCATCACTGTAAAGTTTCGCCTCGACCTGTTCAGCCCTTTTAGAGAGATGATTTTGAAGGTTTTTTTAAATTTTAATATGGCTGCCGAACCACGTGACCAACGACATTATCAATTTTTTATTTTGACCAATTTATCCAAGATGACCCTCAAAAATTTCATACTGATTGGATGTTCTACGTATGTAATTATGACGTCATAACGAAGCACCTCTGACATCATACAAACAGCATGCTTATTCCCCATGCAGAGAGAGTACTTGCCAGGTGCAAGTTTCATTTTTTTTCCATGTTGTGGTTTCGGAGCTATAGAGGTCCAAAGTTTTTTTTTCTTTTTTTCCAACTTGCTGCCACACCACATGACCTATGATGTCATAATTATCAAACACATTCTACATGAGTAGTCGCTCATATGATGAAAATGTAATGTCAATCAACAAGCGGTTGCAAAAAAAAACGTACTCACCTTCTGTGCCGAAACAAACAAACAGACAAACGGACGCAAATGCAATACCTCTCCTCTGGCAAAGGTAATAGCCTTCTTGATTTATTGAAATAATTACACAAGGCTTTAATGTTGTATTTTTGTTTCTACTTATAGCTTGTCCACACATGATGTGCAAGGTAGACAAAATATTTATCTTCTCAATAACAATTACAAACAATGTATTCCTTGCTGTGCTCTGTTCTAAATATCCGCCTCAGATTTCTCAAGAATGAATAAAGCACATTTCCATCTTCGAGACGCATTAGTGCAAAGCCCATCTCATCAGCAAGAAAAAAATAGTTGACCCAGACCAATTCAAACTAAAGCAGCAGATATCATTTATTCAAAGCACCATAGCATAATTGGTCTTCAAAAGCAAACGCTTTTCTATATGAAAAGGAGATAGGATTAGCAAATGAATTCTAATTCAAGTGAAATCGAAATAGAAGGGCTGTATAAAAAGAGGTTAATGTGTTCTGGTGTTGCGAAAGCAGTCATTTGTTTGAAAATGATGTCAGGCCTTTTACCTCATTACATGCTGCATCATTATGATGATTGACTAACATGAAATTTTTTTGGAGGGGTAAGACGTCGCAAGGTTGCTGTTGATCACACTTTGTATGTTGTTCTGAAACATGGGCACACGTGCAATACTATCTTTAATTGATTTACTTCATGCACATCATTTTGCATGCCATTAAATGATGATCATTGCCTTGTTATGCTTGTATGAAGAGGGTTCAAATGAATGTTACACTGTTTCTATGACCGTGGCTTCTATGTGTGGCATTGTTTTGTCTCTCAAATTTGGTGCACAGATTATCACTTGTACTTGATGCCTGTAATTTCAACATACATCAAGTCACAACCTTGTGTACTAGAACAAAATCTGGTGGGTGATGTAAGTTATTAATGAAAGGAGAAAGGAGTGGGAGGTTGGGGGTTGGAGGTTGGGAGATGCTAAAATATTGAACAGTTTTTGACTAAGGAAAGATAGACATTACTCCAATTTATCACAAACCTGCAAACTTTTACCAAAACTGTGCCACCAGGTGGGTAGTTTTGTTCATGTCACAACATCTGGAGCACTGAGCAATTTTTGTTCTGCCCTTCTGGAAGCACAACTGCAAATATCATTGAGTCAACTTTCCATGCAGAACATCGTGTAGCAAGTGAAGGATTGTCTATTTATGTCTGCAGATGAAAAAAAAAAACATCTCCATCTCTTGGGTTTCTGTAAAGTGTGTCAAAGCGTAAAAGGACAATGTGTCCCGACACCTCAGCCAATTCCAAATCTCCCTTCATATTGGCTTATTTCTATGTCTATCTGTTTGGTCTTTATTCTTCCTGACTTTTGATCCTTCATGTTTGTCATTTGTTTCCTTTGGCTGCTGTGGCGTATAACCCATACGTTTTCGGTTATCTGTTATCTCATTCTGCGTATAAGTTAGGATTCTCAAACCACTCATTTTTGTTCAACCATATTCATTACCCAAATATTCGTTTTAAGACAAATTATATAATGTGGCATAATCTGTGAAAGTGTAAGCATCAAGTAAGATTGGGCATATATATATGTAATCAAATGCAGTTAATTTTTTTACCCCGTTCACCAACATGTGTGTTGCATAACTACACTGTACACACCCTTTTCCCTTTTCTCGCCAAAATCCCGTAGCACAATTTTCCTCTCCTATCCTAAATAATTTGTTTTTTTCTTAATTTATATTTCTTTTTTGTTTTTGCCTTTGCCCTCTCTGTGATATAGTACAGTCAAAATGTCGGATGACCTCCCAAATTGCAGCAAAAGCAAATCAACAGATTTGATTCCTGGATATGTCCTCAGTGACAAGAAAAAAAGTCCTAAGGATCCTCCGGGGGGGAATGTCCTGAAATCATGGGAAATCCAATTGGCCCGCCCCGGCTTTGGGAGAATGAGAAAAATTGTAAAGATGATATTGCAATTATGTAAATATATTTTCTGCATTTTATGTTTCTAGTTATAGTCAGTATATTGATATACAAATATATATAAAAATGAAATGTAATTGAAGGGTAAAATATAAATTACAGCTTTTTTGTCCAAAAAATGTCAATTTTTTTCCCGAAAAAAAAAAATTTAACCTGATAACTGATTTTGGCTTCCTGGACAAAAAAAATAAGAAATGTTGAAGACACAAGATGAATAGTCTTAATATACTGCCAATAAATTATGTAAATCATTGAAACATGACAAATTCACAACTCTACTCGGGGCATCACATCTGCCATGACGCAAGGTTTCGAAATGAAAATGAAAATTCGCATTAACTCAGAAACTACATCATTAATAAACTTACTATACATGTTGAGAAAAATCAAGCGTATTAAAGTTAGAATCGACAATGTCGTCATCATCCTCATCATTGTCACATTGGAGTGTTTGGTGCAGCGTAGCCCCTGCAGTTTCTCACAAGCTGGATGTCACCAATTTGTGCTTCTGATGGTATCTCATTGGTGCTACATTCGCCTGACGTTGACCTAATGACACGTAACATCTTTTCCAGGACTGATACTTTGATGTCTGAAGTGCACAAAACCCTCGTCACACTTCTGCAACCCAGTCTGTCGAAGAAGTTCATCTGCCATCCTTCCATTCTTGACTGTGCAGAATCACGCGCAGGCTGTTATACTTGCTCTTCTGATGTCTTGGTAAGTCTTGGTTGCACGTGAGAGAGACTCCAAGCCACTTGTCCCCAGTACCGTGATGCGTGAGTGGTCCAGGGTGTACAGTTGACTTTCCGTTGTAGAATTATCACCAATGTTTTTCTCCTGCATCTGCCACATTCACAACGAAGCTGATATGTTCAAAAACCTTGCCGCTCACGGAATGTGTTAATCCTCTCTTTAGACCTGTGTATAAAGCACGCGCCTTCACTTCCTCCTTCACTTGCTGCGATTTTTACCCTGAAGAGTGCAACACGAAAACCTTAGGTCAGTATTATGTCGTGTTTGTTTGTATTCATATTAAATATGTTTTAGCGACATTTTGCAGTGTTTTAGGGCTCGTTGTTGTGCAA
>CM068960.1:18467751-18478946 GCA_035128595.1 Eptatretus atami
CATCCTGCCAGCATGCTACCATGTCAGAAAACCACCTTTGATGGACTATGTGGGTCAGCAGTTTGATGCAAATGTGAGAGGCACGAAAGTCTGTCTTCGGATGTGATACTCACCAAAGTTCTAAACAGTCCATCTATTTTTGTTTTTTTCAATAAATAAGTTGTCTATCTTCTATCTAAATTTCAGAAGATTTGTGTGTGTGTGTGTATCGACAAACATCTATGAAAAGATAGAGGCCTTTCTGTGTGTTCATCGTAATCTTAGCTATCAGGGCTAATACACCGAAATCACCTCGGTCAAAACCTAGATTAATGCGTGGAGTATGTTTTAGGCAGGTTTACTCGAGGATATCGGCGAAAAGTGTCCGTTTAGGGACTTTGAAGAACGTTAACGTGAGACGTTTGAAGGTAATCACGTGACCCGGAAGTGCTTTGATGTTGACCCCTGAAGAAACATTATTCAGGGAAAGGTAAACGATCATTCCACTTTGTCTTCTTCTATTACTAATATAAAGATGAAATATATTTTATTTCATTATTCTGGTACTCACTTGGTACTGAAGTATGATGCAGTCCAACGTTTTACTGCAATTGTAGTTGTAGGAGGTGCTTCCTATTATTATATGCACAGACTGCTGTGTAATTATCCATGACCCTCAGCATCCAAATTGTTTTTTTTTGTTTTTTTTGACCACTGAACACATTTGTTCTAAATTCGTTTGTTGTCAATTATGTTTTCAGGGATTGAAAGATAATTCCTGATTATGTTTCATAATCATCATCAGGGATTATGTTTGATATATCCTCAAAATAGGTATACATACATATATGTTATGCCTGGTGTTGGCTTAATGGTTAGGGTGGTGGGCTTGGGATCCAAGGGTCCTGAGTTCAAAACCAGCTCAGTCGGTTGAATTCATAGCCAGGTGGGGTTAACGTCGGGCTGTCATCCTTCCGAGGTCGGCAAAACGAGTGCCAGCATGCTGGTATACTGTGTCGGAGTGGTGCCCCATCCAGGAATGTACCGAATAGCCAAGGAGACTGCTTTGGCAGCACCAACGCTCTGCACAGAGTATGGTCCCAATGGAATGGAATACTAGCAGGACACCCATATTCGACAGATTGGAGATTGTAGGCTGATTTTATGTGAGAACTTCTGGGTATAGTTCATTCCTGGTTCATCCATCATCTGCATATTTGAACAAACTCGTTCCAGTCCCAACTCTGGAGCATCTGACATGAAGCTGGCCATGTGAACCAAATGGTTGGGCTAGATAGAGTCCTGCTTGGTGCAGTGTTTGTCCTTGTGCCTATGTTTATCGACAACGGCGAATGATAGAGATAGCGGGAATTGGAGCCGCTTTAATGTTCCAATTGGAACAAAGGTTCCGCTGGGAGAGTTGTATACGAGGAATCATCACATTCTTCATCCTGAAGAACCCTCCAATTGGAGATGCGTAGCTTCCATGAAGATTTTTCATCAGCTGCCGCATGACCAACTTTACATTACATCATCACGTAATCTTGAGTCAAGACTGGAGGTCTACGAATTCTGGCATCCCGGCCGACCAGCACAGATTCTGATGTCTTACGCTGGTGGTGCGGTGATGTCAGGAAGGAGTGGTAGCTTGGCATTGTCTCTTGCATTCCCTTGACAGGCCGATGCTAAATGAGAAGCATTCCAGATCCATCCATCGGACAGTTTGTACGTGTGAGATCCTCTTGCTCCATAACGTGGGGAGGCGCTGAAAATTTGGATTGTCCCTTTCGGATGAAGCCAGGTTTAGTTTGAGGAATTACACAAATTTTGAGGAATCCAGATTGTGAAGAAGCATGATTGCTGTCTCGACTTTCAATTTCCACGCTTGAGGTGGTATGCCCAGTGGATGTAGCGAGTTCAGATACTCGACAGGGTATTGAATGATTTGATCCACGTCCCGAACAGTGTCAATGGATTTTGAGGCGACTTCCTCACTGGGCACACGTTCCAATGTCGTTCATTCAAGGGGCTCGTATTGCCCGTTGTGACAATCAATCAGTGTCTCCATAATTTTGTGAAAAATAGGGGATATACCCCTGGGCACTCAACTGGTAGAATAATGATACCAAGGAGGAAGTCAACGTGGGACAATCGGCAAAAATCTACCAATGAACCAACGTTATAGCAAATACCTATTTTGGGGAGCAAACCCCTGCCACCTCCTTCCCCTCGACTTCTCACCCGGAACTCCTTCTCTCCTCATTGCCTCCTTTAGCATCCAGTCTATGCACAACACCACATGTCCCCTTTTCTTTAACCACATGCATACAGAATCTCAGTGGACAACAATAATATCAATTAACTAGAAGTTGAAATGTAGTAATTGCCACAGCATGGATTAACCAGAAAACAAGTCGTAATAAACATGGCAACAGTTTAAATTAGCTTCCTTTTCTTATTCTCAAAGGACTTTGCATTACATCATCACGTAATCTTGAGTCAAGACTGGAGGTCTACGAATTCTGGCATCCCGGCTGACCAGCACAGATTCTGATGTGTCTTACGCTGGTGGTGCGGTGATGTCAGGAAGGAGTGGTAGCTTGGCATTGTCTCTTGCATTCCCTTGACAGGCCGATGCTAAATGAGAAGCATTCCAGATCCATCCATCGGACAGTTTGTACGTGTGAGATCCTCTTTGCTCCATAACGTGGGGAGGCACTGAAAATTTGGATTGTCCCTTTCGGATGAAGCCAGGTTTCCTCACCCGAATGAAGAAACCACATTCAAAGTTCACATCCTTTGCTCCATGGCATTTAGCGGTGTACGTGTTTTGCTTGTTCTGCTTCTCTTATAATGGGAGCGCCATGTCTTTGTGTGACAGTGTGTTGCGGCTTTGGCATTGCAAACCAATTACATGCAACGGCGTGTGCATCTCTCTCCATGAAGCAGTTCAGCAGGTGATCGCTGTGTTGTGGCATGTCAGTTCCCGGTTTGTTTGAAGAAAGTCCGTTGTAAATGTTTTCCAGTCTTGAGCAAGCTTTCCTTTAAGCTTCTATTGAATCACTCAATTTCCCCATTCACTTGTGGTTAGTACACTGCTGACTTCCTGTTGGTAATGTCTCTGTTTTTCAGAAAGGTTTCAAATCCTGAGAGGTGAATTGTGAACCATTGTCAGATATCAACTCTTTTGTTACCTTCTCTGCGAAAGACAGTTGACAGGCCTGATCACTGTAGTGGAAGTGACCTGGAGGTGAAGCGCAATTTCTGGCCATTTACTAAAGTAATCAATGAGAGTGATGCGAAACGACAATCCAGTGACGCAGAGTCGAAGGGCCCCACTATGTCGATTGCCAATTTCTCCCAAGCGGCCATCGGATAAGGAACCGGCCTGTAGGGTTGAGCATGTCACAGCTCTCTTGTTGTGCTGCTAGCAAGTAATGCAGCCTTGATTGTGGACTCGACGCGTGCGTCCATTCCTGCCACCAATACAGACTCTTAACCGCTGCTTTGTCCTCACTATGCCCTGGTGCATATCATGCGCTAATTTGATGAGATGCGGCTGTAACGCTCTGGGACAAGAGGCGGTGAGTACCTCTCATCAGGCAGTCCTCTTGTGAGTGACAGTTCAGTTTTTGCAATCTGAAGTTTGGCCCCGTCACACCTTGAGGTATTAGCCAGCATATGGCAAGGTATCAAAATGTATGTAAACGCTGACGTACGCTGAACTATTGATGTTTTTTTTTCCAGTTTTGGACGTATTCATAACGATTGGACGTATGGATAACGTATTAGTAACGTACACAGAACGTTTCGATAACATATAGATAACTTAATATCAACGAATGCTGAGCATGTTGTCGGCGTTCACACCTATGCCCAATGATAGTCTAACTTAGGCATTAGCGCGGCAGCGTTCACCGCCGATAACATGGCGTTGGCTATTAATAGGCCTGCGGCTCGACGATTCAAATCATACCGGCACTAGCATCGAAGTGTCAAGCCGCTGTCACACCTTGACGTGTTTGCCAGGTATGCCGACGTATGAAAATTTGCCGAATACGCTGGCACACGTCGAATACGTTATGGTAAGTTTTGTATAACGTTAATGCACACTGAAGCACGCTGGCATACGTCGTAGTAACCGAGTACATCGACAAATTTTCAGCATGTTGAAAATTTTTCCGATGTACTCGGCGTATGACACACGTTCCGCATATGCTGGCCATAAGGTGTAGGCACGTTACGCGATCGTCGACACACGTTACTTGTAAGTTACTCATAAGTCGAAACACGTCGAGGTAATGGTTAGCGTCAGTGTTTCCAGACTCCTGGTTTTTTTTTTCTTCGGTATGACGGTGATGTTGATACTTCGATTTCTAGTGCGGTTAGATTTAAATCGTTGACGGCAGCCTATTAATTATAATTATATTATAACCGCACTAGAAATCGAAGTTCAACATCACCGTCATACCGAAGAAAAAAAAAAACAGGGAGTCTGGAACACTGACGCTAACCATATTTGCTTGACGTGTTTCGACTTTGAGTAACTTACAAGTAGCGGTGTGGGACGTGTGTCAACGATCGCGTAACGTGCCTACAACACGTTACTCATAGGTTAGAAATAAGTTTCGGTTACGCTAAACATTACCTCGACGTGTTTCGACTTATGAGTAACTTACAAGTAACATGTGTCGACGTGTGTCACGATCGCGTAACGTGCCTACAAATTATGGCCAGCGGTTATGCGGAACGTTTGAGTCATACGCTGGCATACGTGAAAAATTTCAAGCATGGAAAATTTGTCTACAGCTCGGCGTACTACGACGTAGCCAGCGTACTACGACGTATGCCAGCGTACACGACGTATGCCAGCGTACTACGACGTTGCCAGCGTACTACGACGTATGCCAGCGTACTACGACGTATCAGTGTACTACGTACGTATGCCAGCGTACTATGACGTATGCCAGCGCACTACGACGTATGCCAGCATTGCTCTTAACGTATACAAAACTTACCCATACGCATACGACGTGTGCCAGCGTTTTAGACAAATTTTTCATACGTCGGCATACGCTGGCTAAATCGTCAAGGTGTGACAGGGCCTTAAGGAGGAGATCTAGGATCAGGCCTTTTGACGTTTTCGGCCAGTGCTTTGTAAGCAATTCATGCAACTTTGTTTGAATGGGGCAAGAAAATACAGCAGTTTTGAATTCTTCAGCTGTCACCGCAGTGAAGGTCGATGTGATCGCGACATCCTCAACATCATCCTCCAGTTGGGCTCTAAAGTCAGTAGTGGAAGGTGAGACAAGCAATCAGGTGTACGTTTTCAGAGCAGGCTTGCACTGAATGTCCATAAATTGAATGACAGAAGCCGTGCGGACCTCTGGCGAGCGCGCATTCCAGCTCTTCCCAATCCTTTGGTGGAAAGCAGTGTGTGAGAGGACTGTGGTCAGTGCGTAAGTGAAATGTCTCACAGAACCCCAAGCGGCAAAAATCACAGAACCATTGAAATGCGTCCAGAAATGAAAATATAGATAAATGAACAAAACAACAAATGAAAAAATAAATAAATGAAAATTCAATGCAGGTGAAGTGACCTGAGACAATGGGAAGCACAGTTTGATGTGTAAGCACACCCACTAATATATATGTGTATTATTTATATGTATATACATGTACATATGTATATGTAGATGTATATATAGAGCTGGTTGCTGATTATAATCAGGTCATTGTCCGCTGGAGCTGTACGGGAAGGTGTCTGCTATAAATGAAAAATGTGAACGTACATTTTTTAGTTTTATAAACACCTTGTATATCGATTTTTGATCAGTCTCAGACTGCCCCGATTTCTCGCATTTTGTATGCATGACTTTTTTGAATGTCCCCTGTAAGTTCTAAGCATGTTTCTCTTTCTCATTCAGTGTTTCACCCTGATCACCATGTTCGAAAATCAAACAAAGATCAAATCGGGGGCAGCCGGGTTTTTTCTTCCTCCTGGAATGACCTCGTCTCAAGAACGAGTTGATGTGTTCTCCCCTCTCTTCTCTCTCTACTGTTCCTTTTGCATGTGCTCTGCTGTTCCTCGTGTGTCTTGTTATGTCTGATTCGTTCAGTGTACTCGCTCCCACAAGCCTCGACTATGTATCCATAAAAACAAGAGCGAGAATTGCTCTTGCAATACATGTCCCTTACCGATGTGATATTTTGTAATTCCAAAAAGGGCATACTGTGAAAAATTCACAAACACCATGAACTTTAACTTCTTTCTAACGTATCATAATAATGCCATGTACCAAGTTTCAGTTGAATATGTTAAAGGGTATGGGGAACAACTCTGAAATACACAGGTGGGATGGACGGACAGATGGAGAGCAAACCTATAGTCTCCTCTGGTGAAACAGTGAGGGATTAATAAAATGTTGAAGACAAGTCTCAATAATGTCAATTGCAGCTCCTAGAACCCTGTCTTCAGTGCTTTGATTTCTCAAGAAGCTTTCCCGTTCTGGTGGATTGCGACTTTAATTAATGGTTCTCTCATGTTAAGATGAGTCCTCTCAGGACCTTGAATGGGACAGACAACAGCGATATCAGCTTGTAACTCTTTGTAATGTCTCTGGCTTGTTGAGTTTTAGGGTTGCCACAACATTGCCCTCTTCCAGAGATTTGGAACCTGAAGTGAGGAGAGGCAGTGTGACATTAACCACTTAAGCCAGATGAGTAGGCGAGTGCTGGCGTTTCTTCAACTGCTATGCATGAATGCTATCTGGTCTGGGTGCTTTTTCACATTTCAGGTTTTCCGGGCAGCAAACTGAATTCCTCTGTGCTGAGTCCACAGTCAATCCACGGTCAGCAGATGGTGCTGTCCGGAATTGCTTCAGTTTGCCTTTACTTTGTGGGAAAATGCTTCTGTCTGGGCTGGGTAGTGTCTTTGCTGATGAGGGTTCTTTGTATTGTGTCAGGGGATACTGGGTACTCTGGCTTCTTTGCTGATCTACCAGTGAGGCGGTTTACTATTTTCTATGCTCTCTGTTGGAGTGAGTGAAGTCGATGGTTGATACTGCTTCCTGCTTTCTGGATCTGCGGGCCTCATATAGTCTGACTTCAGTTTGGCAGCAGAGCAGCAACTTGCTTCTTCATTGTCAGTAGCAGTCTGACTGCATTGTGCAAGTGCTCACATTCAGGATCCATTCCAGGAATGTATATTTCCTGATGGCCATGAGAGATGCACTCTTGGAATTGCCATTGATAGATTGGCAAAAGCGCAGCGCACCTGGCGTCAACACTCACAGTCAGAGCAGGGAGAGATTGTACTGCTTTTATTGTTAGATTGTAGTACATCTCCCAATCAGCTTTTCTGAAGTTCCAACGCTTCGCAAGTGAGGTAGGAGCGGGAGCAACTAGGGGAGCATACTTGGAGAACCGGGTGGTTGGTAGTGTTGAGATGGCAAACATGGTGCAGGATGGATGTACAACATTGCCTTATTATGCTTCCTGGAGGGAGGCATTAAGTGTTTGGTCTGGGTGTCCGTGGTGTCCCGCTTTTTTGAAAGAAAAAAAAAGGTTTGTTTTCCTGATGAGATAGAATTGCAAAACTATGGATTTGGCTCATATTATGAGTTGGCTATTCCGGGAATAATCAGTGATCTCGGATCGCAACCTCCTAGTTTTGCAATCTCGCTCTATTTCCTTGTAAAGTATATAATATGGAGCTATTCATTCTTTTATATACAGTACATAGTAAAAAAAAAAACACATTTATTGTTTGTTTATTGTCATTGTAATTTGATGAAGCTGCAGAAAGGTTTCTCAACACTGTTGGGAATATTTATCTCGTAACAGGCTTGAGCCCCTGCCTTATTAAATGGAATATTGGGAAAGATCCACCCCAGCCAACCTCCTCCCACCTTTTTCATCTTCGATCCCACACAGTGTTTCATTCCCCCTTTCCAACATCTTAGCCCTTCATCACCTTTTAAATCCCGTTCAGCGTTAGTTCACGTCTGGGGGGTGGGTTTCCGGGTAAAGGAGCGGGGAGGTTGCAGCACCGAATACATTTGTTTCTTCCACCCAAGCTCTTTTAATTGAATACATGAGCTATGGGCTTATGGCATTGAATGCCTTTAGGCATAAAATGCTGATTTACACTCGAGTTTGAGGGCACTTGGCCGAACTGCCAGAAACATTTCTACCCAAACTCAGCAATTTTGGTCAGCCGAGACAGGCATTTGTAACCTCGACATTTATTTTCCCAAACTTCCTGAATGACAATGGCTGCTCTGCCCAATGAGAGATGAATGGAATGCCTGATAGCTTGCAGTTGGAGCATTTCAAGGAGCTTACCGCCCTTACTCATGCAGTCACCGGTAAGCATGCAAAACCGTTGGAAAATATGACAAATCCCCCACTCATTAGGTACCATCACTGATATGAGTTGTATTTTCCAGGAGGGTGTGAAGTTTGCAAAGCCCCAAGATGCCAGTGCCACAAACCACAGTATAATGGTTTTTCTTCTCGAAGCAGCTTTCTGGGCATGTTTCCCAAACATGCATTATGTTTATTTATAATTTATGATTATCTTTTTTTTCCTGTTGTGCAGTTACAAAGCATTTCTTCCATTGATTAAGCCATGAGCATGAGATTATCTTGGCATTAATTGCTTGTTTTTATATTTTTGTCCAAGATATAATATTGTGCCTTCATTGACTTTCTGAGTCAATGAGTCAGCTACTGATGCCATATTGTGGATGTCATCAGCAGCATCTTAATGACTATTATCAGAACTTTTGGAACTCAACCCACCATGAAAGTCAAGCAATACACAACAAAGTAGTGCTTTTGTCATTTAAGTGGAAGATTTTTTTTATATTTGTTTGGAGACATTTTGTACGGCACGATGGTTTGTTGTTGCCAGAGCTGAAAGGCTTGCGTTGGCCTTTTTAGAGGTCTTATCTGAACTCGTGATGGTTGACGTTATGACCCCATGTTGTCATCCACAAACTGTGTTGATTTGTCTATTATGGGCTTGCAAGATGCCTCGAGATATGCATACTCGCCTCTAAGCCGTCTAGCCTGTGTTGGAATCTTGACCCATCTATAAACTCATCCCTGTGTTTCGCAATCAAGGCAAGTCTGGTGTTGGCTTAACATTATATGGTGGCTGCGGCTGCCTTAAAATGGTATGAGTCTTGACATTCCAGCCTGTCTTCCATTGAAATAACACAGGTGGGTTGACTCAGCCTACGATCCTTCCAAGGTCGGAAAACATGCAGGAGTTATCAGCTTAACTGGGACAGGGGCAATGATGAGGCATCAGCACCACAGCTTGCGCTTCCAGAAATGATGCAACCAGCAGCCACAGGCTGCATGCACCATAACCAAACACCGAGGGACCTTACTGTCTCTCGGATGGATGTTGGACTGGGCATCCTCTCTGCCGGTGTTTGTTGGTGGATGTTAATGATCCCACGGTGTCCTTCGCGAGAGTAGGCGAGCAATCACCGGTACCATGGCCAAAAATTCCTGGCCTATAACCTCTCACTCTCCCTGTCCATAGGAATGCAGTGCAAGATGGTCAACCCCCAAGGGTATCACCACTTCCTTAGTTCAGCATACATAGTAGTAGTCTTTAGTAGTAGTCGTTTGTTATAGACTAACTTGTAATTCATGTAAAAGTGTGTTATTGTTAATGTCCATGTCCATGTGACATTTGTTAAAATTCTTCCATGAGCCTGAGATCGCTGCAAAAAAAGCATTTCCAATTACATCATTCCATGACTGCTTTAAAGTTAATATTGATACTCGAATACCAAGTATCTTCCCACGAAATGCAGGCCAATTTTAAAGAGTTCCATCATTATCTCATCGATCATATTCACCATTATCATAGTGGTCATTGCAACCGTCATCGTTGGATCGTATTACGACTGTTATTGAGTTGAGACCCTGTTTGTTGCCGTTTAAATAAAACCAAGTGGGTTGACTCGGTTACATGGTGTTATTGCGCTTGCTAAGTGACTCCATGACTCAGCAACTCGGGGACAGCTACGACAACTATCGGAATATGACATCATTGTTAAGAGCTGTCTTTTGGAGCTCGGATCATCATTCGTCACCATGGATATGTTATCACCTTTGTTTCTTTACGTCTTCTTAACACCATATTTGTTGATACGATAACCATTGACAGTCTCAACCTGCCTGCCCATCCCACATTCACTGCCTTCCAACTTGCAGAGCTGTGACTTCATTAGTTTTTCAATCTCTTTCACCCTGAAATTCTTTGTCTGAGATAGGATTGCTAGATGATGAAGGAATGAATGGAAGAATGAACAATGTTGAGAATAATTAAGGAGAAAGAGTGAATAGCCAGTGCAGTTCATTCTTCATGTCCTGAATATCAGGAATCAAGTTTCTTGGCCTCTGGTTCTATTGCTTCGGATCGTTATGTCCAAAAGATCGTCGCTTCTTCGTTCTGCATCTACCATTCATGGTTTGAAGCTGATGCGCCAATTTATATAATATGCTACCTCTGTGTCGATTTGCAATCTCAGTTGCTGCAAGAGCTGGACAAACCACAATGTTGCAAGATCAGGATGTTTGTCTTGTTCATGGCAAGCCCTGCAGGCACTGTTGTCACACATTTGGTAGCATGTATCGACATTATGCAGTGCTTAGTGCATGAGTTTTGCTGATGCAATTAGGATGCATCTGTCCGACCAGAACTTCACATCGGATCTATTACTGACTGCTCTGCGAAGACGATCAGTCACCATCGTTGCTTACTTATCCGATACGCTTCGCGTTCCGTTAGCAACGCACGATGGATTCCTTTTTCTTCCCCCGTCCGCCCTTTGGATTCATGATATTCCTTCTGGATACCGTTTTGTTCTATTACCGCATGCTGTATGGTCAGCAAGCATCTGCTCTATTACTTCTTCTGGCTTGTCCTGGTTTTTCACCAGTTTTAAGAGAGAATTACTTCTGCTTACCAGCCTTGTTGGACAGGACGAGCCACCTGCATTCATCTTGAGAGCATTGCTGAGATGTTGGGCTCTGCCCATTCTGAGTTTTGTTGAGGCTGTTTTGAGCAGTATGATCTCTCTGCTACCTTGCCATTCGGCAGGTGGAGACGGTTGATATGTACACATGGTGATGCATTTTGTGACGGTATAAAAACTTTCTGGCTTTTATATCTATCCGTCCTGAGGTCT
>CM068960.1:18481314-18508658 GCA_035128595.1 Eptatretus atami
TTCCCAATCCTTTGGTGGAAAGCAGTGTGGTGAGAGGACTGTGGTCAGTGCGTAAAGTGAAATGTCTCACAGAACCCCAAGCGGCAAAAATCACAGAACCATTGAAATGCGTCCAGAAATGAAAATATAGATAAATGAACAAAACAACAAATGAAAATAAATAAATGAAAATTCAAATGCAGGTGAGTGACCTGAGACAATGGGGAAGCACAGTTTGTATGTGTAAGCACAACCCCACTAATATATATGTGTATATATTTATATGTATATACATGTACATATGTATATGTAGATGTATATATAGAGCTGGTTGCTGATTATAATCAGGTCATTGTCCGCTGGAGCTGTACCGGGAAGGTGTCTGCTATAAATGAAAAATGTGAACGTACATTTTTTAGTTTTATAAACACCTTGTATATCGATTTTTGATCAGTCTCAGACTGCCCCGAATTTCTCGCATTTTGTATGCATGACTTTTTGAATGTCCCTTGTAAGTTCTAAGCATTTTCTTCTTTCTCATGTCAGTGTTTCACCCTGATCACCATGTCGAAAATCAAACAAAGATCAAATCTGGGGGCAGCCGGGTTTTTCTTCCTCCTGGAATGACCTCGTCTCAAGAACGAGTTGATGTTTCTCCCCTCTCTCTCTCTCTCTACTGTTCCTTTTGCATGTGCTCTGCTGTTCCTCGTGTGTCTTGTTATGTCCTGATTCGTTCAGTGTACTCGCTCCTCCACAAGCCTCGACTATGTATCCAATAAAAACAAGAGCGAGAATTGCTTTGCAATACATGTCCCTTACCGATGTGATATTTTGTAATTCCAAAAAGGGCATAACTGTGAAAAATTCACAAAACACCATGAAACTTTAACTTCTTCTGTAACGTATCATAATAATGCCATGTACCAAGTTTCAGTTGAATATGTTAAAGGGTATGGGGAACAACTCTGAAATACCACAGGTGGGATGGACGGACAGATGGAGAGCAAACCTATAGTCTCCTCTGGTGAAACCAGTGAGGGATTAATAAAATGTTGAAGACAAGTCTCAATAATGTCAATTGCAGCTCCTAGAACCTTGTCTTCAGTGCTTTGATTCTTCAAGAAGCTTTCCCGTTCTGGTGGGATTGCGACTTTAATTAATGGTTCTCTCATGTTAAAGATGAGTCTCTCAAGGACCTTGAATGGGACAGACAACAGCGATATCAGCTTGTAACTCTTTGTAATGTCTCTGGGCTTGTTGAGTTTTAGGGTTGCCACAACATTGGCCCTCTTCCAGAGATTTGGAATCCTGAGTGAGGAGAGGCAGTGTGACATTAACCACTTAAGCCAGATGAGTAGGCGAGTGCTGGCGTTCTTCAACTGCTATGCATGAATGCTATCTGGTCTGGGTGCTTTTCACATTTCAGGTTTTCCCGGGCAGCAAACTTGAATTCCTCTGTGCTGAGTCCACAGTCAATCCACGGTCAGCAGATGGTGCTGTCCGGAATTGCTTCAGTTTGGCCTTTACTTTGTGGGAAAATGCTCTGTCTGGGCTGGGGTAGTGGTCTTTGCTGATGAGGGTTCTTGTTATTGTGTCAGGGGATACTGGGTACTCTGGCTTCTTTGCTGATCTACCAGTGAGGCGGTTTACTATTTTCTATGCTCTCTGGTTGGAGTGAGTGAAGTCGATGGTTGATACTGCTTCCTGCTTTCTGGATCTGCGGGCCTCATATAGTCTGGACTTCAGTTTGGCAGCAGCAGCAGCACTTGCTTCTTCATTGTCAGTAGCAGTCTTGACTGCATTGTGCAAGTGCTCACATTCAGGATCCATTCCAGGAATGTATATTTCCTGATGGCCATGAGAGATGCACCTCTTGGAAATTGCCTTGATAGATTGGCAAAAGGCAGCGCACCTGGCGTCAACATCCTCAGAGTCAGGAGCAGGGAGAGATTGTACTGCTTTTATTGTTAGATTGTAGTACATCTCCCAATCAGCTTTTCTGAAGTTCCAACGCTTCGCAAGTGAGGTAGGAGCGGGAGCAACTAGGGGAGCATACTTGATGAGAACCGGGTGGTTGTAGTGTTGAGATGCAAACATGGTGCAGGATGGATGTACAACATTGCCTTATTATGCTTCCTGGAGGGAGGCATTAAGTGTTTGGTCTTGGTGTCCGTGGTGTCCCGCTTTTTTGAAAGAAAAAAAAAGGTTTGTTTTCCTGATGAGATAGAATTGCAAATACTATGGATTGGCTCATATTATGAGTTGGCTATTCCGGGAATCATCAGTGATCTCGGATCGCAACCTCCTAGTTTTGCATCTCGCTCTATTTCCTTGTACAGTATAATTAATATGGAGCTATTCATTCTTTTATATACAGTACATAGTAAAAAAAAAAACACATTTTTATTTGTTTGTTTATTGTCATTGTAATTTGATGAAGCTGCAGAAAGGTTTCTCAACACTGTTGGGAATATTTATCTCGTAACAGGCTTGAGCCCCTGCCTTATTAAATGGAATAATTGGGAAAGAGTCCACCCCAGCCAACCTCCTCCCACCTTTTCATCTTCCGATCCCACACAGTGTTTCATTTCCCAGCCTTTCCAACATCTTAGCACTTCTATCACCTTTTAAATCCCGTTCAGCGTTAGTTCACTCTGGGGGGTGGGTTGCCGGGTAAAGGAGCGGGGAGGTTGCAGCACCGAATACATTTTGTTTCTTCCACCCAAGCTCTTTTAAATTGGAATACATGGAGCTATGGGCTTATGGGCATTGGCAATGCCTTTAGGCATAAAATGCTGATTTACACTCGAGTTTGAGGGCACTTGGCCGAACTGCCAGAAACATTTCTACCCAAACTCAGCAATTTTGGTCAGCAGAGAACATGCATTTGTAAACTCGACATTTATTTTCCCAAACTTCCTGAATGACCAATGGCTGCTCTGCCCAATGAGAGATGAATGGAATGCCTGATAGCTTGCAGTTGGAGCATTTCAAGGAGCTTACCGCCCTTACTCATGCAGTCACCGGTAAGCATGCAAAACCGTTGGAAAATATGACAAATCCCCCACTCCATTAGGTACCATCAGCTGATATGAGGTTGTATTTTCCAGGAGGGTGTGAAGTTTGCAAAGCCCCAAGATGCCAGTGCCACAAACCACAGTATAATGGTTTTTCTTCTCGAAGCAGCTTTCTGGGCATGTTTCCCAAACATGCATTATGTTTATTTATAATTTATGGATTATCTTTTTTTTCCTGTTGTGCAGTTACAAAGCATTTCTTCCATTGATTAAGCCATGAGCATGAGATTATCTTGGCATTAATTGCTTGTTTTTATATTTTTGTCCAAGATATAATATTGTGCCTTCATTGACTTTCTGAGTCAATGAGTCAGCTACTGATGCCATATTGTGGATGTCATCAGCAGGCACTTAATGACTATTATCAGAACTTTTGGAACTCAACCCACCAGTGAAAGTCAAGCAATACCACAACAAAGTAGTGCTTTTGTCATTTAAGTGGAAGGATTTTTTTTATCATTTTGTTTGGAGACATTTTGTACGGCCACGATGGTTTGTTGTTGCCAGAGCTGAAAGGCCTTGCGTTGGCCTTTTTAGAGGTCTTATCTGAACTCGTGATGGTTGACGTTATGACCCCATGTTGTCATCCCACAAACTGTGTTGATTTGTCTATTATGGGCTTGCAAGATGGCCTCGAGATATGCATACTCGCCTCTAAGCCGTCTAGCCTGTGTTGGAATCTTGACCCATCTATAAACTCATCCCTGTGTTTCGCAATCAAGGCAAGTCTGGTGTTGGCTTAACAGTTATGGTGGCTGCCTTAAAATGGTATGAGTCTTGAATTCCAGCCCCTGTCTTCCATTGAAATAACACCAGGTGGGTTGACTCAGCCTATCATCCTTCCAAGGTCGGAAAAATGCAGAGTTATCAGCTTACTGGGAACAGGGGCAATGATGAGCATCAGCACACAGCTGCGCTTCCAGAAATGATGCAACCAGCAGCCACAGGCTGCATGCACCATAACCAAACAACCGAGGGACCTTACTGTCTCTCGGATGGATGTTGGACTGGGCATCCCATCTGCCGGTGTTTGTTGGTGGATGTTAATGATCCCACGGTGTCCTTCGCGAAGAGTAGGCGAGCAATCACCGGTACCATGGCCAAAAATTCCTGGCCTATAACCTCTCACTCTCCCTGTCCCATAGGAATGCAGTGCAAGATGGTCAACCCCCAAGGGTATCACCACTTCCCTTAGTTCAGCATACATAGTAGTAGTCTTAGTAGTAGTCGTTTGTTATAGACTAATCTTGTAATTCATGTAAAAGTGTGTTATTGTTAATGTCCATGTCCATGTGACATTTGTTAAAATTCTTCCATGAGCCTGAGATCGCTGCAAAAAAGCATTTCCATTACATCATTCCATGACTGCTTTAAAGGTTAATATTGATACTCGAATACCAAGTATCTTCCCATCGAAATGCAGGACAATTTTAAAGAGTTCCATCATTATCTCATCGATCATATTCACCATTATCATAGTGGTCATTGCAACCGTCATCGTTGGATCGTATTACGACTGTTATTGAGTTTGAGACCCTGTTGTGCCGTTTAAATAAAACCAAGTGGGTTGACTCGGTTACATGGTGTTATTGCGCATTGCTAAGTGACTCCATGACTCAGCAACTCGGGGACAGCTACGACAACTATCGGAATATGACATCATTGTTAGCAGACTGTCTTTTGGAGCTCGGATCATCATTCGTCACCATGGATATGTTATCACCTTGTTTCTTTACGTTCTTCTTAACACCATATTTGTTGATACGATAACCATTGATCAGTCTCACAACTGCCTGCCCATCCCACATTCACTGCATTCCAACTTGCAGAGCTGTGTACTTCATTAGTTTTTCAATCTCTTTCACCCTGAAATTCTTGTCTGATAGGATTGCTATGATGAGAGGAATGAATGGAAGAATGAACAATGTTGAGAATAATTAAGGACAGAAAGAGTGAATAGCCAAGTGCAGTTCATTCTTCATGTCCTGAATATCAGGACATCAAGTTTCTTGGCCTCTGGTTCTATTGCTTCGGATCGTTATGTCCCAAAAGATCGTCGCTTCTTCGTTCTGCAACTACCATTCATGGTTGAAGCTGATGCGCCAATTTATATAATATGCTACTCTGTGTCGATTTGCAATCTCAGTTGCTGCAAGAGCTGGACAAACCACAATGTTGCAAGATCAGGATGTTTGTCTTGTTCATGGCAAGCCCTGCAGGCACTGTTGTCACACATTTGTAGCATGTATCGACATTATGCAGTGCTTAGTGCATGATCGTTTGCTGATGCAATTAAGGATGCATCTGTCCGACCAGAACTTCACATCGGATCTATTACTGACTGCTCTGCGAAGACGATCAGTCACCATCGTTGCTTACTTATCCGATACGCTTCGCGTTCCGTTAGCAACGCACGTGGATTCCTTTTTCTTCCCACGTCGCCCTTTGGATCCATGATATTCCTTCTGGATACCGTTTTGTTCTATTACCGCATGCTGTATGGTCAGCAAGCATCTGCTCTATTACTTCTTCTGGCTTGTCCTGGTTTTTCACCAGTTTTAAGAGAGAATACTTCTGCTTACCAGCCTTGTTGGACAGGACGAGCCACCTGCATTCATCTTGAGAGCATTGCTGAGATGTGGCTCTGCCCATTCTGAGTTTTGTTGAGGCTGTTTTGAGCAGTATGATCTCTCTGCTACCTTGCCATCTCGGCAGGTGGAGACGGTTGATATGTACTCATGGTGATGCATTTTGTGACGGTATAAAAACTTTCTGGGCTTATTATATCTATCCGTCTGAGGTCTAACTGTGACCTATTAGTGATTCCAAAACTTTATTTGACGATGGGTACTGGCAGTGTACTTATTGTGGAATTAATGTTATTAATATTCTGAGCTTGCCATTCAAATTGGTGCAGAAAACATTGAAAGTAAGGTATCGTTGTGATGTTTATCAAATAGAAAGATTTTATCCCAGGATTCACTCGGTTAATATCCAGCACAACAAGTGGACCACGGTGGTGACTTTGACCACAGAGCGAAATTTGCGATTCTGTTACATTTAGTGCAGTCACTGATATTTTGTTTGTTCAACCTGCAATGCGGATTCCTTATCCACTGGCAATTCCCAAAACACTGCAACAGACTGAGCGTTGAAAGTTTCCTCCATCCCTGTTGTCGAGCCCAAATGCACCGATGGATGTTTCTTTTGTCTTTCAGGCTGTGTGCTGAAGCAATGCCATGATGGGGTTGTTCACCTTGAACTGCGCACCTTCCCAACACGCACCTCTATCCCACAGCCCATCGAGCTCCCCAAAATGTTGTTGTGACCAATTGGCAGAAGATACCCTGCCCATTGACCTTCGACCTTGCCCTTGTCAAACACAAGATAAACTACCCCAGGTGCAGTGAGCTAACACACAGGTCTCCAAAGCCCGCTTGCTTCCACAGCCATATTTTTTTCTTATGAGTGTTCTCTGAAATCTACAAGATCACCTTTCTAAAGTGAATGTTCAAAAACGTGTTGTTGTTCTTTGTGTGATGATGAACACTCCATTAAAATATCTCGAGGTGAACGTGATAAAGACTGTTTTGGATGCAGTCTGGCTGAGCTGCTTGAAGCGACATGTACAGTACGTTGGAAGACTGGATGCACTGTGTGTACGCACTTGTTACACAGGTAAAGGTAGTGATTGGGGTGTGCTTCTTCGTATGTGTGCAATCTCTCGGCACAAACACACTTGCGTTCCCCCACGAAGAACTGCAGGCTGGAATAAAAATCTTGCCCTCATACTTCACAGCACGGTCTCTCCTGCAGGAAGGAATTGGTGGCGATTGCTGCTAGGGTTTTATTCGTGCACGAGCAGATACAAAACACAAATTCAAAAACACAATCACATTATTTTACGGCACCTTGAGGGATATCCAGCTCAAGGACATGCAGGCAAATTTGAGAGGTTTTCCGACTGAGGGAGAAGATGCTCTATTATTTCCTCTCTTCATTTTAATTAGGCCTTTTAATATTGTCTTTCATGGGTGGATCCAGGATTTGATAAGAGGGGTGTGTGTGTTGTGTGTGGTGTGTGTGTGTGTGTGTGTTTTTCATATATATATATATATATATATATTATATATATAATGAGGCGCCGCGAGGAGGAGTGATTGTAGGGACACATCGGCCATTTTGGAGTTAATGCCATATAGCACTATTTTAACCCTTACCCTATCTCCGAGCCGTTCATCATCATATCATTAAAAAATGTCGCTTACATCACTCCTCCTCACGGGGCCTCATATATGTATGTATACACATGTATATTCAGGATGTTTCAAAAAGATTGATACAACTTTGTCTTCCTGCCATTTCTTTGTTTTTCGACCTCCACCGTTTTTCTTTTCAGGATTTGGTAATGCTATCGTAGTGTTTGCTCCCTGGGATTTCTTGCTCCGTAGCTCAACGATGCCATTGAGAGTGAATCAGAAGACAAAAGTGGTGGCTCTGTGGTATGAGACGAAATCAGACGTAGACACCCGCTGGAGGTTCTGCCGGGAATACGACCTCAGAACACGTGATGGACCCACAAATTGTGCCAGTCAATGTATTGTGAAACTTTTTGAGCACAAGGGTACAGTGCACAACCAGAGCAAGGGCAACAGTGGCAGGCCAGCATCAGTAACCAAGAGCCAAGCCAACATCAACACCGTGTGGGATTTTGCAGGGGACAGTACCAAGTAGTCCCACTGCCGGTGCTCCCGGGAGATGGGCATCAAACCAACATCAGTCTGGCATATCCTCACGAAGGAACTGAAGCTTTTCCCACACATCATCTCTATTCGCCATAAACCAAGTGAAGATGACATGAGAAGGAGACTTGATATGTGCAATTGGCTCAGTGACAGGATGGAGCGGTACCCAAGCTGGATCAAGCTGACCTGGTTCAGTGATGAAGCTCATTTCCATTTGAATGGTGCCGTCAACAACTACAACAACAACAACATTTTCTGGGGGGCAGAACCACCTGAGGAGATCACTGAGAGGTACCTAAAAAGGGCCTAAGGTCACATGCCTCTGCGCCTTCAATGCCAAATGGGGAACACTAGGGCCTAACTGGTTTGAGAATGACAATAGCAGGACGGTGACCATGAACTGTGATCGTTACCGGACCATGCCACAGAAGTTCCAAAATGATCTAGCCTTAAAGGTCACCCCAAACCAGCTCAGCATGACCTGTTTATGCAGGAGTTACATTCCAACATTAATCCATTGGTCCGCGTTATCGGCTGTGTTTTGAACGTGATGGTCGTCAGTTTGAACATTTGTAAACATGCATTTATCCATTTATACATTTAACCATTAATCTTGTTCTAAGTCAATAAACAACGCATTTATTATCATTTAAAGAGTGAGTACATTTTTTTGGGACACCCTGTATCGTTTCAAAAACTACTTTGAAGCAGTGTGACCACTCCTTGGCTTTTTTCACAAGATCTTGGCTCTTCGTTTTTCACCTTGGCGTCTTGTTTTCTATAGGTTTTCCTGGCGTATATATTTTCTATTATCATCGCTTTTCCGAAACCTTGTTAATTATTGGCTTTTTTCATTGGCTCACCTTGGCATTTATGAAAATGAGGAGTGGTCACACTGCTTTGAAGTGATAAAGATTTTTAAAAAAAATGCAGATAAAATGTGAATAAGTTCGATTAACAGAGAAAATTAGATGATTCTCAGTTGTATAAGTATTCAAACCATTAACTTAATTAACCCTAAATCACTTCAGCAGCAAATAATTTTTTGTAAAGTTACAAAATACGTGTAATCGATTTCACCTGTATATAATTATCAGTGGTTTAACTTAAAAATTAAGCTTCCACACTTATCTGAGGAGTTTTAAGGTGCAACTCACTTGGTCAACCAACAAGGCAAACATAAAGATCAAGGAGCTTTCCAAAGAAGTCAGGCTTAAAGTGGTGGAGAAGCACCATTCAGGAGAGCGTTATAAAAAGATTTCAAAGTCACTCATTATCCCTTTGAGTACGGTGAAATCCATCAATGAGAAGTGGAAGACGTATCATACACCCAGACTCTACCTAGATCAAGTCGCCCATCTAAACTCAGTAGCCAGGCAAGCAGGAAACTGGTTTGGATGTCATTGTTAATCCAACAATGACTTTGAAAGATCTGCAGGGCTCTATGTCTGAGATGGGGGTCAGTGTTCATCAATCAACAATATCCCGTTCACTTCACAAATCTGGCCTCAATGGACAGGTGCTAAGGAAGAAGCCCTGACTGAAAAAGATGCATCTAAAAGCTTGTATGATGTTTGTGAAAAAGCATCTTCGTGATACTGCAGGCATGTGGAGAAACGTTTTGTTGTCAGACGAGACAAAAAAATCGAAATATTTGATCGAAATTCAAAGCGTTACGTCTGGCCCAAGCTCAACATTGCACATAACCCAGTCATCACCATCCCTGTTGTCCAGCATGGTGGTGGCAGCATCATGTTATGAAGCTGTTTTTCATCAGCATGGACTGTAAAGCTTGTCAGGATAGAAGGGACAATGGATGGTGAAAAGCACAGGAGAATCCTTGATGAAAACCTGCTTGAGTCAACCATGAATCTGAAAATTGAGGAATTTAGAAATTTGACAAATAGTTGACCTTTGGCCACGTTGACGTTTTGACCTCCAAATCAATAAGCTTCGTACTTATGACCGACTGCACCATTTGGTGAAGTTTTGTGAAGACCGGATTGGAATTTTAACTGTAGGCAATTGACAGGCAGACAGACAGACAGAGTCACAAAGTTGACCGACCAATATACTGTGCATGCAAATTTTTGATTTTGCATGTACCAAACAGCCAAACAGACAGAAACAGACCTGACCAACGAATATACTTCAAAAATCTTCAATTTTCACAAGTAACAAACAAACAAGCAGTCATAGACTGGTACTTAGGAAATCGTCAACTTGACCTCTGACCTTGTCTAATAAAAGCTGTCTCTAGAGAAGGTAGCGACGCAAACCAGAAGTTTCTACGATGATTCTGTACCAAACCATCAAAAATCGAATGTTTGACCTCACTGTGACCTTGACCTTTGACCGATTTTGACCAAAATCTAATCAGCGCTAGCCATCACCCTCCTGAATTACGTGGTGTAATTTGACATTGGTAGCTTCTTCCATTCTCGAGTTATCGTGCCTACAAAAAACAAACACACACACAAACAAACATACAAACAGATGACGGAAGTCATCAATATACTTACGAAATGTTTAGATTTCGTAAGTAACAAGACAAACAAACAGACAGACAGGGGTGAAAACATAACCTCCGTCCGCCCACCTTCGTCAGCGGAGGTAACTAGGTAATCCGTTAAGCTGGTTTTCAGTGTGGGTTTAAAGAACCCTCCCATTGCGGAGTTCACAGTCCTACGACCATTTTTATTTTAAGAGTGTGTACATTAAATTGGTATCAATTAATTCTGATGAGTAAGGTGGACGTAAAATTCAGATTTCATGCAAAAGTCTGATTCTTCAAAAGAAAAATGCAAAGTTTAATTTTATTAATATCTACGAGGAATTCTCTTTTTTATTTGTATTTCAGGTTGAATCTCAGCCAAAACGTTCCTTCCTCAGGCAGCCAAGGTCTTAGATTAAATGTAAATTACACCGTGGACACTCGTGATATTCATGCATATCGTACCAAATATTGATGTTCTGGCTCTATGAAAACCCTTTAAAGCCAGACCCACAATTGCTACTCTTGAGCTCGTGGTGCCTGGTGGATCACTTTGGCTCTCCTGGAACTAGAGAAGTCGCCAATTGCGTTCCTACAATCGACAGTTATAAGGCCCTTGAGTTTGAAAACAGGCGACTGGAATTGTATTCCCTCAGCAGCAGTCTTTCGTGTAATTATCCTCTGATAAGTTGTTCCAGATTTAAAATTGTCCAATATAATTTTATGTTGTCACAGTAGGGGTTAAGAGAAGCAGAGTTATTATTATTTAAGCTGGCACTTAAAAAATATGGGGCTGGCAGGATTAGATGTCAAGCCGGAGTTTGTTTCTCGACCGAACTATTAACTTCCATTCTCGTTTCGTACGCAGAGCGAGATATCAGTGTGCACCGTCCGACAGGAGGACTTTAAGCAGGAGGACCCGTCTGTTGTAATCCCACCTTGTGGGGTCGGCCAGGCACAGTTTTTGGCCAAAGTAAATGAAAATTAAACCAGATCATACGGTGGAATAATGGTTCGAGTATCGGCTCCGAGTCTGGTGTGTTGGCTGTTCCATTCCGACCGTGTCTGAGTCATACCAAAGACTTAAGGAATGGTATGTGCTGCTTCCTTGCTTGAATGCCTGCAATTATGGGAGAGAGCACAGATAAATATGCCTGGTGTTGGCTTAATGGTTCGGGTGGTGGGCTTTGGATCCGAGGGTCCTGAGTTCAAATCCCGCTCAGCTGTTGAATTAATACCAGGTGGGGTTAACTCGGCCTGTCATTCGCCCGAGGTCGGCAAAATGAGTGCCAGCATGCTGGTACACTGTGTCGGAGTGGTGACCCGTCCAGGGTTGTGCCCAATAGCCAAGGAGACAGCTTAAGCAGCAACAACGCTCTTTAAAGAGTATGGTCCCAATCTACTCTCCTTCTCACAGATAAATCCCATGAGTTGGCATCACATGGGGAAGAGGGAATTCCTCTTTAATTACCTTGTGTGTGGATAAAAAAAATCGCTCTTAACCAGTGTTCCTGGATGTGACATCACTTTTGCCAAGTTGAGTGGCTGTTTGAGGTCAGGTCCCCAAGTGACGTTCCTGAAACCCAATGTGTCTCAGAAGTTACGTCACTGCCTGGGGCTGTGTTTGTCTGGATCTAATTCCTGGGTTGTCTAACGTGTTTTGTGTGAACATGTTTGCCTGATTTGTGTTGCAGCATCAATCCAAACGGAAGTCTAACCCAGACGAGAACTCGAAGATAAGTGCGTTCTCTGCGTCATCCTATCGGACATCTGATTTGATATCACGCCCCGAGCAATGAACCTACTTTTAATGACACCACATTGATTTGAACCAATATTTTCACATTTGTGGTTTGTGGCTGCATTTTCCAATGGTTTACCCACTTCCTATACAATCCAATGATTAAAATAGTTCAAACATGAATCCGACCTTTTATTAATGAGAAGCATCCCCTAGAAGGATTGAATTTCTGTGTGATGACGTCATTAGTTGCTTAAAAACTTTAAATGCATTTCCATAGTAAGTTAGGACGATCAGAATTTTACTTTTATAATTCTGTTGAGATTTACAGGGTGAGTAGCTTTTTAATTCCATCATCACTGAAAACAGACGCCTCAATGACGTCATTAACCATCCACAGTGAAATAGTTATTGAACCTTCTATTCAAACTGTGTGATGAGAAAACGAATCTTGTGCGATTCATAACTGTTAATCACATTCATCATGACTGATAACATCAATTATAAAATATCGGTCTTATAAAGAGCATTTGAATTTGGCAAATCTGTTCAGGCTTACCTGTTTGTTAGTCAATTATTATTTGTATAAATTTTGTTTGCAAAAAGATATAAGCACATCAAAAGTCTCAAGGTGTATAACTACATGAAGCATCACCTTTATAAAGCCAGGTATGATGTACGTGGGAGAGGGACATTGAAAATGTTCTCAGAAAGAGATACAAAAGTGTAAAAACGGACACTGACGTCATGCACATGAATTATGCCAACACATCCCCTCCGAACTTGGATGGTGTCCGTGTCGCACTCGAGTCTTTGAAGCCTAGGATTTATGCTTTTATGGTCACATCCTCGTTTTGAGGTGATGTAGTGGCATAGTTTATGTACATGACGTCAATGTCAGGACACATTTAGGGTCAGTGTGCTGTTTTGTTTAATTTATTATTCCTGAATGCAAACCTCCTACTGGTGATCAGCAGGGCAGAGACAATGTGTTCGTGTGGCAGATGACACTTGTTGCTAACAGGCCGGTGCAGCAAGTGCTGTGATGGGACTCGACACACATAGAAGTATACATAATACATATGTACATATGAAGAATGGTGTCCGCAGAATGTTGCAGACGTAGTGCACTTTGGTTAGAGCTGTCCCGTCCTGAGTTTGATTCCCAACCTGACTCTAAACTGTAATCTTGGTGCTTCGCAGACAGGATGTTGCATCACAGTGATCAGTCCCTCGGATGGACGTTAAACTGAGGATCGGTCTTTGAGCATTAGCTGGTACGTGTTAAAAATCCCACGGTATCTTTCCCAAGGTGAGTTATCACCGACATCCTGAACAATTTACAAATTCCTCCCAAATTCACCTTCAGTCCAACGTTTGGGTCTGGCCCAGGTGATTTGTGAAAGATTTGTGCCTAAAATGTTCCTTAACCAAAATCCTCGCAAGGTTGAGTGAGGAGTGGTGGGGGTAATTGGGGGCAGTAGTGGTAGAGTAATAGAAGATATAATTCCATATAATAGAAGATAAGATATAATAGATAAAATATTTCCTGATAAATTATATACTTGTATAGCAGAATATATAATCGTTTTTTTCTTCTTCTAAAACTACCGTAAGTACATCGTTGCGAGTACATTTTGAACGTTCCATGTATATGCATTGTTGTGATTTATTTTCATCTTCATTTCAGGGAATTTTGCCTTTACACTATAGCATCCATTTCATTCCCATTCCAATTCTCCCGAAGGGAACCGAGCCTCCGCATTGTGTGGATCAGATCATACAGGGTAGGCACATCATTATCCTCCTCCCTTAAGGTCAGTAATGAGCCAGCCAGGATGCAATGTTCTTTTTTTTAAAAAAAACCAACAATCTGAACAGCAACCTGGTAATTCCACTGCAACTATCTCAGTTTCCTGCAACTTGTAGGACAACAGATATTTAAAACTGCCAGCAGCTTGATTTGAATACTCAACCACCGGGAGTTCAGTCCAGTGTTATCACTGCTCGGTCAGCCATGAAACGTCTGCAGCAGCACTTCTAACTGGGTCGGCGTATATTGTGGACTTTAGGTATGAGGGTCGACGGCACACAACTCGAACACAGTAGCCCGAGGAATCACCAAGTTGTAATTTAATCATCAGCGTTAGCGCAGCCTTAGGGTATTTGATTAAAGCGAACCTGCACTGATGACACTACCCTGGTTTCTCCCCAGGAGCAATTGCTCAATGCATCGGCACATATTCAGGACAAAAATGAGGGGCCTGGGTTACATGGCAGCTACAAAGCACCCCGCTCTTTGAGCGGTTGAGGTGTCGAGGGATAGTCAACTCCTGCTCTGAACACTGCCCATGGTTTAGCACCATTTTGAGCTGCTGACCATGCAGCGATGTCTTAACGTTCCTCGCATTTTATTTCGCACAACTCAGCTTGCAAGCTGCTGGCGTTGGCATGTAATTGATTCCATTGCCAAGCTGGGTGTGCAACCATTGTATAAGTAGTGCAGCCCATTGGCAGCTTGCTTCCTTTTATGTCACATTTTCTGTCGTTAGCACATTTATATTAGACTCAGCAGGGAAATTTAAATTCCACTTGGGCCATTGGAGATTTTGCAAGTAATGCATTGCAGGTTGGGACTGACAAAAGTAAGTTCATTATCAGATTTGTCTCTTCCATGGGAAGGATATTGTCTCCGATAGATACATTGATGGTGTAAGAGGCCATCTATTTATTCCCGATGAAAATAACGTGGAATTCTGATCCCCCCTACCCTACTTCCTCCTATGCTCTATAAATGCCCCTTTCCTTTACTCGTCTTACTCTGATCTACTCTGAACTTCTTCCTCTTCTCTCCACACATGGTTATCCCACCCTATCCGATTACTTATTCTTCTGTTTACATCCTCATTTCACGTTTCTCAGTCGTCATCCCCAAACAGATAGATCCTTAGCTGACATGGAAAGAGGAGATGCAGACTGCCGAAAATAACCGTCACACTCAATAATAAATAACTTGACTGGAAGGGTGGTCTTAGAGATATGCGCACTCACCTTAGAGCTGTCTAATCTGGGTTCGATTCTCAACGCAGCTATAATCTGTCTTGCAACCATTGTATATGTGTGTGTGTGTGTGTGTGTGTGTGTGTGTGTGTGTGTGTGTTGTGTGTGTATTGTTATATTTGTGGGGTAGATGAAGAAATTTAATAGGAGAGATAGGATCGTATGGAGTTTCTTGGCCCGACATCTCGACTTCGCCCGACATACGTGTAGGAGACATTTCGATGTAATTAAGTAGGGAGAATGTGAGCTGAAGTATTATGTGTCACCACACGGGGGTGGTGTCGTGTTAATTAGGTCGTGGTCAAAGATTACTTCCCCAGTATGTAATTGCCCCCCTGTGACTTTTCCATGTGCTTTTATAACCAAAACCACGATAACAAACAAGCAAACCGTGCCGAGGGGGCAGAGGTCCCGCCTTCCATGGTTTTCGTGTTCCCCACCTTCCCTTCTCATGCCCCGGAGGAGAAATTTTGGTTCGGCGTGGCATTGATGAAGAGGAGGAGGTGGCGGAAAGTTAACCAAGGTACGCACACGGTCGGGAGAGGATGTTAGTCAGAGGAGACAGAGGATCTAGCTTTTGCTCTCTTCACGACGAAGGCTGCATGATTCTCATGTTCATGCTGTGTGAATTGGCTCGTATGCTGAGCAGGACGTTGGCCGTTGACGGTTCGGCTGAACCGTGAAGTGTGTACGTTTCTGAGGAGGGAAGCAGAGCGTGCCTCGTGGCCTCCTCGCGAGGCCTCAGAAATGGTCTTGTTGTGTGGGCCATCATTGTGAACAGACCGGGTACAAGAGAGGAACGGTCGGCGTATTCACTCGTGAAAAGAAGTTGCACGGAGTCTCTGAGCCTTGCTGTTAATTACCGCTCATGAATTGCCTGACGTACGTTCTTCCCACTGCGAGAGAACGACTTGGCGCTATTTTGGGCGTGTCTACGAAGCACCTCAATTCCACGTTCCATAAAGACCCAGATAAACCAAAAGTCCTCGAGGACCCAAAAGACTCAGAAGATCCAAAAGGCCCAAAATACCCAAACGTCCCTGAGGACCCAAAAGTCCCTGAGGATCCAAAAGTTCCCAAGGACCCAAAAGACCCCTAAAACCCGCAAAGACCCCTTTTATCTTTCAGACTCTTCAGACCCCTTTTTACTTTAAGACCCTTTCAACACTTTAGACACCTTTAGATCCCTTCACCCATTCAACATTTTATACTCTTTTGACCCTGAAGTTCCTTTAGACCCTGAAGACCTTAACACCATTTAGAGCCCTTACACCCTTCAGACAGATTAGACAGCTTCGACCCTTGACCATTTCGAGCTTTACACCACTTGGATCTTTTTATATCACAAATAAATATAATATAACCAATATTACAAAGAAATTTGTTCAAAATAAATGTTTGTATGATGATTGGTGTAAATCATGACAACACATCAAATCTGTGACGTCATCTTTGCAAGCATGTGCGGAGAGGAAAAAAAGCACTGTGTATTTATTTTCAATCACACAGGAAGTGACCTCACATCACAGAAGTGATGTCGTGACTGCCTTCGCCCCATTCGTTGAACAGCTATCCTGACTCCACCCACAATCAAAATCCTGTGCCGCCATTTTTGAAGCACCATAGGCCTCAGGTCTTAGGCCTCAAGGGTCAGTCCACGGCCCAGTGCAATTTAAATCATCCCAGGTTAATATGCACGATGTGTTATACAGTATTGGCACATAAGCCGTAAGCATGTTTTTGCTTCATATGTGTACACTGGGTTATTGTGCACCGTTCCTTCCCAATGCCAGAGCCATGCGATGCATGATGTCATCGCTGGGTTCTGAAGGAACTAAGGAAGGGGCAAACTCAGTTTTCACTCTGTTTATTTGTTTGTTTGTTTTCTTGTTTGTCCAGGTGATATCTCAGCCATCCTTTGAGCTAGGAAGCTGAAATTTGGAAGAAAAAAAAAGTGAAGATGTGCTTTGGCAAAAACGGTATTTTTTGTGATAAAGATCACTTTACCCTCCTGTTGGTATGTGGGGAATGCGAAAGATGGCATTAATGTCCTATTTGGGGAGGGGGTTGTAAAAAAAAACGTTTCACCTTCCTGTTGGGGGGTGGGGAATGCAAATGATTGCCTTACCCTCTTGTTGGAGTGTGGGGAATGCTAAATATGGCCTCACTGTCCTGTTTGGGGTTATTTAGGTGTATCAGTAGTTTATGATAATACATGCATACATGGGTATACCGGGGCGTGGTTAAGCAGAGTCATGTGACCCGCCCATGTTCCGATGCTGTGCTGTGCTGTGTTTTGCCCGTATCTGAATTAAACCTGTTGTTCCCATTTCAGAGCCTTCGTCTCTGTCTATCGAGTACATTACAGTGGCGACAAGGATGTCTTCGTGCATCGGCATATTGTGTGAATACGCAGTGGGGGGTGATTGGGAAGACGATACCGATCGTCTGAAGAAGTACTTCGTGGCAAACAAAATGGACACCAATGAGGATGCTGAAAGGCGGCGGGCTGTATTGCTGACCGTATGCGGCGCCCCGATGTACAGCCTCATCAAAGATATTGTTGCCCCAGCCAAACCTTCTGACAAGTCGTATGAAGAGCTCGTCAATCCCTTGGAAAGACATTATCACCTGAAACCGGGTAAGATCGTCTCGATATATAGATTTTATACCCACCATCGTCAAGATGGTCAGTCAGCATCCGAGTTTGTGGCTGATTTGTGCCAACTCGCTGAACATTGTGAGTTTACAGATAAACTCGAAGACATGTTATGTGATTTCTTTATAATAGCGAATGCAGTGAGCTTCATACTTAACGCGTGCACGTGAGAGAATAGGAAACAACAACAACACAATACCCTGGCTATTTGGAATCCGTGTCGTTAGCTAAGACGTTTTGCTTCCGGTTGTTGTTAAACGCTGTGCGGCGTATAAACACGATTGGGTTTATTTCTATCTTGTGAATATTACTTAACGCGTGCACATGAGAGAATAGGAAACAACAAAAACAACACAATACCCTGGCAATTGTGAATCCGTGTCGTTGGCTATGACCATTTTGCTTCCGTTTTGTTTGTTTCTGGTTGTTTTTTTTGTTTCCGGTTTTTGTCATGGGGAATGATGCATGCCGGGAGATCATGACCGGAAGTGTTTATTTATTTATTCAATTACTTTTTCCCAAAGTTAATTTTATACGTCCGAAAGTGATTTTTTTCATGACAGGAAGTGTTTATTTTGTATTTAACATTACCGGGAGTGATTTTGAACTCTTTCCGGAACTTTTAATTTCTTTTATTCTTGACCAGAAGTGATCGTTTATTTATTTATTTATTCAATTATTTTTTTCCCAAAGTTAATTTTAATAAAGATATCTCCCGCATCATCAAAAAATATTTTTTAAACGTGATTTACATTATTTGTTCGCTGATCTTGAATCCAGGCCGAAGTAACCGAAATTGTGTCAAAATCATCAGCTGTGCGGCGCTTACACGTACCACGGTATAGTTGGCAAGTATACAGTTGTGAACAAGTTTTAGTAAAGTCAGAAGCGAATGTAAGAAGAATTCTACGTTCGCTTCTAGGCTTTGCCTATTCCATATAGGCATCAATGACGACTCAATTCTGCAGAAACTCGTAACTGAATCCGACCCCAATTTGGCTAAAGTCATGGATACAGCCACTGCGTGTATGCCAATTGCCGAGAGCCTGTGTGTGATCTCAACAAGTCAAAAGTTATCCAGCAGGACCCATCGGTTAACAAGGTAACCTTTGGCTATAAGTAAAAGTGTTTAAGCAAGCCACCAAATTCACCTCGACCTCCTGACATTTCTGAATCTACCCGTGAGGTTGGGGTAACTTGTTGGCGTTGTGGTGGTAATCATCAAGCTTTCCAATGTCTGTACAGGAATTATAGCGAATGCAGTGAGCTTCATACTTAACGCGTGCACATGAGAGGATAGGAAACAACAACAACAACAACAACACAATACCCCTGGCAATTTGGAATCCTGTCGTTGGCTATGACCCTTTGGCTTCCGTTTTTTTTTTGCTTCTGGTTTTTTTTTGTTTCCGGTTTTTGTATGGGGAATGATGCATGCCGGTAGATAAAGGCATCGTCGGAGACATGAAAGACCCAAATAATATCAGACATGGTGTATATTTTCCTCCACTGATTTTAATAAAGATATCTCCCGCATCATCAAAAAATAATTTTTAATCGTGATTTATGTTATTTGATCGCTGATCCCGAATCCAGGCCGAAGTAACCGAAATTGCGTATACAGTTGTGAACAAGTTATAGGTAAAGTCAGAAGCGAATGTAAGAAGAATACTACGTTCGCTTCTAGTATTTATTTTTTTTACATGAGATCCTGTTCTAGGCGGTGTATTTGTCGTTGTGAAGGTAATGTTGAGGATTTTTTTTTTTCAGATGAGATCCTGTTCTAGGCGGTGTAGTTGTTGTTGTGAAGGTAATGTTGAGTATAATGTTGAGGTAATATTATTTTTTAGATGAGATCCTGTTCTAGGCGGTGTAAGTTGTCGTTGTGAAGGTAATGTTGAGGTAATATATTTTTTTCAGATGAGATCTGTTCTAGGCGGTGTAGTTGTTGTTGTGAAGGTAATGTTGAGGTAATATTAATTTTTTTAGATGAGATCCTGTTCTAGCGGTGTAGTTGTCGTTGTGTAGGTAATGTTGAGGATTTTTTTTTTTCAGATGAGATCCTGTTCTAGGCGGTGTAGTTGTTGTTGTGAAGGTAATGTTGAGGTATAATGTTGAGGTAATATTAATTTTTTAGATGAGATCCTGTTCTAGGCGGTGTAGTTGTCGTGTGAAGTAATGTTGAGGTAATATATTTTTTTCAGATGAGATCCTGTTCTAGGCGCGTGTAGTTGTTGTGTGTGAAGGTAATGTTGAGTTTAATGTTGAGGTAATATTAATTTTTTTAGATGAGATCCTGTTCTAGGCGGTGTAGTTGTCGTTGTGAGGTAATGTTGAGGTAATATATTTTTTTCAGATGAGATCCTGTTCTAGGCGGTGTAGTGTTGTTGTGAAGGTAATGTTGAGGTATAATGTTGAGGTAATATTAATTTTTTTAGATGAGATCCTGTTCTAGGCGGTGTAGTTGTCGTTGTGAAGGTAATGTTGAGGTATAAATGTTGAGGTAATATATTTTTTTCAGATGAGATCCTGTTCTAGGCGGTTTATTTGTTGTTGTGAAGTAATGTAGAGGTATAATGTTGAGGTAATATTAATTTTTTAGATGAGATCCTGTTCTAGGCGGTGTAGTTGTCGTTTGTGAAGGTAATGTTGAGGTATAATGTTGAGGTAATATTAATTTTTTAGATGAGATCCTGTTCTAGGCGGTGTAGTTGTTGTTGTGAAGGTAATGTTGAGGATTATTTTTTTTCAGATGAGATCCTGTTTCTAGGCGGTGTAGTTGTTGTTGTGAAGGTAATATTGAAGGTACTTATTTTTTTCAGATGAGATCCATTCTAGGCGGGTGTAGTTGTCGTTGTGAAGGTAATGTTGAACTAATGTTGTGGTAATATTAATTTTGAGATGAGATCCTGTTCTCGGCGGTGTAATTGTCTGTGAAGGTAATGTTAAGGAATTTTTTTTTCTTTCAGATGAGATCCTATTCTAGGCGTGTAGTTTGTTGTTGTGAAGGTAATGTAGAGGTATAATGTTGAGGTAATATTTTATTTTTGCAGATGAGATCCTGTTCTAGGCGGTGTAGTTGTTGTTGTGAAGTAATGTAGAGGTATAATGTTGAGGTAATATTAATTTTTTAGATGAGATCCTCTTCTAGGCGTGTAGTTGTTGTTGTGAAGGTAATGTTGAGGATTTTTTTTTCAGATGAGATCCTGTTCTAGGCGGTGTAGTTGTCGTTGTGAAGGTAATGTTGAGGTATAATGTTGAGGTAATATTAATTTTTTTTAGATGAGATCCTGTTCTAGGCGGTGTAGTTGTTGTTGTGAAGGTAATGTTGAGGATTTTTTTTTCAGGTGAGATCCTGTTCTAGGCGGTGTAGTTGTGTTGTTGAAGGTAATATTGAGGTACTATATTTTTTTCAGATGAGATCCTATTCTAGGCGGTGTAGTTGTCGTTGTGAAGTAATGTTGAGACATAATGTGTAATATTAATTTTTGAGATGAGATCTATTCTAGCGGGTAATTGTCGTTGTGAAGGTAATGTTTGAGGAATTTTTTTCTCTTTCAGATGAGATCCTGTTCTAGGGCTGGTTGTAGTTGTTTTGTTAGGTAATATTTTATTTTTTCATAGCAAAAAGACTGTTAATTTGATATATTTATGAGGCGAATGTAAGAAGAATTCTACGTTCGCTTCTAAGCTCTTTGCCTATCCATATTAGCGAACGCAGTGAGCTTCATACTTAACGCCGTGCACATGAGAGAGTAGGAAACAACAACAACAACAACAACAACATAATACCCTGGCAATTTGGAATCTGTGTCGTTGGCTATGACCCTTTTGCTCCGGTTTTTTTTAAAATGGTGTGCGGTGTAATATGGAATAGGCAAAGCCTAGAAGCGCGAGCGTAGAATTCTTCTTACATTCGCTTCTGACTTTACATAAAACTTGTTCACAACTGTATACTGCCAACGATACCGTGGTACATGTAAGCGCCGCACAGCTGATAATTTTGATGCAATTTCCGGTTACTTCGGCCTGGATTCGGGATCAGAGAACAAATAATGTAAATCACGATTAAAAAATATTTTTCATGATGCCGGAGATATCTTATATATTATTTCCGAGTTTGTGGTCGTGTCGCGCTATCTTCGACTTTGTTCTGCGCTCGAGTAACGTGATATTCGGCTTAACATTATCTCAAAGACCATATGAGGTGCATGGTACAAAAAAGTAAATAAAATGGTTCTGAAACAGTGAAATCGTATTCCACTTACTGCATTAAAGTAAAATTACTACTGATACTCTGCATCAGTTCCTTTCTCAACACACCCACCCCAACATGTCGCGCAGAGCGCGGGTTTATGCTAGTCTTTATTAAAATGAACTTTGGGGAAAAAATAATTGAATAAATAAATAATAAACGATCACTTCTAGTCAAGAATAAAAGAAATTAAAAGTTCCGGAAAAGGTTTCAAAATCACTCCCGGTTATGTTAAATACAAATAAACACTTCCTGTCATGAAAATAATCACTTTCGGAAGATAAAAATTAACTTTGGGAAAAAAATAATTGAATAAATAATAAACACTTCCGGTCATGATCTCCCGGCATGCATCATTCCCCATGACAAAAACCGGAAACCAAAAAAACACAGAAACAAAACAAAAACGGAAGCAAAATGGTCATAGCCAACGACACGGATTCACAATTGCCAGGGTATTGTATTGTTTGTTGTTTCCTATTCTCTTCATGTGCACGCGTTAAGTAATATTCACAAGATAGAAATAAAACTCAATCGTGTTATACACCGCACAGCGTTTAACAACAACCGGAAGCAAAAAGTCATAGTTACGACACGGATTCCAAATAGCCAGGGCTATTGTGTTGTTGTTGTTGTTTCCTATTCTTCACGTGCCAGCGTTAAGTATTAAGCTCACTTCGTTCGCTATAAACACGATTGGGTTTTTTTATATCTTCTGAATATACTTAACGCGTGCACATGAGAGAATAGGAAACAAAAACAACAAAACAACACAACAACACAATACCATGGCAATTTGGAATCCGCGTCGTTTGCCTATGACCCTTTTGCTTCCGGTTTTTTTTTGCTTCTGTTTTTTTTTGTTTCTGGTTTTTGTCATGGGGAATGATGCATGCCGGGAGATAAAGGCATCGTCGGAGACATGAAAGACCCAAATAATATCAGACATGGTGTATATTTCCTCCACTGATTTTAATAAAGATATCTCCCGCATCATCAAAAAATTATTTTTAATCGTGATTTACATTATTTGATCGCTGATCCCAATCCAGGCCGAAGTAACCGGAAATAGCGTATACTGTTGTGAAAAGTTATAGGTAAAGTCAGAAGCGAATGTAAGAAGAATACTACTTCGCTTCTAGTATTATTTTTTAGATGAGATCCTGTTCTAGCGGTGTAGTTGTTGTTGTGAAGTAATATTGAGTAATATATTTTTTTTCAGATGAGATCTGTTCTAGGCGGTTTAGTTGTTGTTGTGAAGTAATGTTGAGGTATAATGTTGAGGTAATATTAATTTTTTAGATGAGATCCTGTTCTAGGCGGTGTGTGTAGTTGTCGTTGTGAAGGTAATGTTGAGGTAATATATTTTTTTCAGATGAGATCCTGTTCTAGGCGGTGTAGTTGTTGTTGTGAAGGTAATGTTGAGGTTTAATGTTGAGGTAATATTAATTTTTTTAGATGAGATCCTGTTCTAGGCGGTGTAGTTGTCGTTGTGAAGGTAATGTTGAGGTAATATATTTTTTTTCAGATGAGATCCTGTTCTAGGCGGTGTAGTTGTTTTGTTGAAGTAATGTTGAGGTATAATTTGAGGTAATATTAATTTTTTTAGATGAGATCCTGTTCTAGGCGGTGTAGTTGTCGTTGTGTAGGTAATGTTGAGGATTTTTTTTTTTCAGATGAGATCCTGTTCTAGCGGTGTAGTTGTTGTTGTGAAGATAATATTGAGGTAATATATTTTTCAGATGAGATCCTATTCTAGGCGGTAGTTGTCGTTGTGAAGGTAATGTGAGTATAATGTTGAGGTAATATTATTATTTTTTAGATGAGATCCTGTTCTCGGCGGTGTAGTTGTTGTTGTGAAGATAATATTGAGGTATATATTTTTTTCAGATGAGATCCTATTCTAGGCGGGGTAGTTGTCGTTGTGTAGGTAATGTTGAGATTTTTTTTTTCAGATGAGATCTGTTCTAGCGGTGTAGTTGTTGTTGTGAAGATAATATTGAGGTAATATATTTTTTTCAGATGAGATCCTGTTCTAGGCGGTGTAGTTGTTGTGAAGTAATATGAGGTAATATAATTTTTTTTTCAGATGAGATCCTATTCTAGGCGGTGTAGTTGTCGTTGTGAAGTAATGTTGAGGTATAATGTTGAGGTAATATTAATTTTTTTAGATAAGATCCTGTTCTCGGCGGTGTAATTGTCGTTGTGAAGGTAATGTTGAGGAATTTTTTTTTTTCAGATGAGATCCTGTTCTCGGCGGTGTAGTTGTTGTTGTGAAGGTAATGTTGAGGTAATATTTATTTTTTCAGATGAATCCTGTTCTCGGCGGTGTAGTTGTTGTTGTGAAGGTAATGTTAAGGTAATATTTATTTTTTCATAGCAAAAAGACTGTTTAATTTGATATATTAAGAAGCGAATGTAAGAAAAATTCTACGTTCGCTTCTCGGCTTTGCCTATTCCATATTACCTGTGACAACCGTGGTAAGCGGGGACACTTGAAGTGTCGTTGTTCTCGATCCAAGTCGAAGAACTTGTCGCCTGCTTATCACATTGGGGTGAACCCTGTTGCAGCGGACAATAGGTCACAGAGCACAGCCTGCAGCCAGTGCCGGATTTAGGCATAAGCTAAACAAGCTACAGCTTAAGGCCTCACAATCAGCAGGGGCCTCAAAAAATCTGAGAAGAAGTGTAAAAACTCTGTGAATGAGGCCTAATGAAAGTTTAATTTTTAGTTGATTTGGAAGCTTCAGAGGCACAGCTACATGGAGCAGTAGAAACTTTGATGAAAGAGTATCCAAACGATGTTGATATTAACCTTTTGGGTGAACTGAGGCACTTCCATGCTTATGTCAAGCAGATTTATCCAGGAAAATAACAAATTTGCCACAAAGATCTGTATCAAATCATCTTCCAAGACAAAATTCATTTCGGTTTCCCTAATGTGGAAGCAATATTACGACTATTTTTTATGTCTGATGGTAACAAATTGTTCAGGAGAAAGGTCATTTTCACAGCTAAAGAGAATCAAAAATGAACTGAGAGCAACCATGTCACAAGAAAAACTATCTGCACTTTGCATCATGTGCATAGAAAGCGATAAGCTGCGTGGCATATCATTTGAGGACACAATTCATGATTCTGCTTTTGGGAAATCAAAAAAGAAAATGTATTATGTTGTATCTGATATAATTTGTTTGATTTTTCAACAAGTTCATTATTACTTGTATTAATAAAAATGATCCTGATTACTTATTTTGTCGAGCATTTTTGTGTTATTATATATATATATATAATATATATATATATATTATATTATATATATATACTATATATATATATAGTAAGGTAGTGCTCAGCATAAATGAGTACACCCCGACAGATTTGTCAGAAAACCTATTTCTCTTTCAGAATCCCAATTTTTCTATGTACTATACTACAAAATACTCCCACAAATGTGGGCCATTGATTGCAAACAAGATTTATTAATTTCGCACACAAAAAAAGGAATTTTCCTAACAAATTCATTAAAGACCATGTTGCAAAAATGAGTACCCCCAATGAAAGTCTTAGGCAAAAGCTAAATTTTAGACTACAAAATTCTAATTAACAATAATTCAACCACAGGTGAGCTAATTATTCATTAAACAGGTGTCCAGCAGACAGTTGACTATAAAAGGGTGTACTTAACAAAGAAACCCCTTCCCATTTCATGCTGTCAGCAATGGCACCACATGGAAGAGAAATGTCACAAGACCTGAGAAAGAAAATAATTTCTTTACACAAGGAGCGTGAAGGCTACAAGAAGATCAGCAAAGCTTAGCTTACGAGTCAAATACTGGTAGCAAAAGTACGTGGAAATGCAACTATCATCTCAGAGACGTACAGGCCGTCACGCAGGTTAAACACCTCGACAGGAGCGTCTTCTGATGAGAAGGGCTGAAGAAATCGCCATGCAAGTTCTCTGCACTTGGCTAAAGAAGTAGAAAGCCAAAACTGGGGTGACTGTTTCCCATGGACACAATACGGCGTACACTGCAGAGGAGGAATGCGCATGCATGGGTGTCGTCCACGAAGGAGCCTCTCCTAAGCCCTATGCACAAAAAAGCCCGCCTAGGATTTGCCAGGGCCATGCTAAAAAAAGATGAAGACTACTGGGACTCTATACTCTGGAGTGATGAGACAAGAAAATGTTTTTGTGAACTGATGCTTCAAACTGTATGTGCGTCGCAAAGTGAGGAGTACAAAGAAAAATGCATGGTGGCCACAGTGGAAACATGTTGGTCGGTGGCAGTGTCTTACGTTGGGGCTGCATGATGCTGCTGGTGTCGAGCTATGATCGGTGTGATAGTCACAGATGTACTGCTCTATATGAAGAGAGAGTAGCTATCACTCCGTCCCTTGGTCGTCATGCACTTTTCCAACATGACAATGTAATCCAAAACACACATCTAATGCACTGTTTGCATTTCTGAGAGAAGAACAGGGTCAAAGTGATTCAGTGGCCAAGTAGTCTCCTGATCTGAACCAATCGAGCACCTATGGGGAATCTGAGAGAGACAAGTGAGCATCACTCTCCATCCAGCATCAGGCTCTAAACAGGTCGTTCTTGAAGAATGGAAAAGATAGATGTTGCAATTGTCGCAACTTTGTTCATTCCATGCCTAGAAGACTTGTGGCTGTCCTTCAAAATCATGGAGGTCATACAAAATACTAGATGTAGTAGTTTGTTGTGTGGTGTATTCATTTTTGCATCCAACTTATTTGAGATAAACTGAAGATTTTGTAATCGTAGTAGTATATTATACCTTACTTTCATGTTATGATATAAACAAATGTTTCTATAAACTCATTTTGTCACAAATTTTGGAAAATATTCTTGTGTTCATTGAAATATTGATTAAAATCTTACTTTTCAAAGGAGGTGTATTCATTTATGCCGAGCACTGTATATAATATTAAGGTATATATAGTATATATAATATATATTATCATATATATATTATAAGTAGTTAAATATTTTAAATTACATTTAAGTATTTGGTTTAACATTTATTTAAAATTACATTGTAAGTATTGTTCCGATGCGTTGGTGTCGTACTATATTATAATCCATGATAGAGATCAAGTCAACCAAATGATAAATATGTAATCAGTAAATGCATTCATTTGAATTTGTATTTTTCACTTTAAATGCCTTGCTATTAAATAATTAAAAGGCAGATATGTTTTCAATTTTTGTGAGACCTTCTGGTGTAATTTTATAACAAGGGCCCTCCAAGCTTTATACAGCTTAGAGCCTCACCAAGTCTAAATCCGGCACTGCCTGCAGCCTAG
>CM068960.1:18509004-18555034 GCA_035128595.1 Eptatretus atami
TTAATTGGAGTGATGTAAACAGAGTCTCCAACTCTGATGCTGGATAAGATACCGCGTTCAACAAGCACCCTGGCTTGTTTCGTGATGGTGTTGGCATCTTTGCGGGGCCCAAAGTGAGGATTCATGTTTCTGTAGATGCTCAACCATTGTTCCATACGGCTAGACCTGTGCCCTACATGATGCGATCAATGATCGAATGTGAGCTTGACCGCATGTAGAGTGAGGGCATCATCTCACCAGTCGAGTACTCCGACCGGGCAGCATCTACCATTCCATTACTCAAAGCAGATGGAACAGTGCATATTTGTGGGGACTGCAAAATGACGATCAACCGCTTGTGAAAGCTGGATGGCTACCCTTTGCCCAAAGCAGAGGATCTGTTCACGACTCTCATGGGTGGCCAGACATTCACTAAGCTTGACTTGACCAATGCCTATGTTCAAACGGAACAGGATGATGATTCCAAGCCCTATACATGCATCAACACTCATTGAGGACTCTACATGTACAGCAGATGCCCATTTGGCATAGGCTCTGCTGCACCAATCTTCCAACGCAAGATGGAGACATGGTTGAAAACTGTACCAAACACAGTCGTGTTCCTGGACGACATACTAGTGATTGGCAAGTGACAACGTGAACACCTCAATAACTTAAACGAAGTCCTCAATCGGCTGTCAAGCAGGGTTATGCCTAAGATGTGAGAAGTGTACCTTTATGGCATGGGAAGTTAAATGCCTGGGTCATCAAGTCTCTGTCAAGGCATTTTTCCCTCTCTGAGCAAAGTTGAAGCAATTGCGAATGCACCAATGCCACAAAACATTTCAGAACTTCATGCATTCCTGGGTATGTGGACCTACTTTGGTAATTTCCTGCCTCAAGTAAGCACAACCATCAAGCCTCTTCATCTTCTCCTCAGGAAAGTCGTTGGCTGGAAATGGGAAGCTGCCCAAACAAGAGCGTTCAAGGCCGCTAAGACCAGGCTGTCTTCCTTGCAGTTACTTGTCCATTACAACCAATCCAACGAACTTATTCTGAGTTGTGATAGCTCTTCATATGACATTGGGGATGCGTTGTTGCAAACAAATGGAACCGGTAATCTCCAGCCTGTTGTGTATGCATAACGAACCCCATCTGACACTGAACGTCGTTCTGCTGAAGAAGAACAAGAGGGGTTAGCGTGTGTCTGGGGCACCTTAAAGATGAACCAATATGTCTTTGGAAGACATATTACCATTGTGACTGATCAGAAATCCTTGTTAGGTCTCCTGGGAGAAACCAAAGCCATTCTGCCCACATAATCAGGTCGTATACAACGTTGGGCGTTGACCCTTGCCGGTTAAGACGATTCATTGGTTTACCGCCCGGGTAAGGAAATACACTGTGCTGACGTGCTCAGTCACTTGCCGCTTCCTGCAACCATCCCAGAACCTCCACAATCTGGCGATATCATTCATCTCATGGCTAACGTCATTCACGATGAGCTGTCCGTAACCGCTAAGCAAATTGCTTGTGCTCCCATTAGCAATCCAGATTTGTCACAAATGAAACGCTGTGTTATTTCAGGTAATTGGGCATCACTATGGGAAGGGGCGAAACTGTGCCTCATACAGAAGGATGGGCTCTCTATTGATGCAGACTACCTGCTTTGGGGTAGCCGAGTGATAATTCCGCCTCAACTCTGTGAGAAAATTATCAGTGAACTCCACAATGCTCATCCAGGCATAGTCGCCATGAAGGCTTTTTCCCGAGCCCATGTTTGGTGGCCTGGTTTGGATAGTGACATTGAGTCCAGTGCACGCCATTGTTACCATATGTCAAGCCCATGCCACGATACCACCACAGTCTCCATTGCCATGTGGTACATGGCCATCAAAACCATGGTCCAGACTACACATCGACCATGTGCGTCCATTTCAAGGGAAGTTTTTCCTTATCATAGTTGATGCCCACTCCAAATGGATTGAAGCCTCTGGTGCCATCCTCATCCTCTGCTGTAACAATTGAAGCTCTACGTACCATGTTCACGCAACATGGTATTCCAAACTCCATTGTATCAGATAATGATCATCATTACGAGTTCAGAGTTTCAAACTTTTGTAAAATAATGGCATTAAGCAATACACATCTGCCCCCTACAAATCTGCCAGTAAGGTCAAGAATGGTCTAGGTCATGTCAAAGAAGGCTCCATTCAATATCGTCTAGCTCGTGTGTTGCTCAACTACCACACCAGACCACATCAAACCACGTCGCTCACCTGCCAAGCTTCTGATGGTCGTGAATTAACACACGGTTATCATTAGTGCACCGGACGTAACGGTCGAGTCGAGATAACAAGTATCAACAGAAACGTAATCACGACCAACGTCTGTACACCACAACTTCCAGATCAATGTTCTTGTACATGTTGAACTTCGTTGTGGAACCAAGTGGTTATCTGACATCATTATCGATAACATCAGTGAAATGTGTGTTCTGTGAAGTTGTTGATGGTAGATGTATGCGGAAACACGTTGACCAACCAGGTTACTCATGGGAGCCAACATTGAATCGGCTCAAGTGCCTTTGTCACCACTCCTGTTTAACACCACCCGCGTCTGAACCTGAGGTGTTTCCTCATGGAAGCTTTTCACCCATCAACGTACCTGAACTCCGTCCCGACCCTGTACCCCTGATTGAGAACCCACAGCAGTTGCAAGCAAGGACAGCCCCCACTAGCCCTTAGAAAGATCACACTCGTGTCTGTAAGCCTCCTGAGCATCTTGATTTGTTGAAAAAAAAAGGGGAGGGGGGGGAGATGAAATGCATACATGGGATGCACCGGGGCGTGATTAAGCAGAGTCATGTGACCCACCCATGTTGCCATGCTGTGCTGTGTTGTGCCCTGTCCAAATTAAACCTGTGTTCCCACTTCAGAGTCTTCTTTCCCTGTCTATCAAGTACATTACGGTTATAAAGATCGCTTTACTCTCCCGCTGGGGTGTGGGAATTGAAAGATGGCCTTACTATCCTGTTTTGGGGGGGGTGTTATAAAGATCTATTTAACCTCCAGTTGTGGTGTGGAGAATGCTAAAGATGGACTTACTGTCCTGTTATTTTTTGTGGGGGGGGGGGGGGTGTTATAAAGATCGCTTTACCTCTTGTTTGGGGGGTGGGGGATGTGGGCCGGGTACCCTTTTTTTTTGAAATGATTCTTGTTTGGGGGGTGGGGGATGTGGGGGGGGGTACTTTCCTGTTGAAAGATTGCCCTACCTTCCTGTTGGGGGGGGGGGTGGGATGCTAAATAGGGCCCTCCTCTTCAGTTTCGGTAGGAGCTTAATGGGGGGGGTGGGGGTCTAAAGATGAACTTATCCTTCTGTTGTGGTGTGTGGAGGGGTGTATCTTGATGTAACGATGCTCACATTCCATATGAAATGTTTTGATGAATTAGTGACAAATTGCTCCCTCACCACTAACCTCCCCCCCCCCATTTTCCCCACATTCATAAGGGAAAATCTCATGTGTTGGATGATTATTTATTGCAAATATTCATCGGTGTAAACTTTAACTTTGTATCTATCTATGTATTACTAAAAAACTCTCATCTTGTAGTATGTAATGTATGTTCCCAAATACAGCCACAACAGTGCATGATAGCACAAAATTTTAGGGCCACCTTACTCACCATTCTCCTGCGGTGTGCAGTATCAAGTTCGTTCAAATCGGGAAACGAAAAAATTATTTAAAAATAAATTCCCGATTCAGTCAAGTACTCTTCGGGAGAATTTGATCAATGCAAACAACCTCAGCGGTAAGTTCGTGGAGATACTTTTTTTTCTTGTTTTTTTTTGAAATTATTTTTTATTAACCGTTGTCACAACGGGAACCAATGGGTTCACAGGTCACCTAGTCTCTACTATAATTCACGGACAAGTGTTTATGTTTGTTTGTTTGTTGTGCTACTCCTGCAGGTCTGGGCTGATTACATCCAGACTTGGTACATCGGATATCAGCGTGACCCCAATTCATGTGTGGGGGTGTTTCTATCTTTGCCGGTAGTCTTGGCGGAGGGGTGGGGACACAAATTATCTTGGTAAATGTGTATCATGTAGCACTGCCTTCAGGTGAGGGAGGATATTACAAGTATTCCCCATTTACAGTACAGTATTCCTGTCCCCACATTTTACAGTACATTGAGGTGTTTTGAATTAGAAACAGTAGACATGTTTTTGCTTCATGCACGTAATCTGGATTTTTTTTTTTGCCTACACATAGCTGTCAGTTGCCTATACACCGCCTAAATAAAGGTATGCGTCAAAAGAACGTGTTGCATGCTTGGAACAAGATCACCCGTAGGGCTGGTACTTTGCTAGTTTCTTGTAATCCTCTGTGTTGTCTTGAGTTTATTGTAATCCGTCATTTTGATGGGTTTTTCCCCTTGTAATAAATAATATTCTATCGTTGATGTCGCTTCTTAAATTAAAAAAAGTCACCATGAAACTTATCAGAGCCGCTATAAATAGGTCTTTTGATTAGTTCTGCATGAAGACCATTCGGTGTTAGAAATTTTGGACCTGAACATTGACTTGTTGGCACCCACACTACTTAGTTGCGCCTTCAATTTTGAAAATGGATCTATCCAACTACAACCGATTTTTTTTTTTTTTTTTTGCAAAATTTCAAGACTCTTCCATGAGCATGAAGTAGTGCAGATGGAAAATCACAAAATCCATTTCTTGTTCATCCGTGCAACTTTGTTTCAAACTAGAACTTGCCGAGTTTTGAGCTGTGATTGCAATTTATGAACAAGTACAAAGGCGTCATCGACATCTGGCCTCCCAAGCCAAATGAACACTTGTGAAACAGTTCGCTGCTTTGGAAACTCCTTCTGAAGCAAAGTTACCCCTTAGTGCTTTTCCACTGAGGTCAAACTGTTGCTCGTGTTCATCAAGCCATAACACTGATAACTCGGTGTCGTATGAAGCCAGTGTTCCAAAAGCAGGTGTAAGAATATGGCCTTGGGTTTATGGTTAAGGCTGTAGAAGACATTGAGAGTGAGCGTGACAGGTGGCATGGGAATAATTCCATATTTATTATCTTGGATGAAACCACAATGGAAAGTCTGACATTTTGCGATTCTGAATGCCAGTTTGTCTTTCATTCGTTAAATTTCATCATGGAGCTCAATTGCAGGTTCGAAACCAAATAACCGTAAGAATTTCTCACTGATGTATGTTTAAAAAAAAAAAATTGATGAAACAACTTGCTTGTGGGCCTTTACACTACTTTGAAGTACTTTCCATGACATATGAACTTCCTCAATATGTAAATGGTTTGATTTTAAATAAATGTGGGAAAGGACTTTACACCTACTCATTTTCAAAGTCACGCCTTGTGTTTTTGGAAAGTAAAATCTCACAGTATTTTTCTCCAATCTACAATGGAAAACATCAAGATTGCTGCTCGAGCTGGTTTAAAATCAGCACAAAGTTCCTCTAGAGATCTGCGGGACTTTAGAAAAATGGTGGACGGACTTTATGAAAGAGAAACTTGAGCAGTGACATGCTAGATGTTGACAGCATCAAATTTGAGCTCCACGGCATATCCAGATTCACCTCATGTAGCAATTCATAGTTTTAGCCATAGTTTCTCTCTACTGTCTCGCTGTCTCTCTCTGTCTCTGTCTCTGTCTTCCTCTCTCTCTCTCTCTCTCTCTCTCTCTCTCTCTCTCTCTCTCTCTCTCTCTCTCTCTCTCTCTCTCTCTCTCTATCTCTCTGTCTCTGTCTGTCTCTCTCTGTCTATTTTTCTCTGCCTCTGCCTGTCCCCCTCAACCTCACTCCTACCCCTCTCTCTCCCTCCCAATATCCCCCCTTTCCCTCTCTCCAAAGAGTCTATGGAGTGCTTTCCTGGATATATTTATAGACTGTTCCAGAAACTAAGAAGGTGCACCTGATTGGATGCACAGAAAAATACTCATTTTTCCCATATTATTCAGATACACATCAAAACCCCTCAGGCCCACCTCCAATATGACATCAAAAGCATTCCAGCCTCCAGGTAAGACCGTTGCTCAGGATGGTTATCACTCCTCCACAACCCTCATGTGAACATTTAATCACAGGCTGAAACTTTTTCTTAACTTCCATAACTTGTAATTTTTTTGTATGCATGGAAGAGCGAGAGCAGAACGAAATAGAACAAAATGTAAAGTGATAAACATTAACAGCAGAGTAGAAGTAAGAGCGAGATCAAAGGGAGGGATTGAAGGATGCTTGGGGGTAAACAAGCTACACATAAACTGAAACACAGCAAGAGAAAGGGGAAAGTGGGAATGAAACAGAAAAGGAACAAACCAACCGTGAGGGAGAGGGAGGGGGTGGAAATCACAATAACCTGGAAAAAGGGGAGTGCTTGGGAATGGGATCACTTGAAGTGTAAGAGATCATGAGTAAGGATGGGGGATAACCTGAGGTCGTGGTTAATAGACGTCTTGAAGCCCTGGAGAGAAGAATGGGACTGAACAGATTGGGAGAAAAGTGGAAGAAATTAGTGTAGCTGAGCAGTGGACATGGATTTTGAGAGTTTAATGAGAAGAGGGTTACTGGCAGACTGTGTGTTCCATGCATCCTGTGACGGACAGAGCCAAGAGAGGGCAAAGGACGAAAGGCAAAAAGAGGAGGCGTTAGAATACAAAGATGCACCCAACCTGTCTGCGATGTGAAAGTATATCCGAAGTATTTACCTCCACCACGAAGGTGAAGAAGTTATGTTTTCTCCGTTTCTGTCTGTCTGTCTGTTTGTCTGTTTGTTTGTGTACAGGATATCTCAAAAAGCTGTGACGATTCGGATGAAACTTGGTGGCATGTTGGTTGTTCGACCACGACATACTGATTTGATTTTGGTGAAGATCCAATCTGGATCCGACTACTAGATGTTTTAAGTGATTCTTCACATTGAGAGATAAGGCTCAAAAACGAGATATAGCATGAAATTTCAAAAATGTATTGGGCCAGATATGTTCTTGTGGATCAGGCATTATGGTGTTGGAGGTATGCCTCCACGAGGCCTTCTATTTTTTTTAAGAATCCCTTTTCTTATCCCCATCCTATCACTAATCTCGCCAATGATCTCTCCGACTCTTGGAGAATCCTCTTTATCCCTTTGGTGATGACCACCACCCATCCCCACCCTCTCTGCTGTGCATCCCTTTCCTTCTGACAGACAGACATGCAGCAGCCTCGTCCCTCTCTTCAGACCTAACAAATCAAAAACTGGTCAAACACTTGGAATATGTCTTTCAATCCTCATTAAAAAAATCTCTCTCTCCTCTTCTCTCTCTCTCTCTCTCTCTCTCTCTCTCTCTCTCTCTCTCTCTCTCTCTCTCTCTCTCTCTCTCTCTCCTCTCCTCTCCCTCTCCCTCTCCCTTCTCCCTCTCCCTCTCCCTCTCCCTGAAAGGACTCCCACTCTCAACTGTTCCTTTTATCCTGTTGTGTCGTGATCGATTCAGTGTACTATCACTAGCTCTTCATGCGCCTCAATTATGTATACCAAAAAAGGAACTGCACTACACCCCTCCCATCTACTGTCTCAACAACCCTCTCAAAGAAGTTGTCACTCAAACTCTTGGGTCTCACTCTCAGCCACAGATGCCGACTGTGGCATCCTCCATTGTCAAAGTCCTTCCTTGGCACACCTGAACTCCTATCCACCTACAAGGCTTTCATCTGCAACTTCATGGAGTACTGCTTTCCCCTCTGGGCTTGCGCCCCTGCCTCATAACCTTGCTCAGCTTGATGCCGTGGAAACCAAGGCTTTCAAGATTATTGGAATTTCTTGTGATGAAGTTGAATCTAAGTTGAAATTATACTTCACCATTGCTGCTCAGGTCTCTCTGTCTTCTTCTGCCTCTTGCTGCTCTTGCACCCCCTGCCCTCTCTGATTTTCCCCCCAGTATTGCAGGTTGCATGCAGTCACAGAACCCCTCCTAGTGAAACTAGCAAAATCCAGAAGCACTGCTCACCTCTACTCATTTGCTTGAGGTGAGTACCTCTACTCACCTCAACCCTGCGTAAGCGTTCCCCTTCGGTGCTATTACTTTTGTTATGTTGCATCCTGATCCGATTCTGTGTTCTAGCTCTTCCACGAGCCTTGATGATGCATACAAAAACACCAAAAACCCTGATTTTCTGCTTTTACATGGGTGAGGAAGCTTGTCAGAGATACACGAGAGCATAGCCACACACTTCATTATCTTCAGGTCATCACTGTGACAAACAGAAATGCATAAAATCTCAAAGAACACTGAAAACAAACGCCAAGCCTAATGGTGGTAAGATCGCACATCTCGATGCACAAAAATTGCACCTTGGACCGATTTACAGCAGCTATTTCAAACTTGCATCGTCTTTCAGTCACTCATTTACTCCTTCACTTATCCAAACTTTTTTTTATTCCCAAGAGTTTTATCCCCACTCAGATTGGTGCTTTGTAGGCGGGGCATCGCGTCAGAAATTTCTCCGTCTCTCGGTTAGACTTACAACTCGGTGTCCCGTCCGCTAGCGTTAGTTGGTTGACGTTAAAGATCTTTTAAGTCTCTTTTTCAAATGTCAAACATAATGATTGTTCCAACCGGAGTTGAACACTTCAGTTTTTGGAAAGCTTTGTCGGGGAAAAATAATCCCAAGGCGACTTGGTCAATTCTATTTTTCCAAGACCATCCTGACATAAGCACCGCTTGAAAGTTCAACGGTGTTTCCCATGAACTCATAACATGATACATTGCCAAGTCCCCTTGGGATTATTTTTCCCCCGATAAAGGTTTCCAAAAATTGATTTGTTCAACTCCAGCTGGAACTATCATTTTGTTTGACATTTGAAAAAGAGACTTTTGACGCAATCTTTTGACGACTTATTTCGCTTTCAAGCTGAAACTCACTTCCATTTGTCTTGTTAAATTAACAATGAAGGTGTTGATGATGTCATGAGTGATTGTGTGAAAAACAGCGGCTGTTCTTATTTCATGCAATGTTTGGGGAAGTGATTGATGTCTTGCTGGCTTTGTTTGATTCAATAATTCAAATCGAGTAATCCATAACGGAATTTTTTTTTTTTCACTGAAAATATACCTCCAAGTTCCATTTTAGGACTTTACTGTTCCATCATTGTTTCATCAGTAACCATCGGCTCGACGTCAACCAGTAACTTCGCAACTGATGTGTCTGTTATATTCGTTTGACAATACATGAATAGATTGTTTGAATCCCAAGGAAAGGGTCATGGCAGTGTCGATGGTTTCCTGTGTTATTTCAACACTGCTTGACGTTGAGCCTGCAACTTTTCACTCATGGTTTATTAATCTCCTTCTTCCTCACAAGCAGCATGTTGGCACTTTATCCCACCTTTCATCTAACAGCCAGCATTTCACAGGACAATTGTCTGCTCCTTTCACATGCCTTGTAAAAGTCAATTTCCTTTAACCCCCCAATTGGACAGGATGGCTCAGAGGTTGTGCACTTAACTTTGAACTGCTTTGTCTGGGTTCGATTCTCAGTCTGACGATAAACTGTCAGATTCGTGCTGCATAAGTAGGACATTGCATCACAACCGAGGTCGTCTTTCGGAGGGATGTTAAGCTGTGTATATGTCTGCGTGTACTGGTTCCTGCTGGATGCCTAAATATCCCACAGTGTCTTTCAATGAAGATTATGAGTTATCATTTCCAAATTGATCAAATTCAAAATGCTTGCTCTAATCAGCCATGTGAATATTGCCTGATGCTGTCTTGTTCTGGCAAAAGGCACTGCCATTGAGCCAAAGGATTGGAAACTAATTGGGATAAGGTATTTCCCTGTCTGGGATGGTTTGAAAACCAGTCTGAGTTGCCCAGAATGACACGAAAACACGTGCACACACACACACACACACACACACACACACAAACACACACACACACACACACACACACACACACACACACACACACACACACACACACACACAACAAATGAACTACAGTTGGAAGAATGATGTCTGGGGCTCAATGACAATCATGAAAATGTCCCTCGGACCAAACTTTGAGAACAAGAAAACTTCACAGCTTGGTCCAAGAATCATGATCCCTTACAGAAGTGGAGGTGCATACTTCGAGACCTGGGAGGGCTCCATTCCACCTTCTGAAACCCACATATGGAGATAACAGCCAACAAAACAACACACACACACAACACACACACACACCTTCAATCTTTCCTGGACAATTATTCCCACCTCGGTTAAGTGACTCTTGGCTTTAAAAAAAAACTTTTTTATTGTATTTTTGTATACAATGTCGAGGCTCGTATGAGAGCCAACACAAAGAATATATAACAAAGGGAGCAGGAGACAAGAGGGGGAGGAGAGGGAAGGACAAAGCAGTGGGGAACAGAGATGTGAGTAAATCTGTGGAAGGGTGAGGGATGGGTGGGGAACACAGGGTAAACAAGCTAGACACTACAGGGACTTTAATTTCAGGTCCTTGCATGACAGGGAATTTCAGGAAGGAAAGCAGGGAATTTGAAGGAGGTGGGTTTGGGGTGGATTAACGGGGGTCCAAAACATTTTTGTTTTGGATGGGGGAAGATAAGAGATGGTGGTGAACAGCTGTTTTGAAGACCTGGAGGGAAAAGTGGGATTGAAGAGAGTGTGGGAGTTTGTTCCAAATGTGGGAAAAGAGGAAGGAAAGAGAGAAGGTGAACAGTGATTCTTAATTTTGTTCGTTTTGCAAGAAGGTGGTTCCTGGTGGACCTTGAGCACCCTGTGGAAAAATGGGTGGGGGGGTTGACATATACGCAGATGGCAGGGGTGAGGCCGGCGAGGAGATGGGAGAAGACAGAAAGACCACCGACCTGCCTGCGGTGAGAGAGTGAGAGATCCAAAGACTCAGCCTCATCCCAAGAGATACCAATGGTCCTAAATGCCTTGGTTTCCACAGTGTGAAGCCGAGAAAGGTGAGAGGCGGAAGCACCAGCCCAGAAGTAGAGCAGTACCCCATCAGGCTGTGGACGAAAGCTTTGTATGTGGTCAGGAGCTTAGGTGGGCCGGGGAAGGACTTTGCACGATGGAGGATTCCCAGTCGGCGATTGGCTTTGGAGGTCATGTTGGAAATGTGGCTTTCCCAGGAAAGATCCTGGCAGATAGTGAAACCCAGAAGCTTGAATGAAAGGACTTCTTCCAGAGGATTGTGGAGAAAGTAGATGGGGGGGGGGGGGGGGTTCTAAATGGTCCTTTCGGAGAGACAAAGTGAGAGTGTGAGATTTGTCCGGATTGAAAGACATGTTTCATGTGTTTGACCAGTTTCTGATTTTATCCAGATCTGCAGAGAGCGAAGAAGCTGCTGCTTGCTGGTCTGAAGGATGGCAGATGGTATGACAGAGGGTAGAATCATCAGCAAAAAGATAAAGAGGATTTTCGAGAGAGTCGGAGAGATCATTGATGAAAACCAGAAAAAGAACAGGCCCAGAACACTGCCTTGAGGAACTCAAGCTTGGACAGGAAGAGGGCCACACGTTGGCTGCGACAGGAGAGGAAGTCTGTGAGCCATAAGTGTGAGATGGCCTTCATTACCAGAGGAAGAGAGTTTGGTGAGCAGGGCAGGGTGCTAGCCCATGTCAAAAGCACGTGATATGTCTCGGGATATGGCTCTGATTTCATGTCCAGCATTGAGGACCTCCATCCATTGTTGGAGAGTAGAAGCAGCATATCCAGGTAGAGTGACCGGGTCTGAAACTAAATTGATGATTGGAAATCAAGCCATTGGAGAAGAGGAAGGATTTAATGTCTGAAGCGATGATGGATTCCATAATCTTGCTGATGTTTGGAAGAAGGCTTATTGTTCTGTAGTTGCAGGGATCTGTTTTTGCACCTTTTTAGGCAGAGCGGTAATGTGTGCTGATTTATTTGTAGATGGCAGATGATCTTGAGCAAATGAGAGGGTGCAAAGAACAAAGAGAGGGGTTAGAATAGCAGAGGTGCAGGTTTTAGGACACCTGGGCTGATGCCGTCTGGGCCGGTTGCAGAATCTGAGTCGAGATTGACAGCAAGCTCTCCACCTTGTCAGGAGAAAAGGACACAGAGTCCAGGGACAGTTGGATGCGACTGGGTAAGGTGGGTACAGAAAGTATTTGGTTTTGGACATAATATTTAGATGCAAACACCGAGTTTCGGCATTCAGCCTTTTCTCGTGCGGTATCAGCAGTGCGGCCTTTTGAGATAAGGAGGAGGTGGAAGGGGAACATACTCCAGAAACAGATTTGATTAGATGCCACCAAGATTTTGAGGAAGGAGAGAGGTTTGAGAGCTCTAGATTTGAGATTGGAAAGGTGCTGTTTTCTGGTCTCCTGAGGGGAGACACACACTTGTTCTGAGCTATATAGAAGGAACTGAGATTGCCTTCAGTTGGGTTTGCTTTCCATGAGGCAAAGGCAAGTTGTTTCAGGACAATTGCCTCGCCACAAGCTTCATTGAACAATGGGCATGAAGAAGGGAAGGACAACTTAAGACGAGAGGGGATAAACCTGTGCTTGAGGGAGAGCAAGTTTCTTTGAAAGAATTCCCAGGATATTGGAGAAAGTAGTGATGGGAGACCAGTCTAGAAGTTTGCTGGCTGCTTGATGACCCTGACAGTCAGCCTTAGTGAAATGCCAGACTCGACGGTGCTGAGGTGTTTCTCTAATAACAGCCAGAGGCATGTCTACTTTGATAAGCATGTGGTCAGAAGAACCAATTGGAGCAGAGGAAAAACAGCAGATATTTTCAGGGAAATTTGTCAAAATCAGATCCAGAAGAGATGGAGTACCGTTGGTTGAGATCCGGGTCGGGAAGTTGACCGATTGAGTCAGTCCCAATGAGTGGCAGAAGTCTTTTGCTGAAGTGCCATGGCAGATGAGAGAGGTACCCACACACAGCCAACTGGCATTATCACAATTGAAGTCACCACACATGAGGAAGAGATAGTTCAGATGAGAGTGAAGAAGTTAGTCCATGTTTTCGGATAGTGAGGTGTAAATTGAGTAATCACTGTTTGGTGGATGGTACAGTACACATATATATATATATATATATAATATATATATATATATATATATATATATATATATATGAGGTGGAAGGGGAGGGAAGCCGTAGCTAGAGGTATTCCGGGGGTGTGGGGGAGTGAGGGAGAGTGAGGAGAGTGGTGCACGGAGAGTGAGGAATAGAGTCTTTGATGAAAAGAGCAACTCCGCTTCCAGGACGAGGCACAGGACTTCATACCAGAGGAGGAGTAACCAGGGAGAGACACGAGGGAGTCAGAGACTTCTTGAAGAGGAAAGTTTCTGTTTGGCAGATTATGTCTGGTGTGTCAGTGGCAACCTGCATATAAAGATCTGTCAGGTTTGAGAAAGGCCCCGAATGTTTGATGTCCACAGTGTTGAGGAAGATGGATGGAGGAAGCCTTGGGTGCAGGGGAGGGAGGGGAGGGTAGGACACGGCAAGAGGGGGTGGGGTGGGAGTAAGGAGAGTTGTTGAAAGAGTGTAGGGGATTGCAGAACAGCTAAGGGAGTAGGCCTGATGAGAAAATCTCTGTGGTGCTGGGTTGAGGTACAGTGGGGAGTAATAAGAGAGGGGGGCAGAAGGCAGTTGAGGATTTGAGGAGGTGGAGTGATGAGATGGAGGAGAGAGGGCAGGGGAGGGAGGCAGCTTTATGGATGTAAGGGGGGCAACTTTGAGAAGGGTGAGGGAGGGGTGAATGGAGGGAGAAGGGTGAGTGGGAGAGTTGAGGGAAAAAGTTGTGGGGGAGTTTTGAAAAAGGTGAGAGGGAAGCTTGGTGGGGGAAGAGTTTGATGGTTGTTTTGAGAGGGAGGGATGAGTGGGTGAGACGGGTGAATGGCACTGAAGTTACAAAAAAAGGATGATTGATGGAAAACAATGATGCATTACAAACTGGGGTTTTAAAGATTTTTAGGTCAGAGATGCGACTGAAGACATTTGTTTAGGGATGCAAAAAAGGCAAATTAAGAGAATGGAGAGAAGAAACGTTGTAACAGTTGGATTTTTTTAGACAAGGTAGGAAGGAAATGTCAAATTGTGAGCAGTCTGTTGACATAGAAAGTCATGAATTATGATACAATAATGAGAACCACATGGGTGGAAGACGAAGATGAAGCATTATAAGAGATAGTTTATATTATTGTTATTATTAATATTATTTTTTGATAAAGATTGCATAAGATTAGGTAAAGGAAGGTTGAAGGAAGAATAGTGAGGTGAATGGCGAATTTGGATCGGCAAACGCAGAGGGTAGAGACAGATCCAAAAGAATCACGTGGTAACAGGAGTGTATATTTTAAAGTGAACTTATTTATTTATTTATTTAATAAGGATTGCATTAGACTCTGATAAGGAAACGTTGAAGTAAATCGTGGAGTGTTATGGTGAATTTGGATCGGTAAACGCAAAGTGAAACTGATGGGTCGATGAAAAGTAACAGGAAGAGGGTCGAGAGACACGTGGATTTGGGAGGTGCATAGTTAGAAAGGATACAAGGGGAAAAATATTTTTGATGGATTTTTGAATACTCGTATGTGCCCGTACTTGTGTGGCCGAACGTGCAAAAAAAAAATATATTCTTTCAAACCGCGAGCCAGAAACAACAACCACACAGGCAGTTCCTTCGCTCTCGTGTGCCCGTACGTGCGTGGCCGTACGTGCCTGCCCGTACGTGCAAACCAAAAAAAAAAAAAAAAAAACTTTCAAACCGCGAGCCAGAAACAACAACCACACAGGCCGTTCCTTCGCTCTCGCGTGCCCGTACGTGCGTGGCCCGGAAGTTCGCATATCGCAGTTACGATTATTTGCAATTTAGTTTTAATGGCCAATTATTCAATTAGCACCAACGTATTTTGCCTTTTCGCAATGTCATCGCAAGGAAAAACACAGAGAGAGAAGAAGAGAAAAAAAAAGAAAGAAAAAAAAACGTACATGCAAAAAAGAACTTTCAAACAACCACACAGGCCGTTCCTTCGCTCTCGTAAACGACGCACACACACAGACACACACACACACACAGATTGCTGGAATTATAGATGTACAGTTAACTACTTTCTCTGCAGTGTGACGCCATTTTCTGGGGGGGGGGGGGGAAGTACCAAAACAGCAACAAAAAAACATCTAAAGGTACTCGACGGTGCTGAGGTGTTTCTCAGCAACAAAATATCTGCTGACAAAAAACACCTGTTGTTTAAATTTTGTCTCCTACTTGCTTATTTTCGATCGTAAGTTATCGCGTGTTTAAAATTTACTTCCTGGTTCGGAGCATACCAGCTCACTCTGATGTTACCGAAATTTATGCACCGTCTAATATGAAAACGATCATAACTTGGGGCATTGTGTTTATCTATAAATGCGCATAAGAAATCGAGAAATTATTAGAATACACGAAGTCATCACTATCCAAAAGTCCGTACGTTGTAACCCGTAATGGGGAACGCGGCTGAGGTTCTCTTCCCCATCGGCCACGCCCACGCAGCAACGTGTTCTGTCATTGGTTGGTAAATAAATGGCCATAACTTGGGAAGCTCTTGTCCGATTAATATCAAACCTTGAAAAGGCACATACTCCGGTCCCCAGCAATGTAGTTGGCAAGTTTCAATTAGATCGGACCAGTGGTTGTCGAGAAACAGCGGTCACAGACACACACACAGACACACACACACACACACACACACACACACACACACACACACATTGCAGGAATTATAGATAGATTAGGTAAGATTAGGGAATGGAATGTTGAAGGAAGAAATCGTGAAGGTATTTGTGAGAGTGGGTCAGCTCAAATAGAAGGAAGATGGTGTGCTGGTAGAGGAGGAAGAAGAAGAAGAGGACCGGTTCTCGTGGGAATGGAGGAAGAAAGGTTTTTTTTTTTTTTTTGCTATTTTTTTTAATTTTAAGACAAGAAACAGAGGGTATATTTGTGTGGGTTAGATAGTGTGTTGGCCAGTGGGAAAAGTGGGGAAAATATGAATTGATAGTAATAGGGGGAGAATACAAAGAAAAACGATCGTACATTGTAAAAATGGGTGAGCCTCAAGGAAACCCGATAAGACAAGGTCGACTAAAACTCACAAAATAGCACAATTTTTGAAACAAAACCGAACGAGGAACACACAGTAAACACGTAGGTAACAAAATAAACACTTAAAACATGACAAATAACGACCGGAAACTTAACTCTGAGAAAGTCGGCAGAGACCCTGGGAGAACTAGCTGTTGCCTCAAACCCGGAACCCGAAACCGAATTCCCTTTTAGAATTTCCATTTGGAATATCCCTTTGGAATATCCCCTTAGAATTTCCCTGCAGAATTTCCCTTTAGAATTTCCCTTTAGAATTTCCCTTTAGAATTACTCCTTCCAGAATTTTTTAGAAAAATACTGAAGTGGTTTCACCGCTTAAAAAATTGTCCCAGAATGTTCTTTGTTACACCCACTACAAGTGACTGGTTCAACTTGGTCAATACAGTTCATTCACCTCCATTGATATCTATCGAATGAATTTTTAATCATCATCATCATGTTTTATAAAGAATGTCAGTTCTGCCGAGGTGAAACAATGTCTCCTCTTTTTGAAAACAACTGATACCAACCACAATTTTTGTTGTCACTTCTTCAATTTGCTTGCTTGTCTGACACGTCTCCACCTGCTTCTTGCTTCCCTTTTTGTCAGCACATGACCCTTTTATTTGTTGTGTATGTCATCCACAACCGAGTATGTGTATAGAAAAGAAAGTCACTGAAAAAAAATTCTGACATCGATCTGCTCGATTGTCAGTAAACCATTGAGCTGGTGTATGGTGTAGTCTGAGAATTGTAATAAGAACTTGTATTAAATATTTAGCAGAAATGTTTCTTGTACATTATATTCACAATATGAAATGTTAAATTTGAGATTAAATGTAAATGAATGATAGGTTGAAATTAAAGTGTAAGTAAAGTTTTATATATTGTTAGTTCCCCGAGCTGGTAGGATGGCCTCGAAGTACGCACACTCGCCTCAAAGCTTTTTAAAAATTTATCTATTCATATGCAGCCTGTGGCTGCTTGGCTGCATCATTTTCTGGGGGTGTGGCAGTGCTGTTGATGTGATGCCCCCGTTGCCAGCCGGCTGGTACTCATTTTGCCAACTTCGGAAGGACAACAGGTTGAGTCGACCCATCTGGTGTTAATTCAATGAAGGGGCTTGACGTCAAGACCCTAACATTCGTCGGATCTTAAGCCAGCCACCTTAACCGTTAAGCCAACACCAGGCTGGTCAAAGCTCTCTCGCCAAGGTTCGAATCTCTGGCCAGCTATAAACTACCATCCTGGTGTTTCACAGGCAGGGTGATTCATCAATGTGTGTGCCATCCCGACGTTAAAATGAGTGTCCCTTCTGCCAGCATTAGCTGGTGGACATTAAAGGTCCCTTCATGAAGAGTGGTAGGTGAGCTATCACCAGCACCCTGAAGAAATTATAAATTCCGACCTGAGACTTAGTCGAACGTCAGGCCTGGCCAACCGGTTCGTGAAAATTTTTGGCCAAGCGTCCCCCAGGCACCCCCGCAAGAACGTGGTGGTAATTGTGGAAGTTAATGAAGAAGAAGATTGTTGATTAGCTGAGATAACATGATTGCTATAAGACGTTTTTTCAAGGAAACTTTCGTTACGACTGTCTACTAGTTTCTTGAAACATCCTGCGAGAGTAAAATCCAATTATGTATAATTTCAGGGTGAGATGAGTTGGAGTAAAGAAAGTAACTGTCTTTCATGTGAGTTAGCACCTTTCCCTCCACGTGAGTTAGGAACATTGAAATAACTTCCAGGGCAACATAAGATATTCAACTAGCAACTCATGCACTGTCAAGGTGGCGTAATTTGATAGATTTAATCTGTTCGCCATTTTGATTCAATAATAAATATTCTGGTGATTTTTACATCGTCTTCGTTCGATACAATTGTCTTCAAAATTACTGCATTTTGAAAGTTCATTTTCTTCAGTGAGTAATTACAATAAATGATGACATTGCAATAATTTTGTTACTTCTTCATGTTAGTAATGCCTGTTGCTATTTGTCATTAATTATTACCTCCGTCACCAAAGGTGGACGGAGATTATGTTTTCATCCACCATTTTTCTGTCTGTCTGTCTGTCTGAGCAGGATATCTCAAAAAGTTATGGACGGATTCAGATGAAAGTTGGTGGACAGGTTGGGTGTGTGGTGTGACACGGCCAAACTGATTGGATTTTGGTGAAGATTCTGATACGGATCCGGATACTCGAATTTTTTAATGTGACTCTTCACCATTGAGAGATGGGGGCCAAAAAATGATATATAGACGATATCTCAAAAAGTTATGGACAGATTATGACAAAACTTGGTGGATGAATTGGGTATGTGACATGAACAAGCAGTTTGATTTTGGTTAATGATCTATGTATATCCGGCCTATCAGTGCGATACAAAACATAAACTGTTTAGCCTGGCGGAGGTATGCGCTCGACCGAGTGCCGTATTCGTTTTTCATGCATTTTTATTTATTCACTTATTTATCAAATATATATTTTTATATACTTATCTGTCTGCCCCTCTATTTATTCTTATATTTATTTATTTGAATCCGTATCTGTATTGGGACACAATTGCGGATCTATTCTGTTGGTTGCATCATTTTTTGGAAAGGCTTCATTTCCTCAGTGGATTAGGTTTCAGATTTGGAATTTAAACAGGGCACTGAAATGCAACGACAATTTCATTAAATTCCACAAACGGGTTCTAGTAGATTCAACAGTCAATTCAACATCTGAAATGACTCGTCTGAAAAATGATTGAAAAATGATGCAGTGTTGTGCTTGCGCTGTATAAACATGGTAATAGTTTATATTTGGATTTTATCAAGTGACCTTATTTATATTCATAAATCTCTCTGTGTGCACCATACTCTTATACAAAACGTCGGTTTTGCTGAAGCAGTGGAAGGGTCGCCACGCCGATACAGGATACTCGATTGAAGGTACAGGAATTTGTAATTTGTTCAACATGCCGGCGATAGCTCGCCTAGTCTTTGTAAAAATGACACCATGGGATCTTTAACACCCACCGCCAAATGCTGGCAGATGTAACACCAGTTTGACGTCCATAGGAGGGATATGGCACACACTGATGAATCATCCTGCCTGTGAAACACCGGGATGACAATTTATAGCTGAGTCTGGAATCGAACCCTGGTTAGATAGCTTAGAAATGAGTGGACATACCTCAAGGGTATCCTGCCATCATATATGTATGTATATACATACACACCTGACTCAATGTACTTTTACCGAATATTTTGCCAGTGGCTGTAAACACACAACACTCTAAGAGAGCTATTTCCCAGCAACTTGCACCCTTCCAAAAATATCCTCCGATTTCTCATGTAATCTGATAACATTTGATGGCATTCATAAGAATCTTATCATATCTCTTGAGAAATGTGCAGGTGGATTTTCTCAGGTCAAAAGGCAAAATATAATGAGACAATCTCAAAGAATCCTTGTTTTATTTTTTATGAATCGTAAGTGTTTCTCGGAACATTTGATTTTGTTTTTTTTTTCTTCTTCTTCTTGTTGGAAGAAGTCATTTTTCTGCAAACTCACAATGTTATTATGCAGTGTGTGTCGATCTTCATTTCTTGCAAATTGGATTTGTTGTGAGAATAATGATGCGAAAGAATGGCAATATTCTAGCATTTGTAGAATAAGGTGCAAAAGTTTTATTTTTTCTTATTATTATCACTTTTTATGAGTTGCTTTTTTTAAAAAGCAAAAACTTTTTGGACTTTCCATCATGTACTCCTTTAACTGCTAACCCGCAACAGTTTCCATGGCTCCTCCTAGGAGCTGTCCGAACGAAGGAGTTTCCCATATTAATATTTCAACTGTTTCACCGCCTGTCAGTCAAGGGGCAATTTGATGTTCTCGGGCTTTAATTTCCTTTGCCTTTGGCTCTTATGCAGGAAACCAGGTCACCTGGGCTTCTCTAGCCGAATGGACTAAACCAAGGAGGTGATCTTAAAACACCGTTCGTCGTCGTGATGTATTTCCAGAATCTCACAACTGGTTATTCTGAGATGTGCGATTGAAAAACAATGTGTCTGGCAGGATACGTTGCCCTGCTGTGTGATGTGCCCATTGTAGCTGGTAATGATGGCAGCGTGTATAATGAGCCTGGACATTGGTTGTGATGTCTTTGTGCTTGTTTGTGAGTGAAACACCACAATAAGAGGCATTGGGATGTGCACAAGGCCATTGTGCATTCAGGATGAGGCAAATTGCATTACCTTGGATGCAAAAACCATGAAAACATCTCACAAATGTTCTTATAACTGACAACTGAAATGTAATATCCAAAATAATGAATGTAAAATGAGAACTGAGCATGGGAAGTAGGGTATGAGAAAATCTCTGAATGCAGGGATAGGTTAGGGTTAATGATTGCAGCCTGAGAAGGTGAAAGAGGCAAGCAGATAAATGGTGGTGGAAGAGGGGGTGGGTTGATCCTCAAGGGGAATCTTTTCATTGTCATCTCATTAAATTAATTAATTCTCCTTTTAATTTGCCCACACTTGACATGCATGCTGAATTTCATTAATATAGATTATATTTCCATTCCCTTATGTCACTTGATGTAAGCAACCTATCCATGATTGGTTCTTAGTCCCAGAATTTCTCATGGCTTGTCAATTGTCCTGAATGCCCTGATTCTGTGTCGATCTAATGGGCCTCACCACCACCACCACCACCACTTAACGCCTCTTAACTTATATTTTGAAGACTTGAACTGATTTATTCTGTCTATACCCAATTGTAGTTGGATCGATTTATCCCTTTGTGGTTTCATAGATCATTTAGCAGTGGTCGTGGTTCCTAAAGTTGTTCCATCATGTTGATTACTGCCATTGTAATGTTTTATTTGTCATTTGCTTTTTTGTCTTTTCATTAAATATGTATAATATTCAAAGTGATTTTTTTTCAATCTAAAAAGGAGGCTTTGTAAATTTACCGGTCCCCAGAGGTGTGAAGAAGGTGTGTGACCTATTTTATTTGGGTTCAAATGTGACGCTTACGGACGAACTGAGGGTTGGGCTAAAGATTGTACCCTGGAGCTATTTCCTTGTTAGTGGAAAACTGACTTGTTTCCAAGAGAGTAAGGTGAGGCAAGGTACTGTGTGTGTGTGTGTGTGTGTGTGTGTGTGTGTGTGTGCGCACGCGTGGCGGGGATGAGGTATGGAGGTGCTAATCTGGGGCAAGATTCACCTCCCCCTCGCCCACCCTTTAACCTCCTTGCTTCTGGTTATACAGGGGTCTCAGGCTGATGATGTAACCGGCAATTTCAAATGACATCTTCACTATATTGTGCAAAAGGACCAAAGAGGATGTCTCCTGTCCTACCTTTCCTGCCAGTGATTCCAGGCCCCATGTTACTCTACTAGCCAGTTATTTTGTTCCTTTCACCACTTGCAGGTCACATACAGTAAACTATAATGCACTTCTCCTTTGTAGGCAAAGGCTCCTGACATTTTCTTAAAATGGTTATCCAAATGTGTTTCTTTAAATGCAGGATTGTAAGAATCATAATTCCACCATGTTTGTGTACTGTACTTCATAGATGGTTTGAGTATGGTTGAGGCATAGTGGTAATAATGCTCACTGGACTGGCATTGCAGGTGTGATGGATTCATATCCTGCTGAAAGCAGCACAGTATTAACTAGATCGGCACTTAGTCGAGCGCACACCTCTGTCAGGCGAAACAGTTTATATTTTGTATCCCACTGATAAGCCAATCTGGATCCGGACCTGAACCCGAGTGGGCTAAAACTCATCTCTTGGGGTTGTAGTTCAGACCTCTGCTGAATCCAAAATTTGGGAAATGTCACAGGCGTTAGACTGGAGTCAATTTTGGAGAACCCCACTGGGTGCCCTCCTGATCCGAAATCCAAAAACCTGAGACCAAGCGATTCTGCAGACCATCGAATAGAAGGACTGTATCGGGTTTCAGAGCAATCGGTTGGTAAATAAGAGACAAATGAGGATCCAAAGTTTCAGGAAGTAGCCCCCTCCCCCACCCCCTTCCCAGATCCCCCATGATCAGAAATCAGAAGATCGAAGCTCGAGCGATTGTGCAGGCTACATTCTTGTATTCATGTATTGTTTTCAGAACAATCACCCGGGTGATAAGGGAGGAGTCGCAAAAATAGCAGAAAGTTAACAGATGACCGGACAGACATCCAGCCATCATGGCCCATTTTATAGGGTCATCTCTTCGAGATCGAGATGAGATGACCTAAAGAGTTCAAAATCTGAAATGATCAAACAATATAACTTAATTATTTGATCACTGGATACCTTACTTTTGTCTTGTCTTGTTAAAAAGGGTCATTGCTCACCTCCACTCATTAATTTTTCTTTTTTTCCCACCTGTAGAAACAACTTTCACATTCTCTTCAATCTCATTTTCCCTCTAGGTCTTCAAGACAGCTGTTCACCACCATCTCAGATCATCCACCATCCATAACCATGAACTTTTCTACCCTCGCTTCACCACCCCAAGCCCTCCTCCTTCCAAATTTCTCGTTCATTCTTCCTGAAAGTTTCCTTCTGTATCCATCTTGTCCACCCCTTGTGTCCATTCCTCCCCAAACCCATTGTTTGTTCAAGTCTCCCTCTTCAACTCCACTGTTGGTTTCCCCCTTCTCTTTTTACTGTTCCTTTTGTCTCATGACCTGATTTGTTAGTTCCACAGTCAGGAACTAACACCCCACTAGTACCCCTGGTGAAGCACCCTATTATCCAAAATAATCTTACCAGCTTTTATATTACTCCCTCTATGATTTTGTGTGAATTACCAATTTTCACGAAACATATTACTCCCCAAAAAAACAAACCCAGGCAGTGTATAAGCAATATACCCAATCAAGGCCTGAACACGGAGGCGTTATCATAAACCTGTGTAAAACAATCTTTTTAATAACAGGAGCATGTGTAAACACAATAATAAATAAATTTGTGTTGTTGACAACAAATCAATACAACCTCAACAGAGATCTTCAATACATATTACTCGATAATACATATTACTTGGTCACTCCTGGGGGGGGGGGGGGGGGGGGAAACAGGCAGTATATAAGCACAACTGATTGAGGCCTGAAGGCCAATTATCTTTTTATTTATTTATTTATTTTTAATGTTGAAGGCTTCAGTCACAGACTAAATAGTCCTCATCGAGGCCAAGCCTTAAATAAAAGAACTGCATTAACAGAAAAGTAAGGAAAGGGAGAACAGTCCAAGAGTTTTTGAGGAAGTAAAAAAAAATCTGCTTTTTGAAAAGGGGAAGGTCATAAGTGTTTGGGAAGATGTGAGAAGGTAAAGAATTCCAGAGTTTGGCAGTGGAGGAAAAAAAACAAACATCGTAGCGGCCCACCTTTGAGTTGCCAATGGCCACACTATAATCATGTGATGTCATGGCTTGTCGAATATTCCTTTGTCTCGCTAATGGTGGAGGCAAGCAGCAAGTTCTTGTGAGCAGAAGCCGAAGTAATATCTGTAGAAAAGAGAAAGAGAGTTTGATTTTGAGCGGGTAATTTGTAATTTGAGCGGGTCGAGTTTTGAGGTCACATTGGCCGAGTTGACAAGTCGAATAACTTTGGATTCAATTCTGTCCAGTAAGTATGTGGAGCTGGAACCTCCCGAGATGTGAGAGCAGTACTCCATACAAGGACGAATCAATCCTTCATATAGTTGGAGCAACTGTTCAGAGGAGAAGAATCTTCGACATCTGAACAGGACTCCTAATTTCTTCGAGGCAGACTTAGCTATTTGCGTAATGTGTGGATTCCAGGATAAATTTGATGTTGGAGTAATACCGAGTAGGTTTATTGTATTAATAAGAGTTTTAGAAAGAGAGATGAGAAGAAATTGAGTTTTTGAAACATTAAACTTAACTTGATTACATTTTCCCCACTGGAAGATCTTGTCCAAATCTGTGTTTAAAGAGGTGGCTGTGATGAAACGAGATGTAGATCGAGTGAGGGAAGAAGGGGCAGATGGGCAAGACATGGAGGAGTGTAATGTTGAGTCATCAGCGTACGAGTGCATTTGGTTATTTGTGGAAGAAAGAAGGTCATTGATAAAATGAAGGCAGAGTGTTGGAGAAAGAACGGAAGCCTGAGGTATACCACTGTTGAACCATCAACAATTGCGGAGAGAGAGTGGTCGGAGAGAAAGCTCGATATGAGAGAGCAGAGTGAAGGAGGAAAGCAGAAAGAGGGAAGCTTGGATATCAAACCCCGATGCCAGACTCTGTCAAAAGGCTTTTGAGATATCAAGGCCTTCAACAAAGGATTCCCCAAAGTCTCTCAAAGAAGAGGCCCAGACATTCCTAATGTAAGAAAGGATATCACCTGTAGATCTTGCCTTGCGAAAGCCGTATTGGTGGTCAGATAGAAGACTGTGAGATTAAAGATGCTTGAGAGAAAAAAAAAATCTAGTTTTCTCTGGGGTAATTTTTTTTTCTTTCATCCAAACAGCCCTCATCCTTTCTCTGGATGAAAGAGGAGGCTATGCAAAGTTTGATTGCACTGGTTCCTGCAGGTTCCCACAAACAAACTTTCTTCTTCATATATTACATTTCAGAGTAACATACCCTGAATTTGTGCTGGAGGGAAAGGGGTGGCCTGGCTAATGGGCAGTGCTTGTGACGCTTTTGGAGAAGGGTGGAAGGCGTGGCCTGTAGAATGGGTGGCACTTCTGACACAGGCAGGAACTGTGCTTTGTATATAAGATAGGATGTGATCATCATCATGATGATGATGATGATTAAAAACTTACTTTGCCTAAAACACTCCCCGACACCCACTGATGATCCTCTGAAAGTTTGACAAAGATCCGTGAATGAACTTCATTGACCCATTTGAACTAGTCACTTGAAGTGGATGGAATAGTGCAATTGATCAGAGACAAGGAGCTGATATTTGAGGTCCCCCGCCTTTTGGGTGGTATGACGAATAGATCTGTGCAATATGAAAGCTAAATCTTGAACGATTTTTCAAATATCACGACCACAAGCCAAGTTACCGAGATGGTTGCCATGGCAACATAATTCAGCCAATCACTGATGTGCTCTAATCAGGTTGAAATAATGTCATGAGGAATAGTTATCTGCAATATGAAAGCTAAATGCTCAACGGTTTTTGAAATATCCCATACACAAAAGTGCATGGATGGTCGGTCGGTCGGACGGATCTAATTTCAATGTACCCTGTCTCCGACCTTGTCAGAGGGGCGGGGAACAGAAAGAGGAACAAAAGGGAGAAGGTGGGCCATATGCCTGAAACAAATATGGCAGCCAATGTCCCACAAAGCAAAGTGCAATCTCAAAAATCATGGAATCCATCATCGCTACTGACGTAGGCTTTCATCTTTTCAAACCGTGATTTGTGACCATCAGTTTGGATTCCCTCCTGTTCACTTAACATGCTGCTGCTTCTCCCTCAGCAATGGTTTGAGGCCCTAAATCTCCAGCAATAAGTGAGGACAGTCTCTCAAGGAAATCTCAGGCATTTCGCACTGTCTGGAATCCTGCTCCACTTACCAAGATGCCACTGGTTGATGTTTTCAGGTTTTACTTTCCTTTGCCTTTGGCTCTTGTGCAGAAAACCAGGTCAGCTGGGCTCATCTAGCCGAATGTACTAAACCAAGGAGGTGATCTTAAAACATGTGGCATTTAAGATTGCTTCCAAAGCCAGTTGCAGACAAGACATCCTTCATGGTTTCAAGACATTATTTGATAAATCAGAAGTACTGTTCTCGCAGCCGACAAAGCTGTGTCTGTAGCTTAATGGAGTACTGTTCTCCTTATGGGCTGGCACCCCCGAATCGCACTTGTTTTTTCTGTATTCCAAATCAAAAGATGGATTGGGAAGTTATAAATGAGGTCGAAACAAAGCCTGTTGCTCATACATCAATGGCAGGCCAGTGACCCCTGGTTTTTACAGCCTCTCCTCAGATTTAGGTCACTCTGCTTTATTAGCCATACAACTTTGCACAGTCACTGCAGGATGCATGCATTCCTTACAGAACACCCCACCACGACCCCTGGTGAAGCACCCTTTCACCCAAAATAATCTTACCAGCTTTTATGTTACTCCCTCTATTACTTGTTGAAAAGAGAAAAATCGTTGCAAGAAAAATTCAAATAACTGTTATTTAAACATGTTTTACAACAAATAGCCCACGTCGATCTTGAACCACCTTCTTCGTCTCTCCCAGTCATCCTAACATCTACCTGAACCATCACTTATAATTTAGAATACATTACAATATATGTACATTATTTGATTCATTTTACCAAATTGAAGATATTCTTATGACCAAATTTTTGAGAGAAACACAGAGGAATAAAGCTTTGTTTGATGACTTTCCCTCATTAACATCTGATTGCCTAAGGACAACACTTTCCTATGACTGATGACCTCAAATCATACCAAGTGTAATCACATAATCGATGCCAAAACCAGATATTTCACAAATCTAGCATAAACTAGGCATGCACTCGGGAGTGCCTATGGATAAGAGCTTTAATGATGCTGGCCAACATATGCAACTTCTGGGAAAGTTCACTATTCAGATATTCCAAGCATAGCAGACAGATTTTTTTTTCTTCATGTTTGTTTACTGCTTGAACTTTCATTGTAGAATCAGCAGGGATATGCACCCAGCATACCTGAAGTGATGCTTCTGACAGCGACCTGCTGCACTGTTCTTGTATATTTGTCTCAGACAGATAATCAGAGTTTATTCCTGGAAGTTTTTCAAGATACATTTGCCTTCATGAAATTTGGATGCAAAGCCTTCAGGGTTCAGAGGCAAGACCTCTTTCCGGCGTTCCTATGCATCAGCAGGGTATTTCTGGATGGCACCGTGCTACCCCGACAAGATGCTACCCCTGCTGACTCAACAACTCAAAATTGCATGTCTACAAGCAAATGGAAATTGGTTATCATGCCACGAGACACCTCCCACTTCCACAACTAATAGTAGGAGTCCTTATGTATTCAGTTGATTTCTAAATGTTAAAAGTGATCTGAGAACAGTTCTAGAATTGTATCAGTGTTTAGAATCCGTATTTACATGTTACCAGTGATTAATTTTTCAGGAACCATGGTTTAGGTGCCCATTTTAAGCACATAACCACCATACATATAAATGTCCCTTTGAAAGGCTGCAGGTTGTCAAAAAGTACATTCGGAATAGCTCAATGTTGTTAAGGATGTGTGAGGGGCATACATGTCTGTTAAAGAAATACAACAAATGGCTCAGGTGTCCATTTTCTGAATAGGCCTCAAATCATATGGAAATCTTAACATTTAATTATCACTCGCCTTGAAATATATGTGAACATCTACAAAATAATTTGAATCACTTTAGGAACCCTTTTTACCCTGCGCATGCGAAGTGAAAATTGGGGTTAAGCAATTGGTTCACACCCGTCCGTCTGTCTGTCTGTCTCATCAGTTTATGATCAAGGAACAACTTATTTAAATTGAATGTTTGGTTTCAAACACGAATCGGAATAGGAATAGGAAGACAAATATGCCATTTTACCATACTTTGGCTCTGAATTCGTCCTGACCACACATTCACAGAGAAGAGTGAGAGAATATTTTTACTCTTTCTCTCTGCCTGGCAGTCAAACAAAATTGAAAATTATTCCAAAAATGAAACTTACTGTTTTTAATGAGATCATAATGGACACAAACAACAGGCACAACTAACTAATGTAACATGTTAGATAGGGTGACGTAATCGACTCTTGGTTAAACGGCAATAAAACCCAGATTTAATTTAGTGAAACGACTTTTAAACCTCTTTAAACCTTTGTTTAAATTGAATTATATACTTGAACACTGTATAACATAAATCGCCTTCATAATACTTATAAGAACCTCCAATTTTGCAGTATTTGGATGTGTTTTATAGGGTGGTGTATGTAATAGAATCAGTTCAGCACATCCCCTGGAAAGAGGGCATGGCATGTGAGAGGGTGCAGTATCGGGGTGAAGAAGAGGCCGCCAATATGGCTCTGTACGATGCCGATTGACGCTTTGTTCTACGGTGATCAGTAAAGCCTCCATCTCATAAACTGTGACTCGTCATCGTCTTATTACAATGTATAAGGGTGATGTCTAAGACTGCTTCAGTACCGCAAAACTTCTGGATTTTTTTTTAACGATCTTTAAAATCATTATTTTATTAAAATTGAAGTATATACTTGAACACTGCATGGGCTATCGTGTTCTAAAACCTCTCTAGTTTTCAAATATGGATTAGGTGCCCACATAAAAAAAAATGCTTTGATTTAATGGGCCAGATATTATGTTGGTGTCTGCTTTGAATTGAGAGATTATTGTAGAGTATTTGGAGAAAAAGGACTTTTGCATGCCAATTATCAATCTTGACCTTCTTTGGATTTAGTGACCCTTTGTCCAAAAATGGATCCTTGATGCACATAAATTATTAATTATCACCACTACTGTAATAAATGGCTGCCACACGTGGACATTTCAAATGATATGACTGTTACTAAGAGAACTCTTCTCCTGGTGATGTGGATGAGGCTTAATAAAGTTATTGATTTCACACAATATTTTTAATGGTTCGAGCTATTATTGTCCATTTGACATTTGGCCAACCTAGAAATTCTTACTAGTACAAGTTTTTTTTTTTGTTCTTTTTTTTTTGCTGAATCACATTGGTATGGATCTATTGAGGAAATTCAGGTTGGTTTTCCAGTCTGGCAACTTTGGGGGAACTCAGCCTTTGGGCAATGATCCAATATGGTCGGCACAGACACTATGAAATACAGAAAATCAGTCGTAACCTTTGATAGGGATGAGCTAGAAGCTTGATTTTGATTTTGAGCTTGATGTTGAACTGGAACATCTGGGCTCCATTTGTGAATTCTATCTTGAGACGATGCGTGATCAAAATAAGTGGATGGCATGTGTAATCGGCATTGTGTCAGCCTCGTCATGATTCATCATCATGGTCATCATGGGCTCTACTTTTCCTTCAGTGCTTGTATGCATGGCACTGGTACGAACATGGTCGTCTGTGAAGGCTATGACAAAATTTCTCTTTTGGTCTTTGAATATCTTCATAAACGCATCTGCAAGGAACATTCCAACCTCTTGCTTTGTCTTGGCATGCTTGACAAATTGAGCCATTGTAATGTAGGCAAGATTTGTAGATTCACTGCGTAGTGTGTTGCTGCTACATCGTCTTATTTTGTGTACGTGATCAAGGCTCATGGAAGAGCTAGAGCAGAATGGAAGGGAACAAAATGAAAAGGGGAGGAATACCAACAGCAGAATATAAGTGGGAGTGAGATCAAAGGCAAGGGGAGAAGGACACTCGGTGGTAAACGATTAGCCACACACAGGAAGGGGAAAGCAGGCATGAAACAGAAAAGGAACAAACCAACAAAGAGAAAGAGAGAAGGGAGAGGGGGTGGGGGGGGGGAATCACAATAACCTGTAAAAAGGAGTGCTTCGGAATGGGTTAATTTGGGGTAGAAGAGATCATGAGTTTGGATTGGGGGGGGGGTGAGGGGAGTGACCTGAGATAAGTGGTGAGCAGCTTTCTTGAAGCTCTGGAGAGAAGGATATTAGTTTCTCTTTACCCCTGCCACCGAAGGTGGATAGAGGTTAGGTTTTCACCTTTATCTATCTGTTACTTGCGAATATCGAAGATTTTTCAAATATATCGGTTGGTCTTGTGCATTATTCTGGCTACCTGTTTGTCTGTTTGTCAATCACCGACACATCACAATTTTAAAACGATCTTCACGAAACTTCACCACATGGTCGAGTTCTTCATAAGCAAGAAGCCTATTGTTTTTGAGGTCAAAAGGTCAACATAGGGCAAAGGTCAACAATTTTGTCAAATTTCTAAAATCCTCAATTTTCATTCAATGGACTAGAAATTTGAACAGGATTTGCAAATCAGGTCACTGATTCAACTACCAATTATTTGTGAGGTCAACATTTGCCAACGGTCAACAACTTTGGTGAACTTTCTAAAATCCTCAATTTTCATCTCATTAACTTGAAATTTGAAGAGGATTTGCATATCAGGTCATTTAATTCAACGACCAATTATTTTTGAGGTCAAATTTGTTTTATGGATTTCACAAGTATTGTGCAATGCACAACATCTTTCTTGTTTGCTTTTTTGTGAACAAAATATCTCAAATAGTTGTTGACCGATTCAGACAAAACTTGGTGGACAGGTTGGGTATGTAACAAGGAAGAATTGATTCGATTTTGGTGAAGATCCGAATCCGGATCCGAGAATTTTTTAAGTGATTTCTTTTTCACCATTGAGTGGCAGGGCTAAAACGATATAGAGCAGGATATCTCAAAACGTTATCGGCGGATTCGGACAAAACTTGGTGGATGCATTGGATAAGTGAAGAGAACAAGCCGATTAAATTTTAGTTCAGGTCTGAGTCCAGATCTGGCCTAGTTGTGGGATACAAAACATAAACTAAACAGCCTCTCCTGAGGAATCCTCTCTCCCAAGTGCCCTTCTAGTTCCTCTTTCATGGCCTTTCTCAAACCCTCAATGTATGGATCAAAGATCAACCTTATTCTGGAAAAAGGCAACCGAAACCACATTCACAATTATCCTTAGAATTCTCTGGTATCGCTGTAGTCCTTCATAGGTTGATGCCAAAGTGTTCCAATTTGAAACAATGACGTAGTCTTCCAACCAACTCATGGTATGAAATGCCACACACATGTGTTTGGCAGTCATTCTAAAAAAAACGACTGGAATTGCCATCTAATCCATGTTATAATTGAAGTTTATGAAAGTAATTTTAATGATTTAATAAAGGTGTTAACACCTTGTCTTAGCACGGAAAACTCGTCAATTTTTACAAGCTGGTGGCCACTTGATAGCCCAACGTTTGTAATTTTTGTGTCAGGTAGCCATTTTGAATAAATGAGAACCTCAACAGGTTTCTTTGAAAATTGAGCATTGGCAACATGAACATTCGTTTATTGCGAATGTGAGAGCATCAACAAAGCACGTAATATTTGAACGTGTCGATAAATTATGTACGTAGTAGTCTATAAAATACACATGACCGGAACGTGAATCTTGGAATTAAACCGAAAAAGTCTGTTTGTCCACTGAATGAACAGAAACCGACATCGTTAACTATCATTGAAACACCACACAAATACACAGTGGAAAAACACCACACAAATACACCAGCACACAAACATAACAAAATACACCACACAAACAACATGTATACCACACAAAACAACACATACACCACACAAAACACACATACACCACACAAAACAAAACACGTACACCACACAAAACAACACGTACACCACACAAAACAACACTTACACCACACAAAACAACACGTACACACACAAAACAAACAGTACACAACAAAACAACACAACACCACCAAAACAACACATAACACCACACAAACAACACATACACCACACAAAAACACACATACACCACAACAAAACAACATGTACACCACACAAATACACAGTGGAAAAACACCACACAATACACCAGCACACAAACAAAAAAAATACACCACACACAACAACACGTACACCACACAAAACAACACGTACACCACACAAATACACCAGTGGAAAAAACACCACACAAATACACCAGCACACACATAACAAAAATACACCACACAAAAAACAACACATACACCAACACAAAACAACACATGCACCACACAAAACAACAACGTACACCCACAAAACAACACGTACACCACACAAAACAACAATACACCACACAAAAAACACAGCACCACACAAAACAACATGTACACACACAAAACAACACATACACCACACAAAACAACACATCACCACACAAAACAACACATGCACCACACAAACAACACGTACACCACAACAAAACAACACGTACACCCACACAAAACACACATACACCACACAAAACAACACATGCACCACACAAAACAACATGTACACCAACACAAAACAACACATACACCACACAAAACAACACATACACCACACAAAACAACACATGCACCACACAAAACAACACATACACCACACAAATACACCAGTGGAAAACACCACTCATATACACCACACACAAACATTACACAAAATACACCACAACAAAACAACACGTACAACCACACAAAACAACACATGCACCACACAAAACAACACGTACACCACACAAAACAACACACACACAACAAAACAACACATACACCACACAAAACAACACATAACCACCACAAAACAACATGTACACCACACAAAACAACACGTGACACCACACAAAAAACAACACATACACCACACAAACAACACGTACACCACACAAAACAACACATACACCACACAAAAACAAACACACACCACACAAAACAACACACACACCACACAAAACAAACACACACCACACAAAACAACAATACACCACACAAAACAACACGTACACCACACAAAACAACACGTGCACCACACAAAAACAACCGTACACCACACAAAAACACGTGCACCACACAACAACACATACACCACACAAAACAACACACACACCACACAAAAACAACACATACACCCCCACAAAACAACACGTACACTACACAAAAACAACATGACACCACACAAAACAACACATACACCACACAAAACAACACATACACCACACAAAACAACACATACACCACACAAAACAACACACACACCACACAAAACAAATGTACACACACAAAACAACACATACACCACACAAAACAAACAATACACCACACAAAAACAACACGTACACCACACAAACAAACACGTACACCCACACAAACAAACACGTACACCACACAAAAAACACACGTACACCACACAAAACAACACGTCACCACACAAAACAACACATGCACCACAAAACAACACGACACACACAAAACAACACGTACACCACAACAAAACAACACATACCACCACACAAAACAACAACATACACCACACAAAACAACACATACACCACACAAAACCAAAACCACATACACCACACAAAACAACACATACACCACACAAAACAACACATAACCACACAAAACAACACATGCACCACACAAAACAACACATGCACCACACAAAGCAACAATGCACAACACAAACAACACGTACACCACACAAAACAACACATACACCACACAAAAACAACACAGTACACACACAAAACAACACGTCACCACACAAAACAACAACGTACACCACACAAAACAACACGTACACCACACAAAACAACACGTACACCACACAAAACAAACACGTACACCAAACAAAACAACACTACACCACACAAAACAACACGTACACCACCAAACAACACATGCACCACACAAAACAACACATGCACCACACAAAACAACACGTACACACACAAAACAACACATACACCACACAAAACAACACGTACACCACACCAAAACAACACATACACCACACAAAACAACACATACACCACACAAACAAAACACATGCACCACACAAAACAACACGTACACCACACAAACAACACGTACACCACACAAAACAACACGTACACCACACAAAACAACACTTCACCACACAAACAACACGACACCACACAAAACAAACATCACCACACAAAACAACACATGCACCACACAAAACAACACGTACACCACAAAAACAACACATACACCACACAAAACAACACGTACACCACACAAAAACAACACCACACAGAAAACAAACACGTACACCACACAAAACAACACATACACCACACAAACACAACACGTACACCAACACAAAACAACATGTAACCACACAAAACAACACTGCACCACACAAAACAACATCACCACAACAAAACAACACGTACACCACACAAAACAACACATACCACCACACAAAACAACACGTACACCACACAAAACAACACATACACCACACAAAAACAACACATGCACCACACAAAACAACACGTACACCACACAAAACAACACACACACACACAAAACAACATGTACACCACACAAAAAACAACACATACACCACACAAAACAACACATACACCACACAAAACCAACAATGCCACACACAAAAACAACACGTACACCACACAAAACAACACATGCACACACAAAACAACACGTACACCACACAAAACAACACATTACACCACACAAAACAACACTTGCACCACACAAAACAACACATACACCACACAAAACAACACGTCACCACACAAAACAACACATACACACACAAAACAACACATGCACCACACAAAACAACACGTACACCACACAAACAACACATGCACACCACAAAAACAACACATGCACACAGAAAACACACGTACACCCACACAAAACAAAACATACACCACACAAAAACAACACGTACACCACACAAAACAACTGTACACCACACAAAACAACACTTGCACCACACAAACAACAACGTACACCACACAAAACAACACGTAACACCACACAAACAACACGTACACCACACAAACAACACCATACACACACAAAGCAACACATACACACCAAAACAACACATACACCACACAAAACAAACACGTGCACCACACAAAACAACACGTACACCACACAAAACAACACACACACCACACAAAACAACACGTTCACCACACAAAAACAGTACACCACACAAACAACACATACACCACACAAACAACATGTACACCACACAAAACAACACGTACACCACACAAACAACACACACACCACACAAAACAAACACATGCACACCACAAAAACAACACACACACCACACGTATTCACCACACGTATTCACCCACGATTCACCACACGTATCACCACACGTATACACCACACGTATTCACCACACCGTATTCACCACACGTATTCACACACGTATTCACCACCAGTATTCACCAACGTATAACCACACGTATACACCACACGTATTCACCACACGTATTCACCACACGTATACACACACGTATTCACCACACGTATTCACCACACGTATTCACCACACGTATACACCACACGTATTCACACACGTATTCACCACACTAATTCACCACACGTATTCACCACACGTATTCACCACACGTATTCACCACACGTATACACCACACGTATTCACCACACGTATTCACCACACGTATACCACCACACGTATTCACCACACGTATACACCAACATATTCACCACACGTATTACACCACACTATCACCCACTTATTCACCAACACGTATTCACAACACGTATTCACAACACGTATACACTACAGGTATCACCACAGTATTCACCACACGTATTCACCACACGTATTCACCACACGTATACACCACACGTATTCACCACACGTATTCACCACACTAATTCACCACACGTATTCACCACACGTATTCACAACACGTATTCACCACACGTATACACTACAGTATTCACCACAGGTATTCACCACACGTATTCACCACACGTATTCACCACACATATTCACCACACGTATTCACAACACGTATTCACCACACGTATACACCACACGTATACACCACACATATTCACCACACGTATACACCACCATATCACCACACATATTCACAACACATATTCACAACACATATTCACAACACGTATTCACCACACGTATACACCACACGTATACACCACACGTATACACCACACGTATTCACAAAACGTATTCACCACACGTATTCACCACACGTATACCACACGTATACACCACACATATTCACCACACGTATACACACACGATACACCACACGTATACACCACACGTATACACCACACGTAACACAACACATATTCACCACACGTATACACCAACACGTACACCACACGTATACACCACACGTATACACACACGTATTCACCACACGTATTACACCACACGTATACACCACACGTATACACCACACGTATTCACAACACGTATTCACCAACGTATTCACCACACGTACACCACACGTATACACCACACGTATACACCACACGTATTCACCACACGTATTATACACCACACGTATACACCCACACGTATACACCACCGTATTCACAAACACGTATTCACCACACGTATACACCACACGTATACACCACACGTATACACCACACGTATACACCACACGTATACACCACACGTATTCACCACACGTATACACCACACGTATACACCACACGTATACACCACACGTATACACCACACGTATTCACAACACGTATTCACCACACGTATCACCACACGTATACACCACACGTATACACCACACGTATACACAACACATATTCACCACACGTATACACCACACGTATACACCACACGTATTCACCACACGTATACACACACGTATACACCCACACGTATACACCACACGTATTCACAACACGTATTCCCACACGTATTCACCACACGTATACACCACACGTATACACCACACGTATACACCACACGTATACACCACACGTATACACCACACGTATTTCACAACACGTATTCACCACACGTATACACCACACGTTTATACACCACACGTATTCACAACACGTATTCACCACACGTATTCACCACACGTATTCACCACACGTATACACCACACGTATTCACCACACGTATTCACCACACGTATACACCACACGTATACACCACACGTATTCACCACACGTATTCACCACACTCCTGGCGAGGGTCTGTGATCTCTAATTGCTCTTTCTAGTTGGTCTCAGCAAGATCTACCTCAAGTGGTTTCTCTGGTTTATGTTTGGTTTGGTGGATTTGTGGTTGTGTTGTGTATTTTTATCGGTCGTCTCCATCCTCGTCGCTCCGAGGGCGTTAAGAGTGAACATGACATGTCATCAAGACGAGGAAGCACAGACAGGTAGGTACTCCCTGATGGTCATTAATAAGAAAGCTGTTTTTTTTATTTTAAAACTGACAATCCTCGAGTAATTCTCCTGACACGAGCTCAGTCCTTACTGCTGCTGAATTTAAACCCACGACCCCTGGGATGTCATCACCCTGTCGTTTTCCCGTTCAACCTCTTTGATCGCTAGTTTTCACTCCTGGCTGAATCTTATCTGACCAAAAGTGTTGTCAAGTAATGTGCATCCAGTGGAATGGTGCTTGCTGTATTTTTGTGGGATCGTTCGTGGTTATGTCCCATTAGCACGGGCAGGAATGTTCAATATTCCAAGAAGACTTTCACAAGAGCAGAGCTTCTGGCACAGTGTTATTGCCAAAGTGTCTGTAGTAATCCAGTCATGGTGGACCACCTGGCTTCATGATGACCCCTCCTGATCTGGATCATGATATAAATGCCCGTGGTACACGCACAAAGTTCTTCTAATGAAACAACAGTATTTGAAGTGACCGGCACTAAAAAAAAACTCGGTTGTATCTTTGTTCATTTAAATTCCCTTTGGTCACTTGATAGAATCAACCTTTTGGAAAGATATATCAAATGTTTATTTGTACCAGTTTGTCATAATTCCATGAGATGAGAGTCCTTTGCCTAAAAATAACCACACAAGGTGGCACCGCAATGTTCTCAAACAACATTCAGAAACACAAGCCACAGACTCTGTAATTAGGTGTTTCTGCATGTTAAACAGAATAATATATCTATCCACAATAACAAGTGTGTGTGTGTGTGTGTGTGTGTGTGTGTGTGTGTGTGTGTGTGTGTGTGTGTGTGTCTCCTCCATAACTCCAAAACGATGAAACCTAGCAGCCTGAAACTTTGCATGCGTACGAAGAAAACCCCAAGGAAGTGCATGGATGAAAATTGGGAGTTTTGGTTAATTAAAAACACCCCTTCTGAAGATAATAGCTTACTTTATAAAAGGCTTATCCTTGGTCAGCCCAACTTCACCTCGCAGGGGGTCTCGGCCGCCATTTTGATTCGGCCTTGCCTTGTAAACAGGATCTACTCTCACGGACGAATTGAAGTATATAATCGAATTATGATTCCGGATTTGAGTATCGGATCTTGTGGACTAAATATAAGTGTTGAAATCTGGAGTGAAATCTGATGAAAAGGTTAAGAAATTACCGATTCTTATCAGTAAGCATATTTATTTAAGGAAGGCTATGCTCCCATCTCCATATTCAATAAAGCGATGGGTTGGATTTGCTCTTGTGTTTGTGACCTTAGTCCGATGAGCTCCCAAGGTTAATCGTGACGGATTCCGATAAAATTGGTGAGATGGTGAGCTGAGATCATCAAATACAGTATCAGATGTGAAAAATAACTCTGACAACAATCAATAAGATTGGTGAAGGAGTCGTGTGTCTGATAAAAAAAAATATATAGTACCAACACAACCTATACATCGCTTTAAAGGTGATGTTACTGCTCATATAATGACATAACTCTGAAGGGTGAAAGAAGAGTTTGGAGAGAAAAAAGGTTACCGCTTTCGCTAACTTATTGAAATATCCACCCTGCAAAAATTTAAAAACAAACAGTTTTTATCCGTACACCGATGCAGCGGTTTCAAGAGTGCGTTCCAATTGTCTGAAAACAAAACATATTTTTCATATCTTTTCACATGGTCAACTATATGGGGGCTGCTCTGGTGTTGGAACACCAAACAATTTGCATGTTCTGACCCTTGAAGGAAAAATATTTGATATTGTCTAGTCAAATGCATTGCAATAATATGTTCAATTTTTTTGATATTTATGTTCAGTATATTACAGCTTAATAAGCTGTAATGTTTGTGTCAAAATATATGTGCTTTATTGTGGTAGTCCAATAAATGTATGTTAGATCCCAGGCAACATCGGATACCTTTGTGGAAGGAGGGAGGGAAAGGAGGAGGGGAGAGGGATGGGTGGGGTGGGAGCCGGGGGAGGGGAATGCGTCGGGTGGTTGGGGTAGGGGTGGAAGGCAGGGGAGAAGAGGTGGTAGGAGGGAACCGGCATTGCTCGGCAGAGCTGGGTACCTTTGTGGGAGGGGGGAGGGGTGGCGAAGGAGGGGAATGGATGGAGTGTGAATTCGGGGGAGTGAGGGTGGGAAGGGGTGGGGTGGGAGTCTGGAGGGATGGGTGGGGTGAGAAAGAGAAGAGGGCCTTCCGGAACCACTCCCATGCGACAAAAATTACCGCCCAGGCTCGCTGTCAAATCCCGCATGAGCCACACGCTCCTCAACGCACAGCAACTAAGTTGTCCATCATTAAACTCTATCACGCGAATACAGTGCTGCTGAGGTCATCGTCACAGAGTTATACAAGTCTCCATCTATAAGGTCAGACTCCCTCCACTATTCTGCGTAGCGCACCCACCGAATGCCTGCGCTAGAAGCATTTAATCCTGTTTCCAGGTGCGACATTCTCTACATATGTCGGTTGCGTCTGCATTCTCGTGTCGATTTCATGATCGTCCCTAATCGTCCCAACATGCGCCCGCTGCGGTAACCTAACACGCCTTGATCAAAGGCCGTATAGTCCCCATATAACGATCTGCACGGTCCCTACGTTCTGCTGATCATAACAGTTCATGAACACACATGAATCAGCTTTCTACTCCCTGGAAGTATCATTTTATCTATATCCTCCAGACTCCACCCACCCCTTCCCCACCCTCACTCCCCCCGAATCACACTCCATCCATTCCCCTCCTTTCGCCCCTCCCCCCCACAAAACCCAGCCCTGCTCACCTCCAACCAGTTTCTTGTTCAACGAAAAAAGTTGATAATCCCGGTTTTTTTTCCCAGGTCATCAAGGTGGAGGATTTATTTATTTTTTTTATTTTGACTTAGGTTGGTGCCCCGAAAGGTATATGGGAAAGCATTATACTTGTTCTTTTTAATCGCCATTTTTGGAAAGGGCAACCAAAGGATCCCATCTGATCGTTCACTAATCGGAATCTATTAGTCTCCGTCACATATTAAATGTCCACCAAGTTTCATGAATCCGTCCACAACTTGTTGAGTATTATGTGCACACAGGCAGACGGAAATACAAACGGAGTGAAAACATGACCTCGTTCACTTCGGTAGCGGACGTAGTTAAACAATGGTGTTGAATGATTTTAATATAATTATTGGACACCCGTATGAATACGTGTACATGTCGGAGGAACCTTCACATTAAATTGATTCCATTTTAAAAGTTAATTTTTCAATATGTTTCGGGTCAGGTTGGTGTGGTTGGCGGTGGTGGTCAGAATGATGAGGGATTTGGGAGACACCAGTATGTTTCTTCTGTCCAGATTTCCTTTTCTAAGATGGAATTGGTGGGGTATCGAAAGAAGGGAGTGCTCGGCGTGGTTCCGATTGTCGTGTTAACAATCGGGGAGTGTGTCGGGTGGGAGTCTGCGTAATCTCTGGGGGGAGAGGGAAGGGAGAGAGGGCTTAGGGTGGGGGGGGGGAGGTGGGGAAATGGATGGGAGGAGGGTGGGGAATGGTGGGAGATGGATCCAGCATTGCTCAGCAATTGCAAGTTACCTTTGCTTTCCCTCCCTCCCAACTTTCTTTCACTCCCCCACTTCCATAGATCCCTCATCCTTGCTTGCTCCCCTCCCTCCCTGCTCCTTCTTACTCCCTCTCTCCATTCCTGCTCTTCTCCCCTCCACCTCTTCAACCTCCCCACCCCCCCCCATCGCAGTTTAATGAACGTAGGTGGCTCGGTTAAAGATATTCAATGTTTATTCTTGATCAGACAAACTAGTTTTAACAGTAGGAGGATCCTATGTACAGCTACATGGTATCTTTAATTCATCCGTCATCTAACATTATCTGTTCACAGACCTGCTAACACACAGACCAAACACACTTTGCTGTGTGTGAATGGGAAACTCTTAGTTTTAATATCACCCGCGAACCAAGATCTTTATTGGTGACCTTGTCTGAGTATTCTCCTCCTTTGTGATGTTTAAGTGACACTAGTGCGAACAGAATTTGTGTATAGAATATATTTAAATATTCTCAACCACACCAAAAAACTTATAATGTCTATTTGGATGAAGCGTGTGTTACGAATGTTAGGGAATTCGGTTAATCATCTGACCTCAAGGTTTTATCCTGAGTCAGACCAAAATAGTGTTGCGGCTCCTTTCGATGTTCCCGCCCTAACAAATGATCAAAATACAGTTTGTGAGGCCCCGATCGAGGTGCTCGACATAGTTGTCCAAGTTGGTGGATTCGAGGCCCCATCTCTTGTTGAGTAAATTGTAAAGCAGGGCTCGCAAAGTAGCACTCCGCATCACTCGGTACCCCTCTTAGACGTGTCTGGAAACGAGTTAGTGAAGGTCCAGGGTGATATTTACGAACCTAGTGGAAGGTCATCTGGTCTCTCTGCTTCAGATGATGATGACATGGAGGTGACTGATCTGTCACAGTCATCATCTGATCATTTACAGATATCTCCCCAGGTTATGGACCTATTATATCCTTTTGAATGAGACGTTTAAGCAGCGGAATGTTATCATTCATAAACATTTTCCTGACTTGCTTTCCTTCATGCAGACTGCAAAGTGTATAATTAGAAATTCTAAAGATTTTAAAATTACAAAACCACAAATTCATAGATTGAGGAAATTTATTACAAGAGCAGGGTTAGAATGTTCTCAACAGCTGCCAAACCCACCTGAAACAGGATGAAAAGGAAGGAAGTGCTTTTTGGCACCTTAAACATTAATGGGGGTGGTGCTAACCATTTGTGTCAGATCTGTGTTAGAAACATTGCTTCAGAAACATGTCGATGTCTGTTTATTGCAAGAAACACACATAACAGAGACTCCACAGTCTAACTGGCTCTGCCTTAATAAGGGGCTTTGTTTCTTGAGCAAACTGTCTTCTGTCTCGGCAGGTGTTGCTTTTTTGCTTCATCCAGGTTTTGTTCCTGACTCATATTTGGGGAAAAGAACATCAAGCTATTCTCACTGTGATCGAGAACAAGTGAGAACCCTTCAGAACTGCGTCCTGAACCCAAGCTCCAAACATCATGACCCAAGAATTATACGACTGTTCGTGACCAGTTGCTCATGTGGAAAACAGGACAGAACGCTAATGAAAAGTTCCGGCAAACGTCTGGTTGAGAAGTCTTCAGTTCTTCAAAACCATTCACCGAATGAACCTGAAGACATTTTCACAGCATCATGAGAAATCGGTGGCAAGAAAGGTGGCAAGGTTTCCCAAAAAACAAAGCCTGAAGATAAGCTCAAGAATCGAGTGGCGAATCAAGGCACGGGCAGGTCTATGAAGAGAGTTAATAGAGTATGATTTGGTCAGCTTCTTACTATCTATTTGATGAAGAAGGTCTGATGTCCAAGTCGATCAAAGTCGGATGATGAATGAACTGAAGTAATCTAAAGGATGAAGACCAAAAAGGAGCCGATTTCACCGAACCTCAGTAAACGCCTACATTGAGATGCCATGGCAAATGCAGACGATCATCCAAAAAGAACACAACACCTTTGGAGAATACTGCAGTGCCTATTCTGACTATGTTTCCAATTCATCAAACATGCCCAGAGAATTGATTTAGTCTTTGACTCATAATAGATTCTGTCATAAAAGGACTCTGAAAGAAAGAGCGGGAGACATCAGCCCATTGAATGAATCTAGTCACGAGGATACCCCTGTTCCAGTGGAGATGGATAGATTCTGGCACAAGCAATAGAACAAGCACAAGCTCAACTTTGCTTGGCCGAAGCAGCCATATAAGGCAAAGGAAAAACCAACTGATCAGAAGATAGTAGTGAGCGGGTTTTCTGATGAACCTTGCATGTCTTGTGTTCTGGCTCTTCTGATGAGTTTCTGAGCTTGCCTTGACATTGAAGAGGCTGACAGTCGCATCATACCTCATGCACTGCATCTGTAAAGCATGGAGTAGAGATGAATAGTTGTGCTTCGCAGACACTGATATCTTCGTCTCCTTCGTACTATTGGCAAACTCTCCAAGTCCAAGTTTACTTGATTTGGATGAAAGCCGGGTCCGTGATTCGACAAACACATTCCCATTCATTTGCTGGCCGCCAATAGGTCTTGATCTTTGCAAGGTGCTTCCTGCAGTTCACACCCTGACAGATGTGACTACACTAGTAAAGTTGGCACCAAACTGCAGCATCAAAGCCAATCCTTTGGTTTGGAACATTTGGATCAGCAGAAAGGCCAACGAGGAGATATGGAAAGGCGGAAAGCTATCTGGTCCAAGTGATAGAAAAAGGGGACAACGCTACCAGTATGGACAGCCTCCATGACCAGCAAACCATCATAGCAAGGGGCTACTCCCTGCACGAGTTGCCCCCTACTAGTTCACGCCATTCAGTATCATATCAAAAAGGCATATTATGCCACACATGAGATGACGAATTCTCAGTCTCAATGAAGACCCACTCAATCCTCTCTCCTATGGCTTTGAGAAGATGATGAAACGCTAGTGCCGGTTAGAGGTGTCAGCCAATACCAGAGGAATTCCGCTATCCATTGTAATATGGCAAATGTGACTGAAAAGATGGTTTCTTGTCGCCAAAAGAATTGCCCTGTTGCACATTTGCAAGTGTCACGTTACAGATGGTGAAATATGTAGCAAAAATCCAATGGTCATGTAATTACTAGTTGTAATATTTTTGACCATTTTGGACTGATTCAGAAATATCTCAGTGTTGGCGAAGCACACTCTATTCTGAAATTTAGAGTTGATTTACCATGTTTGCATGAGGTAACTGTGAAGTCAATCAGTAGAATGGCCAAAAAAGTTCAGATGCAATGTTACCAATTTGGCGCATTAGAAACGCATTTTAAAGTAACAGTCATTTTCGTTGTTTTTACTGAGATTGTATATGGTTAATTCATAATATATGCATATCATTTGATTCTGATCCCTTGCTATCAGAATCTGCCAATTTATCCAAAAATTGATCCACGTAGCTTCAAATGCATTTTTCTGTAGCCAGGTCAAATTTTAAGCATAGTCATTTTCGTGACCTTTGACCTCTGTACCTAATTAGCCAAAAATTGTCAAATTACTGTAGGATCTGAAGAGCAATTAAAAACAAACATTTTGATTGGTAATTGTTGTGATATCTTCAATATTGCGGAAGAAATCAGCTTTTATGTTTCCCCGACCCAAATTACAGCCTCAATTGGCGCTCAGACCAAATTTCAAACGTCAATTGTGAGTTAGTGCCAGGATTCAGAATGCCACCTCATTTTTCCGATGTGCCTAGGTGCCTAGTTTGAAGAAATGAAGAGAAACTTAGGCACATCACTTCACACGGGACCCCCCAGGCAATAGACTATATAGTTTTCATGAAAGTTAAAGACACTTGGCATCATTAGAGTCGTGTATCAAGGATTTCACCTCACCTTACTTGATGTCTATGCTCCTAGTGAGAGCGGGCTCGTAAAGATTTTTTAACACATCTGGCTAATTACTTCATACTTTAGTCTTTGATCATTGTATTTGTATCGGAGGAGATTTCAATTGCACGTTTGAACCCAATTTGGATAGAAACACACCAGGACCACATCCTGAATCTCATAAAGACATATCTTGTTGTTTTTCATCACTTGGTCTACTCGATGCTTGGCGCATGCACACCGACAGCATCTCAGTATACATGGTGCTGGTGTGCTAACGGGTTGAGCACACCTGCAAGACTGGATAGATGGTATATTAACTCTACTTTTAGAAACGTACTCGTGTCTTGTAATCTCTTTCCTTCTATTTCTCTGATCACACTCTGGAGTGCTTGGTTATCCTCTTCACAGTTAACTCATAAAAGTGCGTATTGGACCTTCAATACATCCTGTTCGAAGATTTTTTTTTTACACTGATACTTTTCGTAGTTTTGGGAAAAACTTATCCAAAGTAAACCTTCTTATTCTTCTATCCGTTATGGTGGGACAACGCGAAAGCTCAAATTCGCGTTTTCTGTCAATGTTATCAGTCCTTTTCCACAAGTAAGAATAAAATGCTGTTTCACTCTTGAAACTGAAATTTTCAGTTAGAGGAAGACTTGGCTATAGCTCAAAATGGCAGGAAACTTTGGTTATTATTGGAAAAAAAAAAAGCTTACTAAGAGAATTGGATTCATGAAAAAGTAATGGGTTGTCACTTAGACTCAGAATCCAAATGTGAAGTTTTCTGACCCCCAAATAAGAGTTTTTTTCGAGTTAGAAGGGGTTAAGAATCCAGCGGCAGATTCTTTTTCCTGTAGATGCTAAAGGGAATGTTACACAAAATGAGAGTGATGTAAGAGACTTGTGAAAAGTTTTTTTCTGTTATTTGCGGAGTGATCTGTGTGTAAAGATTGGTTGATGAGATGACAAATCATGTTCCTTCTTTGAGTTGTGTCAGCGTCACCTTGAAAGCCGCTTACCCTGGAGGAACTCAACATGGCTCTGACAGCTTTGAATGTGGAAAAGCCCCTGGAATCGATGGACTTCCAGTGGAATTTTTTTACAGCATTTTGGGGACATCTTAGGTCCAGAAGTACTGTTGTTCTGCAAGAAAGTTTACATTCTGGATACTGCCTCTCAGCTGCCGAAGAGCGGTGGTTTGTCTTCTCCAAAAATGGGACGATTTCCATCAAATCAAGAACTGGTCGCCCATTTCATACTGTGTTTCTGATTCAAACCCCTTTCCAAAGTGCTGGCCATCGGCTAAACTTGTCATCGGAACTGTCGTTCACGCCTGACAGAGCGGCTGTATTCCAGGAGATCACTCTCCGATAACATTTTTTAACTTAGAAATTTGATTTAAAAAAAGCTTTTGACAGTATTGATGCACTTATATGTTTCAAGTGTTGCGCAAAGTTGGCCCTGGGTGAAAAGTTTATCGGTTTTTGTTAAATGTTATACATACAACATATCTAGTTGTGTAAGTAAACAATGTCTCCGTCACCCATTCAG